>CM029364.1:7185542-7257750 GCA_017140985.1 Hormaphis cornu | reverse complement strand
TATAGTAAACATAATTGAATAACATTGATATTTTGTTTTATTAATTGGATTATATCTTAATACCAGTAATGTGTACAACAATACTATTTGTAGTTTAAAAAATTTAAATTTGAATTATATTCTTGATATTTAATTAAATTTTTTAATCAGTTGTTCATGCTTTAAAACCATTACTCATACAATGTTCAACATATTAATAATAGACATGTACACTATTTGTACATGATTTTCAAAATTAAAAATCAAAAACAATTTGATGGTATACGATATTAATTATCAACATGGGTCCATCACAATACATATATAATACATTACAATTTAAACGTAATAGCAATTAATTGTTTGATTATATTTATTAAATTATGAAACAAATTTTATCACTTTAATTTAATCTAACGTGCGACTGATTTGACCCTCGGGTCAAGGATGAAAAAAATAAAAAGAAGCGTCCAATATACGTGTGCAAGTGTCATCATCACGACATCTATGACCATTTATGGATTTATAAATATATTATACTTAGAATAGTTACAAACACATAAATATAATATTTATTATCACGCACACTGGTCGAAGGCTAGTGTAAATAAAATATTAAATAGCAGTATATTTTTGATTACTCATACTTCCCGATTTTTCTAATACGTTTGACGGCATATTTTATAAACAACATCAACGTCGAGCTATGGCAAATAATAATAATCTATACTCTATAGTATATATTGTAGTTTGCAAATGTTATGAAGTTACGCCACATCATTGACTATTGAGACTACGATTAAACTATATTAAGGGGAGGATAATTTAGAGTTATAGACCACAACACAGTTTCCAAGAACTACTATTTTCACTAATATGCTGCTTTTCAGTACAATTTTCGAAAATTTTCACAAATTCAAAAAACAATATTATCCGCAACACTCCAACCATATGGCCCATGAGACATGGGATATGTTACTGTATAGTTTCACACAAGCAGTAAATTATTAATTACTTACCCGTTCTATTTCTCTGGGATTTGTATCCCTAATTGATTTCAAGGTTGTTTTTCCGTTTAAAACAAAATTCCCGGCTAACACGGGTCCTATTTTCGGAATAAGCTTTGACACAAATTTTGACTGCTCCCACAATCTGGTCAAAACGCATTTTGCTAAAACACATGCCGATCGGGCGACTTCAAATTTTGTACCATTGAACGTGATGTCTTTTAAAGCTAAAAAGTAGCACATAGGTATAACAATAGATATTTAATATGAGTATTCATATAACGCACATTCATAAAAGTTATAGCCTAACCAGTAGTGGGGTAGCCAGTATTTTTGATTGGAGTCAACAATAAAAAGTTAATAAATGTTTTTTAATAACATGTAAATTAATATCATAAAAAACATATACATACTGAAAGAGTTACCCTCCTTAGCACCCCTACTTGGCTACGCCACTGTAGTGTAATATATATACTCTATACTCCAAATCCTACCTTTGGTTAATCTCTTTGAAGTGAAAATAATTGTATTTGCATCTAGGGCCAGTGAGGTATCCGAAATTTTTAACGTTCCTAATGTTGCTTGTAAAAGACTGTAAGAGTAAGAAACGGTTGAAATGGTTTAAATGATTTAAGTATACTTCACAAATTTCACATAATATTAGAATGTAAATAATCACCAATTGACTTTATCTTCTCGAGTCTGTATTCCCTCTTTGACCGGAAATCGTATAACGTCTGAGTCTTGTGATTTATTTTTATTTAAAACATTTAACTTTCCTTTTTCCACTCTTCTTAGTTTAATACATTCAAATTCTTTAGCACTACTTAATATTTTTAACAAGTCACCTAAGCTTTCAGTTCCTTTTAGCTATATGTATTAATACAGGGACATATTAATAATAATAACATCATTACACGTTTAAAATTAAAGTTTTAATTGAAAAAATATTATATTTAATGAATAATGACTATAGTAATATCTAATAACTGTGTTAATTCATGTTGAATGTTATTAAAGTATGTATTATATATAATAAATGTGAGTCTAAAATGTTTTGATTTATTTTAAATGCATAACTTGTGAATTAATACCAGGGACAGCATTTTATTTTATTTTATTTTCACACTATAATAACTTTTAAGCAGACACATTTAGATAGGTATATATTTGGATGAAAATAATTTTACTGCAGATTTGGAACGTTTTTGGAATTAATTTTTAAATTTATTGTTTACAATCGATATGATTAAAATATGTGTCAATAATTAAAATTATTCTGTATTCAATACTTTGTTTAATCAATTTATTTAAGTGCTATTTTGTACTTGACTTGGTTCAAATTACGCGTATGAAATGAAAACAAACAAATATTTTTTGCACGGAGACCAAAACATTTCTAAAATATTACAAGTATGTCATTGTATACATTTTACTCATAAATACATACCTGCGTGAAGGATTTCATTGTTGCAAAGCTTATCGAATACTTAACCATTATTTCACCTTCCAATGTGGAAGTTATTCTATCACTTTCATCAAGAAAATTGATAAACCCCGAGTTGGCTAATTCTTTTATTTCCGTTAAACATAAATCTAAAATGTTCAATAAGTCTTTATTTTTATACGTACCCATTAGGTATTAAAATTTCAATTTAATTGCAATATACTGCGTGTAATAAATTAAATTACAAAATATATCCACCAAATAATTACATAACATTATACACCATACATGTGTAATGTATATGCAAAGTCTTATTTGTGAAAAAAAGTACCTAATCAATTGTGTAACTTTGTTGGTCTTACTTAAATATGAATACCTACCGATCTATGTATTGTATACAGTGTACTGAGTAAGTATTGATTAGGTAGTACTACTTCAACCTCATTTTATTATAGTATAACATTTTGAAGAGAAGTCTCAAGGCTTACCAAAATAAATGTATATCTATTATTTCTATGTAAATAGCAAAAACTAAAAGGTATTTTAAATTAAGCACATATTTGAACAATAGTAACTTAAGCAGTTAATTAAATGTAATTTATACAATTAAACAACTATAAACAACCATAGACTTCTGGGCCATAGGCATCTGGAAACTGGACAAAGAAATTTTCTAAAGTATATCATGTCTGCAGGGTCTATAACTAATAAGAATTTGAATTTCTTAAATTTTACATTTGATGCTTTGCCGACATGTCTTGTCAGTAGTAAATTTTCAATGAAGCAAAAATATGATAAATTCGAATCCCTTGCAAAAAATACTTAGTAATACACACGTTCTTCACATAAGATATTTTACCGGCAACTCAATAAAAGACTATATTATCAATTAAGAATGCACTTACTCTGTAGCCTGCGTTCAACTTCATCGACATTGAGATTTCTAGACATTTCATAATTTTGAGGCAATCTACAGGCTCGGACGTACAAAAACGTCGACCGAATCCAATTGATCAACGTCGTTACGTTGTGGATCTCGCCAAAAACTATATTCGCGTGCAAATGTTCAATCAGATGTCTATGAAGACGGCTTTCTACGATTTGGTTGCCGACCAATATTTTTTCATACCGCTCCTGGAAAATTTACAAAGACAGTGTGATGTTAGCACGTATAAAGTTGTTTACTTTGTTTGCAATAACATAATTTTTCACAAAAATAGGGATTATAATGTTTTGTCAGTGTATGAAACAAACAAAAACTGCGTCCTTCATTACTGTATAATATGCATAGGTACTTAGAAATTTGATTGCAAATAGTTTTCATTTGCCGCAGTAAAATCAAACTATTTATATACTTATTCTCTTATTGCGAGACACTCGTAGACCATAATTTTATTATTCAAGCATAATATCACAGAACAAAATATTTGTACATACAGCTGTAAAATAATATATGTAGTTGACGCGACGACATTTAACATTGAAAATTTCATACTTTTATATACAAGACGTATAAAACATCTTTTAATATATACCTAGGTATGTTGTTTTTCTTGTACCTACTGAAACCTGATGCACGTTTCATTTTTATACTGTTTACTGATCTCTGATCCGTTTCGAAATTATGACACGTGATCAATGGATATACTAGAACTAGATATATCTACCTACCTAGGTTAATTAATAATAACTGTCGACCCCAATCATTTTTCACTCCGAAAATACATACTTTGAGTTTAAGACTATGATTTATTTTTAATGGTTAAACAAAATGCACTTAGTTATGTATCTCATCAATGATAATTCAATCGTTTATGGTAAGGTAGAAACTATAAACTGTTATTAAGTAATAATAGGATAGCTGAAATAAAATAACAATAATTAATACTTAAAAAGTTAACATAGAAATGTTAAATATTTTATCGTTATACACAATACAGTTTAATATCATACATAAAACACACAATGTTTACTTTACTTATGGTTATTATTAAAGCTCTATTATTATAATAATATATTTTGTGATTTTGTTTTGACCGTAAAACCGTATTTACCAATATAATTTTACTCAACTACCATTTTACGTAACTACCACGTGTTTTAAAATAATGTGATGGTCGATAATGGTAGTAAGTACGAAACGTAATTTTTTATGCATAATTATTTTTTTTCAACCATTAATTTTTATATTTTTTATTCACTATTTACGCAACCATTTTCTTCTGCAGATTCCAGCAGTTTATACATTTATAAGTTTTTTACTTTTACGATCAGCTCAGATCACGACCGCTATAAACTATAAAAATAACCTTTTTTAATTTAATTTTTCGAACAAAATCAACTTGAACATTTCAAGTAAAAATATTTAATCGATTTTTGGCCAATACTAATTAGAAATACTTTACCTATTTTTTGCAATTTAACTGTTTAATGCGATACTATTTATTGTGTAACCGACCATGCGCATATAAATGCTATTACGTAAATCAAAGATTTTTATAGTATTAGTTATTGACAGAGTCATTTTTATACGGGTAATAAATAAAAAATCCAAGAATCCATTTTTTAGTACTACATCCGAGTAGGTTCGCAACGTATATATGTTTTAGGACACTCGCAATACACACAGATGTGTGCAAAAGCTATAATTATTATTGTTGTTATTTTTGTCATAACAAAATTACGTACGAGAGTATAATAGGAACTATACGTTCCAGACAACTTTAGTAACTTTATATACAACGAAACAACAATCATAACGCTCATCTATGATATAAGCGCGAATAAGACGGTTTTTTTTTATTTTAGCACTATTATTACTATTTTATATAAAACGTATTGTTGACAGAAAGGTGTGTGCACGTTCTATCCACTTTCACACTATATATAATTCCAAGAAAGGTTTTGCCATTCACAAAGATCACACTTTAACCTCTGTGGGCACATACGTATGTAACTCACGTTGCATCTCGCGTGTAATTCAAACTATGTAGTTTAAAAAAATAAGTGTCCAAAACATACAATAAACGGACACGTTTTTTTTCTTTACACAAAACGAATTGTTTTTTGTACTGTTTAAAAAACGTAGAGATACATTTTAGAATTTTATCATCTAAACAAAACTACTTCTGAAAAATATTATGGAAAATCAATAGACATTATGAGTGATTGCAGTTTATAGTATAATGTGTATGCTTGTATTATTATAACGAGATAAAAAAAACTAACGACTGAAGTATTGTATACAGTATGAAAATTCAAAATACATTTATTTTTCAACCTAACGGCGGCACATTCAAAATGAACTTAAAATCAACGTCAATCAACTTTATTCACTTTCTTACAAAATGGTCTAGTGTGTTGTCCAAAATATAATATGCTACTAAAAAATATACTCAAAATTAATACAAATCCATAATATTGTATTCGTGGCAACTTGTTCAAAATGTTTCTTTCTAACGTATATATATTTCTTGAATGGAATAACGATCGTTGTAAGCAATTAAATACGATACTTTCGGCTTTACTGCCTTCTATGGAGAGTCCAATTTTTTTTTTTTTTTATGGTTCACTTCCTAATGTGGAAAATGCATACATTCCTGTAGAATCCGATAACTCACTGAAGTCGTAACAACATTTAATATATAATACTAAGCCCGCGAGCCATGATTACATATTATTTTTGCTCTGTACGCGCAGACAATAGATCGGTTTTTGTCTTTTTATCCTACTATTATAGATACACGTTGCCGATCACAAAAGAGTAGAAAATAATGAGAATGAATCAGCAAACATTCGATGTACCTATAAGTATAAGTAAGTTTATAACGCACGTCGTTTTGGCTTTCGCGTATTGAATGGGTAAATTTCTTAAGTACTTATTTACACATCAAACTTCTTTAAAGTTCTCAATATATAATTTTGAGTATTTGTTATTATCTAATATCGAATACATTTTATTCAGACTACGACAATTAAATATTTAAAAACTGTCGATAATAATAATAGGAACGAAATAAAATGTTCCACAAACACTTTATTAAAAAATAATATTAGAGTACGTACGACTGTACAAGTGAAACGATATTATTTTCGAAACTCGAACATTACGTCGAACTGTAGAAACGTCAAGTAACTATTATTGTAGCATCAAACGTTTTAAAATAAAATTTGTGTTCGTAAAACTTTGTGCGGTTTAATCGTATATGTAGTAAGTAATAGTTTACCTACCAAAAATATTGATAGGAGAGCTTAACTATATTTATTTATACGTATTTCTAAGTTCTAAAAACCAAATAAAATTACCATTACTCTTTTCGGTAGTTTTTACGCTGCTAACGTTCAAAATTCAAATGATTTATTATAATATGTACATTGCATTGCGTAAATCGTTATTCATTAGTTACACAACATTATTCTGGTCCACAATATGACGTGTTAAGGTAACCCTTTATACCTGTAGTACATTAATACGATTATATAGATCAATTAAACTATATATTCATCAACAACACCGGCTAAGTCTATAAGGTCCGACACAAGAGCGGTACACTCGCCCTGAAAATAGTATGTATTATGGCCATTGATCAAGTGCGATTATAAAAGTGTTCCATTATAGTTTTAAAATATAATTAAACTAATGACGTAGGTACCTGCTAATAACACAATTCAAGAGAGCCTTGATGTGAATGCACTTATATTATTTGTTTTTACTTGCGAAACGTTTAAAAGATCAGAGTATCAAACGGGTGAAGTTAAACTTTAATTTTATGATGCATGACAATTCAGAATCTTTAGGTAGTATTACGCGCGTACACAACACACGTTTTGCGTTTTACTTGTACAGTGTTGCGTAAACCACGTTACAATTTATAGCTTCCTTAATAACGAGATATTGACAAATCATCAAAAACAAATAAAGGTATAAAAATGACAAACGATATATTTTAACGTTTAATTAGCGTAGTAAAATATTATTGACAGTTAAGTAGAGGTACTGGTACTGGTGGTTTAAAACAGCGGAAATGATGGGCGGAACCTTTGTTTTTCTGTTATTCGATTTAAGCGTGTAAAGAACACGTGAAAAAACAATTGTTAAAAACTTCCCCCCCGAGGACCGCCGTTATAACCTATTAGCTATAGAAAAAAAAGGCAATTAATGTGTTTACTATATTTTTATTGATTCCGTTAGATTAGATTTTATGCTGCCGGTATATTTTCAATACCTAAGAAGTGGGTAATGAAAACAATTCTCAACTATGAATTCGATTTCATCGTTATACGTAAAATTACGCTTCGATTCGTTATTTGGCGACCGAAAAAAGGTAAACTTTGCTGTAGATACTGCTATAATTAATAATAATAGTAGGTACTTTAGGTGGAAACACTTGTTGCTAGAGCGATGCGGCCCCTGTAACTCGCAGAAAAAATGGCATATATCTACTTTGTTCTGTGGTTCGTTCAATAAGACGGCTTTTGTAAAACCGAAATTCGAGTAGCCCCCCTGGGCTAACAAGTAATTTTACGACAACATAACACACAAACCGGGATCGGAGACGTATCGAAATCGTTATCGCTAGAAAATAATTGTAACGACACTTCTTTTGTTTTCCCGGAAACTTAGATGCGACGTAAAAGAAAAAGGGCGGTTACATCTCAAGTCGATCACACGATTCGCAACGGTATGTAACCGTCGTGCATTTTATAGAGGAGGCACTACAATCCGTGTTTTGTCCGGATGGTTTAACTGTCGGTTCGGTAGGCAGAAAACACTGGCGCAATTATTATTTTATCCACCGAGGGTATAATAATAATAGCTGGTGGTTTGCGACACGCGTGTTGCGAGTTCAAGAGGTTAACGTTGCGTGTGGATTCGACAATGCGAAGAAAGCATAACACACACGTAATATATAAATCCAACGCACGAGAATTAATCACTCATTTATTTTTGTTATGTAGATGGATAATGGATTGAGGTAATAGCGCATTGAAAGATTCTGACATCGGCCGAGGAGCGCACGTTTGTAATTTATACGCCCAAGCCACGGGTGTACCGCGCCAACGAATTTGACCCTTACCGTAAGGGTTTTTACGGAACTATTCCCGACATCGAATATATCTGTCTATATCATCTTAGGTTAAAATACAGACGTATCTAAATAAATAATTTTTCGCGGTCCGGGCACACGTTCTAAAATATAATAAACTAAGAACGGGACGGGGTTTAATGCGGTCAAACTGATTAGGTTTTAAAAAGTTGAGAATACCTACTGACACATGTCGATACCGTATACTGTAATCAACTTAGTTTAAAAACAAATCACCTATAGACTTTAAACTTATGCCGTGTTTAGTACAAATCAGTTTTTTGTAAAAGCATACCAATAAAATATACACGGCGGCGTAGGCGTCTATATAGAAACAAATATTTACCTAATTAACGTGAAATTTATTTTTTTGTTGCTCTGGTATTATAATATATTTGTGCATAATAGTGTGTATACGATTCTAACGAAACGCGTGCGATTCAACTAAATTACTTCAAAGAGAATTTGGTATTTACTATGATAGTAATATGTTGTTAAAATGACGACCAAAATATTTAACTATACATCATATTTTGTTAAGTATACTTACTACCAAACTTATTTAACTTATTTTTAAAAGAACTCATTATTAACATAATGTGGTTTCAATTTGTAAATTGTCGTAAAAAAAATATGTAATTAAAAATACATAAAAAATATTAAAAACAATTGATAATTATTTGTTTTACGTTAAGAAACCCGCACATTCCTTTCCTTTCAAGGCGGAGCAAAATTGTACTGTAAACCATACGGGGGAATAAAAAGGGAGAGGTTCATATTTAAAGGAGACTTGCATCTATATGAAATCAATTACTAATGTTTAAACTCGCTGTAGATAACATTGTAAGTTTCAAGTTGTGCGTTAAAACTTTAAACTCGTACTCATATAAATTAATTTGATAATTTTTATTTATCTTATTTTCAATCATGTTGGTAAAAGAAGGATTATTTTATTTCGTTTTATTCACTTTGGTAATGCTGATCCGAGCTCGCCCCCAAGGAGATTCCATGGTTAAAGCTTCAGAAAAACCAGAACCGGTAAGTAACAATTTTATATTTTTACATTACAAATTTAATATTGAAACTAGTTAATAAATATTCTTGTTGTTTACAAAAGAAAGAAGTTGAAAACATTACATCTTAACTGTACACAAAAGTTTTCTATTTGTCAGATCTAAACCCAATAATGATAAAGAAGTATGTTAGTAAAATATTTAAAATTATTAAAAACTGTATAATATACAGTTTGTATGTAAAATAAATTATTATGAACAAACGTGTAAATAAAACTATTAGAGAATTATTCAGCTTTAGTATAAAATTAAACAATTTAATTTAATTTTAGAATTTAGTTAGATATTCTCATAACTAGCAATTGTCTAGTATTATGTTATCATATTATTTTATTATATAATTAATATAGTAAAAATTCTCTAAAATTTTCTAAACATTATGTATAATATTCATTTGTTCTCTGTACTTACAGTATTTTGATTTGAAAAATCTTTATTTCATAGTATTTAAAATACAAAGAAATAAAATAAGAAATTGTTAAGAAATTATTATACCTATGTTTAGCATATAACTTTGCAAACACGATACTGAAAACAAATATTTTTAATATTCTAAACATATAATGAAAAAGTTGACTATTTTTAAAATTGTTACAAAAGTTTCTAAAAATTGATCAGAACTTTTAACAGTGCAAAAACTAAAGTAGATATACCTTCAATTTTTTATTCACAAAAACTATAATATCTATATAAAAAAAAATTCCTTTTAGCAATTTTTAATATTGATCAAAAAGAAGTTATGACTAGGTATACTCATTGGATAATATAGTATATGGGTAAGTTATTGGAATGGCAACTTTACCTTAAAAAAAGTCTCAGCTTTGAATTTGTTAATATTGGATTACTTACAAAAATTACAATTTTGAACATATGCCTCAAATTTTTTTAAAACTTTTATGAAATTTTAAATAAATCCATTCCAATAATGAGTGACAATTTTAATTAGTTTAAATCATTTTCAAAAAAGTTATTGCCAACTAAAATAACGAAATAATAAGGCGATTAAAAAAATTTTCACCAATTATCAAAATTGTATAAAAGCATATAAAAAGTATATTTTTAAGTTTGAACATAAAGTTTCAAGTTTTAAATATGAAAATTACATAATTGGTTAAACAAAAACTACATTATTATGAAAACTTAAAAGTTTTATTTTTTATTTAAAGTAAACAAAACTGTTTGGAATAGTTTGGCGTTCAAACTTCACCTGATCCAACAATGTGTGAAAATGTCAGTAAATTAAAACAACTTTTATAGGAATTATAAGGCCAAAAACATAAAATGAAAAACAAAGCAAAAACTAACAGTATAACAGTGATCATCTACAAACCAAAATTGTGTCTGGTAATTTTTACTAGATTAAAACAAATTTCTGTTAACTTTTCAACCACAATTAGACAGGTTAAAAAATATATATTGTTTTGATCATATTAAAGTTAAAGACTTTTCACTGAAAATCAGGTTTTATGAAACAATAAGTATGCAATATAAGAATTATATTATATTATTTATACTTTATTCATAATTCAAAAATAAATAGTATATACTTGGGTGGAGGAAAAAGACAACTTTTTTGGCAAAATATTATTTATGTATGCTTGTAAGTAATAAGTGTCATTAAATATTTTAAGTACGAATACCAGTATAAAGTGGAGGATCAAACAAGTGGAAACTATTACGGACAAAATGAAGTTGGAAAAGACACAGGCCGCGTAGAAGGCTCTTATTTTGTGTATCTTCCGGACGGCAGACTCATGACAGTCTCATACTATGTCGATGGAGAAAGTGGTTTTGTACCAAAAATCACCTTCCAAGATAATGCAAGCCCATTTAGCAACAGTGGAAATACCGCAGCAAATGCCAAGATAAGATAAAGCGAATTTAATGAGTTTAAAATTATAATTTTTATAATCGTTTTGATCTGTTATTCATAATAGACAATATCAAAGCTATGCATGACGAACAAATTTTGTAAAACTGTACATATAAGAGTATAATTATATGTAAATATGACTTTATTACACTAAATACCTACAACACAGTATTGTTAATTGTTTTTTTTAATACAGTCTATAGTCTACAGTCCTATATATATGCTATACACAAATTATCCATTCTATTCAAATCCATTCAATTCTTATTTTATGATATACAAAATTAAACAAGCGTATAATTTTACGCTTTTGAACATTTTGCAATCAGTATACAGATGGTACTGCTTTATATTTATTATGTTTAAAGATGTAAAATAAATTATCACCAACTTAATTAATTGAAGTTGCAACTTAATTCATAATTTACTCAATATAAGTCTCAAACTCAATGTAAAGAAAACACAACACAAAAATCATTGGTACCTACCTTACTATATAAAATTATTGTAATAAATAAATATTACAATCAATTTTTTTTAAATTTTTATTCATTTTTGGATTGTAAAAAGTCAATACATCCTAAAAGTTGAAAAAAATATTAACAATTTTTTAATTAAACATGTACAACTAAAAAATTGAGTCAACTTCTCAAAAATGTTTTATATATTTCTATATTTAACTTGAAAAAATTGATAGGTATTGTTAATAATTTTTATGATAATTGTGCTTTACCAGTCCTAATAATGTGTGTAAATCAATTTGAAAACTTATACTTTTTTTTTTTAATTTTGGATCGTAACTCAAAAATGAGCAGATTTTCAAAAAATACTTGAAATAAAATACCATGTCAGTCCAATAACCTATCTTAGAAGGAATTATAAGTAAAGATCAGATTTACCTAAAAGTGTTGATAAAAAAGTTAAAAAAAATATCGTTGTAAAACTAATAAATTTGTTGCAGTTCATTACCTTCAGAATCTAGAATTCACAAGGTTTTGAAAAATATATATTTTAAAGTAGATACTAAACTATAAAAAATTGGAATGCTTCATAAATTGGGTCAAAAATTATAAAACTATAGTTATTTTTATAGCTATTAGTCTTTTTGTGTTTTTAAGTTTAAATTGAAAAAATAATTACTTCTATAATTCAAAAATTTAAATCTTACCTTCATTGAGTTTTTTGTCATAATGATAGCAGTAGCAGATGAATCAAATTGAGGTCGTCCAGCTCTCCCGATCATTTGCATTATGTGATACTCATTGTATTCTTTATAAGAGTTAAAATTGTAATACTCTGTAGTTTTTATTATAACTAAATGGGCTGGCAAGTTAACTCCCATTGCTATATAAAATAAAACAATCAATAATGTAGATGCATTAAAATATGTATTGTCTCAGGAAATTTAATTATGACTATTATCTTTAATTTTATTTGTACCTAGTGTACTAGTGGCAACAAGTATGAGCAAGCAACCCATTCTAAACAGATTTTCAACAGCGTTTCTTTCTTGTAAAGACATACCAGCATGGTGACAACCAATTCTAAGTTTGAGCATTTCTACAAAAGATATACAATCTATGTAAATTATAATAAAACTATAAAAATGTACACATAATTAACGTAGGTATGTCTTCAAACATAGGTATTTTGTGCAGTGGTGTAACTAGAATATTAAAAATGGTAGGAGGGAGAGCATAACAAAAGACATCAAAAATACTAAATTCGAGAAAACTAAAACAACCAACTGATAGAGTAAAAATAACCCTCCTTTAAAAGTCAAGTAACAAACATTTATACTACATTTTTAACACGCCTAAATATACTAGATATATACATATACTTTAAATAATAAGTACCTTTTAATTTATTGTTATTTATTTCTTTGGAAATTGTATAAATAAGTATTTGCATGTCATCACTTAATTGAATATTAACATCTTTTATTAAAAAACTACAAGTTAGCTCTACGCTCTTCCTCGTAGAACAAAATATCTAAGATTTAAAACAATATATATATACATAATTTAATATATTAAATTGTACAAAAAAAAACATGACTTTTTCTTACTAAGGTCGGCCGTCCATTTGAATACTGCGTTATTAACGGCTTTAATTTGTAAGTAAGGTTTAAGTCAAATTTAAAACCACCAACCTCACAATTGTATCCAAGTACTATTTTCTGTAATTTCACTGGTCTATCGTTTTCACTACACCTATGAAATAATAAATTGTTTGTCAATAATTAAACTTAAAATACTTAGGTTATATTATTAATTTGCAAAAATAAAAACTGATTAAAGTTTAAGGGTAAATTTGTTAAAGAATAAATTATTTAATACTTAAAATAGTCTGCTGTATGATGCTGATCAATACTCAACCACTTTGCAATGTCTTCAATATTTGATGCAGTAGCGGAGACCGCCACAAAACGCAAATCAAAACAATTTAGATTTGGCTTTACAAAAATAAAATAAAAAGTAGGTATACAACAATAGTTAGTATTATTATAGAATTACAGTATAGAAATTCAATATACAATTTTTCATAGTAATATCATGCATATTTACATTTTTTGAAATAATTTTTATACGACTGACAATAGTTTCCAGTGTGGCTCCTCGGTTATCATCGTTTAATAAATGAACCTTAAAAGTATAAATAAAATGTAACCAGAATCAAATTTAAAACACATTGGCTAAACAAACCAATTTATTTTATTTAAGACAAGTTATTATTTTGCATGTTAGTAAAATTTAATGACAAACTTAATTAACATATTTTACCTCGTCTATTAAAAAAAGTTTGATATTGTGCAACAGATATTTGAATTCTTTGCACTTTCTTGTCAATGAATCCCATTTTTCTGGAGTCGTGATTATTAACTGGTGACTATTAATCAAACCAATATCATCAGAATGTTCTGTATCGCCACTTATTTCAATACAATTAAGTCCATGGTGTAAAAATTTATTTGTCCAATCTTTATAACGTTCGGAGCACAGAGCTTTTATTGGAGCCACTAACAAAAATTATACCCATATCTTATTTACTCTCAAATTTACTGCTATTTAAATAAATTTAATATTTATAACCACACAAATTAGCATTAAAATATTATAGTGTAAACGTAGTTTCTACTTCCATAAGTATAAAACATACAAAGCACCAAAAAAAAATGGACAATTTTACTTAATATATTTCAGTAAGTACAAAATTTGTGTGTACCTACAATTAATAATGTAAGTACTTTTTAAACACTAAAGCATGCATTTATGTTAAAAACTACAATTATAACCAATGTAAAATAACTAGGCGTCTTATATATACTATAAATTACGATTAATGTTATACTCGGTTTAGAACTCACATTGGTATTTACTATTCTACACTAAGTTTTACATACCATAAATTATTTTTGAATTATGGAAATCACTGGAAAACTTTCCTAATGTTTCTAAAAAGCTTATTATAGCTAGTTCAAAAACAACTGTTTTTCCCGATCCAGTTGGTGAAGACACAACAATTGACTTACCTTATAAATATAAAGATACATATTTTTAGCAATACACTATTTACATTTTAACAATAATTAGTAATAAATAAAAAAAAACCAATAGGTAACATTAAAATAGCTTAAGTACCTGTACACAAAATAGTGTCTATTACTTTTGTTTGTATTTCATTGAAGTATTCAAAGTTTGTAAATATATGTCTGTACTTTTCAGCTAGAAAGAATAATGCAAAGCAATTATTTAAATTATAATTTTATAACACATTAGTAATATATTATTGATTTTAAAATTTATCGAAACATTCAATAATCATCAAAAGAAAATTTCTCAAGTTTTTTTAAGCATTAAAAGTTCCAGTATTTAAGTCCAACTACTAGATAACAATTAAAATAAGTATAAAAAGTGTAAATTGAGGTGTAAATGCTTATAGAAACCTGGTGTTGTAGGCAAGTAATTAAATAGGATCAATTAGTTGTTACTTAAGCAGTAATATTGTATTAATTTTTTTTTTTTTACATAAATAAAAATTAAAAACTAAATTAAAATTTATAAATTATTGGTGTCTACTTACGTAATTTATTCACTGGGCACAAATTTTTTTGTTGATTACTAGATGACGGGTTAGCAACGTTGTTTACAACACCTAGATAAATTTTAGCAAATAATCAAAAGTTAATGAGCGTCGATTATTTAAAGATATTTATACACTTTGTTTTATAATAAACATAACGTTTTTATTATTTCTGCATTTATAATTGTAATATATTAGTATGCAAAGGTGCCGTAATTGGGCTTTGGCACGTTTAAAGCTATAAAACGAAAAATAAGTAAAATAATTTAAAAACACCTATATTTATTTTATATTTATGCGTGTGTGTGTAGTATGCATATAAATAAAACGGATGGAAGTTTAGTAGGTAACAAAACTATTTTTATCGTCTCCGATGTGTAAATCGATTTCTATATTTAGGTTATATTTCTATTTATAGGTAATCAAAAACGTTTATTTTGAATTTTCATTCAACTCGACAATAGTTCACTTACAAAAAGCCCAACGTTTACCGTTTGAACGCCGTTAAATAGTCAAAAGGCTCAGTATAACATACCTACTTTTAGTTTATTGGTACTACGCTAATATTCTTACGCTATGCCCTATGAACTAAAATCAAACACTACCATACAATTATAAACGAGTTATTAGCATTTGCTTAGCTTAGATTTAAAAGATCAAAATATTGTATGCAAGTATTCCGTATTATAAGCTTACCCGGCTCTGAACGATACATTTTGCTCATATTGATATTGTATCGAGTGTTTTAAAAACTTCAGTTTTTTACGGCGCTTTCAAACGGAATATTCTCTGATATTAACGTTGCGCGGACTCGTCTTCTCGTCGAATGGAAAACATTTTAATATAATATTGTATTTTAATGGCCACAAGGACCGTTTGTTCGTTCCGTCGGGTCTCCTCGACAGCCGCTGAGCCGCACTGCCGCTGCCGCACGAGCCGCAGTAAAATTACGGAATTCAGAAAACGAGTATGGTGGTACTTCGGTCTTTGAGAAGGGGGCGCGTAAAATTTCTGGAAAATCAACTAAAACTTCCATGACTGTTTTAGAATAAAACAACAACGTTAAATAAACACTGAATATTTAATATCGACCGTAATTGAGTTGCATTATTTTATTTAATGATGTGCTATAAATAACTCACCGAGCTATATTTAAACTATTTTATTTTGTTCTAAATTCAAAATCGTACGTTCTGCACGTTTTATACGGTTTGCACCTAACAGGCAACAGCAGATGGCAGCAGCAAGCTGTTTCATAATAAACTATATATCTATTTTTTTTCTAAGGTTAGGTTAGATTTTTCAACAATTACTTTTTCCCGCCAATTTGGCACATAATCAAATATCACCGGTTTTCGATTCCTTATCAAGCGCGTCGTTTCCATAAAAACGAATACTTACCCGATGTGCCAGACAAAAATTTGTGCGAAAATCTTGACTTTTGTTTTCGAAAACTGTACGTCGATCAGTTTTTAATACGAAAACTCGGTAATTATGTCAGAAACCAGAAAGTTAGAATTTCCTCGGTACGCCCACGCTGAGGGACACACGGACGTTTGTTATTCGGAAGACGGAAAGTAAGCGTGTGTGTTTTTTAGACCGAATAATTAAAAGCTAATAATGAAAAAGATTGTTTGTTAAAACAATACGTTGATTTACCAACCGTATATTTGGTTAAAATTTTTTGAGTTGACTAAAAACAGAGTTGAATTCGTTTAGTTTAATGTTGAATAATAAGAATTACAGAATTGACTTGAAAAAAAAATAATTTTTTTACTCGTTTAAAAAATAAATATGATAAATTTTGTCTTCCGGTAATCTATTAAAAAATACCCAATTTAATTTTAACAGAAAATCACGGGTATAAACAATAATTGAAGGGTACATATTGGAATTGAACCCACAATGTATTATAACTGGTACTTCTGGGTCTTAAACTAGTCATCTAATTTTGTTAAAAACAAAATAAATTAACTAGTCCAGTTAAAAAGTTGAAATATGATAAAGCTGATGTGCTTTTTGTGTCATCTGTTTGTACAAATGTTAGATAAGTTCACTATAAGTACACCAATGAAAACAAATCGGCTTCCATGTATTTTTTAATTTTTCTTAACCCAAAGTGTTTTAATTTCAATAGTTACTTGATAACTTGTGGCCAAGATGGAGATATAAGGGTATGGAATGGTATAGAAGATGGCGATCCTATTGAAAAATGTGTAGGCAGTGAAGCATTTGCTGTGCATCAGAAAGTATATATATTTTAAATACTTACCTACATGTTATTGTGCAAATTATTGTGTGTGTGTGTAACTGTAAATTTATTTTTATGCCTTTTAAGGGTGACGTCTTGTATGTTGGTGATGATCACCACACCCTCGAAGTTTATACTTTCCCAGACGCCGAGTTAATAGACACATTAACTCGATTTACTGCTTCAGTTTGTTGTTTGGATTCTTCAAAAGATGGTACACTAGTTGTTGCTGGCGGATGGTAAAATAAGTCATTTTTACCATCAAAATGTATGAAATATATTATTTATGTTTTAATTTTGTTTTTTCAGTGATTCAAACATACAAGTCGTTAACAAGGAGACTAAAAGTACATTGAGGTTTGACAGTCACAAGAGCCCAATTTTATCTGTTAATATAGACCCATTGGCTGAGTTCTTAGTAAGCAAAAATTATAAGTTCCTACTTTAAAACTTTACCTGATATTGTAAATTATTTTAATATAATTGTATTTTCAGGTATCATCAAGTTGTGACGGAACTGTAAAAGTATGGAGTATGGAAAACCAAACTGTTCTTAAAGAATGGACTAATGTTTTGCCAACAAGCAATGCATTTCATCATTCAAAAGTCAAATGTACACCAGCGTGGGATCCTAAAAATGGAAATTTACTTGCTATACCTTTTGGTAAAGAAATAAAACTATTCCAAAGAAGTTTATGGAGAGAAATGTTTACATTGCACGATTATCGATTGTCTGACCAAGTAATTTTACTCGCCATACATTGTATATTTATGTACTATTTTAAAATGTTCCACATAACTTCATTTTTATTGTGTGACTCTTAGAATCAAGACAGGTTAGATTACTTTTTTATTAGGTACTAAAAAAGAAGTAAAAAAAATTGTTTTGTTACCTTAAATTGTTTAAAACAATAAAGTATTTAATGTATTGTATTGTGTTTTAATAATTCTGGATGTATTATTTTATTTTACTAGGAAATAACTGTTATGAGTTGGTCAAATTGTGGAAGGTATATTGCTGCTGGAACAAATAATGGATATATTTTTGTATGGAACGTGTCATCAAAAATAATAATATTACACGCACAATGTGCAGAACGATATTCATTGAGAAGTTTAGTCTGGTGTCCTAAAAATGATAAAAAGTCATTAGCATATTGTGATGATCATGGTCAGTTAGGTGTAGTCGACAATGCCTGTTCAGAAGATCATTTTTATAAAGATTCAGTTGAGGTAATGCTAAGTAATTACTAAGTAGTAAATTATTATTTTAATATGGTATTGTGGAATTATTTTCATTAGATGCTTAAATTTTGAATTCTGAGTGTAGTCAAAGAATGTGTTAGTTTAAACATGATGTGTGTTTCTTAATTTAGTTATATTTTTATTTAGAGAGAAAGTGTTGCCTTCATTTTACGTACAATTTTATTGTTACAGCTCAATTTTTAAAGGTACACTAAGCTCACTCAAATTTGGTATTTTGTAAGCAATCAACAATTGCTTATAAATTTAATCCACAAATTCTATGTTAGCATTCCAAAATAGTGATCTACTCCAAAGCAAATTCGCTATTTTATTGATCTTCCTACCACACCTCAAAATTTTCAACCTTTTAATGTTACAGACTCGTTACAAATTTTTAATCAATAGCTGTAATTTTTAAGGTATAAACAGTATTTAATAAGAAATAAGTTCAATTATTTTGCACTAACCTATTTATCTGTTTTATTGAAATCTATGTGATATTATATTTAAATGTTTTAATTACTTGTTCTTTGGTCAATGGTTTATTGTCTAAGTTATATTATATTAAAATATTTTATACCTATTCAAAAACATTATTATTGCTTAAAAGAACATTAAATTTCAATTTTAAGTGTTTTAATATTATAATTTTATTCACAAACATTAAACGTGAAACAATTATTTGCAGATTAATAATACTGAACCAAGTATATTGATGACAGAAGATGAAGAATCTGGTGATAATGTTATATCTCTTGATAAAATAAAAAATGAATCTGGATTTGGTAGTCAAAATGGTTTCAAAGCATTAAATGACGATGATGACGATGATAGTAATTTATCTTCAAAAATTTGTCCTCAAATTGTTGCTCCAACTGTGGACTTACAAAATCCATTTCAACCTTGTTCTACTCCTGTTCATCTCCAAAGACGTTTTATGGTAATTAATATAATTTTTTTAAGACCTTTGAGACCATATTACAAATTCTCTGTCATTCTTTATTCTTTGCTCCCTCCTTCCTGTCTTGGTTTCTCCGTAATTAATTATATACCTTGTAAAATACCTAACTAATAAATAGAAGTACGTATGATCTTTCAAAGTACCTGTATTGTTTGAACTTTTATGATTCTACTATAAATATCAGCAATAATCTGTGTTAACTTATTTAAGATTTTTAACGATGTGGGTTACGCAAGACAAACCAACACTGAAGAAGAAAATGTGATTGATGTAGATTTTCATGATAATTCTATTCACCATGCTTTTCGTATCAAAAATGTTCTGTGTCATTCTATTGCTGCAATGTGTCAAGAGGCCCTAGTTTTAGGATGTGAAAGTCAAGATTCTACACCTAGGTATTTTACATGTAATACTAGGTATTGATTTTTTAATAATTATTTATTTCTTGGTATTTAATTTTAATTATAGTAAAGTAGTTTGTGTATTACTAAACTCGTGGGACGGTAAACGTGAGTGGACTGTTGATTTACCCGAGGATGAAGATGTCTGTGGGTTAGCAATTACGGCTGATTGGGTTGCCGTTGCTACAACAATGAATTTTTTAAGACTATTTACCTTGTGTGGTGGGCAAAGAGAAATCATAAGTATTCCTGGGTCCATAGTTGCTATAAACGGAACTAGAAACCGTTTGGTTGTTGTGCATCATTGTGGAACACGTGCGTTTTTTTACTCTATAAGCCAAATCTTTTACAATATACAGCATTAATTTTTTTTTTTTTTTTTAGCTGTGCCCGGTGATCAAAGTTTGAGGTATTGTGTATACAAAATCGACAGTAAAGTCGAATCTATTTATTCTAGTTTTGTACCTTTAACTCCTAAGACAACCCTTAGATGGATCGGTTTCTCTGATTATGGATCTTTATGCATACTAGATTCTATTGGAACACTACAAATATTAATTAAATCTTATTGGAGTCCATTGTGTTATGTTGATAATGCGGTATAAAATTACATATTTAAATTTTTAATTGATTTCAAATTTTTAATAAAAACTTTTTATTTTAGTGGAAAGACACAACCAATCATTATTTTGTTATTGGTGTTAGTGAAGCACGTCAAGATATAAGATGCATTCTTTGTAAAGGATCTTATTATCCTTCTACTACACCTCATCCTTTTTTGAATGAAATTCCATGGCAGGTAATTATTGGAAATTTATAGTTTTATTTAATAACATGCAAAAGTAAATATTATAGAAAATATTAATTATTATAATGTATGAATCCAGCTTCCATTATGTGAAACTGCCCAGGAAAAAGGTGAACTAGAAGATAAATTTTGGAAATCGCGTATATCTTTATCTATTATACCAGAAGAAGATGGACTACAGTATGACAAAGAACTAAAAACAACGTTCTTAAAACTTTTTGCTGTATGTATATATTTTTATATATTATACAGCACACCAATTAATAAATAATTTATATTGTACTTATTATATTCCATATTTTATTTATTTAGTTGGCTTGTAAAAGTGGTCATGATAAAAGGGCACTAGAGCTGTGTAAACTTATAAAATCTGAGCAAACTCTTAATTTAGCTTTAAAATATACCATGCGAATTGGAAATAATGGTCTAGCAGCAAAAATAACAGAGATCATTGAAACTGAAACAAATACAGATGATGAACTGTCAGAACCACAACCAATTCCTAAGCCATTTAATAATCCATCTACTTCAAACAAGTAAGTTATAGTTCTTAAAATTGTTTGTTGTTTTTTGATAAAAAAGTTTGAACTATTTTTATTTTATTATTTATTTTTTTATTATTATTTGTTTATAATATTATAATGTTTTGCCATGACTACTAAAATATTTGAATACATTTATAACTTTGTAAATACAGCTACATACCTGTTGATTTAAATTTTACAGCACAAATACTAACTACGGGTCACAGCAATCGCAAGATTTATTTTCCGAAAAATATACTCCCGCAAACAATGATAGTAGCAATAATGAAGGTAAAATTAATTAAATTTATCAATAATATTATCTAACTCTAATTTGAACATAACTATATTAACTGTAAAATAAATTGTATACATTTTTGGAATTTATAAAATAATAAAATCATTAAATAATTTACAAAAATGTTTATTAATGTTATACTTATATATTTCCAATTTTCAACGTTTAGAGCATTTGATTTACCGAGCTATTATTATTTTTTTGTAAGAAACAATCATTACTTTCAAATTTAATGTAAAATGTTTGTTTTACACCTTCTAAACCAGTTATAAACCAGTTACCTCAAATCACTGTTTGCCCATTTCTAGTATTATATTATAAATTGTTTTAAATATTTTTAAATGTCTTTTTCTATAATGGTGTTGTTACTTAAGAACTAATATTAGTTTTTCCTGTAAAAACTGCTATTGGGCTGTATTATGCCAGTAATTAGTTATGAATTTAGGTATATACGAGGGTATATATTTGTATTTCAATGTGTTAGAACATTTCTTTGAGCACATTTTAATTAATTGTGAAATTATTTTCGGTTGAATTGTTTATTCTTTATTTTACCCCCATTTTAAAAGACAAACAATTTGTTTAAATGAATTTTACTGTTCAGTTAGAATAAATGTTTGCTCTATAAAATTAGCAAACTGATACAGCTAATCTAATCTTATCTTCCCAAAAATTAAACAGAATGAAAATACAATTAAATTATTATGACTGATCAGATAAATGTGTGCAAATGTACAAACATAAATCATATTAATTTTGATTCTCTGGGTATACAATACCTTTAATATTGCTTTATTCAATTTGCAGAAGTATCAAGCATTTGGGAAACGTTAAAAAAGAAAACAAATGTTGAATTATTGAATGACTCTCATGATATGGAAAGAGATTACAATCCTTTTAAAATAAAACCGCCTGGACAAACCATCTTATCTGTCGATTCTCTCTCACCATTGGAACAAGTAATTTTTTTTCCACTTACATTTAATATGACAGTACCTAATTCATGATAAAATCATATTCTAATTAAAATTTTGTTTAGTCAACTGATTCTTCAAACTTCAAAAAAAGAAAAACTGATCTTAATGACAGTACAGAAGGCTCAGACCCTACTATTAAAACAAAAAAGCCCAAAGGAGTATCAAAATTGTCATCTTTTATTTTCAAGAAATAATTAATTGTGCTAGGTACTTTTATTATTTTGTTGTATTATATATTTAGTTTTATTTGTGTGATTGGTGTATAATATTGAAATCTAAAATAGTAAAATAGTTGTCAGTTAAGTTTTAATTTGTAAGTTTTTTCATTTTTATAGATTAGTGTCTGTAAAAATATACGCCAACTGATTTAAGAATCTGTAATATTAATATTGTGGTTTTTATTTTATGGTACCATGACCCCTGTGGTGCATTTGTGCATGTTGTTATGTTACCTTAGGAATAGAGTAGATAAGTTGCAAATAATCAATACCTGATATCAACCCTTTTTTGTTTTTAATACGGGCAATGAGAAAATTTGCATTACATTACAGTTAACTTTATATGAATACATGTAGAATCTTTTAAATATCATGGAATTTAAAATTACCAAGTGTTTGTCAAGTTTAAAAGAAGAACTACCTCCAATTAATAGACCGACTCGTTTGGTTAGTAACCAAATAATTAAGGTAATACATAATTAATTACAAGTAGCTTTTAATTTCGGTTAGCATAGTAATTTCTGAAGAAAATATTTTGTTTTCCAATTTTAGAGTCATAAAGAATCAATTAATCCACCAGAAGTGTTTAACAAAATAGATCCGTTAGTACTGGTTGCTCAGTATGAAAGAGAAATTAATCGTATGAAAATCAATCATAGCCAAATGTTAGACGATTTGCATAAAGAATTAGAATTATTACGGTCTAAAAATCGAGGTATTTTTTTGTTAGAGGTGTAATTTGTAAACATTTTATATTTTTTTTTTTTTTTTTAAACTGTCAAGATCTTTTAGACGAACTTATCTTGATGAATGGTGGAAACTATTGTTGCAAGCATTTAGAAGAGTTAAGTTATGAGATTTTAAAATCAAATGCAAATGATAATCAAAAAAAACTTGATAATATAATAGACATTGCTAAAATGCATCAAATATCTACTGAAGACGTTGAAAATTACAAGTAAATTTCTGTATCTTAAATAATAATTGGTTATTTAAGTCAGACTTATTGTTTGCTTGATATCTATTTATTTATAATATTATAATTTATATGTTATTTTTTTTTCAACTTCTTAAAATTGTATTTTCAACGTTAAATTTCTATTTATTTATTTACTTCAACTAATCAGAGCAAAGGCAATTTTTGATATTAGGTACAAAATAATTTTTTTTTTCAAACTACTCAGTAAAATGAGTACTTGCTAAAACTAAATAGGTAACAATTATAATATAACTATTTCACTAACAAAGTAGTTAAAAATGATATATGTTAATTTTTTTTTTTTAATTGTTCTTCATGTGGTGTAACCTCATCACTCATTCAGGAGACCTCTACATTTTAAAACCAATTAGTTATAATGAGGTTTATTTGGTAGTCAAAATTACTTCTCATACCACTTATATATTTTTAAATGTTAAATTATACTACCATTTGAGATACATTTTTTCAATTATGTGCTCATTTAACACAGGTAAATACATAGCTTAATGACAATAACGTTTCATGTGTTTGTACTTTTTAGTTATAAAAAAGAACTGCCAGAGCTAGTAACTGTAAGAAATACATTTTTAAGTAAAAATGTTGAGACTAAATCAAATTCGCTTTTGCAAGATCGTCTAAATAAATGCAATAGACTTATTGATGTACTCCGGAAAGAAAATCTTCAACAAAAATCGG
This sequence comes from Hormaphis cornu, assembly GCA_017140985.1. NCBI lineage: Eukaryota > Metazoa > Arthropoda > Insecta > Hemiptera > Hormaphididae > Hormaphis > Hormaphis cornu. The sequence continues at coordinate 7,232,841 of CM029364.1, read as the reverse complement.
AGGTAGGTTTTTACATTTATTTTATGTACATTCAACAAATACCCGTAAAATTATTAAATTAATACCAAAAACTATAAAATTATTTATTCTCAGTTGATTGACAAATTCCTTAGTATTAGTATTGAGTATAAACAATATATCCGTACGGTATTAGTTGTCAATTCATTAACAAATCAGCAAAATTGTTAAACACGCTGAAGTAAAGTTTAAATACATAATAATCAGAATCATTGTAAAAACTTGTATACTAGGTACCTACTTCTAAAAAATCATAAATATCTTTTAATTTTTATATATTAATAACTCGATTGCAAAAAATTGTACACTATGAACAATGATTTTTATAAACTATGTAATTAAAATTTACCTAAAACCAAAAATTATACATGAGGACCCTTGTGTATTTTATTTTATTCAAAGAAGTAATTATTGTAAAAGTAGTATTTTACACAGAGTACTTGGGTGTTTGTACACTCTTGTCTCTTGGTTACCATAGTTACTTTGAGTAAAAAAGGGAGGAAGTTTAAAAAAAAATGGTCAAATACAGTCCCAGAATAAAAAAAAAAAAAATTATTTATTTGTAAACTTACATATTTGCTACAAAACTGTGTTGAATAGTAATCCTTAATTGTGTATTCTATCATATTAATTATCATCTGGAAATGTTTAAATTAAATAAATGTAATATGTATATATATTTATATATGTTATTGTTTAAAAGAATAAACACAGTATTGTGATTATTTATTTTATTGTCATTGTTAGCAGACGTCTTAAAATTTAATATAAATATTTTGAATTTTGTTAAAACAGTTAAGTTCACTAAAATCATTATTGGATCATAGATTAAAAATTTCTGGAGTTGGGTTGGACAGTAGTTCAATCAGAAAAAATTTGAAGTCGAGTACAAGAATTCTGTCTTCGCTATCTCATCCTACCATTTCTTACTTGGATATCGTCAGTTCCAAGTACCTAATTATAATAATAATAAATTTTTTTGTATATTTGTCTAATATTGTGTGCATTCAAACAGAAAGTGCATTGAGCATGCAGATATAAAAAATATGGAGTTTTCTACTCATGTCTTATGATACTAACCAAGCAATACTAATTGTGTGTGTGTCTGTAAATTTTTTCTCAATAACGGCTTCAATTATTTTGCTAAAATTTTGTATTTTGATTTATTTTAATTATGTTTTGGTTCCATTAAAGGCTCAACAGCGTTCTGTACAAATAATTTTCAAAATACTTAATTCAAGCCAATATCAGTCACCTGGTACTTCTAATAATTCTTAAAAATATCAGATAATACTAGAACTACAATTTTATAAGAATTTAATCTTTTTTTATAATTAATATATGCCCTATATTTAATTTTTTTTAAATATCTGCATACATACAATTTTATTTTCTAATTTTGATAAAAAAATAAACATTTGATTAAAATCACGATGTATACGTAAGTAAAACATTACCTTTATCGTGATTAAAATAATCGTGTTATAACATTCCATTAAAGGAACCTACCATATTGATATACTGCAGGCTCAAAAATTTAAGTTTAACTAATAGTTGTTTGTTTTTTTTATTTTAGAAAAAATTTACACTCTGTGTCTGGAAGTGAATATTGATCCAATTATTATTATTTATGAATCATGAATTAACAACAAAATAGTCCAACACAGCAGTTGGAACCAAAAATGATTAAAATTGTTGGTTAAAAAAAATGTATATATTGCTTATAAATTTTATTTATAGTGTTTGATTTGTATAAATATGAAATAAGAAACAACATAATTGTATTTATATCTTAAGAGCCTTGATAATATTAGTAATATACCTGTTCAATGTTTGTATAAATTATTGGTATTTGATAGGCACTTTAAACACCTATCCAATTTTTGATTTGTTAGTGTGTTGCTAAACTTGTATTATATTTTCAAAACATTTCCTCAAAAATTACAGTTTTACTTAAAAAAAACAAAAAAAAAAAAAAAAATTGTAATTTTCAAAAATTTTTAAGTTCTATTATTTCAAAAGTTGTTAAAATATTTTCAAATCAGTACCAAACCTGTATTTTGCCCATATAAACATTGAGTGAAATTTGCAGGTTTTTTTATAATTGATCCAAGTAAGTATTAGCAAAACAAAATGAGTCAAATGTGTGATTTTACATGTTTGAACGCACGTTTACGGTCATATTTTGTGAAAGACTCTAAATTTTTTCTAAATAAAACGTGAATGGCGTTTATATTTTTGAAAAATTAGAACGACGTTTATGGCATTTAGAAAAAATAAATCACAATTAATATTATCAATTTTTCCCAATATCCAAACTCTAAACGACTGAAGAACAAAAAAAATAAAAATTGTGATTAGAATTTTTTGATTTTTTCTATCACAGATTAGATTTATAATAGATATCTATGCCCTTAAACTCGTAGTAAATTTTCAGAACTGTGTTTCTGTGAGTTTCATGTTTTTATCGCACTACAACTACAAAAAATTTAGAAATTTTTAAAATAGCGGATAAATCATAATATAGTCCTAGAAAAAACTAAAATTTGGTTGGAATCTTTTAAAACTGTATAAATCTTGTATTATATGTACTATATTATATGTTTTACATTCATATAATGTGTGAAAGTTTCAAGTTATTTGGTTGTAAAATATTATATTATGAGAAAAATCTCGTACAAAGAAAAATTGAAATTTGTTAAAACTCGTTTTCAGTAAATTTCACAGTTTTTTTTTTTTTCATTTTTCGGGCAGTTTTTGGTCGGTAACTTTTAGAATTTTGAAAATTTCAAAAAACGAACTTTCAAGTAGGTACCGTCCGACAAACTAGGTGGCTACCTGAACTAGAAAATTAGTGCATAAAGATCTGAGCATTTTTTGTGTCGTTACACAGAATCTAAAATATTATTAGTATATTACTTTTGAATGCGAATTCTGATTGGACCTGTTTGAAGTCGGTTTTAATTTTTACAATTATTTTGTTTGTGATACTTTTCTTATTTCTAGGTGCATCACTAAAATTTAATTTAAAAAAAAAATCATATAAATTTACAAGGGAATAAGTTAGGTAGATACTTTTTTAATGGAATGCGGTTGTTCACTAATTTTGTTGTCATAGGTACTGTCACCAATATTTATTTCGTGATTTATTATGTGTATTGTGATCTAAGGTGTTGGTTCTATCTTTATATTATTGCAATAATAACAGTACAATGTTTCACTAAAGCCTTCACAATATAGGTAGAAATCCTTTTTAGTCGACCTTTCAAATCTGACATCCGTTATTTAACATCGACAACATGTGTTTGAAATTAGGTTTCTTGAAGATACAAGCTGGAATTCATTTGGTTGCTGCCATTTTTTTTGTAAGTCCTATAAAACACGAGTCTCGTAACTCGTCTACCCATTCAGTATTTATGAATTTGTTTATCCATGTGTAAATGCAGATTATAAGAAATTTAATTTTTTTAGAGCATAGGTATTAATAGCCTAATGGCGAACGTGTCATTGATGACTAACGTACACTGTGAGTATCTTACGCGAAATTACTTGTTTATCGATTACACATATTGGCGTGAAACGGATTTTTTTATACGAACTGGGTTCCCAACTACTTCACGCACATGGCCACCGAAGTAATAAAAATTACACAGAGTCCCCAATCTCTAATTAGTCACCTTATAAATTTTAATTTCCAAATGGAATTGCGACGATCAGTTCCTTAAAAAAATTTGAATCATACGTTTCCATTAATAAGGAATAATATTACTCGTATTATAATGCTTCGTTGAATTTGACTAATTTCAAAATATAATACTATGATCATTAATAACGTCTTCAGTTAAGTGCCTACCCACAATAATTGATTGGTTTGTGTGAAATCCATTTACTGTGTTTAAATAACTGTATTATTTTTCAGTCACTCGGGGATTCATAATTACATCGAACGTGTTCATCTTGAGTATTTGGTTGACGGCACTTATGGGCATGATCAAAGTAGGTACCTATGGTAAACTATATATAAGTATTTTTTATTTTTCCTATCCTAACCTACTCCGTTTTTTTTTTTTTAATTTTTCGGCCTGGGATCAGTGGAATTATTTTGCACGGACGCACAAATTGTTGTTTCTATACGTGTATATTTGTTTTGTTTTGTTTCTGCAGAAGAACGTCTTTGCGTCGACACTGGCATTGGTACTCTGGAGCCTTTATATTTGTCTTTGGGTCGGAGCAGTAACCTTTTCTATGTTTGCACTAGGAAAAATGTAATGTGTGAAAAATATTTATGCGTTGCTCGTGTCTTATATTAAGTTAAACTTATGATTTTCGTCATCCATGACAGGTATATGCAAATGTATATATGCTGTAAGTGTTCAACAGCTGTATAGGATTTAAATAAAATCCATTTTATCCATAACTATTATCGATATGATTATCTTACGCTTTTAGTTCGTAAAACAGACGTCATAATATTATTATAGTACTTATTTAGGCACAACTGTAGCCAGCCCGTAGACAACCAAGTACTTATGAATGTGTTAAAGCTTTCATGGATTGTCATATTAGTTAAAGTGCTTACGGCTATGTTCACACGTGGATATAGCCGTAAGCACTTTAACTAACCAAGTACTTACTACACCTATATACAGCCTACGGGTATCTATTACGAATACTGCAATGAATACTCGGACAAAAATAACGTAGAAAAGCAAATTATGTAAGCGCACTAAACATAATCACGTTAAGGGGGTGAGGTATTTTGAGTCGTATGAATCATATTTTAAATCCTGTTGTTGTTTTATTTTTTTGTTTTACTCGAAACTTTTTTTTTGGTATAGGTGCATATGTTCGTATGGCAGGTGTCCCGAGAGCATGTGGTTGCTTAACAACTCGTGGCATATAGACACGTCATCGGATCTGAAAAAGGATTACGAGCTCGATCCGGACTATAAAATCAAACCTGTAAAAAATCCCGAAGACCATAATCGGCAGGACGCCGACCATTACTCGACAACCCCAGTGGAAAATTTTCCGGTACCCCCGGGAACATTAAAATTGGACAAAAATGTTTCATTCAAAAGGTCAGTTTGTACAGTTGTCACTTATTATATAGTTATGAGACTATGACAGTACTTACCTATATAATTATGTAAGTAGGTAGGTGTATAATAACTCACACAATATGTAGGTATATCGATGGTATTTTATACTTTTTTATACTTTGACGAGCCAATTGGTGATTACTATAGTATAACAATTCGTTTTCGAAATTTTACCTTTAACTAAGTTAGTTTATGTGGTGTTGGCGACACTTGTCATATAACGCTAACGTCACCTAATCTCTCCCTACTAAAATGGCCCACATTTTTTAATTTTGTTCAAAAGTCGTATATTTCGTAATCCTGGATTCTGAGTACCTACCTACACAAAATGTATATTGAATTTACTTACTGTTTTTCTCTGATCTTTACATTAATCGAACAAAAAGTACAGTTGCAATTGGACCGGTATGTACTTGAAGCTTTTATTAAAATAATCGACGATCGAAAAAAAGTCGACGTTTTTATCGCATTATTATAGAGCAGGGGTCACCAAATGGCGGCCCGTGGATGAATTTTGACCGGCCCGCAGATAAGGAGAAAAGAAGCAATTTAAATCAGGATCTGCCATTTTTCACACTAAAAATATTAACCCATAATTGTTTTACTTATTTATTAAATGTAATTCTATTTTCATTAGTTATAGTTGTATAATACGTGCATATTTTTTTTATTAAGAAATAAAATAGTTTTGGCCAATTGGCATATGATAATAAATATTGTGTACTTAGAATTTGTATGGCCCGCGAGAATTTTCCGAATTCTTAATGTGGCCTGCGGAAAGTATTAATTGGTGACCCCTGTTATAGAGTAAGTAAAATGCAAGTACAAATACATACGCAATCGATTTTGAATTCAATTTTTGAGACATTGTTTATGTTTTTTCTGTTTTCGTTTCATGAGGCCGATAAAACTTATCATTCTCGGTTCATAAAGACTCTACTAACTTTACTACAAACACTATATTATTTTCATTAATATTAAAAATTTTCAAGACAATTTGAAATTTGGTTTTCACAACTTTTTTTCACGTTAGTACGTCGTCATTGTTATGTCATTCCTTTTTAGCAATAATACGCCTCCTCTGATGAGTGTTTGACTTTTCAAATGTTCATTCGCGGTTTAGGTAGATATCGCAACGAAAAATTGGGACGTTGAGCTTTGAAAGCCATTATTGGTCACTGTTACCCGTTATTGACGACTGAGTCATTGGCATAATATTATATTGAATCGCATTAGTCATATCTGCGAATTCGCGTGAGTGGCAAAACTTTTAAAAAATAATGTTGTATCACTTTCATTCAGACAACACAAGATTCTGATGTTAAATACCTGCCTAAGCGCGACAATCTGAAAAGCCAGTATCTACTGCAGTAAAACTAGGAAAACTTGTCAATCTCCATCTCCGAATCGCGCGCCTTTGTCGCGTTGAATCGTATGTTTATTACGATATTTATTAAAAATTGTCATGTGCTAATATAGTTTTGAGGACAACTACAATAACGCGCCTGAACCGCGGATACTAAACCTTCGTAGTAGCAGTGCACGTCTTGACACGTCGAATGATAACAATAATTTCCAAGTTAGAACGTTGAATCTTGAGCAGCGTGAGCATCCGAAAAATCGGTGGAGTTTAGCGGCGCTCATCATAACGATTATCGTCGTGTTCGGTAAGAGCAAACATACAAGTGTAGGTATCATATTTAAAATGTTTAATGCGCGTTGTGATTTTTTATAAAATATGACCTTTTAAACATTTTTTTTTTTTTTTCTGTAAAGAAATCTATCGTTAATAAACCACCTCAACACATATTCGTGAATAGACTAGGTATAAAACATCGGTATCTTTTCGTCACAAAAGTTTCCACTCTAAATAATTATAAATACGCATTAAACTATAGTTTAATGAGTCGATTGCACGAAATGTCGCTGTTTTCTCTTTCAATTGTATTATATATCCTATAGACATTATTATAGACATCGTAAGTCTAATTTATAGTTTTAAGTTTATAGTTTATTCTTATGTCGGTACAATTTATTACACCAATATTGACCAATTACTGTACGTATAAAATAAAGTTAGGAAATACTATTTTATTAAATAAAAAAAAAATGCCTATGTATATAGCTTTATAAATTGGAAAAAAGTACTTTAAAATGTAAGTATTTGCGAAAAAAAAAAATAGGTTAGATTTTTAATTTTTACCTTCTGATGTAGAATATAAAATATATTTAAGAAAATAAACTTAAAATGATAATTTAAGTTTTGGCTAAAAAAATTGATTTAAATTATTACTCCATTTTGGATTAGAATATGGTTTACATTATGCTGTTTACACTTTACATCACTTTTAAACTTTGGAATTTGTTATACGCATTACGCAATATTGAATTATTTTCTTCAGTTGAACACAAGTACCTACTATATGTATATATTGTTACAATAAAATAAGAATAATTAAATAAACAGTATTCTATTTTTTTAATCATGTTATATTTCATAATCGTAATAAGTAGGTATCATAATGATTTCAATATTTTAAAACACTATAGCCATCACTTTTTTTAAACACGTTATTAAAATGTAAAATGTTGTACCTATTGAGTTATTTGACCCGTTATTTTATTATCGCAGGCGTTATGATGTTCGGATGGCTCGTATTATACGCTGTCCTGCTGGAGTTAAAGCACGAAATAAAAATATGTAAACACGTTATGCACTATATAATTAGCGTAATGATGTGAAAGTGAACGACTTAAAATAATATGACACTTTGATGACGTGTGAAACAGGTCCTCCCGTCGAATTCAAACGGAAGAACACGTCGCCGTCGGAATTCGCGCATTATTGTCCAAAGCGGAAAGTATGTCCGAATTACACGCATACCGGGCAAAAACGTTGACCACGGCCGCGTGGTATGTATTATTAATGCGGTTGTAATCGGAAAATTGAAGAATGTGCGTTAATAACAATTTTTTTGAAACGACAGTAAGAATAAAATAATAATAAAAAAAATGGAAATTTTAATACCACGTCGTCTACTTGTATTGTTTTATATTTTGTTACCAATAACGTAACCTGCGGCTGCAGTAACCCGCCCAGAGTTGAAATCGCTATATTTTTGTTCACGAACGTTCACTATTTGCTTCAACCGCAGTTTTGAGGAGTTATTAAGTGTCATACGCTGTCTGATAGACTATTCAGCATTTCAGCTTCGTCGTCGTTTCACGCGCCTATTGCAGTCCTGTACTGCCGCCTCATCGTGGTCATTTAGAATATGTTGGAAATAAATGAAAAAAAAAAAAACACCCGCAAAGAATAGGGAAATTATTTTAAGAACATGAAGACAGGGTGCAGGAGCGGCATTATTTAGTATTTTGTGATCTGGTCAAGAACTCACCACTGCTGCAGCAGACAAGCAATCAAGACTAGTTTGCTGCATCGTCGTGGTCCGTCCATCCTCTCCTTGAAAATTTGGTCACACGTTTCAGCCTCTACGCCGACGTGAGATGCATACGATTTGTGTAGGAAATTTATCTGGCGTCATGAAAATCCGGTGTTAGTAACGGTATATATGGTTGTTGATCGGAAATGAAAATTAGTGTGCGAGCTTTATCGAAACAAACATGTAGACTAAGCTGAAATGTCCACGTTTGGATGCAAAGTGTTGCGCTTAAAATTTAAAAAAAAATTTGGAACTAGCCCTCCCCCCCCAAAAAAAAAAAAAAACACATTTTGACTCTATATACAGTCGCGCCGATTATGTACTGCACACAACAGGGAAAAAAACTACGCTACTCCTACTCAAATATATTATTATAACAAATTCTCGGTGAATCGGCCCTCGCCACACAATATCAGACCGCTCAGATCTGATCAGTTTTCGTAATTATTGTAGTAAAATTAAAATGGTGCGGAGTGTGGACTGCAGTATTCGTGAGGACGGGAGCAGAGTAAGTTGGCTGTGCGGTCAAAACGATAAATTGATTAAACCGCCGTTATCGAAGTTATAGCCGGTGTGTATCAGAAGGTACTACCTACTAAGTCTTATACTCATATCCGCACGTACAACTTATTATTAAGTTAATTATATATAAACAATTATCATAGTAAAACAAATTGCCCCGCAGCGGCGTGTTAATCATGACGGAAGAACTGTTCAGGGAGTCGGTGGCGCTGGTGACCGGAGGCGGCCGAGGGCTCGGACTCGCGTTCGTCCGGCTCTTCGTGGAAAACGGCGCTTGTGTAAGTACCTGCTGCTGCAGCAACAACACCGCCATCGGTCGTTTTTGATTTTGAGTGACTGTACATTTGGTTTTAACATCTGTTTTTTTGACTTATTAAAAAATGCACCGATCTCTACCCGGTTTCCGGTAGCACGAGCAGGTAGATTTACGCTGTTTGAATTTTCGTGTTTTAATAGTTTTTCGAAATTTGATCATGCAGACACAAAACCACCCCAAAAACGGTGGAATCGCAGACGGAAAACGAGATTTTAACTAATTTCACTTTTTTTTTTCTTCATGCGATTTTTCTCACAACATGTTCTCAACCGAATACGACATAAAATTTTCATAACGGTATGTGAAACACACTATCGATACGAGTTTTGTACAATTTTCTAATTTTTAAAAAAAATTTTGACAATTCAAGATAAACATAATAATATGAACGTATTGGTGGTGGAAAAAAAAAATCGACAATGTTTTCTACAAACGTTCGGAAATTGTGAAAAAATAGTAAATTTTGTGATACATTCTTTTTGAAAAGCATGTTTAAGACAATTTGTGACACGTGAAATTTTGATACGTTGGGTAAAACAAAATTTTCCATACTATTGCATACGAATATTTCGTTGTTTCTCCTGTAGTTTCTGAAATGTATTTAAAAAGTATTTTATATAACACGATATCGATTAAACGGAGTTATTTTGATTATAACAATGTATTACGTAACGTTGCGCAGTTGATTGCTATAATAATTGGCAATAACTCCTCAAACAATCGTTCAAACGATTTGAAATTTTCACGCATTGTTTAAATTAATATCCGCGTGGTTACGAGTTTTGTAATTTTCTGACCGTTTTTAGAACAATTTTTGTTTTTTTAGTATTACATAGGTAATTTTAAAATAATTTTCTCCTCATGACGATAGAATTAATACGTTCCAATTACAATTTTGACAATAACGGATAAGTATTATACACCTACGTAGTATTCGTCTCAAGTTTCAGGTCAGGTAAAATCCCCTGGGTGTGCTACTGAAATGTAGGTGCTATTCTGGTGGTTAGATGTATTCTACCGCGGATTTCGTAACACATTATAATTTATAGGGTACCTCTACTGTATTTCGTAAAAAAAAAAAAAAAATGGTTCTTTTATAATCGTTTTATAATATTTTAAAAGGTGTCCTTAATAGACGTCAACGAGGAAACTGGAACAAAAGCGGTGAGTGTGTTAGAAAAAGAATGCGAATCGTGGGTCGGCAAAATTTTGTTCATAAAATGTGACGTTACTAGCAACGACGAATTTGAAGGTGCGCCATCATAATAGATAATATATACTCTACCTAATGCGTAATACAATATTATGTAGATTGTGCATTAATGTTATTCAATAAACATTATACAGTATAAAGATATATGTATTTGATCGCGACGAAATAATGAAAAGAGATCACTTGTGCTTTCCAGACGCCTTTGAAAAAACCGTCGAGAAGTTCGGAAAAATTAACATCGTCGTCAACAACGCCGGCATTATGACGAAGTTCGTTGACTCTTGGGAAAAAGCTATTGACCTGAACTACGTACGTGTTAACAAGTTTGATGATATTGATGGTCTACTAACCTCGTTTAAACCATTTCCCAAATACAGTACCCGTATGAATAATGTCACCAAGTGGGTTGTAAAAAAAAACCGGAAAAAGGTCAAAAAATAATAATAACAGTTATTAGGTGGTATTACGGTGTTCAGAATCTTATCGTTCACGGTTTACGCCGTAAGAATTATTGTAATTAGAGAAAAGCCTCTTGACAGTTGGCGCTGTACAGTCAAAAACAACTTGCGCTTTTTGCATGATGCACCTACCCGTTTGTTAATCTTGAGAATTCATTGTAACTCGCGGTATATCAAATTAAGCTTGTCATTATCTATTTTATATCCCTAAATACAACGTTGTATAAAAAATCATTAAAAAAAAAGGTGCTCTGAACGACATAAACCCAATTACCTATACACAATCTGCATCGATTTTTCGAAGGAATTAAGACGGCGAGCGTGTACACAAAACGCGTTAGGTACCTGATGTAATATTCATTTTGTACACATCCAATCGTTTCTAGATTATAATAATTTATAATCTTAATTAATAAATCAATAAATTGATACACAATGACCCCGACCGTCCCGATTGGTGTATAGATATTACACATATTAGAAACTTATAGCACGCTGAATGTTTAGCGGTAAAACGAGAACACTGCAGGTTAAAAGTAAAATCAATAAATCGTTTTGATCACGGTCTAAAACCGTGGTGGTTTTGACGTTCTGTGGAAAATTATAGGTACACCTACATAATCGTATTACACCCGTGTATTATAATATAATTTTATTTGGTATAGTACAATGTTATAATAAAATAATCGTCGTATTTATAGCTCAAGAACGCACCTTTAGATATTTTACGATTGTTTTGTTGTTCTTTTGTTATTACAAAATACAATTTATGTAAATTATCCACATCATAACTTACAACTTGTATCGTCAACATTTACCGTATACACAACACATTCTTGTTCTTTTTTTTTAATATATTTATTATTTAAATTAACATACCTATGTATTTGAGAAAAACTTAATTACTAACGTTCAACTTTTTTTTTTTTTTTTACACTACTTGATAGATAGGTGCAGGGGGCACCAGTTATTCATATTTTTTACGAAAATCATCACGTTTATGAAGTTTTCGAGTTTATTCAAATCTCAATACACATATACACATTTTGAAACCGTACAACCACTCGCGATTTGTGTTTGCAGAAAGCGACCGTTCGAGGCACCATCCTGGGTCTTAAATACATTGAAAACAAAGTCGACAGGAATTCGGCGGTGATCAACGTCAGTTCGATTGTTGGACTATCCAACAGTATTCTGCCCATTTACCAATCGACCAAGAGGGCGGTGATCGAGTTCACCAGAAGTTTTGGAGTGAGCATATTGCAATATTATGTTGACCGCAGTAAAGTTTACCGTATTTTATTAAATATTATAATGTGTATTATGACTCAAATAATTAATAAACGATTGTCGTATTTGAAATTATTTCGAGTGCGTTTTACTCGGTATTTTCTACATCTTCGATTTTATTCACATATACGATTCAGTTTTGAATTTTCGGAAAGAAAACAAATTAAAATTTTCGTGTAAAGTTGTTCTCGAAAAAACTTAGGTAATAATGTAATACGGTAGTAGATTTGATTCGATATGTTTCATCATTTTATATTGCCTACCTCCAAGGTAGTAGGATAGTTTTTACGGACTCGGTACATCTGAAAAATGTATCGTTTCTTAAGTACACTGTGAAAATTAAAAAAATTAGTTCAAATTATTTTTATAAACATTCAACATAACCATAACGTGCAAACAGAATTCAATCGATGTACAGCGAATACATTATAAAGATGTTGAATTTGAGATGTTGAATTTGTTATTTCTGAAATTGGATTTGTTTCATAAAATTTAAGTATAATTTTCCGTTCTAGTACCAAAAACTTCAATACGAGTAGGTATAATATTTTCCTACGTATGGTTTGAAAAAAACATTAGAAATCGGTTTTCACAATATTGAACATAATATACGCCTTCGTTGTTATTATTTTCCAATATTCTTATTTTTGGCAGTAAGTATATTATATGTATCGATTTTCGTGAATCGACGAGGGTCAAACGTAGCAAAAATCGCAAACAATTTTGACAATTATTTAGTTTCAACACTTTGAATTGCCCAATATACTTTTAGCACTCGACTACTATCTACTGAGCTCGCTCTTATGATGGGTAATAAAGTGTTTTTTCTGTGTGCAATGATATGCAATTTTTTCCCGAAAATTTACGTTTTATTATCTTTGCGTACAGTGTCCGGACTACTCGAAAGCGAGCGGCAACAACATTCGCATCATGGCCATATGCCCCGGAACCACGTTTGACGGTTACGAAAACGACGCCGAAGGGAAGAAACGCTTAGAAGAGAAACTAAGAATGCTGATCTTGGGCGACAAACAAGTCACCGATCCGGAAAAGGTGATATCGATTCAGAGGTAGGTACTTTTAAAACATTGTTGGATTTAGCATTGAGATAATTATTTTACAAACATGTTTTATGTTATAAATTGAATGCATGGTCATACTCCCCAATGATGATTATTTATTGATGTTGGCTGTGGTTCATTGTAAGTTTGTTTGAAAGAAAAAAAAAAATAGGATTTTAAAAAGTATTTTACTATTCAAGCTCATTTTACTGGTATGTAGTTAAGTATCGCCTCTACTATAGTTTCTATAACCGTTGAGCTCTAAATAGGTAATTGCTACGTTCACTTCATAACATAAATTGAAATCGTTTCAATTTCAGCACCATGTACATCAAAGCTGCACTCGCACACGTTATGAAGCACGGCAATACTGGTGAAGTGTGGGTAGCTGAAAACAAAGAGCCTCCAAGACTTATAAAGAAATCCATTCAGTATTGAACAGAAGCCGGGAAATTATAACCGGTTACTACTATGCAAAATTAATTGTGTAAAGGTTATGATTTGTGTAAGACTTCTGAAAGAGTGAATGAATGAATGAACACATTTTCGCGGTTGATAAAATTCCGGTTTCAGTGTGATTTTTAGTCGCTTGTACAATATTAATTTGCATTATCTAATAAAAATTTAAAACAAATTCTGTTTTACTTATTTGGTACACATTAGTTTACTTACAGCAAAAAAAAAAAAAAAAAAATGCTCCGGAAGGCAAGTCGTTTCTTTACAAAAATCAACAACTGATGGTGCTATGGTGTCATATTTTTGTGAGTGTTCATGGGATAAAAACTGAATACATGACGATTAAATAAAAAATTATTGAATTACAAATATTATTTTTATTTTGAATAACAAAAATATCCTATATAATTGGTTAAAAATAAGAAATCATTTGAATGGGATTTTCTAAGAAAATATAATTCAGTTTCATTATAAAATTAAATAATCATTAACTAACAAAAAGGATAACAAAAATGTAAAATTTTTAATAGTTAAATAAATAATATTATTTACTTGAGAGGATATAAAATAAACATAATATACTTCATTAAAAATTATAAATATATAAGTAAATTAACACTATACCAACAAGCTTAAAATTCAGAAGATTCAATATTTTGTTATAAATCACAGACATTTAATAATTTATTAATTAATCCTATCATAGTATAAAATATAAATGAAACAATGTAAATAATACAATAGTTATAAAGTATTTAATATGTCATAAACCAGTGTACTGAGGTTGAGAACTACTGGTTAAATCAACCACGGAATTTTGGGCCATCAAACAGCTCAAATTTAACCACGACCGTTTGCCACTATGACTTTGATTGTATTGTTCACTGAAAACATTAATAATACCATTAAATGGTTAGTATTAAACAACAGAAATGTATTCAATGTTAAGCGCTAAAAATACCTGAAAAATGGAACGAGACTGACTAATTTATATTTGTTTGGACAATTAGCTAGTATCCGATTTATAGTGATTAAAAAATTCATAACCTGTCTTAAATAAATTTGTAGTTTTTTCCTTCTTTCCTCAACAAAATTGGCACCCTACAAAACATAAACATTGCTATGTATATAATATATTTTTTGTGTTTAACAACTATCAACAATATAACTTGTTGAGAGAATGTACCAGGGCATTACTTTTTCTACTTATGTAATCAATAAATACAATTTTAAATAAATAAATTCTACGTTACACTAGAACTGTAATTTGAAATTAGAATTTAAATTCTACATAGTATTATGCTTTTACAATAACAATTTCAAACGTGTTTTTTTATGTACTTCAAGTTTCAATAAACGTATCAAATAAAGACAATGCAATCTGAGAATCCGATAAAATTTCAAGGTATCGTGATTAGGATGTATCAGTTTCACTACTGTTAATCTTTAAATAATTATAAATTACAATAAATAACACTTTCTAATTAACTATTTAATACAGACTACATTATAAATTAATCATGTGTAAATAAACAATGTTAATAATATAGTTAAATACTATTGAAATAAATTATCATACCTTATTCCCAATTGTCTTTTTAGGCGGCAAAGAAATTGTTGATAATACATTGTACTGTTTTTTTAGTTCCTTGTGGAATTCTGTAAACTGTGAATACCTTCGATAAACATTCCATTCTTCATTTAGAATACGTACATGAATCTATGACAAAGTATTTTCTGTAAGCTTTTTTGTTGGTAATCTGGTAATGATTAATACTTATTTGTTATACTTGTATATACATGTACCTGGTATATATGATGTGGATCGTTCATTCTTCCCATTAAAAATGCTGATGGGACCCATATGTGTATATTTGTATGTGGTACTTCATCCGATGGTAAAGGACCTCTTAATGATACTAGTTCTGTTCGAAGTTTAGTAATATAATTGTCTTTAGCAATAATTTGCTCATTTAAACGACCATTTAATTCAATAAGTTCACTGTGCATTTCAGCCACCTAAAAAAGGAAACAGCAATTTAAAATGCTTAAACAATATTGACCATGTATATTACACAGCTGCATAGGTATTATGAAGCAGACCTAACCTGAATTAATTTGTGTTGGTAAAGTTTTGCCTCTTCACTTTCATTTTCATCTTGTTTCATTAATTGTACAGCACTAACATACTTCCTCAATTGGTGTTTTAATAAATCATTTTCCCTGTAAACAAATAACAAACAAAAACATAAACATGTTGTAGCTTATTAATGTAAGAAACAAACTATTTAATGCTATAGACATACCGAATTAAGTCAGTAATTTTCGTTTCTAGTTTATTTATACTTTCCTTATATTGATTTTCCAATATTAAAATTTGATCTTTTGTATCGTTAAATTTGTTCAAACTATTACTGTCTTCATTTGACTCAAGAGATTTGCTCTCATCATCTAAATAAAAATTATTTTATTACTGATTTTTTTTTTTAAATTAACAAATAAGTTATAACTTGCAACTTATAAAATTACAAAACGAGTAGACAAACTAAACAATTTTAATTCAATATCCCTAGTTTGGTATATTCAGATCCTATAGATTGATTTAAATTTAATACCTGTATCACAAGAGGGACTTAATGAAGACACAGGTACAAAAACTTCATAAACTTCAGGCATTTCGTTGATTGGACTTAACTTTCGTAACCTTAAAAATAACGAATACAACTTTCACACAAACAGTATTATGTACATTAGATCCTATATTCCAACTATTGTATCATGATAAAATTTATTAACATAATCTAATGAATCAATGATGATTGATTTATTGTAATACAATATTACAGTATATTACCTTTTTTCTAATTCATTTTCAGTTGATGGCAAATCTTCAAACTCTCCAATAAAATATCCAGTCTAAAATTAAAATTACAAATTTAACTATTATTATTAAAAATATAAAATATAAGCCTTACAACTTTATCATATGAATTAGTGGAATTTTCTATTTCTTGATCTCTAATAGCTAATATGACATCATCATCAGATTTAACTTCTTCCGCTGTTTGGATATCTACACTTTGATCAAAGTTAATTACATTTGCTTTAATTTTTTTGATTTTTCCATTATTTCCTTTTTTTAATAACAAATCACAATCTGTAGGATAAGAAAATAATTTAATTTAAATTTAATTTTCTTTTTTTCTTTTTTATTGATCAAGTATGATGTATATCTATATATATATATATGTAAGAATCTAGATGCACAAAGTGACATAGTGGATCTCTCTTTCCTCTACAGTTATTTGTATGTAAGCATTATTTTATTTCAATGCATAGTGCATTTGTGTAGGTAGTATCAGTGTGGTCGCGCAAGAAAACAGTAAAATTATGATACCTACTATTACAAATAATAATAGTGTTTTTGGTCCTATTGTTACCTGCATATATAGAAATTATTGAAAATATAATTTTTGAACTAAAGACTAAAGTGTACTAGGCAAACAAATTTAAAAATGCACATTTTGTGTTATGTGTTAGATGTTTTTTGCGTGTTAATTTGTCTTTTAACTATTGTGGTTTTAATTTTGATGATTAGTAGTAATTTGTAACAAATACAGTTTTAAGTTAAGAGTAAGATATTTTATCGTAAGTGTATTAAATGATAGGTAATTACTATTTCAATAATACACTATAAAGATTGGTGTAATTTACTTACAGTTAACATTCGTTTTTCTACAAATTACTAACTTAGTTGTTTTAAAAATCATTAAAAAAAATATATGCTTTACAATAGTTAATCACCTAAAATCTACATAATATTTTCTGAAGAATATTGTGATGTTATAGTTATATGTATAATATAATATATTAAGTATAACTATAAAACATGACATAACAAAAGAAATTTGTAAAATATAATTAAAATTACAAGTGTTTCAATGTTTAGCAAAGATAATCTAGACAATTAATAATTTAAAAATTAAAGATATATAGTAAAAATGTAAAATAAGGTTTAAGTTTTTATTCATAAACATTACTTTACTGTGTCATATCACAATTATTTATTAATAAATTACCTCCATCAATTATTGGTTCATTAAATGTTGAATCCAAAACATTTTTATTAAATTCTATTTTGTCTATACTCAATGCAAATACTATTGATGACAAACCTGAAAAGAGAAAATAATATTAAAAACATGTTTTCAATGTTCCTAATTTATATAATATGTAACGCTGAATTCATATTAAGAAATAACTTCAGTAAAACTTAATATTTGTGGACAGTGTTTTGACTGCCTCTTAATAACTAGTTGTACCTAAAATGAAATATGGGTGCATAACGTTATAGTTTTTACTCACCAGCAGCTGTATTAGGTAGTATGGAATTTTTTTCACTGTTACACATAAAAGCCCACTTTTCGTAAAATTGATTAATGAGCTTTTCGTTGTTAACACACAAATGCATATACTTTTCAAGGAATCTTTCATTAATAGATGCTCTTAACCAAGCTTTACCTCGTCCATAATCGTTTTTAACATGTGTTAACAACTCAAAACGTTGAACTTCATGTTCTTTCAATACTTCTTTAATAAAAATCCAAAATGGAACAAGGTGATTTTGGCTTTTATCTACGTCTGAAAGACCGATTACAATCTTTGATACTTGGCGTTTCAAAACAGAACTTCTATAATCACAATATTAAATGAGCATAAGTACAAGATATGTAGCTCATAAAGTGCATATTGATTATTGATATTAATAAATAATAATATTTTTTAAACTTAAGGTATTTGTAAATGAATTAATTTTCAATTGTTTTTAAACACATTTGTAAATTATAGAATTTCCAATAATCAAGAAACTTGACATACTGGCTACTGCACAGGTCATATGAATATTAGCATATCATAAGACACATTATAGAATGAGGATGTTTACTTGTCTTCCACGTTCATTGACTTCAGTCCATGGCTCAATATAGCTTCAAAACACTGACATAGGTTGGCTACTTCTAAGTCTGATTCCGTCGCTATTTCAGAAGAGCTGCCAAACCGCTTTTGGCACTGTTTGACGGAGTTGAGAAGGTTTTTCAGTAATCTTTCGCACCTACCACTTTCGCTTGTATTTACGTGAGCCATTAAAATGTTGAAAATGAATTAACTGTAGGTAGAAGGGAAATTAATATGTTGTGTTCAATCACGATCAAAACTAAAAAAACAGAAAGCAGTACATATAAATGAATGTGTCACAGCTCCAAATTTTTTTTGTTAGTAAAAAGATAAAAATTAGAATTATGAAAGTTTACGTGCCAATTATATATTAGTAACACTAACCAAACAACAGAACAAAATTTTAACTAAATGAAGTGTTAAAAAGAAAAACGAATGTGTCAGAAAAAAAATTGGACACAAAATTGATAAATAATTAATAGGTACCTACGGCAATTTATTGTAAACGACTAAAACTTTAGAGATTACAAGTTAACGCGTTTTAAGTTTCATGGGTAACTCAAATTTAAGGATTTTGAGCAATTAAGAGGAAAACAATGACTAGAACATTTTTAATATAGGTACTTAAATTTAATCATTAATTATTACTTTATTTTCACTACACGGCGATCGCGCTTTGCGTTCTGAGTTTTGACAATCACAATGTTATTTATTATTTTTTCAATAATAAACCAAAATCAAAATAATAAAGAACAATAGAGATAAACGATAACGCTTAATCTGCTAGCTGATATAAGAAGATAATCTATGTTAATATGTGATAATATTATGTTGTTACCGTATTTTAGATAAAACTATAATCCGGTTACCTGGTACGCGGTATACCAACGACCGCGGCTTTATCGACTCAATTTTCAAAATTTACATTTTTAATAGTTGGCAGGATGCATCTCGATTATGAAAATATAATGATTAATATCGTTGTGCATGATATTTTTTAATGTGTTACCCACTTTGCTAATCAAATTTAATGGGTTTTAGTCTTTATTTTTTTCTGTTGAATATTATGCACCGATTAATTTGTAGTAAATAGATATTTTATTAGAAATCTATCGATGTGAACTAGGTTGACAAATATTCACACAACATCCGGTACCTATACAGTAATACTGTAGCCGTACATGGTGATGACGATGACAGTTTAGATTCCATAATTTAAGAGATTTTTACATAATTAGTAATAGTTAATTAAGTACATATAAAGATTGAAAACACGATAATATTACCTATGAATGTTTGCCAATGATGGCTACCGACAAAAGTTAAAAAGCGTTAAAGAATATTAATTATTTAGAATTTGAAAACGGGTTGTTTAGAAACTCGGTTAAAACTTGAAAGTAGTCATTATCTATCTATACGTTTTGGTTAACTTAAAAAAAAAAACTGGTTTTGGTAAATTCGCTACATAATAATTGAATCTATGTAATAAATTATACATCCAACTGTTTTTGCGAACAAATACTAACGAGATACTAACGATTGAAACGATGTGCCGTGCAAATCAGTTTTTTTCGAATGTTGGAAATAGTTATTATTAGGTACCTAAATATAAAGTAATATTATAAGAAATGATGGATCGTTTCCAATTTCGTATATTATTATGATGGTCAAGACTTCAGTATATCTATAGCAATTGTTTTCGTAAAAAAATAAAATATTTTTAATAAAGTGGAAAAAAAAATCACTCGCAAACTAGATAGAATAATTATTAATTGCAGCGGTGACATTGGACATACCTTTATAGGCATATTATCTAAAAAAAAAAAAAAATTGAAAGTAAGTAATGCATATAGGTGCCTCTTTATAATTTATTTTATACCTAATTAGACTCATTATAGTCGTATAACTTTCTATTTTAGTTGATACCTATTGGCTATTTATTACTATTTATACATAATTTAGGCCAATTAGTATACCTATATATTCTTTATTTATTCTTTATAGGCAGATGTAATCAAGTAGTCATTTAATACTCAAAGGTGTACCTAGACGCAGAAAAAAAAAAAAATTGGAAAACGCGTCGTTATACCAGATAACCGGGCTCGCTCAGAATCGTTTTTTCGAAGAACTCCGACAAACTACCCACGCGACCTATAGAATGATTCCGGCTTTTTTTTTGGGGGGTTAATCAACGTTTATTTTCTCGTTTGGGATGAGATTTTATTTTATACATAGCTGTCAGTCGATACTTGTAATATGTTGTGTGAGTGATTAGTGTGACGCATCTTTTACATATATAGGGAAACATCAACCCAAGTTTAATTATAATTTGTTGCTATTATGTTCCGTTATTATTATACAGTCGAGACCGGTATGTATATTGATTTCGTTCGTTTATAAAATACAAAAAAAAAAACATTTTACAAAATAACAATAGAATAATATTCGAAATGTACCTCTACAAATTTTGAAATACCTATTTGTTTTACGAAGCGGTGCAGGTCGCGTTTAATACCTCTACACCTGATACGTAAAACCTGCATACAAAATGTGTCGGTACCACGGATCATTATTGCGAGAAAAATCCAATTGTTTATTCATTTATCGCCAATGTTCTGTTTATTATTTATAAAATATTCGTCCTTATACTGTTGTATTTTTATTGCGAAGAATGAGTCGCGTTTGGATAGTGCGCCACAGATTATGTTCAGGGTGTAGTATAAAACACAACAGTCCGGGCTCGGTCGAGTTTGCGCAAACGTAACTCCCTCGCGATCCCTCGTTTGGCCTGCGCAGGGGTATTTTAGTGCGGATGCAAACGGTACGAGCGACGTACGCGGATCGACGTTCTCGCGCGGTTGTTATCAGCCAATACGTCCGGCGGCTCGACACCACGATGATTTTCGACCATTTTCTTATCAGCTGGCAAACACAGTAATTCACATGACGTGAGTAGTACGACTCGGATATATAGTGTCGTGATTTGTATTTTGTTCTAAACACTGTACTGTGTATGTGGATACACATGCTGCATTATACTTGTAACGTTATTCCAGCAGTAATGTTCTTTCAACCTTGCTACAGAGCTGTTTAAAATGGGTTCAAAATGTACAATAAGCTGTATTATGAGTTGTACAATTTGTATTAATCTGTTTTTTCCCCCCGCTTTTAGATTTTAAGGATATATATCTTTTTTGTTTCGTAGGCGCGATTTCGGTCGGGCTAAAGGCCCGGGTGGTGATGAATACGTTTGTCTGTTTTCGGGAGTACCGCTTATTCTCGTATCGAAACACCAAAAAGTCATGTATACTAGTTTATGTATTATGGCCTTTCGTGTGATCGCATCATATTATACTGTTGGCCTATAAATCTTTTTGGTATAACGGGTCTTTCGTGCGTATAGGTATGCAGGTTAAAAAGTAGCTACCTACCTATATACTAGCAAAAAAAACTTACTTACTTTTTTGTAGTCGTATTTTTAAAATTTTTTTTTAATCATAACATTATGTTCGTCGACGTGACGTGTTGTTGTATCTCGCACGTACAAGCTCGAGTGTTCTCGTATTGAGTATAATATAACCCGTTAATAATGTATACACGCAGGTGTGGAATGAGATAAGTATACACGATAATATGGACAAACTTCGTTTCAAACAGTACATAATAATAATATTATAATAATAATAATATACTTGTACCGTGTATTATATAGGTACGACGCAGGTAGGTATAACGGTAAAATCAACCTCCGCCGTGATAAAACGTGTATATCGCGCTGACCCAATAATTTCAAATGCATCATCATCCTTACTTAATCACAGACGTCGGCGGCATGTACCTAATACTCACAACGCAGTCGAATACACCTTAAATCCAAGAACAGGATTTTTTAAACTGAATTATACCGCGTGTACAGTTTACGACGATCTATAAATGTGTGTGGTCATCGTGTGCAATGTGCATCAATACGATTATTAATGTAGAGTTAAGTTGTACAGTTTAAAATTGACACGATTGTCTAAACGCATCATATCCAGGCTCTGGTACTCATTTAAACTATTACTATCATGTAAGTAGCAAAACTTCAACAGGCGCAGTACAATATTTTGAAAGCTTTTTTATACACCCTGAGCGTATTGTACCTGTATTATAATATAATACAGGTACAATAGGTATATTGGTATATAGGTATATTGGTATATAGGTATATAGGTATATAGGTATATTAAAAGGTATATTATACGAGGAAGAATAATATTGATTTTATAAGGACGTCGTTTTTGCTTCTCGTTTTCCCGGAAACAACTTTTCCGACCGTAGAATCACTCGGATCTACATTATTACGCGCTGTAACTGTACAAAAATAGGCGGTCGACATGCGAGATTATGAGTTCCTTACTCGACTGACGCGTTTTCTGAAATTTTTTTTATTTTGAAGGTAATTTTTTTATTCGCTTTGCGTTCCAACGCCCCAATTTATACTTACCATATTTATACGATTTATCGATTATAGTAGAAAATGAGTAGAAAAAAATAATATCTACGTGTTTTTAATGTCATTAACACTAAGACGGTCGCGGGATCAGTATGGGGGGGACGCGTAACCATGTACCGTAAAATGCATTTCTAACGGAAATCTCAAGTCAAAAAAAGGATAGTTTTGAAAGTGATTCCGGAGCATCAATAATAACGCGATCATTTATAACAAATAAAAAATGAATTTAATAACGAATCTGACGCGCCAATCAGAAAACAGAGTTTTATCGAATACTTCGACAAGAAACCAAATCAAAGTGTTTATTTTGTAATTCGTTAATACGGTCGATACCATTTTAACGAGTATTGTTTGTTCGCGCTTTGTTTGAATCGAATAAACGAGATTTAGAGATATTGATTGAAATTCGCAACGTGGTTATAAACGCCATCATAAAGACACACACGTATATGTAAAACCAATAGGTTCCTCGCTAACGCTCAGAATGTAAAACTTCTCTTGCCGGCGCAGCACGATTATTATTAGGTAGTGTGCAAAAATATTCGATAAACAGCAAAGTTCAAACGTCCGCGGCGAACGCGGTCGCTGCAAAGTGCTGTGTATATCTTTGATTTCGTATTATTAAGTATATTAACTGATTAGTTAATATGCCTCAAACACAGTCACACCGTTGAACTACATGATCATATAGTCCAATGAGTCACACACACACACACACACACAGGTACCGTTAAACAATGGTTAATTATTTTGTTACTTATTTATAAATTATAACATAAACTATTTACCGTGGTATAATATTATAATAATTGTTGTTGAACAGAAAAAAATTGATACGCGGAAGGAAAACGTGACGCGTTGTACCCCGCTATAGTGTACATAATATTGTGTGAAAAATGCTGCAGGGAAAAATTATTTCATTGCGCTGAGAGAGAGAGAGAGATTATTGCCAATTCGAAACTCGCGTAAAATAACTTATTTTGCGACATCAGTGTACACCCGCCTGTGTAGATATTACACCTACTGCAGTAAATACACGTAAATTCAATAGGACATCAACACCACAATACGCCTGTGTGCGTACAATATAATAGCGTAATGTTAATAATCGAAGAAGAAAGTGGACGGACGCACCACCGCCACCGCCGACCATCGGGGGAATACGCGATGATGATGAACAACTGCAGATGGCCAACCAACGGTGGTGGGAAACCGCGGGTTTGACGAAACCGAGTTTTTCTCGCGTCAGTTTCGATCTAGATCCTCGAACGAGTCGTCGCGTTTTAAGGACGAATACCCCCGTGTATGAAATACAGCTGCACGGCGAATATCGAAATCGACACGATTTTTCGGACGCTAAACAGCTGCGGCGGAGACAATAAGTCGCCTATGCGAAATCCGGACACGTCCAACGAAACGTTTAGAGGTATATTGAAATGTTTACTAAGAATATAGGAAAATATCTAACATCACACTCGACAGTGTTTTGAACTATGTGTCACACCGATAATTATTCAAACAGCGATTTAGAATTGGAATCCTGAAATTTTTTTTTTTGTTGTACCTATTAAATATTAAATATCTGTCCAACATCGTAAATTCCTAGAAGTCAAATGCCATCATATTTTGTTGTTAAATATTCTATATTTCTCTTCTTAACACGGGATAGGTATATGCTTTGTTGCAATTTTAGAAAACGTTTTTAGAGGAAAATCATGCGTATGATTTTGTTGAAAATAAATTAGTCGGTTATAATTTTTCACGCGTACAATCTTTTATTCTTATAAAAATGTAAAAAAAACACGTTCTCATGTTTTTACAGACCAAATATTTGTGGTGTATTTATCGAGAGGAAATTTATTACAATTGTACCTATATAATATAACATAACGTGTAAACTGATAGAGAGAATAAGAAAAACATCTTTTCTCGAAAATGATTTGGCACTGTTTTTATGAAGGGAAAAAATAGAAGTAAATAATATTTTTGTACTTTTTTTCTAAACTAAATTTAAATAGCCACAACGACATTCGTGTTTTTGGCATATTATTACATTGGCTTACATCACATTGCTGGTATTTATTTACATTTTGTTGTTATACACAATTGTTAAATTATACACGTTTTATGATTGAGGAAAAGTATTATTTTCTTTACGTCTTGGTCCTATGGCTTCAAAATTACTGTCGGAGATTTTTAGGCTTTTTAGGTACCCAGGATGTCCGAGTATAGCTATTTTTGACAGTAAATTTAAATGTGTTTATTACAATGAGCGTTTCTCCGAAAGTTGTTCAATGGCCCGATTGTGATTTGCTCATGAGCTGTCGTGTCAGATTTATACCTCTATAATACGTCCGATTCTAATTGTCTATCGAGGACCGGCGTCCCGACGTCCGGGTAGTAAATCATAGTCGGCCACGATGTTATTGTTCTCTTTATTTCATCGGGCTATTAATTGTGCTTTGGGTGGACCATTCTTGTTGCCATTAATTAAGTGTAAGTGTAAGTACTGCAGCAATACAGTTGTATATAACGTTTTAATTTGTAATTTACTTTCCATCCGTTACGTTAAAATGTAGGAATAAATAATTATTTGTATCAACGTTTAGTTCAAAAGTATAAGTCTTTTAAGAGAATGTAGTTACTAATATTGTTAGATAAATACGGGGACGTTATAATTTCATAATCGATTAAAACACGAGGATTCGTGTATATAGTTTTATAATAATTTATCTTGCTATTATCCGTAAAATATTATTAACTACTCCAAAAATATTAGAACTTTTAGGTTTACACTTTACGGTAAAATAATCAGTCTCCTATGACAAGATATGCGTGACACTGTAACATAAATTCTTAACTACTTAAGTACAACTGAGAGTTATCAATATCATCGGGTGGTAGGTACAGCTTTCAGAATAGGATATAACGTAAAAATAGTTAACAAGGTTATAGAGGCTTTTCCTCTGCTGCATTTGATACAATCAGAACAGTCGTCTTTTCGTCAGTCACTTTTATTTATAGTACATCTCTAGGTAGGTTGTGTAATTTATAGTAAAATTAAGAAATTTTCTTTGAGTTAAATTTTTTTTTAGTGAATAATATACTGACGAGGTAACCGAATAGAGTGTTATATTGAATATTCACGTTCGGAGTCGTGCAGGACTTAAAGAACTTTTGCTCTGTTATTATATCGAAATAGCGCATGTCCTATTTTAATATAGCAATATTAGTCATGACTATGAAGACAAAAATGTTTCGTTCCGACTTTGCCTCTTCTTTTCCCTCTTGCCGGCTCCAAGGTGGCTTGTATCCGTGTATAATATTTACTCCGGTAACGCGATGTCCGAGAACAATAGTTTAAAATCGGCTCGAGCCGGATTCAATTTTTACCACGTTTCTTTTCTAAAACCGTTGTTATACTGCAGTTTTACATAGGCTCTGAAAAGCGACACAAATACATGCTATAAGTGGAAAATATACGCGAATCAAAACAGATATCAGCTTTTTAACACGTTCTATATTATGTCCGCGCGTTCTAATTTTCGGACGTGTAACCATCCAGTAACCGGGTTAAACACCGCGCGGTATCCGCGTGCCATTTGACGGTTTTTATTGTCGTTGTCGTCGTATAATATTTTGTATTTCCTGGTCGTCCGTGGCGGTCGATCGGCGACCTCGAACCCAGCAGCGGTGGTCGCTGCAGTTTGAAAACCGTCTCCCGGGCGCGCGCAACAGGTCTCTCCGTTTCTCTCTCTTCGATCCAGCCAGACAATGGACTATCGTCGCTCGGTTGCCCCGATGACCCACATTCTACGACGACACGGCACATACCATCTCTAAAATAATATTATAGCGATAGCCTGCCGTTCTTATTTATATTAGCTCATCTACAAAATACAAATTATAAAAATGTTTATATAACTGTACTTGATGACGTACCGGTGCGATACGTACAAGTCGAATACATATTTTGTCGATTCACAGCAAAACGCCGAAAGGCTCTGACACTTATCTTACACTATATACTATTATACGATCAAGCGACCAAAATTCGGGATAGCATTTTCCCTGCACCGCGCACAATAGATACTTAATTGGAATCGCGAAAGGAATCACTTTGCAGAATGCTCAAAAAAAAAAAAAAAAAGGACTTGTATCTGAGGTCGATTGAGAATTTGTTTGGCGTATCGATTGCGCTTTGGAGTGGGTCACTTTTTTGTGTACGCCTCTATGTTTCGGAAGTTGTGGTTCAAACTTACTATTTAACATCTGAAAGCAATGCATCGCGTTAAAAAAAAAACAATTCTGAGCCGGCTCATTCATCCAGTGTAAGTACCCGTCCTGGTAGAAATCGAATTTGACAAAAAAATATCGGCTATACTAAACAGTAAAGTACTATCTGATATACGAATTTTTTAGGTGATTGTTACGCCAAAAAACTTCTCAACCGACCTCAATTGTACTCTCTTTTCTTCCTTCTGTTTTTTTTTTTTTTTTTTTACTTACTACGCTTATCGGTTTATGTTACGTTATACTACTGTTGTACCGCATGAAAAGATCGGAGCTCTTGACCTGACGTGTCTACAAAATACAAACTATAAAAATTTTATTACGACACGATGTTCATCCAGTTTCGTATTCGTCAAATTTTTTGTCGATTCCCAGCAAAACTCTGGAGGACCATTGGCTTAACATCTCTATGGCTCTATCGCTTGTCTTATACTACTTATCAAACGACCAAAATGTGGGATAGAATTTTGTCGACTTCTTGGAGGCACCGCTGCACAGTACTTAATTGGAATCGTGAAAGAAATCACTTTGGTACAAAAAAAAAAAAAAATATCCGACACGTGATCTTACAAACAATTCGGGTAAAAGTACTGTGACCGTGCGAGTGAAAATAAACATATTATTATTATGTTTAATATTAAAAAAATAATAATAATAATAATAATAATAGCCTGTCACTCACCGTATACCGAAAATATTTTTATATTTTTGAATTTAAAGCCGTTTGTCGTTCACTGCAGTGCATCACGCGCATTTTATACTCCGTTTTTGTAAAGTGATTATACCGCACAAAAGTTGTTTTCTTGGTAGATTTTAATGATGTATTCATTTTATATACCCATGGATAGTTCTGTGGCTTGACAAACTATACTTCTCAGAGGCAATCGCCTCCGAGTCATTTGAGGGGTAGGTGGACGGGGGATTCTTACCAATCAGAAGGCACACTTATACACCTGTGTTTTCATACTGCACTATCGAAGAAAGTAAGCAAATAATATCAAATAACGTTTTTATATTTTAACTTTTATAATGATTTTTTGTTTTTGTTAGTTCTTATAAGCCATAATTCACAAGCATTGCTAAGTCACAAAATGTGGAAAAATACTCAACAAACTAATTAACTAACGATTATAGAAATAGAAAGTCGGTTTGATACCACTATTATTTTGTTTCTTGAAGGAAAATCCTAATTTATGCTGCACGTTTCATTTAGACTCTTTGATCAAATTAAAACGGTATGAAAGATCATTCAATAACCAAACAATCGCGGTTATATAGTGCGGTATGTATCTACCAAACCGTCACTTTGCACGGTCGTATAAAAATAGTATCGTGGTTTTTAAACAACGGAAAAAATCGGTTTTTATAAATTTTTTTTTTTTATTCGTTTGAAAGTAAAATCACTGACGCGAATAACGCAACAATGCGTCTATTGTACATTGTCCTATCTCGATTTTTAAGCTGTCACTTTTAAACATACTATGTATTATGGTATTATACTAGGCTTACGTCGAAACACATTATTCCTGTTTCATTTTATGTGGTATTGTTTTATATCTTCACTCGTATCTTTTATAGCGATTTTAAGCTACTAGGCTACCTCTTTATATCTACATAATATCATGTATCTATTTTTGTATTGTTTACAATTTTAAGTACCTATATAGTGTAATATGTAAATAGTATAGGCACGTATAATATTTCTGTCGATTGTTATTGCACTTTCGCTTTCCGGGAGGTTCGCGTGATTTTTTAATCAAATATAAATGAGTAATGTTTAACGTTTGTAACTTAAATTAGACGCTGAAAATTTATGAGCAAAAATCAGCAACAACCATAATAACTATATAGCAATCAAACTATACATGAAACTATGAGGTATAATAATAATAGGATATGAACTTTTGCGGAATCAACGGCAAAGTGAATGTGTTACTACCAGGGACGTATGAACTATTACATAATTGTATAGTAGAGTCAACTATACTAATATAGTTTTACACGACGTTGTTTTTAAAACAACAAATCGTCTCGTTAAACTAACCAAGTGAATTTATTCGTAGCGTACGCACTACCAGGGACATATGAACTATTACGTTTGTACAGTAGAGTCAACTACTAAAAGTTTTACACGATAAGTTTTTGTTAAAATAACAAAAATCGTTTTGTTAAACCTAACCTAGTGAATTTGTTTGTAGCGTACGCACTGCCAGGGACACGTGAAGTTATTATTACGTTAGTACAGTAGACTCATTAATCGTTGTTGTTAAAATAACAGATAATTTTGTTAAACTAACCGAGTGAAATTTATTGCCACTAGACACACCACCAGAGAAACACGAACCGTTACTTTTTCAAATAAACTCCACCTGCATGATATCAATTGATAGCTAAAATAAAAAAAAAACACAGCGATGCAGATTCGTTAAGTACACCTACAGAAGTAACTTTTAAGCGGATAGCACCAAATACGTTCGCTGCGTAATAAAAAGATACGTTCGTGTAATACATATTATGTTAAATATGCACGCGTTTCAAACATCAAAAAAAAAAAAAATATCCAAATACTAATTATTATTTTTAACATGCGGTCCTTTATAGTCGAGATGAAAAGTAAATTCGGTGTAGACGTTACGTGTGAAAAGTTACGTAGGTACAATACAATATTAGTATATTACTGGGTATATTACTGTCAAAAGTACATTATCATACTTTGGTATTGTTAAAACTATTGAAAACCTTGAAAACGAGACTTTATCACTTCGCGGGTAGGTCTGCGTACTAATTCGAGCGCAAAATAATATTGTACCTATTGTATGAATGCGATTTTCGTGTGTTTATTCAAAACGGATACGGCGGTGGTAGGTGCTATCAGTTTTTTATGTCGAATGTCGACAGTGCATGACTCCGCTCATTATCGTAATATAATTTAACATTAAACAGGTACACACGTGTACGTATATTGTTGTGGCGTGTACGTGATGCGGACGCTCTTTAACCGGTGTAAATAGAGCGCAAATAATTTCGAGATCCGGAAAGTGACGCCGACAATGCAGCCGTAGCGCGTATGAATAGAAATATTTTCGGCACGGGTCCACGGAGTAGGGCCAGTGCGGAGAGAAAACGTGTTTTCCAAAAACAGAAGGATAGGCAGCTAAATCATGAAAAAAATCAAAGATAAAATCAGACGCAGACCATTTGGCATTTCACCGATGGGTGTTGCTGCAGCGATATAATATTCAATATGAATGGTTGAGTTGCGCGATCGTTTCGTTGGCAAACGTATGCACCTATATATTTTGAAGAATCATATACTTTTCTGCGCGGGATACGCTATATTGTTTCGCGGGTTGAATGATTGAATGAGATTAAGATATGGTGTGAAAAGTGATACTTTTTATTGGAGAGCACACACTTGTGGTGTGACACACTGCGGTATCGAGTAAAGTGAATAATAAAAATAACCGCGGTACGGTATCGAACACCTCTCTTCTTGTGGGAACAACTTTTAGTTATAGGTATAATGATCTGGTCTTTTTAGTTATATCACCCTGAACAGTCTATTATTATAGAATCACACTGAACCGTCTCATCTGCCTTTTGTATTCTTTACTTTTAAATTGGTTTTATGAAGTTTCAAATGAAGAATAGTCCTCCTATACATTGTTCCTTTGACGTATCTTATGATGCGTATGATCTTTGAGTGCTAGCCTCACACACGCAATCACACCCACTTGCCATACATTGTTTTTCAACCACGGTATAGTCAAAGCACTTTGAAAACGCTCTTCGTGCGTCTTAACAGTTGTAATATATTATGATAGCTGCAGAATCACAGAAAAAATATTCAGGAAAACATCGCGCAGTGGATACTGATACGAAAGAATGAAAAATAAAATACCAAACAATTCTAAATCCATACCTTAATATTTATGATTTTTTTTTTTATACGTTTAACTAAAAACACTATAGTTATCGGTTTCTCGACTGCTGCAGTTAACCGTTCACATCGTACACATAGGCGCAGGGCGCAGGATACAAAAGGATGAGCCTTATTGTCGGAAACTTGGATTGTTCACTGCGCATATTATTATATTATACTTGAGCCGTTTGTTTTAGCTCGTCCCGGAATCAAAACCATCATAATATTTACACATTATATGGTGTATTGGCATTTCTTTAAAAAACATTTCGCAAACACGTTTTACTGTTAGGATCGTCATTATTATAACAGCTGCATGCGTTTATCATCTCGGAATGTCGTACGTATTCCGTTTAGTGATCGACCGAACGTACAATATCAATACTACGTGTAAAAGTCTTCTAATACAATAACTGCACTCGAATTCTCGGCAAAAACTGTTGGCAAACTCGTATTGGAAAATACCGGACAATATACAATAACAATAAACATTGCACCACGAAATACACGTTTTGTTACGCGGTTATGCTTAACTGTAACTTGAACGACTCATAATTTATCGAGTGTTATTGCAGATTGCTGACCGTATAAGTATTTCATTTTCGGCAAACATTTGTACTCGTGCAATATAATAATTATATTATACCTGCGTAGTATTGCTGTAATTTTTAATAAACACGTCGTAGCTTTACTATCGTTATTTAATTGTCGAGTACTTTTAGAAGGTATTTTACAGTATTACAGAAACGCAATCAGGCGTCTTATATAGATACTTCAGGAATACTATTGTTTTCTATTTTTTTATATTATACGATTTCCAGTGATAGATAGTATAAGGTAGTTAATTTCAAAAAATACTTTTAACAATAATTATTTAGGGTCTTAATGAACAGGAGTGCTTTTCCATGTTTGTTGCGAAATCCGTTTAAAAATTCAAAATCCCTGACTCTTGACGTGCGTATATTGTAACGTATAATATAATATTTATGCGCGCCGTTTCAGACTAATCGCGAACGATGGCGCTTTCCTCGTGGATCGCGTACGCCGCCGCCGTCGTCGCGGTGTTTGCGTCCTGTGCACTGCAGTCGGCCCATTGTCAGGCCGAGAAACGCTTGTCGTCCGTCCATCAACAGCCACAACAACAGCAACAGCAGTACTACGATGATAGCGACGTGGTCAAAAGCAAGATCCGTCCCGACTCGTACTCGCAGCAGCAGCCGGACGCGGTCGGCTCGGCGTCCACCGTGTACGGCGAACAGTACGGCGACCATCAGCCGGCCCAGCTGGACGAGGTGGCCGAGGAGTCCATCAGCACGGGCTCGATAAACAATCACCGGTTGCCGCAGGTCGAAGGCAAGACCGTGCAGGGCAACCGGCCGGGCGGCAACAACTATCATCACGCCGGCAACCGTCAGGTGGCCACCGGGGCCACCGGGGCCGGTTACGCCGTCGACTCGTCCGCTTACGGCGGCGACGGTGGCCCGCAATACGCCGCGCAGGACTTGATCCAGGATCAAAACTATCAGCTCGATTTCAAGTACCACGACTACGACAAGATGACCAAGTTCCTGAGAACCACGTCGTCCAAGTTCCCGAACCTAACGGCGCTCTACTCCATCGGCAAGTCCGTTCAAGGTAATAACGATTAACGATGATACTACATTATATACTATAACATGAATGACAGCAAGAGAATACTGTTGTTTAAACGTGCAGTAAAATACACGTCACGTTGTGCCGTTTGTAGTACATCAAACGGTGTTCAGAAAAGTGTCTTGTTACATGAAAATACGAAATTTAAAATAATTATAGTCGCAAGTTGGTTAATTTCTTCAAATTTTTCGTTTTGGATCATAACTAAAAAAAAAAAAAAATGATCGAAATTTAAAAAATAGCTTTAAATAAAGAGTATTTTCTCTGGTCAATTATTTTTTCTTTACGTATAGTGGCATCGTATAAGATCAGAGACGATCAGAGGCAGCCTCCTTACAACCGCCCCCTGCAAACAGTTGATCGCCGATAAAATATCTGCATATTGTAAAATTAATACGTCTATTAAAAGAATAAACCAAATTTTTAGGCCGTGATTTGTGGGTCATGGTGGTGTCTTCCAGTCCGTACGAGCACATGATCGGCAAACCAGACGTAAAATACGTAGCCAACATGCACGGGAACGAAGCGGTTGGTAGAGAACTCATGTTGCACCTGATCCAGGTGAGTAAAACACTAAAAATGCGTTTAAACGATTTTTTAAACATAAATAAAATGTCTTCATCACGTAACGTTTAGATAGCTGAACTTTTCGTTTTAACCGTCACATAAAAGTAAAATAGCATTATTATTAATATAATGTTGAGAAATATACATTTTTTTCGCAGTATAATAATGCGAAATACGACGTTTTAATTGTATTTAAAAAAAAAAATAAAAATACTCGTATACATTTATCTGACGACACGCGTTCAAAATTACAATATTTAAATGAGTTCTTGAAATAAAAAACACGCGCGTTCCGGTTTGAAGTATCATATTATTATTATTGCGTTACGTCGATTTTTAATGTAAAATATTGTTACTAAACGAGTCAATCGGCTGGTGATCATTCAAATATGACATATGCAATTGAATAGTACAGTTTGTTAACATATACCAATGCCTACTTGTATTGGTGGGCGTTTTTTTTAGTTTCTAAATCATAAACTGTCATCAGACGGTAGAAATTCAGCAGAAACGCATAAAAGTGCGGCAACGTGGATTAAAATACAATATACACAAAATCTAATAATAATTAAAAAGTATTGAAAAAAATGTCCGTGCATTTGCCAATCGGTATAAATATTATCTTAGTTATTTTAAACAATGCCTAAAAATTGTCATAAATGCTTGAAGCGAAAATATTCGTTTTGTATGAAAGGATTATTTTTTTTTGTTATCCGACTATAGAATAACGTTTTTTAAGCAGAAACTTTGCAGCTGGGGTGAGTTTTCTTCTAAAAGTATAGTACACGTATACGATCGAACAGTTTGTGATACAATTATTATTTGTAACATAATTACATACGTATATTTTATGAGTGATTTTTAATTTTCAGTAATCATACATGGTATTATTGTGTACATTATTCTAAAAACATATTTTAAATATCTAGTGGCGCGTGCAACTCGCAATGCCGTGGTTGTTGTAAATCAACAACAATTTTTAGATTTCGAGTGAAGCGAAAAACGTATTGACGTATATAACAAGATGTGTTTTTTATTTTTTATTTTATCACCAAATGAAATCACGATAACGCCTTCGATAATACTCCGCGATCTTTTCACTCAGTACCGGCGTCTGGTTGGGGTAGTTCTACTTCGTCGCGTGGCATTTTGCGGGGTCGTAGATTCAAGCGTTGAAAAACTAAGCAAAAATCAAGAAAAAAACGTTGAAAATTATACGGCTAAACGCGCGTTTTTGACGTTAAATCAATTGCGTAACTAGTTTTTGCAGTTAACTTCCAAGATGATGGGTATCGGAAGGCGCGCCAAAACTTTCGCACAATACTTAAACACCTATTCGTAGGACACTGCACGCCTGATACAAGTTATAAGAGATTTCGAAAATCGTCGAGCCAACCGCAGAACTTTGTAAATTTTTGTCAAATTTCGATTTTTTTTTTTCTGTCAAATTTCCAGAAAAAGATTTTTAAAAATTGAACGTACGAAAATCGGCCGACATAACGTATTATACTGTACGCATATTTTTAGTACTTTTTTTTTTTTTTTCACGTTCCGCACAGTACCTGGTGAACAGTTACCCGGTGGACCCGTACATACGGTGGCTGTTGGACAACACCCGCATCCACGTGCTGCCGTCGATGAACCCGGACGGTTTCGAGGTGGCCCGGGAAGGCCAGTGCGACGGCGGCCAGGGACGGTACAACTCGCGCGGCTTCGACCTGAACCGCAACTTCCCGGACTACTTCAAGCAGAACAACAAGCGCGGGCAGCCGGAGACGGACGCCGTCAAGGAGTGGACGTCCAAGATACAGTTCGTGCTGTCCGGCGGCCTGCACGGCGGCGCCCTGGTGGCTAGCTATCCGTTCGACAACACGCCCAATTCGAGTGAGTCGGCTTGCACGGTTTTTCTAAAGCGCGTTGAATAAAGACGGTTGATATTTACGTCTGTTGGTGTAAACGAACGACAATGTTGTGCGCGAAAATCGCAAAATTTTTGTGATTCGCTTTGCATAATATTATATATACTTCGAAAATTCACGGTTTTTTCTGAATTCTCGATCGTCATAGACGGCCTAAAATACACGTCGCTAAAATGCGAGCCGGCGTTTTATAAAAAAAAAACAATATACACATGGTTCGCGATTAATTAATCCGTTGCTAAAACGCAACTGGATTCGAACGAAACTATATATACATATATTATGAGTACCTGTATTCACGTTTTGATGTTTTGCATGTCTTACGAAATTCTTGTTTCCAAGGATTCTGTATATCGTCACCGTTTTGTTCTGGTAAGTTTAAAAAAAATCTAAACGCACCCAGCGACACGTTTGTACGTAACGCACGCGTACAATTGCCGCAGTTAAGCATTAAAAGTTTTTTTCTCGTTTTGTTGTGTTTTTTTTTTTTCCATTTTACTTTTTCGTTTGGTAGACATTTTTCATTCTTTTGTGTGCAGCTATCACCGCGACGGAAAGCGTGCGTTTTATATATTGACACAGATCGTTACAAATAATGTTACTATATGTCGAATGATTGGGGAAAAAAAAAATTTAAAAAAATGTTTCATATTTTACGCGAAAATTTCGTTTTATTTCATACTATAATAATTGTTTTAAGATTCAAATTATAACACGAATTTATATTTTTTTTGTTTTTTGTCACGTTCATCTCCGATTGACACAGAATTTTAGGACAGGGGTCGAAAACTGTTTTTGGTCTGTAAGTAAAATATTTATACGCTTAGGTTTAAAAAAATTACAATATTATGTAGATAATATTGTACACAATTCGGTAGCCGGTGTTCATGAAACATTATGTTACCGAGGAATGTTGGGAAATATAGTTCCTACGCGGTCATAGCTAATTAAAAGGCGATAACTCTTTTAAAAACGTACACTGTATCCGCTCTATATACGTAACAATATCATACGAGTATTATGGTAAATTTTTTTTTTTTTTTTGGACGTACCAATATTACGAAACCGTACGATAAAAAATTGCTATCGTTCGAAAAGCTTTTTTCTTTCTCTCGAGTGATTTCACGATTCCTCGGTACACCTGTGTTTAGGCAGGTACGTTTGATTTTAAGAAGAGATAAAAACGTATTTGAGTTTTTCTACTTTTGGGATTACACAGGGCGATCTGAGAATTTTTGTTTTTTTTTTTTAAACTCGCATGCACACCTATCTAATCGTTGTCGTACGAGCTGCTGCAGTTTGATCAATCTATGCGCGATTTTACAGTGTTCCAAAGCTACACGTCCACACCGTCTCTGACGCCCGACGACGACGTGTTCAAGCATTTGGCGCTGACCTACTCCAGGAATCATCCGACGATGAACCAAGGAGTGGCGTGCAAATCGGGCACACCGACGTTCAATAACGGCATCACCAACGGAGCCGCGTGGTATCCGCTGACGGGTAAAGAAATAAAAAAAAAAACCGGTCGGAATTTTTCCGCTATCGTTTCCGGTTTTGTTTATTTGCTTAACTATTTTCTTCTTCGACGGAAAAAAAAAAAAAAACGAAGAATATCGATTTGAAATACTCGCGCGCGATCTCGTCATATCGTACAGCCGTATCGCAATAATTGTACAGTAATATACAATAGTATACTGCACAATACAGCCTGAACAGTATAACACTTCTTTGGGCGTTGGGGGGCAGCTTATATAACGGGGTCGCCCGCAAGGCGTTTCTGGAATTTCGATTTTTCGTCAACGCGTCGCGAGTTCTCGTGTTTTCGAGTACGGTATAAAGTCTCGCTGTACAATATACGTATGAACAAAAGTACAAAACATAACATAAGAAGCTTTAATGGGCCGTTCAAATTTTGTGGGTATTGATTTCCGAGAGTTTTATACGTAGAAAAAAAAAAAAATTTTAAAAATTGAATTTTAAAGCAAAACCACGTTTTTATTCACGTACGAATTGGTTCGAATTTCATTTTATACTTTTTTACTTCGACCGTCGGGCAGGGCCGTGGAGAGAAATCAAGGGCCCCAGGGACAAACTTATCCGGGCCCCTCTTACACAAAGTATCAAACTTGACGTAGTGGACTTGAGCAGACCCCGGGCCTTTTTTGAAGCCCGGGCCCCAGGGCTACAGCCCCGGCTGCCCCCCCCTCTCATCGGGCCTGCCGTCGGGGCAAAACCGAGTGAGAAAACTTAAAATAGTAAAAGCACGCACCTATCGGACGTGTTCTTGATATTAATATTATTGAAATCATTGTAACAGCGTATATATAGTACACGAAATCAGCAACAACCTAACCGTGTTTTAAAATATGCGTGTATACATTTTAAACGGCGTTCGCAGGAGGCATGCAAGATTTCAATTATGTGTGGTACGGCTGCATGGAAGTTACGTTGGAGTTGTCTTGCTGCAAGTATCCGCCCGTTTCCGAACTGCCCAAACTTTGGGAAGAAAACCGATTGGTCAGTATTTAATAAATGTACACACCTATATAGGCTTAAAAACGAACGAAAATCATTATTCTAACGAGTCGCGGTTCTTGTAATTAAATGAAAAGAAACAACTGCAGTTGTACAACAGCGATTGTATGAAGACAAAAAAAACTATTTATGTCAATTTTACTATTAGTTTTAATCATATTGTCGATATTAACGTTTAAACAGACCCCATCTACCGAATGATTTTAAAATATACGTTTACATTCGCACATTATTCAGCAGTTAGCACAGCATATTATACATGTTTGTATGATTAATTTTCGATTTTTGTTTGCAAATACAATAATATTCATTCATTTCAGAGGGATATAGTGATTTTGGTGGTAGGCTTGTAAATTGAACTTACCGTAATACCGTTTTCTTATAACGATTTCTCGCAGTCGCTGGTAAAATTCTTGGCCGAAGCTCACCGAGGAGTTCACGGATTCGTGATGGACGAACATGGCAATCCGATCGAAAAAGCGTCGCTCAAGGTCAAGGGACGTGACGTGGGATTCCAAACAACCAAATACGGCGAATTCTGGAGGATCCTGCTGCCCGGCGTGTACAAACTCGAGGTCAGTTAAATATAAGTAGTGGTTGTGGTTTGTTTTGGTTTTCTGAACGCAGAACAATTCGAGACTATTTGCACCGTACATGAATTTTCAATGAATGTACAAAGCAGTTTTATATATTCTGAGCGTAGTGAAAAATGTATTGTTTTTTTTTTATCCGTGAACACGTTTTAGGATGTATGCTCCGAATTTCGAAGTCAATACTTTTTCCGAAAGGACTGCTAGGTGCGGGTACTTTGAGGGGTCTCAAGTTTGAGAGTTCAGAATATAAAAAAGTTACAATAAGAAGACTGAGCGAAAACGTTACGAATTATACGGCGCAAACGTGTTTTTTTGACAATCGATTTAGGCCATGACTTACGAAATAATGATCGAAATATTGTTCACACAATATTGAAACAGATAAAATACAGGTTTGGTTTCAAGCGAAAATTTTCGAGTCAAGTCATAGAACTTTAAATTTTTTTTTAGTTTTTGTTCGATAAAAAAAAGACTTTCGGATTTTATGAACCGTTTTTCGTCCTGTCAAATTTGGTTTTTGCCAGGACGTTTCCTAGATAACTGAGCTCACCGTGCAGAATCGTTTTTTCGAAGGCAGTGCGATTGCTTTCAAATATTAAAATATAATACGTTTGAATCACAACTTCCAAACCTGCTGCGACCCACCCGAAGCTACTCCGCCAAACTATCCACGCGACCTAGAGTGATCTCGGCTCTGTTTTAGACTCCGGGTGCAGCGAACTGAACGTGTCGATTTACAACGACGTTTTTTTTTCTTCTGTGAACAACTTTAAGGGCAGTAAAAATGCTCCGAATTTTAAAGTCGGTACCTCTAACGAAAGTAAAACCAATCAATTTAGGCAAACGTGTTTTTGTCATAGGCACACCTATCGATTTAGTTTTTCGGCCGTAACATCCAAAACAAACATGATCGGAACAAATTGAAACTTTTACAGACACAGTATTCAAACGGGTTTGTTAAACGTTTTGATTGATTTCGAAAATTTTTGAGCCAGTAGCATAAATCTTTGAAAAACGTACCAGTACTGTACCACCTACTGTGTATCATGATCAGCTCGCTCAGAATTGTACTTTCGAGGGCGATGATTTTTTTTATCACGTACCGCTCCCGACGAACCGCGTTTTAAACACGCCCCTGCGGCGAACTGTTCCAGATCTACGGCGACGGATACATCCCCAAAGAGATGGACTTCATGGTCGTCGAACAGCATCCCACCCTGTTGAACGTCACGCTGTATACGTCCAAGGTAAGCGCGCCGGCGAACCACCGTGGGCTCAGATCGTGGCAGCCCGCGTGGATGGGTGACTTCCGGACCGAGACGATCCGGGTCGGGACCGGCCGTCCCGCCGCCAACGGCAGCGACCCGAGCAGGAACTGGCGGGACGGGCTGCGCGTGTACGACGACGCCGCGCGGCAGCGGTCCGCCGTCGCCTGTCCGCGGGCCGCCGTCCCGCGGCTCGTGCTCGTCGGCGCCGCCGCCGCCGTCTCGCGCGCGCGTCCCTCGGGCGCCGTACTCGGCTAACCGCGGCCGCAGTTTTTTTTTTACAATTATTATTAACACTCAAGGCTGGGCACAAACTCTTTAAAAGTGGACGTTGAGTTATGATCAACTCGTTTTTTTCGTCGTAATTTAATTATAGTTAGTTTTTTTTTTTACGAGAAGTGACGCAATAGAAAAGAGGTAAAAGTACAAATAAGGACGGAGCCTTTACGAGAGATGTGAAACACGGAATTAAGTTGGGGGTTGGACAAAATGGAGAGAAGCGTCAGGCGTTCTACGTGATAAAATAATCCCAACAAGGATAAAAGGTACGTGTTTTACAGGAGTGTAGTGAGATCAATCGTGTTGCACGGTTCGGAGTGTTGGAGAGTAGAACAGAGTATGCGTGTAGCGGAAATGAGAACGCTTAGACGGATGAGGAGTGCAGTGGTAACAGGAGAAAATAGATTAAGAAACAAGTATGTAAGAGATGGTGGGTTGCACTGATAGTGGATAAGATGAAGGAAAACAGCAGACTAAGATGGTTTGGACGTGTGCGATGAGGAGAGAAGAAACTGAAGCAGCACAAGCGGTTATGAAAACGAACGTTGAAGGAAAGAGAAAACCGAAGGAGAGATGGATGGAAACAATTAAAAAAGATATGAGGGTTTTTAATGTGTGTATGGGTGAATGATCGAGACAAGTGGAGGGGAAGGATAGGACGAGGGTGGCCGACCCCAAATAGTCGGGAGAGACCAAAAAGAAGAAAAAGAGTTAGTTTTTTTTTTAAATTTATCGTATATTAACTTCAAGTTAATCTGTAACAATAGTTTTTTTTTAATTCTTTTATAAGACCTGGGTACTTGTTTTTGTGTGTCTCCCCTGTCTCCATGCCCCCGACTAAATCCGGCCATGATTATCTTCGGTAATACTCGTAGTCCTAGTGTTAGTAAAATAACAGAAAATAAGAATATTCATTAACTGCATTTATGATGAAAAAAAAAAAAAAAAAAAAAATGTGGTCTTGCTCATTGCTTAAACATAACAGAAATGCATGGCTTACCCTCCGGGCTTACTAACAATAATTAACGCTAAATTCTATACCAACTTTGCTTTAGGTACCTATTGTACCTCAATGTAAATATTATTACATAGGTGGTGAATCTGTGGCCT
The DNA here is from genome assembly GCA_017140985.1 of Hormaphis cornu. Lineage (NCBI taxonomy): Eukaryota > Metazoa > Arthropoda > Insecta > Hemiptera > Hormaphididae > Hormaphis > Hormaphis cornu. The sequence goes on along the minus strand of CM029364.1, from coordinate 7,191,372 downwards.
ACCGATGGGGTGTTTATATTTTGGTTAAAAATATCCACTCTAAACACTAATCGCTATCTTGTTTATTGTATTTTCGCCGATCAAATTCAAACGCGCACGGTACAGGTACTTCCCCTTAAAATGGAATTCCGCTACCACCATGCGCGTGGTGGGAAATCCTTTTGAACTGAAAACAATGTTTCAGAACAAAAACAAAACAGATTTATTCAATTGAGGAGAGTTAATTTAATCTTAATTTCCATAAAAAAAAGTCATATTTTATAAATACAAGAAATGACATAGTGAAGTTCGCTAATAAGCAGCAAAAATCTTAAATGCGGTCCTGCCTTCATACTGTCATAATGATTTAAAATATATTTTAAAGTGACCTTAATGTTGTTTTAATACGGCTGTCTACTGCGGTTGTTACTATTATAAACTTTATTTTTGAAATATTTTGTGGATTGAAATCACAACCGAAATTGTGAAATACTTAAGCACAACTGGAAGGAGACGGCTTAAAACTTTCAGAATCGTTTAAAACCGCTCCAGAAATGTGTCAATTACACAAAAATCTTAGCCAAAATTACAGTAGAACATTATTATGGCTTTAGTCCATCTTAACCCTAAAATTACTCTAGTTACGCATAGGTATTTCATTCATATTATGTAACATGTTGTTCCTAATTTAATTTCTATAAGTAACAACACTCGTTTAATTTACTGAGATATTGTGGTATGATATAAAGATTGTAAAATATGTTTAACTGTTGAAAAATATTGTTTGGCTAATTCAATAAATTTTCTACTTGACACTAACAATATTATTGTTTATGAATTGTGTACTTCAATGCTTACCTCTAATCAATCACCTTTGCTGTTTATAATGTTTTCATGTAACGGAAACTACTGGTGAATGTTTCAAGTTTCTTGTTTTTTATATTTTTTATGTACATAAGTAAAATCGCAAGTGGTTACAGGATATTAAAATTCAAAAGGCAACTTTTGAACTACCTTCTTCCAGTGTCTCTACCACTACTACAGTTGCTGATACTCACATAATCTTCCCTAACACTAAGGATTGAGTTTCTGGTTGGGGCTTCTTCTAAGTTTCGTAAGTAATATTGTCCACTCAGTGATTGTAAATGAATGACAAATTACTGATCAAGAGTTTAAATTTTGCTATTGTTGTATTTATTATTATTTTTTTTTTAAAAATCATCGAGAAGTTTTTTTACGTTACTGTATACAATTTTCAGAGACAGGACAATTCACCGTACAGACAACCAGTTCCTCACTTCTATCATCATCACCATCCGCAAGGTATAGCTTTGGCCCCTAAACCGCCAGTACAAGAACCAGGATTATTTACAAGCATTACGTCTGGTTTCAATAATTTTGTCAGTAACATTTTTGGATGAGACGTTCACACATTGCTGATATCCAAATAATGAACAAAAACTTATTATAGCCAATTGACGATCTCCAAGCTATAAAACAGCCTCTCTCCAGCTCCTAGGATAAGTTTACCTCTACAACAAATTTATACTAAAACTAAAATATTGAAATACTTAATTATTATTTATTATTTGAATAGTTTCCCATCTACTTAACAAATTTATTTACTAAAAATATTATGCATACACATAGATAGAATTTGTACAATGTAATATCTATCTATCTAAAGTAATTTTTTTTTTTTACAAATGTATTCAGTAAATTTTTATAAGGACATTCTTAAATTATTTTGTGTACATAATTTGAACAAATATAATAAAATATAAGTTAATTTTTTAAAATTTTTTGCTCATATAAAACACAGCTAAATGTATATTTCCAAGTTTAACCATCAGCTGGTTTTAATTTTGATCTTATCATATGAAAAGCACTTATTAAACTACCTAGATGTATTTTTTCACACGTTCCGCCATTGAGACGCACTTCAATTTCAGCCATCTCAGTTATTAGGTCAATGAGAGAATCTGGCGGTAAGTCCACTAAAATGATTAAACAAATAACAAATCAATACTAATCAATTAATACAGATATTAATTAATAATTATACTTAATATAAGTATAGGTTTGTATTATTTTATTTATGCATATGACACTCGGCATGAGCTAGGTTTGTATTAAAAAACAAGACTCTAAAAATATAGAGAAAGTTCCTGATTATGAATGTAACTTTGAAAATGATAGAATCAACTGAAAGTTGAAATAGTAAAATTACAATATTATTTGAAGACACCAATTTCTACAACATGCGACACAGTTTATAGAACAAGTAGATTATCAACTCAAGTAAGATTTGAAAACAAAATATTCAAGCAATTATTTGAGATATTATTTGGTTTGGCGCCAATTGAGCAAATTTATCAATTATGGCTAACACGAGTTATTCTTGACAGCTTAGTGTGATATACTGCTGATTCCAAGTAAAACTCACCAAGTTGAACGTCAAAGAATAACTTTAAGATCATAAAATGAGCATAAATGATAATACTTTATTGCACAGTTCAAATAAGACTTAAAAGATAATAATTTTATAACTAAATAAAACCAAATAATACATACACCTGTACAAAAAAGTATGCAGTTCTGTTAATATGTCTTGTAACGCTAGACCTTTCTGAATTTTCACTTCTTGTATTTCTGAGAAAATAATAATAAACATACAAATTCAAAAAGTATTAACCGGTGTTGGGTAAGTTACTAATAAAAGGTAACTAAGTTAAGTAACTCATTATTCAAAATTAAAGTAGTTAAATTACTTCTTCAATGTTTAAAAAAAAAAAAAAAATTAGTTACGTTACAATTGTCAGTAAAAAGTAATGTATTACAATTTACAAACAAAGTTAAATTTGTTTAAAAAGAAGTTTTAATACATAGGATGGGCATTTTTGTTTGTTTTTCTACCATACTTACATGACCAGTTACATATGACATAATTTCTTGTTTATCACAGGTAAATGTTAAAAACTAAAGATCATAATAAGGTTTCCATAGGCAAGTAGCAGCATACGAAAATAAAATGTAATATTCTCACTTTATCAAAATGAGCAAAACATGAAAAGTACCTAACGCGTTATTTCATTAAGTTACTGTACAAAAAAGAAATTCTTTTTAAAAATAAATAACTAAAAGTAATAAAGACATAAAAAGTAATTAATTTAATGTCGTGTTAAAAAGTAACTTTGTAGGAGTCAAACTAGTAACTTATGCTACCCAACACTAGTATTAACTAACAATGAGCTAAAGGTGTTAATTAAAAATTTACTTGTGAAAGTAGCACAGAATTCATCATTTAACAACCATTTTAAAATACTCATAATATCGCTTTTTAGTGGATGTCCAACACACGTATAGACAGAATCTTCATTTACTTCGGAAAATGCAGTAGCAGCACTTTGTAATATGTTTAGTACTTTTCGCATATCACCTTGAGCTAAATCAATCAGTGCTTTTTTACCATCTTCGGTGACTTTTACACTAAAAACCAAAATGCGTAACACTCATAACTTAACTAAACGGATAAAAATGTATACAGCATACTTTTCTTGTTCAATGACATATTCAAGTCGAGGCATGATCTGTTTAGAATCAAGCGGGCCAAATCGAAAACGTGTGCATCGTGACTGTAACGCCGGAATAATTTTACTTAAATAGTTGCAAATCAAGCAAAACCGAACGTTGTCTGTGAACTTCTCTATAACTAAATAGTTAACAAAACAATACTGATAAGGCTAATTGCTATGCAAGTATACACTTGTCAAAGACTGTCAACTGTTAATTCATACTTCTTCTCAAAGCGTTTTGGGCGTCATTAGTCATGGCATCGGCTTCATCCAATATTATCAATTTGTAACCCGCTTTAAAAATAGTTCTCGTTGATGCAAAATTCATGATTTGTCCTCTGACAACGCCAATTCCTCTATCGTCTGAAGCATTGAGTTCGAGTACCTAAAATGTGAAACAATTCACTTTTTGAACTTCTGTTAGGTATGTGAAACAATAAAAGTAAATTATTATAGCAATACTAAACCAGAGTTGGATTCTTATAAAAGAAATGGTGGATTTTGCATTCCCCCTCGCCCAAAAACACTGGTTTTGTTCATAATTAAGTTATTTTTTTAACACACCAATCAGATAGATTCAAAAATTTTGGTATGCTATTGGACAAATAATCATAAAAATCTACTGGCTGTTATTGGCACACTAAAAACAACCAAAACGGATGCCAACCAAATATATTTTTGTTTTATTAAAATTATCACTTGTTGTATAATATTGAGATCGTACCATTGAACGAAACTGTGACGGGGTGTACAACTGTTTGGCACAAGCTAATATCGTGCTAGTTTTTCCTGTTCCTGGCGGTCCATAAAACAACAGATGAGGTAATTGTTCTTCTTTGATGTATTTACTGACTAGATTCAAAAAGAGAACGGTTTATGAGTAAATTAGTGTAGTGCCTGCGCTAAATAATAAGTTAGCGTTGATTTTGTCATACTTGTTTGAATGATGTCTTCGTGCGAAATCAAGTCGTCTAGCGTGCTTGGTCGATATTTTTCAACCCTACGGGATGAAAAAAACAAAAAACATACATAGGTATAATATACAAATACAATAATTGTAGTGTAAAAATTTTTTTTTTTATTTTATTGTTAATGTAACATCAAAAGTTATAAAACGTACGGTGATATACTACTTACCATGGCAGATTCGGCTTTGATTTCAACATTGTTACAGTTAATATGCTTTGTACTTATTAAAAATAATTTATTTAAACATTTAGCTAGTAGGTAGGTTCCTAAAAGAATTAAAAATTTTCAAGAAAACCGATGAAATCAACTATACGATTAGTGCACAGCTGTAAGTAAACTAAAAAATAAGAATTGAAGTTTTTAGATTATTGAACGCGAATTAACCAACACGTCGGAGTTAAAACAACTAAAATGCATTGTTTTTTCTTTTAAAATACGTAAGGTGACACTGCGAAATATACTACTGAAATTACAGTCGGTAATTTAATTACAGAAGTTTAAACTTGTAAAAATTAATTGTTTTGTTATAACTTAACCGTTTCCAGTGAGTTAAAGTCTAAATTATTGTAGTTAGTTATTAATTAGTTGAAAATAATAAAATATAATATTATTTCATATTTGACGTTGTTGTTGAATGATATTACTCATCTATCCTCATTCTATGATATTACTCCGTGTTTGGATTTGCAGTTTTTTAAGGTTAAATCGTGGGGATTTGGCGCCAATTTTGACGAAATATACAATTATTATACAATGATTATTATCAGCAGTTGCTTTTCATTTAAAATGTTCTGGCGGGATAATAAATGCCGGAACATTAATGATTAAAATTTAACTTGAAACCGAGGTTTTTTTCATCGAAGTGACCGAGTCATAATACGGGTATTTTTCCCCTTCAAATTTCGTATGGGTTTTTATCTAGTTTTAGAGAGCACCAATAGTAAATATAGTAGTATTTTGTCTTTTATTTTGAATTTTTAGGATTACGGCTCGAACGTAGAGTAAGCTAAGCTCGCTTAGGTCTAATAGAATATTTATTTTCGTTACAAATTTGTATAATAATAACCTTTTCAAAGCTATGTGACCTATAATTCCGAAATTCTGTTAACGATTTTAGCGAATTGGAATTTTCAAATGAGTAATTTTGGAAAAAATTCCAAAAAAATGAAATGACAACGTCAATGATTTATAATTCCGAAGATCGGATTCCTCGCCTCATATATAGGAAATAATGTTTTTTATAACGTATAATGTTTATACGTTAATCGGAGACAATCTAAATTAAATATTTTTATAAAAAAAATACT
>CM029364.1:7087593-7185532 GCA_017140985.1 Hormaphis cornu | reverse complement strand
TATTATTATGGTGGTTGGTAAATTCTAAAATTTGTGAGTTCTATATTTTTCTCTATAATTTTTATAATTAATACCGGTATCATTTTTTTTTTGTTTTTTTTTTGTTCAGTTAGGTGTATTGTCCATTACGATGACGTGTAAAACGTTTTTATTTGTATTAATTATGCCCCGCCGATATAGGCTATTCGGCTTATTGTTTTTAATAGTTGGGGTGGGCGCTCAAGGCTAACCAGCCCACCCCTAAAATTGCGCAGCGTAAAATAACAAAAAATGTTCCTGCAAAGAGTAATAATAATAAAGTTATAATACAATCACTCATAGACATAATATCATACATTCATACTTATATAATATATAACATAAGCAACTGATATGATAAATTATAATCGTTGTTGTTTATGGGTATACCACAGAGTAATAAGAATATATTATACTTACATAGGTAGATAAAAATATAGAACAATATATTCTAAAATATTCTATATATTATCTATGATTACTTATTACTCTGTGGGGTGTCTTATAAACTATCTTATAATTCGTGAATAATATATTTCGAGTTCGCACGCAAGCGCAATAAGGTATTTACTTTTCGACCCGCGGGCCGCGATCCACTCCGTGATAGTGATCACTTCTAATCATACTTTGTAATTTTTTAAAATTTTTGTAAATCGTCAAACGAATATTGCTTGCACACGGATTGATCCGCGGACAAAGATTGTACACTTTAATTTTCCGTTTTCTACACAAACATTCGCCCGTCAAAAGTTGAATGTTTCATTAATTCCGAAAGCGCAAACGTCTTGTATCATAGCTCGTCGCTCGGAGGGTCAATTATATCATATTTTTTTAAATTTATTGTTATTATTATGCTGAGTTTGATCAAAGGGTCGATGAACAACGTCAACCAATGTGCCTGGACAACGGTTACGGTGGCGCGAGGCTTAAAGTCGTGGACCGGCGGCATTAAATACTTCGGGTTCACGTATTATCCCAGGTGGGTCAATATCGCTCGAGTTTTGGTTTTGAAAAATGATTGAAACTTTTGTTTTTTAATACATATTTATAAAATGTTTCCAGAAAAGGCGAAGTGGATCCTCCGTACACGCCAACAAAGCTATTTATGGTTCAGCGAATCAAACCGTACCTGTACAACCCTTATTGGCAGAAAAAAATCCTGACCGATATGGGCCTGGACCATAAAGTTAGTACCTACCTACTTATTTCGTGTTAGCAGTTTTGGAATAAACCATTTGATTTCAGTTCTGTTGATTACATTTGAAAATAAATTATCCAAGGCTGGGCAAATTAACAACTCTTTTCAAATTGTTAAGTTAATTGAAAAAACAAAACGTTAAGTTAAATTAAAAGCTAATTTTTTTCACTTTTAAATTTATTAAATTAAAAGTTAACCAAAAAAAAAAAAAAAAACTTAAAATATAGATAGGTAGGTAGTAGTTAATATTTTTAATTTACACGGTTTTGTGCCTAGTATCATTACAGATTAACTTAATATTAGCAAGTTAATGAACTTAATTAAAATTATCTTAACTTTTAACTTAATTTTAACTTTTAACGAGTTAATGCCCAGTTTTGGAGTTATCGTACTCCAATCATAGTTTAAACAGTGTACATACTCAAACGATATAGATAAAATTCAAACTCTCGTACGTACCACATGTTGTGTATGTGATAGGGGCGGACAGACAATTTTAGAGGTGCCAAAATTTTTAGCGTCCCATATAGTCATAACCCAAGGCCCATTCTTGTATCTACCAAGAAACCTATAAATTGGACGCTCAAAACATAAAAACAGATAAGGGAACGGGGTGCAGTTTTGTTTTTGCACAACTCATCACTCCTGACCTACTTTTTTTTTAGTATCATGATAATTTTCAACAATATGTTTTTGTAAGTAAAAATGCCCAAGGAAATTTCACCAAAAAAAAAAAAATAATAAAAATATTTTATGGAAACCAAAATGCGTTAATAATTTGGTTAATGTTTTGATAAAATGCATTTAGATAAAGTGGTTGATACAAATAAAATTGTGGTTTTCTTGCTGTTACAGCGAGAGTGTAGATGCAGCATTATTATGGGGCCAAGTGAGCTATACCACAGAGTAGATAAAAATTGTTTAAAATGTTTCTACCTATACTATTTCTACAAAAAAATTAATCTTTTATGCATTTACATTTTTTAATAACGGTTTACTAAAGATCGTTTTATGGGCCACCATATTAATTTTTTAATGAAAACATTTTCCAATTTTAAAAAACAAATTAACACTGCTCAAAAACAAATACTCATTCGTACAATATAATACCCAATCTGTTTTCAATTAAAGTAAATAATATAACAACAAATTGACCATGTACTCATGTATTTTATTCTACAAATTATTTGCACTCGATCCTAGCTTTATTGTATTAAGTGTTAGAAGTACAATAGCTTAGAAAAACATTAATACATTTTAGTAATTTTATGTTCAAAATAATGTTTTGATTAATCAATTAAGTTCTTTCAGCATTTTAGTAGTATGATTTGATTTTTGTTAATTTTAGTTATCTGATTTTAGAAAAGTGATATTGCTATTGTGAAAAATACACCAGAGATGAACGCCCGTTTATGGAAAGTAAAACATTTAATAAAAATAACACCAATACAAACCCCTGACGGTTTACCAGAAAAAGGAGATTTTTGGGGCACACATTTAGATGAAAATGGAGTTTTTAGGGTTTCAAAGCGTTTACAACCAGACACAAAACGATTAGAAGCTACCGAAGTTTACGAAAAATTGGCTAAACGAGTAGATGCAGCTTCAGTTGAAAAAAGTTGTCGTGATAAATGGCTAAATCCTTGGTCTACAATTGTATAGTTTGCTGTTGATTTTGTAGTTTTATAAAAATAAATATTGATTGTTTTAATTCACACAATTTTTCATTTATTTAAACTGTTTGATACAGTAGTAACATTTTATTAGATGTTAACAACAGTACTTAAAAATATTTTTACCATAAAGAAATATGTACCAATAGTGTATGGGACAAAGAGAAATACTATAAAGTGAATATGATTTTTAACCTCAAGTTATTTTAAAGTTACTATTTTTGTTAAAAGGAATGTATTTTAATTTTTAGCGCATCAAAATTATAAGTTACGGTTTAAAAGTACCTTTTCTGAAACGTCTATCGATTCTGATGGCACTTTAAAGGGTCTCAAATATGAGAGTTCAAAATTATTATTATTTGCATACGACATATTCGACTTATTTTTAGATAACATGAGAAATGTATAGATAGAATTAGTAAAATTAAACAGATGAATAAATACGATAATTTATATAACTAGTCAACTAATAAAACAAGTAATAAGATATTAAATAAAATATAGGTATAATAGGTTATAGTAGGTATATTAAATTATAATGATAATTAATATTGATACTAATAACAATAGAAATCACAAACGTATATTAAATTCTTCAAGCCATTTTACAGCTGTTTGTCTGCCCTCATGTAATTTTGTCAATCCTTCTTCAAACATTGTAATGGGACAAGTCTCAACTATATATTTGATTGCCTTTCTCCACATTCGCAAAGTGGAGAGTCTGCCATGCGCCCCATTTATGGAGTAGGAGTTGCATCTTCCATGTCCCGTTCTCATTCGATTGAGCATTGACCATTTAGCCCTTGTGCTATCCCAACTAGGGACTTTTATGAATGGTTTCTATTACGGGTTTCTGAATGTTCCCAGCGTCTCGTCCATAGGTACTCTACAGATTCGCTTTGAGGTTCTGCATGCCATATGGGAGCACTAAATTTAAGGCGTAATGATGGATGCTCAAGGATATCAATTTGTATAGTGGTAAAATTGGCTGGCTGTTTAGCTTATGTAGTGTCTTTGTGGTGTGCGATAATCTCCTTAAGTCTGGGGGGGGGGGGCTATGTTGGAAAGGGTGGGTTACCTTATTGTTTGAGTGAACCTAACGGTATGATGCGCATAGTATGGTTTAGTTGCACGTCAACCTTAGTGCAGTGAGCGCTTCTAGCCCACACGTTTGCACAGTATTTGGCCACGCTATAAATCAACGCTAGTACTGTGGTCCGGAGTACATTGTTGTGGCAACTCCAGGTGGTGCCAGCTAACTTAGCCATAATGTTGTTTCGTGCTTTCAGTTTATTTTTCACTCCCTCCAGATGTTGGTTGTATGTTAGAGTCCTATCAAATTTCAGACCTAGGTATTTGGGGCATTCTTCTGATACGATATTTTCCCCATCGATTTGTATGTTTAATTTTCAAAATCGAAGAAAAAGTTACATTCGTCGGAATTTTCGGACAGTTTTTATTGTAAAAATTTGGTTTTTACCAGGACATAAGCTGTAGATCACATGATGATGTAAATTTAGTGAGAGCAAGCACAAAAAAAACAAACGAGAGGTGACACACTGTGGCCTCCTTGGACTTGAGGCCTGGGGACACAGCCCTCCTTGATCCAGCCTGGTTTTCAAAATTATATATGCTTTTTTTTTACATGTTGCCTATACTGTAACGCTATAACAATTGGTTGGTCACCAAATCTAGGGGACCGGACGCGATTCGACCATGACTATTTCCAAGTAGACAAATATTTATAGCTGACTTTTGCCCCGGCTTTTGGGACGCACGATTCCCATAGAATTAATTAGATACCTAAAAAGTATACTTATTTTTAGGCTGTAAATCCCCTTTAATTAAATAAAACTTTTTGAAAATTTTTTTGAAGTTGTATAGTTGTACAATGATACATTATTGTCTGAAATTTCAAGATTCCTTGATGATTATTTTCGAAATTATGGACAAATAGCTATACGCGTTATTGACAAAATGCCCATAATACTGACCATCTTGATCCAATTTGCTATAAGAAAAGGTTCTGTATGTAAATTTCGGTGCACTCTTTCCGGTAGAAATTTTGTTAACAGTATGAAAAAAAAAAAAATAATGATAAACATCATTGTAAATACAATGCATTCTTCGCTGACGCTCAGAATCTAAAACTAGATGAAATTAGAGAAAAAACGTTAAAAATTACGGCTAACGTGTTTTTTGACATAATGGATTTAGTTTTTTGGCCATAACTGCTTACAAAAAAGACGGACATATTTGAACTTTCACACAATATTGAAATAGGTAATGTACAGGTTTGGTCCACGTTTCAAATTATTTCAGAAATGTTTGAGCTAATTATAGAGCTCATTTTTTTGTGATTTTCGTTCCATAAGAAGTTTAATTGTTGACAAAATATTTTGAATCCTTAACACAAAGTTAACAACATAAATATGCTACTAAAAAATTTCGAAAATCCAGTCACAATTTTTTTTTTTTTCTTAGGCGTTTTAAAGTTGGTAAATTGTCGAAAATTGGTCATACCTTTTAGTTATTTTTAGAAAAAAATTTGTAACTCAAACAAATTTGTTATTTATGAACCAAAATTCAAATTTGATATGTGAAACAAAATTTGCTATCTAATAAAAAAATTTCAAAGAAATCTGTGGAATAGAGGTAGAATTAATTACCTAAAAATTATACCTATTTTTTGGGACGTAAGTAGTATGATGTCTTTCACAACAGCATTAGGTTTTTATTTCATACATCATTCTGACCACATTAGTTGTGAATCGTGTTATTTATGCTGGTATGACTCATGTATTTGTTCAAACCTGTAGGTACCTACACGTTTTATTTTATTTTCCTACGAAAAAATAGTCTGTGCAGTCAGTGAAATATGAAAAACAAGTATTAGTCATGAGCATAAATAGGTAAATAAACACCACAAATAGAAATAATTTTATATTCTATGCCTCGATGAACTATTTTACTTTATTTTATTCTTTGTTTTACGGTCAAAAAAGTCGATACACCCTTTATATTTAGTACCGGGAATAAAAAGCACAAAACATGGTTGCTTTTTCAACCCAATTATTTGTGTTCGTTTTCGTTGTGGTAACTACTATCAGTCAGCAAAATTGTACACTAGAATATTTCCGTAAATATGATTATAATACTATACTTTACATGCATTTGGGTTTTGAATTAAGGCACATATAAAACAAAATTACCTTACGTACGTACCTACCTAATAAATGTAGGTAGGTATGGAAATCTGTAATAGTTTAGTATGTACTTAGGTTTTTAACAGATTTTATATTTTTCTAGTCAAATTAGAACAATTACGCAAGAATTTTTTTAGTTTAAAACGTAAGTATAATATCTAATAACCTCACATAATAGGTAGGTATAGTATCTATGTGGCTATGTAAAATATTTAAACTATTCTATCTAACCTTTTTTGAATTTTCATTATTTTATATAAAGAAGAAGATTGTTTTTTGGGCTCTAATGGAGAAAATATCAAACTGATTTTTTTTCTGAATTTTCGCATAATGATTCTTGGAAGTTTCTACGTTCATTTCTTAAAGTATAGTAGTATAGTACCTAGTCTAAATTACAATAAATTTAATATTTCTTTTAGCTGCCGTTAATTGTCTTCACAGTAAGTTATAAAATCAACAAATAACAATAATTTCGTATTATTTGGAAATCTTTAATTTATTATGATATCATGAAGGTGATTTCTTTAGACAGTTAAATCTGAAGTTCTATCCATAGACATAATAAGTATACTTTTAATACATAATATGACGTATAAGTATACTTAATATGCCTAATGTCTATGTTACCAGCGCAATTGCGCTGTTGCCTTGGCACATTCGTGTGCTTGGGTTTTGACCGTGACGTCATTGATATTGAGCTTGACGTCATTGTTTGCGCTTGCAAACGCTTTCACAAAATAGGTAGAGCGACCAAAGCGTCAGCGTCAGACGAATGGAAAATAAATCTTGCTATCAGCATGAGCGCTGTAATCTGTAATCATCTAAGACTTTAATAGTATGAAATTCGGTAGTTAGTGATTGGGAAACGTACAGTAAATTTGTCATTGGTGATCATTCTTATGGATTACGATTACTTATTTATAACTGTAATGATTACAAGTATTACAGATAGCGAGTATGCTGGTCACGTCGAATTGAGTGCAATGGTCGACTTTATCCAGATACCACATCTCGTGTGTACATAGATCTAATGATCTTACTATAGAGTTTGTAGATTATGGTTCAGTGCAATTTATTTTTTAAATATAAAATAAATTATTAAAGAACAGAATTTGTTAGTAAAAAAATATAAATTGCCATCAATTCTTTTTTTAAACATAAGCATTGCATTATTTATGCTCTTTAACAAATGCACTTATTAATTTAAAACAATTTAAACCATCATAAAATGCGAATAGAGTCAGCCGTCAGGTAGAACATCTTCTTTCAGAAATATTATCTAAATACATGTAGTCTAATAACAATAATATATTTTGCATAGGTATACCTACACCCCAAGGTGTATAGATGATGGATAGTATTATCTATAGACCTTGTCTACACCCGGCAATAACGGGTCGGGACAGCTATTATTATTATTATATATAGCTAGTTATTATTTAATACCAGCTAATGTGCAAGACGCACGTGTAACTTCGAGGGCGTAATGACGTGACGCACCGATGTGTCCAGTGTTAGATTAAGATATTAATAGTATTTCAATGAATACTTCAATACTTAGAGAAATTATTTTAAATAGTTTCCAAGTAAAATAAAAATAATTTTATTCGTACAATTCAAAATGATACAACACGTTCGATGTTGATCCCAGTTTTGGAGAAGGATTCAGTTTTAGGTCTTGACATTATTCGGCGCCCCCGTGTACAATTATAGCTAAGTAGACACTTGAAATACAGCTGTTAAAAACATAATTTTTTTAAGAAATTACAACCGCATTATAAGCAACTTATAACCTATCAACTTGTATAAACTAAGTATAGAAATAATAAAATACCTGATATATTATTATGTCATAATTTTTTTGGAAAAAAATTATTTAAGGAATTACATTCTCAACCTTTTGACATAGATTAATTTTCAACTAGATGTCTGTGGTATTTATATGTTATAGACATTTGTAGTGATTCTAGTGTGGTGGAAACTTTGTATACCAAATTATAATGAGTATAATGATAATAGGTACCTTATCATAATTATTGTGTTTATTAATCATGTCTTATTGTCTACGTTATTAAAAAAGTTGTATAATGTGTCATGTGTATTTGAATTTTTGCAAATTATAATTAAACTACAATACTAAAAAGTATATTTTTTATCTCTAGTATGTAATGGTACGTACGATGACTATATTTTGTTGGTTAAATATATTAACAATAATGTCAATATAAGAAAGCGTTTTAATATTAGTGTCATATACTCATATCGTATGTATCACCCACATGTTTAGTTGGAATATTAACATTTTAAAGGATAGAAAAGTAAAAATCTAATCGTGATATCTGAGCCGTGGTTGAAATTTAATAGAACAAAAAAGTTTTGACATGGTGCACCATGCATTATGCATGATGCACCCAATAAATAAAAGGATAATTTTTACATGTACCTAAAGTAATTTTAACAAAATAACTAGGTACCTTAGTAAAACCTATAATATACTGTATAAAATATGTATAAAATGTATATTATAAAATCAATGATAAAACTATACATATATGTGTACACATATGTATACAACATATACATGCAATTTTGATCTTAGAGCATAGACCATGGTATTTAAATAAAATAAATGTCAAATATTTAATGTTTGAGGAGGTATTAAGGCAAATTTAATAAATGGTCTTAAAAAGTACCTATTTAATTTTAACATGGTTAAATTTTTACAGAATTAATCAAAGACCATTATTTTTTGACGGGTAATTATGCCTTTCTAATAAAAACAGAACAGTACTTTGTGTTCATGATTAAAAAATGAAGGAAACATCTAATTTAACTTTACGTGTAGATTGTAGTAAATCCAAAGAGTAGAATACTATTAATTTACCAAGGTGATACAAAGTCATAAATTATACCTGTAGTATAATTTATAAACAATGTTATTTATAATTAATATTTGTAATATGTAGTAAACTAACGTTTTTACACAATAACGTAGTACCAAAGCACAGGTGACTACGATTACGCATCAAGCTACATCACGCCACCTAATCAGATCATATCGGGCAATCGGATGTTGACTTATCATTGACGTCAATCATCCACGGTATGTCCCATATAAATAAGAGCCCTCTTCACAGAGGAATTCAGAAAGATAGTCAGCACTGTTCGACGGCTTACCAAGCTTACGACAGTGCGCTTAGAGATTTTTGTGTTTAAAGTTACATTAATAAATTATTGTATTTTTACTTATAACCAAAAAGAGTAAGAGTGTTTCTTATTTCAATTACTTATCTTTCTCAAACCTACGTCTCAAGACTGACGACTACGTGCTACGTCGTTTAAATGATAATTGTTATAGTGTTCAACGTGTTCTTCACGGCGATCACTAAAAGATGGAGATAAGCATGCGAATCAATTACACGGTGGTAATGAGAAAATACGTATAAGCTATGACTTGTATAACTTTATTAAACAAAAATTGAATGTATTTACTTAGTACTCATAAAATTATGATATATATATATATATATATATAAATAAAATGAAAAATGCTCTATAAACTACGGAATAAAATGTATAAAAAAATGCTCTGCAAAAGGTTCTGTGAGTCGTTATGGTACCTAATATAAACTCCAACAGACTGTACTGTTGGAGCGTCCGTTGAACGGCTAGTCGGATTCCGATATTCTGCAGACTATGCGAAAACTAACTGCCCGAACACCTGTACACGTTTTTCCGTAACAGTACTTACACATACAAAATAGGTACACGATACAAGATTAGGTTAGATTAAATTATTATAGCCAACAGCTATACCACGTTGAATACACCAGTTCCCCTCCGATCACTGAAGTTAAGCAACGTCGGGCGCAGTAGTACTTGGATGGGTGACCGCTTGGGGGAACACACTACGTGCCCGTTGGCAGTGGTGGCGCCGGGGAAGTAATAATAGAAAAACTCGTTCCCCCACCGCCGCCGAGAACAAAAAAAAAAAAACTGTCATATTATTATAATTTATTATAAATAATATTTTATTTTTAAAAGATTCCAATGCTGGATTTAAGAATTTTGTAATATCGTGGCATTTTGTTAGTATGTACCAAAATAAATTATCGACAATTATGTGTATATATTTAATGTAAATTTTTGTGTCAGTGCCGAATTAAAAAAGTAATACTAATATATAACCCATGTTTTGATACTAAGTTGTTGTTTGTTTGTTGGTATATAACTTAATTCTTAGTTAAATTAAACTGTTTCATAGTTAGGTTCTGTATAGACCATGTAGTATTATTAAATGTATATTAGAGTAGGTATCAAAGTATCTATCTTAAAATTTAACGGAAAACTGTACGTATTTTTTTCCATGAAAACTTGTTTATCTCCGTCAGTATTATAATTTATTATTACTTTCTTATTTTACCATGCAGTACGCAGTTATAATGTGGTTGATATTTTTAAATTTTAATTTGTGAAGAAATTAGATATCTATCTTAAGGCATGGATACGTTACAACATAAAAGAATACTCATGGCTTTCTGTATGACTTTTTCAATGACATTTTGTAAGTCGGCCCAACGAAGTAGCTTTTTATATGTTTCTATCATTAGATAATATAAAATCCGTTGAATATTAAGGGAAATAGTTCTATTTTAATGGGAATACGATATTACAGAAATTAAAATTTTACATGTATTTAATAATAAATTATAGAAAGTTAGTATCAGTGGTCGAGCACAAGAATTCGGGGATAGGTAGAAAGATTGTTGGGGAAGCTACTTCGTTTAGTGTTGGCCACAGCCTAGGGAGGATTACTGTTTTGATGAGTGTATTTGTTATAGTTTTACATAGAATTTTTTTGTTACATTTATCACTATTTTTCTTAAGATGGATGATATTATATTGTATTATCGAATTCCTCGGAGTTGAGCCCAACCACAACATTTTTTTTTTTTGGAATTAGCCTAGAAACTCAATATACCAAACCATTATGAAAGCATTTGTACTTAGTAATTTTGAGTCATGCATATGAAAACTATGTATTTCAATGTGTTTTATACAAATCTATACAATTATTAAAATTTTAAAGTCATTCATTTCATAGTTGAAGGAATTCTATTAGCTGATATGTTGTTTACAAAAAAAAAAAAATAACCAACATTATTGTAACGTTTGCTGTTTTTAGAATAAAAAATTAAAGATTTTAAAATTAAGACGTCAAAATAGAGTTGATTTAAGAGTAGGTATTTTGTAATTATGCATTTGTTAAAATTAATTTTTTTCTATTTTAGCTAAACAGAGTCTATTTAACAAATTTAGTAAGTAATAATTAATATGTTTCGCTTTATTATTGATTCTTTAATTTGATTTGAGGGATTTTAACTGTTTTGTAAGTGGACTTTGTTTAGTCCAAATAAAAACAAAAAGCCGGGATCACTTTAGGTCGCGTGGGTAGTTTGGCGAAGTAGCAATTACGCTTTGGGTGGGTCACTAGTTTAGAAGTTGTGGTTCAAACACATTATTTTATATCTGAAAGCAACGATAGATCATTGCCTTCGAAAATATGATTTTGAGTGAGCTCAATTGTCTACAATACGTCCTGGTGAAAAAATTTAATAATAAAAACTTTTATCAAATCTGCATTTTTCCTATTTTAGTATTATGTGAAAATTTCTGCTTAGTACGATCTTTATTTTGGATGTTATGATTAAAAAAATCTTAATCGATGTTTAAAAAATACGTTCCCCGTAATTATTATAATAATTAATTATTTGTCCCCATAAGCAATACATGGACGCCCGTAGTGACAAGTTTAACAACAAAATAACAACGTGAAATCTGCTGTAAACCAAAATTGTATGAACCAATTTTCTAAATTTTTACCACATATGTATAAAAATCTTGTTTAGATCGTATTAAAGTTTCGGGACTTTAACACAAAAACTAGAAGTTTCATGGAATAATAACTGTAAAAAATTCAAAAATTTCAAAGTTCCATTGCTCCCTTAAAAATTATTAAAATTTTAGTAGTTAACTCGTTAAACCTTTCTTAATGACGTATATGAAATGTAAGTTGAACGGAGCAATTCCAAAAATGTTAAAGTTTTTGACTCATTACTCTAAAATTAACTTACAAAAACGCTTCATATAAAGTACCATCTCGGATCAATTTTTTGAGGTATTATACGTTGAAATTGGAGTATTCTCCTAGTAGAAAAAGTGATCACAGAAAAAAAAGAACATAATTCTAAAAACAATATATTCTTTGCTGACGCTCAGAATCTAAAAGAAAAAAATATCAAGTTGATATAATATAATTTTTTAGAATTGTAATTAATTTGAAAAATTTTATTTTGCAGAGAAAAATAATTACGAAAGCGGTGTGTTTTTGAAAATGTTATAACAAAATCTTAAGCCAGTAAAATAATAGGAATACAAATTGTATTATTAATTTTTTTAATTGTATTAACAATAAAAATTATTGAAAACGATAACACAAATTTTAAAAAAAATTTTAGTTTCTCAAGCAAATAAACGGTTACTCGCACTCCGTATGTAGTTACTAACTATAATCAAACATGTTTTTGATTTATTTAAAATTTTTTTTTTTTAGTATATTAAAATGAAGTTTATTTTTTATTCAAACATAACTTTAATATTTATTATCAAAGTGTTCCGGTTTTTATTTTTTTATGTTTTTTTTAGCAGATATCCGAAAATATAATACATATATCACGTTTTATAGATTAAATATTGTTTTAGTAAAAATAAAAATTGTTTTTTTATTATTTTTTTAGAACTTTATATGGGTTACTATGAGAGTTTATACTTAATAAACTGGATAGGTAGTACATATTATAATCTATAATTATTAAATATAAGATATAATAATAACTATAGATACATATACTACATATAAAACAAATATTGTTAGAAGTAATATCCAACATAAGTCTCATAAATCTGTATCGTTCTGGTTTAAAAGTATTTTACACACTTTAGTTGCTCAACTGTCAGTTTCAATATCAAATATTAGGTAATTCCATCACATAGATAACATTTTCTGACACTTTTTTTACTATTTTTGTTGATTTTCGTTCAAGGATTCATCAAAAATGTCTTAAAATGTTTCAATTAATTTTACGAGTAATATGGTTTTTTTTATAATGAGACAATGTTCCGACTAAATGTAACTACTATTAGTCTCCGGTAAATAATTTATTGTAAATTTTCAATTAGATTTTGAGCGTTGTGATAAATGTATTGAATTGACACTAACGTTGTTATTTATATCACAACTTTTTTGGTATAGTATTTTACTTAGTTCTACTTTGAAATTGTATTAATTTTTTTTTAGTCTTGATTTAAAACAAAAATGACGTAATATCTACAAATGTTCTAAATAGGGTTATATTTTTAGACGTAGTTAACACAATTAATACAAACTAACAAAAGCAGAATCTTTTTTGAAAATTTTTGATTGATTTAAAGAAGTTTGAAGATTTTGATTTAGCCAATTTTACTGCGGAACCATTAGATAAAACTTCTAATTTTCAGTTTAGAAACTCGATATCTCATACAATTTGAAATTATGATTTTTACACACGCAATGACTAATTAATTATAGTGCATTTGGTTGATAGGACATTAGTTACCTATTCATTTTCAATGTACTGACAAATTTTTTTTCAACAACTTTATACATTTCTAACTTTTAGAATTTTCGATAGAAATTGATTTTTTGATCACAAATAATTATTTTTGTATTTTCAATTTGTTTTACTATAATTATTATTTTCTAATATAATTTCTAATACATATGTATATTGTACAAAAAAAACTGTGATTTTGTTGTTTAATGTTAATGTTTATGTTGTGGTGTAAGGCTTGTGTATTTTTTGGATGCATGCATGTTGATTTTTTAAAAAATATTAAGATTTTCTAAAGGTATTAATAAATATCTTATTTATTTTGCATATTGTTAACTGTAGATTTTACTGGTAAAAAAACTCTTAATCAATGGTGCTCTGACGAAGCCAAAATCTGTAATAATATTTTATTAACAGTTTTTAATAATATAATTATTTAAATATATATTGTATGAAATATTTAAAAGTTATAGGAGATTGAAAACATTTTTTAAAATATAGTTTTATTGAAATATTACATGGACAATTAATTAACTGTGTATTTTTATTATGCAGTGTTTCCAGTTTTACCAGGCGAGTAAAAAATAAATTATTCATTGAAATAATAAATGTGTTTAAAATCTTCCACAGTAAAAAATAAACTAATATGATGTATGTGTTTTAAAATTAGATTTTGCAAAAACAGATTTAAATGGTGAAAAAAGTGAGTTGTTACACTACTGTAATTTTAATTTTTGTCAGCTATTTGTAATGTATTTTCAAAAAATAATTGTATAGTGACAGAGCTTGGACTTGGTGAGTTATTAACAAATAAAAAATAAAGCGTTTTGTTTTTAAGTTAGTATATTTTTGAAAGTAATAAATTTAAACTAAAAAAAGGTGAATGGCAATGTTTATAGGAATACGGTATGACCCTATTATGTCATATGGTTTAAAGCGACGAATGGTTGACTGCAAGAGAATATAAAAAAAAAAATGGGTTTTGCAGTAATGAGAATGTTTACATGATTGAGTGGAGTGGCTACAGAGAAGATTAATTAAGCATCAAGTAAGTTAAATGTCGAGTTGGTGTACAGTGGAAACTGTATAGTGTAAACAGTAGATTGCGGACAAAATGAGAAAGAATGACCGGATGGTTAGGATATGTGAAGAGAAGATAAGAAACGAAGAAATAATAGATGTTATAAAATTGAACTTTGATGGAAAAAGAGCAAAAAACTCTGGAAGAGAATGGGAGTAAGGTGAGTGCAGACGGTGTTTGTGTAATATAGGGGTTTGGAATATCGGGAATAATGGAGGTCTGGAATAATGATTGACGATCCCAAATTTTTAGGTGGAGACCAAAGGAGAAAAAAATGATGATAGTGAAGGTTATTTTAGGTTCTTGACTTGGTTGTCAAAATGCTGATATTTTGATCATGATGAATGTGATACAAATGATTTGTATCAATGTCGCAGTCGCAATAACAATTTGAAAGTATACTTGTAAACGCTGATTATTTATTACGAATTATCCCCGTAAGCACATGTTTCATTATATAAATTTAAACATTTTAAATTTAATTTTTCTTAGTCACACAATGTTTAAGTAAGTTGTATACATTCGATATAATCTAAATTAATTAAGTAAAGTTAGATACCATCGATTATTTATAATCAATGGTACCTAATACGCAACTTTCTCGAATAATTATTGGCCTAATGCACTAGTGAACGAATAAATGTGTGTAAGAATATGGTAGTCAAAAATCTTCTTATTTATCAATGTATTGACGGATACGTTACTTAACTAAATACATGTAATTACAAATTTTTGATCAAACCAAGTTATAGACTTTCTATAGAATTTCATTTTTGACCGTTTAAATATAGTAAACATGATAAAATGCGTATAGGATACATACATTTTAAGCCTAGAGGTTGGTGAATAAACATAACTTATTGTACGTGGTACTTACAACAAATTGTACTTGAATTTAGGTATGAAAAATGGATGTAAAAATAATATAAATGATATATTATAAAATAATTAGGTATACGTTTTCAGTTTAAACCTAGTTAATATTTATTTTTATTATTTATTTATCTTTCACGTACAAAATGATTTTGTTATTTCCTTTTCTTAATTGACCTTATAGAATATGTTGATAAAATAAGTGACAAAATAAGTAAGCTTGTATAATAATAAATTTATACTTGAGATTTATTTTATAAATTTTGACATTTAAGTTCTAACCAAAGTAATAATTATTTCTAAATCAATATTGAAATGTTATTTTTGAGATTAATGTATTGACTCAAAATCACGCGTGAATCATTAGGTAACAGTTTACATATCAATGGTATAAATGTATAATGTTTCCAGAAATTTATTACACAAAAATTCAGTAACTTACAAATGCTTAACATTTTAAATTGTATTTTGTTATAAATTATTGTAGTTTTAAAAAATTAAAAAGGTGCTGGAGGTACCTACTTAGAAACAGTTCAATAAGTACATATTTAAACTTGATCAGATCATTCAAAAATATTTTAAATTAAAATATAAAAAAAATAATTACTAAATAGAGGCAAAATATGAGAAAATTGGCGCATTTTATGTTTTGTATAATGTTGACTCAAATTGGAATTGGAAGAAAAAAAAATTTTTAAATATTATCTCTAAGCTATTAAATTTTTAATAAACATGTTTTTTTCTGACCAAAAGCAAAAATTTTAAATCAAAAATAATTTGGATATTTTTACTATATCATTTTATAATGTAATTTATTGTTAATAAATGAGTTATTAAAAAACAATACTCCAATTATGAAACTAATTACTACCAAATATGTGACTTAAACTAAATGTTTTGTGATTTTTGTTGGCAATATTTTGTAATGATTAAGATTTGATTTTGGATTAAATAATATGATAAAATTGTAAAATCGGAAACTATATTCCACCGAACTTATAAGAACTGTGTTATCATTTACCTTTCAAGTTACAGTAAAATAAGTCA
The DNA here is from genome assembly GCA_017140985.1 of Hormaphis cornu. Taxonomy (NCBI): domain Eukaryota; kingdom Metazoa; phylum Arthropoda; class Insecta; order Hemiptera; family Hormaphididae; genus Hormaphis; species Hormaphis cornu. The sequence goes on along the minus strand of CM029364.1, from coordinate 7,168,787 downwards.
AAGTCAATTTTATTTACTCAATGCATTTTAACTCTTAAGCTTGCATGATTTTTAACTCTGCATAAAAAAGGTTTTAGTATGTATCACAAACGTTGTTTAAATTATAAACTTAGGAATGGCTAAATCAGCAGAAGAAATATTTACGATCATGTATTGGGACGTTAGTAAGTTAAAAAAACAAAAATAAAACTAAACCAATTTTTGTAAATATGTAAACTGCAGAAGTGTTGTTTTATAAAATTTTTTTAAGAAATATATGATACCAACTATATAATATAGCACTTAGGAAAAACGAGATTTACGATTTCATTAATGTACCTATGTATAAATAAAGTTGATTTGAGATGAATTACAAAGATTAAAATTTTATTGAAAAGTAAAAAATTTGAACAAGTTAAAGGTTTGTAATATTAACTTCAAAAATTTTCAATATCTCGACAGCAAATCATTACAATTATTCATTTGTAAATGTTCCGTTACAAATTTGGTCATGATTATTTAAAGGTAAATAATGGAAAATTTGTACATGTTTTTGTAAAATAGGCTTTACTATTTACCTTTAAAAAAATTTTACCAAAAACACTTAGAAACACGATATAGTGATAGTTCTTAGTGATAGGACTAAGCTGGTACTTTTAGAGGTCTCAATTTTGAATGTTCAAAATGTTAAGATTTACAATCAAGAAACTAAGCAGAAACTAAGGAGAAACATTAATTAGGCAAACGTGTTTTTGGCATATTGATCAAGATTTTGGCCATAACATCCAAAATAATGATCGGAAAGAGCTGAAACTTTTACATATTATTAAAATAGGTAAGATACAAGTTTGATAAGAGTTTGAAGTGATTTTGAAAAGTTTTGAGCTAAGTTGAGGACTTTGAATTTTTCAAAAAATTTAACAGGACTACTATAGTAAGTATACAATTGAGACAACGTAGACAACTGAACACGCTCAGAATCGTTTTTTCGAAGGCAATGATCTATCATTGATTTCAGATTTTAAATAATACGCTTAAATCACAACTTCCAAATAAGTGACCTACCCAAAGCGTAGTCGCTTGTCCGTCAAACTACTAACGCTACCTTTACTGATATATTTAATAATACAAATTTCTTAAACAAATAGTGGAATATATGTAAAATGAAACTTACTCATAGACTTATTCATATGCTTACTTACTATACATCTACTCGTATAATTATATATTAAATAATTGATTGCGGTGTAAACTTAAATGCGCAATATTGCTGTTTCAATTTTATTTCTAAACAAGGTTTAGTTTGATAGACTATCTTAGTAATATCTAAACCAGTGTTTTTCAACCTTTTTCATGACACGACCCCCCTAGTATCAAAAAATATTTCGCGACCCCCCCCCGACCTTTTTTATTTTATGTATGTTAAAAATATTTAATCCATACAAAAGTTTTAGGCGTTTGCGTTATTAGGATTCGAATATAAATATATAATTAAGTACGTAAAACAGTACAGGTTCCGAGTGCTACCGACAGATGGCACTGGTAGTCCCCCGCGCGATCCACGGCCCGCGCGAAAGGTCCACAGGTTTCGAGACGTTTCGTTACGGAGATGATTCTCGCTAGAATGCGCAGGCCTATAAAAGGGGCGGTCGACTGCGGATACGGCAGTTGCAGTTGAGTCGTTGAGTGCATGAGCGCAAAGCAAGTGAAGTCGGAAGCAAGACCGCGATACGTGAAAACGATTCGGAAGTGAAACTACGGTGTTATACGGACTGTGTGTAAGATATCAAACACTTGTTTTACGTATTTATTTGTGTTGTTTGTTTTCATTGAAAATGGATAAATCTCTGAAAAGATCATCAGAACCATCAACGTCTAGCGGGAGTAGTGGAATAAAGAAAAAACGTCTTTATGACGAGAATTATTTGAAATTTGGGTTTACTGTGATTGACAATAAACCGCAGTGCCTAATTTGCTTTGAAATTTTGTCAAGAGAAAGCATGAAGCCATCGAAGTTGGTACGCCACCTAAACACAAAACATCCTAATGAAAAAAATAAACCCATGGAATTTTTTGAGTGAAAATTAAAAGCTCTTGAACATCAAAAAACTGCTATAGGACAAATGTCCAACCTAAATGAGAAAGCGTTGCTTGCTAGTTATCGAGTAGCTTTTCGTGTGGCTAAAGCAGGAAAACCTCACACTATCGCCGAAAATTTGATTTTACCAGCGGCTTTAGATATAGCAGAGATTATGTTTGGCAAGCAAGAGATCGAAAAGCTCAAAAGTATACCTCTCTCTGACAATACTATTCAACGCAGGATAAGCAATATGGCGACTGATGTTCGTGATCAAGTCATAGAAAAAATAAAGAAAAGTTCTTTTGTGTCCTTGCAATTTGATGAATCAACGGATATTGCGAGTTGTGCGCAGTTTGTAGCTTTTGTGCGTTTTGAATCCAATGAAAAATTAACGGAAGAAATACTATTTTGCAAGGCACTTCCCACAAATACTACAGGTCAATGCTTGCATGACATGTTCTCTGAAGCTACGCAAGATATGAATATCGATTGGGCACAAAAATGCATTGCTATTTGTAGTGACGGAGCAAAAGCCATGACTGGTGCGAAGAGTGGATTTATTGCTAGACTGAAAGAACAGATGCCAAACGCTTGTTGGATGCACTGCTTTCTCCATCGCCAAGCTCTTGCAGCCAAAACCTTGCCACAAGAATACAGTCAAGTTCTACATATTATTATTAGTATTGTAAATTCTATTAAAGGAAAAGCGTTGCAGACTCGATTGTTTCAACTCATTTGTGAAGATATGGGGGCTCTCCACCGAAATTTGCTTTACCATACAGAGGTTAGGTGGTTATCGAAAGGCAAAGTACTGACCAGAGTTATGGAACTTCGCGCTGAACTATTAGTATATTTACAGCAAGCCAAGTCACATTACTCTGAATTCATTTCTGACCCGGAATTCCTTTTGAAACTGGCTTTTCTTTCGGACTTATTTGAGCATTTAAATAACTTGAATAAAAGTCTTCAAGGGCGGGATGAAAATGTCATTACAGCAAAAGACAAACTCCATGCCTTTATCAAAAAAATTGAATTCTGGTCATCATCTATAAATCAAAACAACTTTGATTCATTTTCGTCGACACAGTCTTTCATTGAAGAAGTCGGAAGCGAGATAAACATCAATTCATATATATCCGGTATGAAAATGGTGTTAGATAATTTGAAGAAAGAATTATGTCATTACTTCTCAATGCAAGAGATATCGGATAGCACTGGGCAAAGATGGATTTTAAATCCGTTTTTAAATGCAGCTATAAATGAGGCGAATTTAGCAACTAAGCTCAAAGAGAATCTGCTAGAATTATCTGCCGATGGGATGTTACACTTGGAATTCAAGTCTGAAAATTTGGATACCTTTTGGTTAAAAAGAAAAACAGAATACCCAGAATTAACAAACGAGGCTTTGAAGTGTTTGATTCCATTTGCTACCTCGTACTTGTGCGAGTTGACATTTTCATCAATGGCCCAAATAAAAAGTAAACTAAGGAATCGCTTAAATTTGGAAAACGATTTAATACTTAATGTTGCAAAAACGGATCCACGATGGGAGAAATTGATTGAACAAAATCAAGCGCAACCTTCACATTAAAATGAACGAGTACTCGAAGATTTTATTTTTTGTTAATGTGTGATATGTGTAGTATGTTAATGTGTTATGTGTATAAATAACATAACGAGTATCATTTTGTAAACTTTTTTGTTAATATATCTACCTTTTTAAAATTTATTGATTTTTTACTGAGTTCTCGCGACCCCCCTACAGAGGCTTCGCGACCCCCTGGGGGGTCGCGACCCACAGGTTGAAAAACACTGATCTAAACAGAATAGCACATTGATATTTTGCGGCTATTTGAAGTGGACGGAACAACTTATTTTGTCATTGTTAAGGATGCATGTAAATAAATCAATACAGTAGCTGTGGTTTTTTTTTACTATTTTTGTAGAAGAACAGTATGTTAATGATTTAAATGTTTTGCTTCAATATTTTAGGAGAAGCCTCATTGTTTTATGTTAACAGTAAGTGTTTAATTTTTTTGTTATATGAACAAACATGAATAGGTTTTTAAAATTATCTCGAAAAATTCAGTAATCACGGTCTTCATTTTGTTTATAACTGTTTGGTAAAAATCCAGTTGCAAAACAATGATTTAAAAAAAAACATTACTATACTAGGATATGTATGATATAATTTTATGTAAAAATTGAAATTTTTATAGACAGGGGCGAGGGTTTTTGAAAAAATCTAAAAAAATCATCAAACGATTTATTTTTATTTTAAAATGTGTATATACAAATTTGAGTGTATGTACTTTATATTTCGGGAGAAGTTTGAACCCCTAACCCCCCCCCCCTGTAATTGCCACTGTTTATAGGTATTAGGAAATAATATGTTTACACTGATAAACCGCTGGCCAGAGTAGTGTGCAGTATTACTATGTGTTAAAAGATCATATTTCGCAGTAAATGAAACGTTGATAATAAACACAATTTTATTGACATTATATTATAATATGGTTTTTTATGTTTCTAATCATTGATTCAATATTATCTTCATCATGGCTAGTTATTAATTTTAGGATAATCGATTAGTAATTGTTTAGGTATTACGTTTATAACACAGAATAAGACATGTCTAAAAAAATGTATGTAGCATGGGCAATTATCAATACAAATTTAAATTTTGATGTGTGAATGATTATTATGATAAGATAAGTATGATAACTATTATGCTAAAATTAAAGTATTTATACACTATTATTTGTTTAGAAAATATGACGTTTAGAATTCATAGTTATTTCTTATACTTTTTTTCTTAATTTTATTACCAATTAATTATCCAGTATTTTAAATAAATAGCGTAAATATGATTTTAAGTATTGATAGAGTTAAAACCATATATGATTTCCTACCATATTTCTGGAAAATTAATTGTTTAAACTTAACTTTAATTTTCTTGTGCGTGATCAGACAATAATAATAGATAAATCAATTGCATTTAACTGGATGCACACCATAGTATATTTACTTTGAAAATTCATAAGTAAAAACATTCTTTTTTAAAATTTATTTTAGTTACAGGATCCAAAAGTATTGAATCATCAGTAATGACGTATGATTTGTACTTTCTCCGTAGTAAGTAAATTAACCGTAATAGTGGGTTTTGTTCGATTGTTTAATGAAACTATTGTTATACATTTAAACTGTTTACTCAGGGTTCAGACATTTTTAATTTGATATTCTGATATAATATTTATAAAAATGTTACACTTATATATTAAGTACTTATCTGTCTCACTATCATCGAACAATTTATTTATTTTGGCTAATATGTACCATAGATAGACGTGTATTGATGAATAATTTATACATATTACACATCATTATTTTTAGATTTTTCAAAACGCTTCTATAATCATTACAAGCAATTGATAAGTTCTATAAGTGAGTAATCTATCGCGTTTTTAAGTAGGTACACATAATGATCTTACAATATCTAATTAGTAATTGCCGGTAAAGTTATTGGTTTGGTATTAAACTTTGCAGTTAATCGCATTAAATAGACAATAGTTACATATTATATATAATTAATACAATAATATTCTTATAATCAATTATCCATTAATCCTTTTGATGTTTTGAAATTTTTAATAATACCACCGTAATACTTGGCATTCAGTTATAACCATGAACACTGGTGTTGGGTACAAACGTCTGACGTCATTGGCACGTTTTTATTTTATTTTTTATTTTGTTTCCTTCGACTTTTGATTTGACTTTCGTCGGCGTCCAGACGTCTTTTTTTATTTCTTCGTCTCGTACATCGCCGATTGCACGAAACCCATCGTGGTCGTGACCCGTCGGTTGATCGTTCGTTGTCGGCCGTTTGTTTTGCACCGGTTATCCGTCGCCACCGTGCAACATTACAACGCCGACGTGTTTTCGTTTCGCTTACGAATGGTTAAAAAATTTAGAAAATCGGTTAACACAATTTTGGTATACAGCCGACTATAAGTTGTTATTTTGTCGTAAAACTTGTCATTCCGGGCGGCCGTGTGTTTCTTATGGGGGGAACAAATAATTACGTGAAACGTATTTTTTCCACATCGACTTAGATTCTTTTGATCATAACATCCAAAATAAAGATCGGACCAAGCTGAAACTTTTACACAATACCAAAATAGGAAAGATACAGATTTGATAAAAGTTTTTCACGTTAAATTTGTTTACACCACGACGTATACTGGACAACTGAGCTCGCTCAGAATCGTGTTTTCGAATGCAATGATTTATCGTTGCTTTGAGAAATTAAATAATGCGTTTAAACCACAACCTCTAAACTAGTGACCCACCCAAAGCGTAGTCGCCACCCCGTCAAACTACCCACACGACCTAGACTGATCCCGGCGCTTACTTTTTATTTTATTTTTTCTTTTTTTTTTTTCACAAAAGATATTTACAATGATGGTAAGTTTAATGATTTTTCATTTTGTTTTGAATATACGTTACAGTTGCTTATTTTGTTCAGAAACTTTAAATGATATAGGCTGGCTGGTTCCTACATTTAACATTATACCTAAGACTACTTTTTACGAGTTATTCCACTCGCCATATTATAGTTTCAATGAATCTTTAAGGGGGCCGCAGTCGTTACAAAATAAATGGATTTTAGTCCCAAACGGCTGACAAAACTGAGAGTCTTGGGGAAAAACAGATTTTCATTTAAAAAACAGATTTTGATTGATGTACTAGTTTACTTTGTTGTAATCGAAGCGATTTACAATTTTTTGAAAATTCGTTGTGTTAAAAATAAAATATAAACATGAAAAAAACAAAGTTTTTGTTCAGTTATTTTTTATCCAAAAAAACAATACTATCAAAATTTCCCTGGATTAAAACATAGATTTTATGACCAGAAATCAATAACCGTTTACAAAATCAAAATCCGTTCCTTCAAGCCAGACTTATGTTGTCAACAAATAACATATACTTTGTAGTTGATTTGCATTAAAATATATTACTCTCTTATTAGACACGTTGACACGTGCCTGAGCGTGTAAAAATGTAGATACCGGCACGTCCTCGATTAATGGCCCGGGCATTAGGACATTACTTCTACGAACAGATTTGTGATTACTTATAGGCCTATGGTAACCTTTGTATTTTGCAGTCGCAAATGACAGATATTAACATATGTTATATTATTATGCACACATTACAATATATATTATGTGGTCTAGCGGGTTCAAATTCCTAATATGTACTAACTTTTTTTTAACTTTTTTTTGCGTTTTTTTAAATTTTCTTCCATTTTAATTTTAATCCGTTAATATTTGTAAAAATATCACTAAGTATATTTTATAATCGTTCTTAACATATTTTTTTTTTCAGTACACCATAGTTTACAGGGGCGGAGTTTTTCTTAGGGGGGGGGGGCGCATACATATTCAATAAGTGAAAGCTTGGGGAAATGGAAATTATGATATCAAAATAACATGTAACATTTATATAAACCCAAGTACACAAACTTAAATTTAAATAAAATAAAAACACAAATAATTTATGAAAATTAAATTACCTCTAATTATAATCATGAAACATATTAAAAAAATTAAACATACTTGTTCAATTTGTACAATAATTTAGCATATTAAAGCATTAAAATGTAATTAAATTAAAATAAGTGAAAACTTTGGAAAAAGGAAAATATGAACTCAAAATTAACAAGCAAAATTTATACAAATCAAATAAAAACGCAAATACTTTTTCAAAGTTAAATTACTTGTAATTATAATTATGAAACATATTAAAAACATTATAAACACACTTGTCCAACTTATACAGTATCATAAGTATATTAAAATTTAGTTTACAAGTAGCAATTTTTAACTTAATATTAGATGTTGTGCATAATATGGATAGAAATCACTTAGTAGGTGTATATGAGAGTCAAAACCAAGAGGTAAAAATTAGAGAACAAAATCAACTTTCCGTTTTTTGTCATTAGCAAATCTGTCAATTATATTTGATATATATCATGAATATTTATTTAGATAAATAACAATATTTATTAGCAAGAAATAATTAAATTTTTTAATGTATCAGCTAAAAGAAATTTTATTAAAAAAAAAAACATTTGGGGTATCAGCAAAGTAGTCACTGTATAACTCGATGGGTAGAGAGACATGACTCTTTATTATAATATCAATGATCTTCCAATTATACTCAACAGTTTTAACTGCAGTTTCATCATAGCATGACATATCTACATCATCAAAAGCTAACAGTTTGTGTAAAGTTATTCAAGATAGTGAACTTGTTATGAGTATTTTTTGCTTAAATGACATAATGTGCTTAACTGGACCTTTGAGTATTTTATTACAAAATAAAAATTTGGATCTTTTTTCCGCTACTAGAAAAATTAGAATTTAGGGATGTACTAGGAAAAAAGCGTGAAAATGCAAATCAATATTTTAGTATAATATTTAAAAATGTTAGAGAAGTTATGAGTTAATAAGATTCAGAACTTCAACTTCCTAGAATAGCAGGACGACAAGTAAATAGATGTAATATTCAAAATGGGTTAAACGATGAAACAGCTTACTAGAGAATATCAATTTATATTCCAATTTTAGATAAGATTAGAGATTTTGATATTCGTTTTTCTACTGAAAGTACGCAATGCTTTAATCTTAATTTTTTATTACCTTCAAATCTCACTAAAATTTAAAAAAATACTGAGGAGTTTGAACATATAGTGAAAGATATTTCTAATAAATATAGTACATAGTGCTTATTATTAAATACTTATTGTATACAGTTGTCGTAACCACCACGGTTGTAGATAAGGCTCCTTATTTCAACCGTGCTCCGTGGTAACAACCGACGTACGTCGTATAATACAGAACTCCATAAAATACAATCTATAATCGTGATCATCTAGTCACTCACCATGATAAGTAGAAAACTATCGTTACGTCCGCGGGCTTATTAAATATAATGATAAGAGAGGCACCATCTTTTGGTATATAACTTTTAAGCATAAAACTTTTTTTAAACATGAACCTAAAAAAAATTAGAAATTTTATTTATCCATTGTTTTTAAAAATTTAAAGCATGCTGATTTTAATTTTTTTTTGTAGACAGTATTCAAAATGACCTGAACCCCCTGCGACCCCCCCTTGGACCCACGTCTTATAGTTTATATCCATCTATATACAAATATTGCATTGAGAAAGGACAATATATTGTGGAAAACTTCTTGGAACTAGCTGACCCTAATAATTTTAAAGGAATTTAGAGGAATAAATTCACGGCTTGACTAAAAACATTTTTATACTAATGTACTATTGACAACTCATAACTAGAAAATTATTATTATTTATTTTTTATTATGTATTGTGATTTTACAATGTATACTATTATCAAAAACATTGGGTGTCAAAATAATTATAATAAATTTATACTTCTCGTTTATTTTCATTTTGAGTGCGATTAAGTAATATTGTTTTACGACTAGTTATATAATTATATTCTCACAGAAATTTGTGATTTACGAAAGTTTTATATATTTATTATTTTTGATTAAATTATAAATAATATACATAGTATAAAATAATTATACTATTGATTGTATTTTTTTGGCTTTTTTCTATTTTATAAAAAATTATTCAACTGCGTAGTTTAGTTATTGGTCTAATATATGCAAGTGTTTTTTTCCCTATATTTATTGTTAGCAAACATAGTGCGTGTACGTTTCTGATTTGTTAATATATAATAATAAATAAATTATATTCACTAAATTAACCGTTTGTGCGCATTGTATTGTACTTGTAAAACAAAAATAAACTGTAATTTTATAAAAATCTTATAAATCAAAGTTTCAATCATACAAAACGAAATGATCAGCATTTTTGAAAATAGTTTTAATTAGAAATCATAAATTGGTCAAAAATCGGGGTATTAAAAATTCACATAAATAAGATAGGTGGTAGGTACTAAAATACTTATATTATTACTATTATTTCGTATAGATAAGTATTATAACTGCCATAAGTTTTATTTAGTTTTTTTCATTCCTTGTTACATAAATTTAAATTTAAATTCAAAATGTTATCTTTTACCATAACATTAAATATGGCATGCGACAAAACATATTATTTAAAATATAAATTAATAAAACTATAAATGATGTTTATCAATTTCTTTACAACGTTATTTATATGCTGAGACACTATGTGTGCCATATGGATTAAAATTAATTAGCGACATAGCCACTGTAGATTAAATCAGATATGATACAATTCCTGAATAGATGCAGTATAAAGCTAGTATAAACTTATTTGGACTTGTGCAGAATTTTTTTTTATTTAATTGTGAAAGTTATAAAAGTTGAAACACGTTGAACATTTTTACAATCTTTATCAATGATAATAATATTCATATATATATCAGCTGAAAAAAAAATTAAATTATTCAAGGACATTGATCCTGTGAGACAGAAAAACTTTTTTCGGGGCTTTGCTAATGGCGTGAGAATTCTTTGAATTCGGCCACTTTAATAAAGATCCTGAACTGGGTGATTTAAACGTTTTTAAAAATTGTTTACAACTCGTTTTTGGCTGATAAAAGTTTCTACATAGTTATTTCAATATTAATTTGATTAATTACAAATAAACCACCACATTTGAGAAAATTAACCCCTTCATGGATCAAAGTTGATGTTTCTTTCTAACTAGGGACCAAAAATCGATAGTTTTTATTTGTAACAGCATATTGTCAGGGGAAAGGACAAGAAATCGCCAATAATTTTTTAGGACTTGCTCTTATGAATGAGTTGATAAATTTTAAAAACTTTATGATTTCTCCCGAAAAGTAGTTTTAAACTATCACGCAGTGCACAATTTATGAATATTACGAAATGATTACATTTTCTCGTTTACAATTATCTGTGTTATAGCTATATTCTAGTGATTTAATTTTTTACTATACTTAAAATTTATTTATTGAATAACATAAAATAATAAAATAAGGGGTAAAGGTACAGTAATACAATTAAATGCATACGATTACAATATTATTAAATACCTAGTCATTTGTGGGCTCCTAATGCATTATTTCCTTATTGGATAATTTTTTTGAGAATACAAAATTGTAACCTATACTTAATTTAACAATATCGTACGTAAAATTGTGTATTATTTAACTGAATATAATAGTTATTCACAAAACTTTTACTGATTTATTTATTGAATTCCTTATATGCTTGGTTTTGTTTTGTATTTTTTAAATGCGTATATACGTGTTTGTTTTTTGGTTTCTATGTTTCTTACCTAGTGATTTTCACTATGTGACTGCAGTAGTCTTGTATTTCAAGAAATTGGGGTATACATATAACATATTTTTTCTGGTTAAGTACCTTCCTAACTAAAAGTTTGTATGTAATTTGTTGTAAAAACTATCAAATGCATACAATTTGAACACTGTTATATACTCAAAAATTCTAATACTCTTTGTAGTTTCTTAGTTCGTCATAACATGTCACAATTTACAACTACTCATGGTCATTATAACTGTATAATAGATTTCACAAAAAATTATAGCTGTCCTAAAATAATAATATCAAATGATCAAATGAATTAATTTGTTCGCTGTCGATTTAAAAATTTTTCAAAATCATGTTAGTTTTGCCGTTTTGGTGTTTAAAGTATTAGTGGAGGTGAAACACTTTAAGTGTAACAATATTATGCAATAACATTTTTTTCATCATTGTAATATTTACTTTGTGTGAATCAACGAGTTTCTCAACCTTCACGATGCGGACTCGGTAAACTTTGAGCAATTTTCATTCCCAAATATTATAACTAATATTGAATTTCTGTATTCTTTGATCAGACTAATGCAGCAATGAACCAAATAATTATTCGGTTTATAAATGAGCCGTCTGGTTACATTTTTCCTATACCAACGTACGCTAAGTGCTGGCCGTTAGTTTTGCGTTTGTTGGCTTTCAAAAAAATTAGAAATTAAGCAATTCCAATTTTTTTGAATAGTCTCGAACCGTTACAATAATTAAATTTTTTTTCGTTTAATCATGATCATACCGTAAGTCCATTATATTATACCTTTTATATTTACAAAAAAAAAATAAATAAATAAAAAAAATAAATACTCATTTTTATTATTCGCGGCGAACAAAATAGTGTCGTGGTTGTTTACCTATACGTACCTAGCTCGTTAGGTGTAAAACAATTACTAACCAAACACGGTATATCCAATAAAAATAACAAAAAAAAAAGTCAACGCGCAATTTTTTACACGACTGTGGTAGGACGATGGCGACTCGCTATTTTTCTTTGTTAAATATTAGTTTGACGGTGGTCAGTCCAGACAGTGAGCACCAGAAATTGTAGGTAAAACACGTATCGATAATGAGTGTTTTCAAGACCAAGTGGATGTTGTATGCTCTGCTAGCAATCTGCAATGTTACTCTTATTCGGTCTTCTGGTAATTATACATTGTAACTACTACATTTTACTTTATACATTCTGGTTAAGAATGTTTAATTATTTCATATGAATTGACATTATTTGACCATTTTTCTCTGCAGAGCAGTCGCTCACTTGTAAACAAAGTGAGTAATGAATTTAACACGATATAAAATTATATCTGTACAGTAAAGTGCTGGATTGTGTGTGATTTATAAAACGTATATGTATTTCAAATTATGTCTCTTACCGTAGAATACCACGACGTGATCACAACGCGATTTTCAAATTTGGCTTACAAACTTGTTATTTTTGTTTGTCTCAAATCTTTCGTTTTAAATATTCTTAACAGATGCTTGTAAAATACTAATAGCTATAGCAGTGGCGTAGCCAGGGAGGGGGCCTTGGGGGCCATGGCCCCCCCCATTGGCCATGCTTAAAAAAAAAAAATAAAAATGATTTGGAGTATATTGACGTAGAAAAAGATATTTTACCAGCTTTTATGAAAAGGTCACCAAGAAGAATGAAAATTCTAGACTGGACAATTTAAAATATTATTTAAATTTCATTAAAACATTTACTATATAAAACTAATGTGTTTTTTTTTTTTGGCCCCCCCCCATTGAAAAATCCTGGCTACGCCACTGAGCTATAGGTACTTGTATAATTTGTTCCAATTATTTTATATTCAGAGCGTAGCGAGCACGAAATGTTATAATTTTAACTACGGTGACTCATTTTCCGGTAGACCTCGAAATATCATCGATTTCAAAATATTTAGTAATTTTATGTGGTACATAATTACTTATTTCAAAAGTTATTTCGAAAAAAAAAAAAAAAAAAACGTGAAAACACTAAATTTACGTTATGTTCGTGTTTTAACTACATTTATTTGTTTTGGTGACAATATCTAAAAAAATAATTGAAAAGGGCTGAGTTTTTCACACATTGTTTATAAATAATACAAAGATCTAATTTTTTTACATCGAAAATAGCGTCGGTCACAATTTTTTTTTTAAAACTAAACGTTAAATAAATCAATACACTTTAAGCCGTAGTAGGTTTTTTTTTTTAAGCATGACTCGAACTTTTCTCAAATTTAGTACTTATCTCAAGCCTGAACTAACAAATTAATATATGTAAAAACTTCGCTTTGTTTCTAGGATGCATTTGTAAGTTTTGGATACTAAAAACGGTTGGCTATAACATAATCTAATTCTAGGTGATGGTAGTCATAAACACTTACGATTTCTAAGTTATTATATAAACGTTTAATATTAAAGTTAATAATACCCCTAATACCTAACTTTTTTGGAGCGTTACACATAAATATCGGATGATTAATCCTAGTAACCAAAAAAGTAATACTTATTACCAATGTTGTTCCGGGCAAACGTTTTGAATTTTGGATCGTAACTAACATATATCGCAAAAATGAATACAGAAAATTACATTACCGTAAAAACCATTGATTCTTTATCCCGTTCTGAACCTAAACAATAAGAGTGAGTAACTTTGTGGACGCACACCATAAGCAAAGCTCCACCATGCCAATGATTAGTAGTGGTTAAACAGTTTAAATTTCATAGCTGAAAACGTTTTTTTTTTTTTTAGAAATTTAATATATTTTCTAGTATATTAAATTTAATCTACAATACGTTAAAATTTTATTCATAGTATTGCTTCAGACTTATTTTCTTGTTGGTAAGTCCTCATTAGTTACTTATTAAAGATCATACAATCGTAAATTCGTACAAGAATGGTAACACAAAGGTCATATTTTGTTTGAAGAATACTATTTTTTGATCATAATGAACGTCATCTATTTTTAGGGGTAAGAAATGGAAAGAAAAATTTCATTACTACGTTTAAAACGATGGGTACGTTTTTCTTTAAAAAGGTTGTGGTTTGTTGATTTCTAATTGACAGTCAATTGCTGCCGAAATATACCTATATGTTAATAGTGTTAAATACATACTTGGAAAAGTTACATTAGGTACGATTGTACGAATAATCTAAAACTGAAATCAAGATAAAAATCTTTTTTTTTAACTAAAATTTTTAGATCCTTTTAAATAAAAATTTAAAAACCAAATTTAGAACATTATTAAAAAATATATTTTTTTCAATATCTGAGATTAATCCATACAGACTTGGCAGCTTTTACGATTCGAAAATTTCTAATTTTCGTTTTAAAATGCCCTAAAGTTTAGGGCCTAAACTTCAAAAATTCACATTTCATGTAGGTACTTAAAGTAGAACCGTTGACTCATAACGATTAGATACAATAATATAACTTAATTTCTTCAGCCAATAGGGAATTAGAGACTAAATTTCGTAAGTAATATATTGTTTAACTATAAATTAATTTGATACTTTTCAAGACAAACATATCTAAGGATTTGAAATACAATCTGCATAATTTATATCAAAAGTCACCAAACCTTAACCATAATGTCTTATTGTTCAACTAAATATTTTTAGAGACCGAAAATATGAGTTGTAAGTTGTTGGCCGAATTATAAATTTCATTTAATTTTGTTTTTGATGGATTATGTCTAAGAAAAAAAAATAATTAACAAAAAACAAAAATATTTAAAACAATTTGCATTAAGTAATTGGTAAATTCATTTGTTTAAGCTTATAAGACACAACATAATAAAATTTTACAAAGTATGTTATGCCTAAATTGTATAAAATAAAAATCATACCTATAATTTCTTCCTTAAAAATTGACAAACAATTTTCACTACTTATAGTTTAGTCTATAAGTAATAGATAATAAAATAGAAATACGAAGGGAAATTAAAGCTCCGTCACTGAGTGACTCATTCATATTTTTAGAACTTTTTAAAGGTTACACGAAGGCTTTGTTCGATCAACGCCCACGTAAGTATTTACTGTACACTGCAAAAATGTAACATTTAAATTTCGAGCATAACGAGGAAGTTTGTGGTTTCACAAGCATGTGTGTTTGTTTAATTTATTTTTCATTGCGAGTGTAACGAAAAATATATTGATTTCAACACGAAGTATTTTTTATTAATTTTGTTTTTAATCGTCATGAAACCATGCTAACTTCTTTACACATGCTACGTTCTGTAAAATTATACCCTGTTTCTGGTAGCTTTTGTAAGTCGGATGGTACTTGAAGATTTGTTTTTTTAAAAATTCGAAAATTTACCGTACAAAAATATCTAAAAAATGGGTTGAAACAGTGAAATTAGACGAAAAACATGTTTGTAAAAATTTTCACTCACAATATTTATCCAAACAATATTAAAACTTTCACACATCATGGAATGTTGTTTAACACAAATTTTGTAAAATTTTAAAAGTTTTTCTAATGATTTTTAAAAAACTTTCAAAATTTTTATAGGTTCCAATTTTTCGCCGTTTCAATTTAATAAAAGCTTTTATTTTCCAGAAAAATTTTTAAAACTTAACATTCCTAGGTTAAAAAACCCTGGTTTAAAAATGTTTTAGGTTAAATAAGTTTTGTCTAGGTTTAACCAAAAAACAATCTTGGGCCAAAATTAAACTATCATTGATGATTTGCGTTTTTACTTCCCAAAAAAACTTTTCCAGAAAAGTAAGAATTAAAATAAATAAAAAATAACAATAATAAAAACAAGCGCTGTGAAAAAAAGTTGTAGGAAAACGTCTGTTACAAATTGAAAAAATGATAATATTTTGTACATACAAAGTTAGAAATATATTATGGGCGTTGTAATATGATTTTCAAAACAAAGCATTGAAAAGAATAGAAATATTTAAAAAAACTATACTTGAATAATTAAATGAATATATATTGTTTTCTTTGTCTATTAAGCAAATTTACACATTTAGAAAAAAAAAATACCTGGTTATTGGACATTATTATTGTTTATAACTACCGATTTGTTTAATTTATAGATTCTTTGGATGTAGTAATTAATGGGATGAAACTCCCAGGCAAGTTTTGTGAAGATAGAGCGTTAGAACGTAATGGCTATTTTTATTAATAATTGTACCATAAATAAAAATTCACACTAATCTTTATTTGTAGCTAAAATCCGATTATAAAACCCTAATATAATACGAAGTACATTAGGCCCCCGCATCCTGCAGGCAATATTTATATTCTGTTTAATCAAATTTTTATCCGAATTTCAAGTGGATTGGTTATTACAACAGTTTTGAATGTGACAATATTATATTAAAATTAATTTAATTAGATTCTTTCAATTAGAAATATCTCAAAATCTTCTTATTTGCCTTTATCGGTCTTCCCAGATATTTGGTAGTTTAAATTTTTTTAAAATTTCAACTATTATTCAGCAAAAAAACGAACTTTGAAATTTACAGTTTGTTGAGCATTTTACTCACTGAGCTTGCTCTGAATAGTAAAAATAACCTGTTTGTTTTTTTTTTTATTAATCCAATAACATAAAACTAATGTTTTTTTCTTGTTTGTGAATTCATAACATACTTAATAGTCATGAGAGACAAAAAATTTCCAAGTGAGCAAAACTATAATATTTGAAACTATAATCGTTCATACTGATCATTTTCTACCAAAATTTTTAGAACTTTCAAGTCTCAGCAACACGAATCCACCATGTGAGTTTTGATCGCCATGAAAATAATAGAGTAAGCTAAATATTTTCAAGTGATATAAGTAGCTGTTATTATTTTTTTAATGTTGCAGGGGACAATGAAGAACTCAGTGCGTTGTGAACAAAACATAATATCTATAGTGATTTAGTTATTTATAGTAATTAAAAACTCAATATAAAGCATTACAATTTTATGGTTTTATAACTGATTAAAATTTGTAATAAGTAAACGAATCATTGTATCATTAATCATTTTCTAAGTACACCAAACTTTGCTCGGAATCGTTTTTTGAATGCAATTATTTATCGTTGCATTCAGGTTTAAAATGTTTTATTATCCAATCCGGTATAAATGTATCCGTCAAAAGTGAGGCCCAATGCACTAACTATCCAACTTACCTTTTTAATGTCTAGTTTGTATGAAGAAGCATGTAAAATGTAGACAAGCATGATTAGAAAATATTCTAATGGGGCCTCACTACTACAAATTAAACGCCTTTTTTTTTGGAGTAGAACTTATTTTAACTAACTACTTGATTTGTTGTAATGTTTTTATTACAGTTTAATGGTAGTTAATATTTATTGTGCGCAATGCGTATATTCATTACACAATGCAATCATTTTACTTCTGCTATAATTGAATAATACTTTTTTTGTTTTAGAGAAAATATGTTTGGGTAAGATGCAAATATTGCCTAGAAATTTGAATTTTTTTTTTGTCTGATGTATCACTAATTTTGGTTATCATAGAGTGTAATATCTGGCTAAATAATAAATTTTCCCTTTAATTTTTTCCAAGCTCAGAGTGTACATAATTACATCAATGTTTTTTAATTAAGTATTAATTTATTTAAGTGATCAAAACAATATTTAACCATCAAAGTGTTTGTCTATCGACAACAATTCGCCGATCGATGTTGAACAATCTTGTTAACTATACCTTTGTTTAAAATCTAAATTAAATGTAACAAATCAAAATGTATGGCTTATAATAAACAACCATGACAATTTATCTTTGATTTAATATAAAATAATTTTCTTTAACGAATCCCCCAACAGAATACGTTGGAAAATTGGGAATATGCCGTAAGTACCACTGTTTAGTTTATAAATAATAATTTATTAAAATTTTCCTCATTTTCGTTTTAAGTAACAATAATGGGGTTTTCACTGTAGTTTGATACATTTTTAGATCATACGTCAAATATTTCAGATAAAATTGTATTTGTGCATGGAATGTTTAGAAGTATACAATAACTACTACTACACGTACCAACAGAATTTTGAACACTTTTTTATGTTAAACTAAATTACTGCAATTTCCAAAATATTCAATAGTAAAAAAAGAATGCTCCAAATTAAAAAAATGAAATTTGTAAGCAATAAAGTAAACTTGTGTTTTATTATAATTTATAAAATTTGTATTGAAAGGATTTGAACATACAGTCCATATGAAATCAGTTTATGACAGTCACAGACGATAGCATAGTTAGAATATTTCAAACATTATACATAATACTCAAAATATAATACCGGGAAATTTTCAAATTTTTTGAAAATTTGTCATTTTTTTGTTTTTGTTCAACAAAACATTTGACGTTCCGTTTAAATCTAAAACATTCAATAACACACATTTAGTTCTATATATTGTTTGTCAACAGTTGAAAAATATCACACGAGGTCTTTTTAAACAAATTAATGTTAAAAAAACTTATTATTAAACAAGTAGTTAGTAAAATAGAATAAAGTAATAAAAAAATTACGTTTAATTTTTGGTTTAAAATCATAAGCTTACAATTTTCAATAGTAAGACTCGTAATAAATGAATTATATGATAGGTAAACTAAAAATCTACTCTATATTCTGACACTTCACGATCTGATAGATAAATTTTCAGTGTAAGATAAAAATAATCCTAATATAATCTTTTAATTTTTACTGAATAGAAAATCTATTTGACTTACCGATTACCTATATTAAAGACGTATTTTTGGGTTTTTAACACTTCTTCTTATAATGTTATGTTAAGTTGTTAATATTAATACAATTTAAGTTCGAATTTGATAATCAAATTTAAGTTGTTGTGTTTTAAACAATTAAAATTCAAATACTGTTATTTATTTGTTAAATGATTACAATTATACCAGAATGATAATTATAGATATGACCAACGCTTTGTACAGCCTCAGCTTTAGGTTTGATCTCAATTCTTAGATACTTGAATGCTTTGCCATTTTTCTTCATTGTATAAAAATAATATTAAGATTCTTATGAAAACAATCACAAGAATTTACACGTTCAATCCGTATTTTAACAAATTAATTTTTTGTAGTTTATCTAACTTTCCTCAGAATTTTGATTTTTATAGCGATGATTTACTGCGGCTTTCAGAGTGCATTTGATCCTTTTTTTATATTGTGACATTCATAATAGTGACTTTGCACAAACTTAATAAAACTAAAAGTCAGGTGTTTGCTCATAGTATTTTTTTTTTCAGACGATGAAGTGTCGCAAGTCTCGGTTTTTGAAACGTTATATAATGAAATTTGTAAGTAAAAATTAATTTTATAGATTTTTAAAGTGAGTGCATTAAATTGTTTGTATACATTTAAATTAATATATTTTTTTAAGAGAGCTGTATAATATGACTTTGTCGATTCATCTTACACGATGTATAACAATGGTTTTATATTATCTTAATAGTATACAATAGTTTATCGTTTAATAACAATAAATATTAATGTGAAATAACAGTTGATTTTTGCCTAGTATTTTTCAACTATATAATAGGTGTATAATAATATAATTGAATCTTGGTTTTTTTCGAATATACTTCAAAATCAACATTCATTTTTGAAAAGGAAGGACAATGAGAAAAAAAATAAAGGCCATTATTCAATGTAATTTTAAACAAATATGACCGAAGGTACTGTCTACAATAAGACGATTTCGTGGCGATTATGGATTGATTCTAGTTTTAGTTTTCTTTATTCAATTCAGAGAAGTGAAATGAGATGTAGGTATTTCTGAAAAATTTGTTATTATCTATGAAAATATTTCATTGATAGTTTAAAAGAAGAGATATTTAAATAGTTGATTACAATGATGTTAATTTAATTTGTTTAGCGGATGATATTGTATCGAATTACTTTAAACGTAAGGCTTATAAGTATTTTACTATACTCAAAATTAGAAGATATTTGTTTTGAAACTTGATAACTTAAATTAGTTGTACCTTATAATAATTCAAATTATTTGATCTACTAGGTATTATCATTTTTATTTGGTGTAAAATTGATAACGCCTAATTACTTATTTACAATCAATGACTCAATGAAATACTATGAAAAATTACCAACAAAATACCTAAACATTTTTTATAAAATCATAAATGCAATATAGAACAGAAAAATTTGCACTACTTTATACAAAAAAATTTCAAATTTTCAATAGCATAATTGTGTTAGATACAAATTTTTTCCAAAAATACATAAATTGTAAGAACAATTTATGACAATTTTGAACAAGTAAACAAAAAAGTAATAGATTGATTTATATGTTGGTGAATTTGTATTAAATTTTCAAAACCTTTACTGTCTATATATTAATTATAATCTACCTACATTTTAAATGCAATTTTCTTGCTTAAGATCTGCAAACCTATTGAAATTAATTAAAATTTTTCAATGTTCTGCTTAATTGTAACAACAAAGTGTCACAAATTTTTTTGTTTAGTTGTTCGTGAAGAACCAAGAATACTGA
The DNA here is from genome assembly GCA_017140985.1 of Hormaphis cornu. Taxonomy (NCBI): domain Eukaryota; kingdom Metazoa; phylum Arthropoda; class Insecta; order Hemiptera; family Hormaphididae; genus Hormaphis; species Hormaphis cornu. The sequence goes on along the minus strand of CM029364.1, from coordinate 7,147,881 downwards.
CTTATCAAACTCTACGATATACATCCTACGTTAGGGGTAAGTTATTATAGGTAGTATGTAAGTAAAGTGTTTATCTAACAAAATTTAAGCGCAAACAACGATACTTAGAAAGTTAGTAGAAGCATTTTCCCAATTAAATTTTAATTTAAGTAAGGCAAATTAAAAATTAATTACAAAGTATAGAATAACGGTAGAATAATTAATCACATATTATAACTTCTAATTTGTTCGAATACTTAATTTAACTTCATAATTGATAGATTGGATTAAATTTAAATTATACTCATATTTATATGTTATTGCAATGAAAAAAATCTATGAAATTTCATAAACTTTATTTCTATTATCAAAATTGTATCATAAATATCAAAACAAATAAAATAGTTAGTTGTTCTACTTCCTAAAATTTATCTTAATTTTTTTTCTTTGAATCTTTAAAATACTATTATAAACAAACAAATGCCGTGTTGATGGTAAATGGTAAATATGTGTTCAAATTCTGAGAAAGATTTCATAGATTTTGTTTTTTGACATACCAGTTACGGAAAAAATTTGTTAAAAAAAAAAATTATTTTTAATTAAGTTTAAAATTTTATATGTATCAATCAGTTTAATAAGATCGTATTTTCAGAGTTTTCAAAGGGATTTTTCGACCATTATAAAACAGTATTTGATAATAAAAGTAAGCCTACGTAATATAATAAGTAAAAAATTATCATTTAATTCTGAACATTTAGAACAGAAATTTACCAAATCTTAAAACATCGTTGTCTTTTTAAGCAATAATTCATTTCATTCTACATGGATTATTGATTAAAGTTTTGGCCGCTATATTAGTTTTAAAATTGAATTGTTCATGCTGTTTTTGATCACAGAAAAATCAAACAATTTTAAAAATTGTAAATTTTTTTTTCTCATTATAGTTAGTATTTTAAAAATGATGATACTGCTTTTAATTAATTATCTTTTGATAAAAACGTGAAATAATTTTGACCAACATTTAAAAAATATTTTAGACCAAAACGATGAATATTCATATTTATCTTTGGATTGTTACTGTGAAAATGAAGGAAGAAAAATTGTACATGATGTAATAGACCCGGAACCTTTAATTGACAAAAATGAACACTCAACAATGAGCCATTTGTTGGAAGATACACAAATATCTATAGATTGAAGTATATTAGATAAGATGGAAGGTTTGATAGACGAAAATGTAAAAAAAAATTAAACTAATTTATGTTGCACACTATGCGGTACTTGTACTTTGATATTATAATAACTAACATTTCATAGTAGTTTTAGTAAATCAGTATTCATTTTTCCGGAGAGCTGTACGGGTCACTCGGATTATATCAAAACACTTTTTTCATACCTACTACACTTTTTGAGCAAATGTAATACTCTTAAATTTATAGAATGCACCGTTTGTATGGATTATAAATTTCAATAAGTCATTATTATTATTTTTTTGCCTATAAATATAAAATAAAAACATTTTTAAAAGAGTTTGAAGTTTCCAGAAAAAACATTTGTTAAAAAAATCGACAACCTTACGCGAACATTTTGGTTTCATGAGACTTACAGTTTACAATTCATAAAAAACAAACAAAAATATTTTAGTTTTAAAACAAAACCCAACATTGTAAAAAAGAGGTTTTTACTTATACCAACAGCTGTTTTTGAAGCATCCAAATTTATAGTTTTTATATAAAAGATGGGTGAATCGAAAACAATTTTCATTTTTAATAATTTTTTGAGCTCAATGAAGAACTTGTCCAATATGATGTTGTTGTAATAAATCAAACGCTATTTTTATAAGCAATGATTTCTGTACGATCAACCAGTATTTACCTAACTGTGATAGTTAAAAATATGCCAAACTTTTTAATATAATTACGTAGTATAATTTTAAACATTATGTTCACTATACATTCTACATTCTCATGACGTATTAGATTACCTAACCTCGCTCAGAATCATTTTTTCAAAAGCAACGATATTTTCATTGCTTTAAGTTACTAAATAATACTACAACTTCCAAACCAAGAAGGTGCCTCTTTCAAATCCTACTCTAAAAATGTTGCAATATTAGTTTGTGGTATTCAGCGTAAAGATCGGAGCACTCCGTTTACACGAAAACGTAATTATGCACAAGAAAATTTTAAGTTTTTTGTCTCTCAATTTTCAAAAACATTTTGGTTTTTGCCCCATAACTCGAAAAATAATCAAAATTTCAAAAAAAGCACTCATACAAAGTACCAACTACGTCCTCTTTCAAAGTTTTTGAGTGCTTTGAGTTATGACATTCTACCCGAAAAAAATAACAGAAAAACAAAATAAAAAAAATATAACATTAATATTATAAACTATCACCAAATAAAATATATCGTACGGCATAACTTTAAAAAATACTCAAAATGATTTTAATAACTTATAATATACCGAACTATATTGTATTATTTAGGCGTATGATTAGGTATAAATATCATTTCATTTAGTCGATTTCACCATAAGGTTAATAAGTAAATATCAAAAAGCCAGAAATTTTATATTTTTACTCATCTTCATCTTCATAAAATGAAAAAATGGCCAAGAGTAGTAAAATTTCCTACCAAATTGCTCGATGGAAAAGAGACATCCTTCGATGAACCTCATAGTCTTATGGGGCACTTTAAAGGTTACTGAAATTATTACAATTAATAGAATAAAGAAAACTAATATCCTTAAATAATATCATAGTGCCTCTTATTTGTGAAATTGTACAGCATAAAAAAAATATAAGTTTACTTGAAAAAACTTTAGGAGGAGTTCACATTTGAAATCAAAACCCTATGTACAACGTTTTTTTACGATTATGAACAATAAGATCAGTTTGGGGTTTACGTTGGAAAAATTATTTTCAAAATTTTCAGTACATATTTAGGAACGGACACATAAATAAGGTTTTTATAAAAACTTTCAAGCATTATTTTTTTTTTTAAATTTTTTTTTCGTAAACAGTCTAATAGGAAAACGGTAGCTACAATTCGCACGCCATTGTCAACAAACAAAATTAGGTATCCGAATTCGTATTTTGCAATTTAAGGCAATGCTTCTATATAAACTTCTATATAAACCTTCCGAAACCCACAGCATCAAACTACCATCGTGACCGAAAGTTATTCCGGCTTTTTAATTTCTAAAATACGCATTCAAACAAAAATTATTTTGAAACAATTTTCAAATATTCTTTTGTGGATATTGTTTTTTTTTAATTTTTATTCGCCAAACAATAAATTTTTTTTTCATTTATAGGTTTTAAAAATAAATATCAGAGTAAAAATTAGAAAATAAAAGTGATCGAGCTCTAGAAATAAAGTGGGTTGGGTTTAGTTATAATACAAATTATAAAAAACTGTACCTACCACAACGCAGCGAGTTCAGCGGCTACAACCAATAATTAGAACAATTTTTTCACGTTTCTTAAGATCAAACAACACTTTTGACGATCAACATGTTTTTCTGAAGAACATATTAATCACGTGGTTTTTATGAAAAACTTTTTTTTTTCATTATTTAATTAATCTATTTGTACAAATAAAATCAACAAATAATTAATGTTTTTTAACAATATAAAATAAATCATTAAAATAACTCAATGTTCAAAAATAGTAGATAAGCAGCAAGAAAAATTATGTTTATGTAGATCATGTCGATTCTGATAGGTCGGTGTGGTCTTATTTGTAACTTACAAATTTTGATAACTTTTTCTGCTCTCAAGTGGCTATGAATTTTTTTAACTTGTAAAAATAAAGAAAGATAGATATAGCATAAATGTAAGTGAGTAATGATAATACATATTTATAATTATTATGACTAGGTAAATAGATTTAAATTTAATAAATTTTTTTGTTTTTTTTTTAATCTAGACACGCACATTATATAGGTATATATAAAAATCCATTGAAATACACCAACGATTTTTCCAGGCTAGGCGAGTTAATGTTCATTTTTAACTTAAGTTAATGTAATATTTTGGTCAGCAAAAAGAATAGTCCATAAATTTTTGTTTATAATATTTACAACAATATTGTTAGTCCATGATAGTCATTCAACAGATATTGAATATACATTATTTTGATTGAAGAGATTTAAAAAAAAATTTTATTGTTGAAGTTTATAAAATAAAAATCGAGTTAAATAAATTTTTATGACTAGAACTAATGCGTTAAGTCACAATATTCAAATAAACTTAACCTTTTAATATTAATTTATTGTAATTTGCACACAACTTTCTTTTAGGCTATAACCGCGATTTAGGAAACTTTGATTTAGATACTTCTATAATGTTAAAAACGTTCCATACAAAATATAATAGTAAAAAAAATATATCTGAAGTCATAAAACAGCACAGGTATTTTTTTAACTACCTATTAAACATAGCACAAGGTAGAAAATTGATAATACGTAATGAACTATATAATAAATTGTAGTTGTCCCTTAACCAAAAATTAGTAAATAGACGCTTTCTATTAGATTGAGTTTGATTTCTTTGTTCTGTTTTGACTTTTCAAATTTTATCTGAAACAATCAATGACAAAAATAACATAGTTAGAATCGGTAGAAATGTTTTTACTATAAATATAGGAATTATCGTTGTGAGCTGCGTTCAAGAACAAAAGAATTGTTTTATCACGTGTTTAGAGAATAAAGTAGGTTTACTATCAGTGTTACATGTTTCTTAAAAAATCGACAGTGCTTTTAGTCCAAACATATGAAACATGTTATTTATTAAATTATGTTTTTTGCTAATGCATAGTTTATTTTTATGAATTTGCTCAGTGCAAAAATTAAATCGTAAAGAAAGTGAAAATAAAATTAGTTAAAAACAGCGCTGTAGATATTAAAAAATAGTGAAACAAGTTGTCGATAAAATAAAAAAAATATTTCGAACTAACCCCATAAACGATCGGCAAATATTTTTTAATTTTATATTCACTATAATACTATAATGATTTTATACTTTTCTATACTTGCTTGAATTGTATTTGTTTGTTTTAGCGCATAAATCATTTAACCTCTTTTTGACGGTTGTGCTTTCACACTACTAGTTTGTAAACCACGCCAAAACCCAAAGGGAATTCATATAGGTGATAAAAAAAAAAAAAGTATTGTGTTAACAATCCAAAACTCTTAAACGTGTTTGTAAGATAATAATTTGTTAAACTTTTACATTCTAATAGTCACAGGAAAAAATTATTCCTGAATTTAATTTAATTTTTATAGCTGTCTTAGTTTTAATGAAAGTGATGCGATTTTCCACAGCACAATTTTCCGAATTTATTTTTTATTTTCGCAGAAATTTTCGAGGATAACAGAAATTGAGGGCCCTAAATTATTGTATTTGGTTTCGTGTTTTTATACTTCTATTTTCGTAGAAATTTTCGAGGTTAGGGACTGAATTATTGTATCGTGTTTTTATAAATACCCACTCTTCGTCTCCGGATGAAGTTCGTCCCAGATTTGAATTCGCCACCACAAGTTCTTTTCGTACGGCCCCTGGTCGTCCGCCACAACACGTTAAATCTGTTGCAAACCATATTATGTTACAACATCAATTATTTGACACGTACAAGTATTTTGGACAAACTACTATAAATTGAACATGCACAATTGCGTGTACGTAATCGATGACGAGAAGAAAAATTATTCTTTACTCGAGAAATATAACAAAAATAGATGGTTAGAATTTTACTAATAAAGTGGTAGTTATTGTTTCGAAAACTATTGTGTACAGAAATTTTGTTTTGTAATATCCCTGGAAGTCTTTTTAAATTATTGATTAAATGATTTACTATTACTAGTAAAAAGTATAATTATTATTATAATATGTCTGTCATATGTAAAAAGGTCTGCAGAACATTCGATAAATATTATGTTTATATTATTTACTATATATATATACATACCAGTTATCATATTAATAACGATGATAATAATATAATAAGTCCCTTAAAATCGGCAGTACTCCGTAATATTTATTTAAAATATTATTTTTAGTTTTTACTAACTATTTCGATAAAAGAAACGAAACATCCTCTAGCCAATGTTGTACGCGGTCAATTTTTCTGCGATTTTTTTTCGAAAGTAATGTATAAAATTCAAAACGTATTTCGACTTCTTTATAAGGCTATGTTTTCTAAATGTATTTGGAAGCCAAACCATCTAATGATATTTTAAAAATTCAATCTATAATTTATTATCTTTCGTCAATTATTCTGCAATGTTCATAAAAGTGTGATCTTAAATTTTTGTTCGTTATCTCGTGCGACCCCCATTTCAATTTTGCAGTTTCCGTATGCAATTATTTATGAATGTAAAAAGTCGTTTAAAGTCGGAACACACACGCACACGCACACACACACACACACACTGTTGTGTATTCGGACAAGTAAAAATAATAATAATTTTTATTAACCAATCGTTTTTATAAATAAATTGCTTACAGATTTTTATTTGCTGATTTGTCCATCCCGTGTTTGGCTTTGTTGTCAGCGGTAGTAACACCCTCAAAGCTTAACAAAGTCTGACCTTCGTTACACAAAGTCTGATGTTTCGGCCCGAACATAAAGCAAGTGTAATAAAAAATTAAAGTTAAATTTTCGTGGGTAAATGTATATTTTTATAAACATAAAAACGTATTGTAATATGTTTTACGTTTTCGTCCACGGAAAAATAACAAAATGATTTAAATTTTTACAATATATTTAATATCGGTGTATTTATTTTAGCTTGAGAATATTTCAGAAATTTACAAACCTCTCTGTGCTCGTGAAAATTGGGGTAGTTTTCTGACGATCCGAACGCTTCTATTAACGGTTCTAGCTGAAGCACCGGTTTGCTTTGCGATGTACAAGATACATCCGCAGGAGCAACTACAATTTTCTTCGGCGGTTCATCGTTTACCTTTGTTGTACAATAAAATCGGTGTAAATTAATTTTTGTTGATACCTACATTATTAACAGTACAAAAATCAATTTCGGTGATTATCCAAACAGTTTTTCTTTAATAACAATCTAATATCTAATACAGATCAAATGGCACACGAATACTCAAATTTACAATCATTTGTAGAGTTCATACAACATAATATTATACGTAGGTATAGACATAAATTCAGTAATCATTCTATACATACATATTTATTCTTGTGAGAATATTATTATTATTATCTTTATATTTATGAGCTCCCTCTTTTTAACGTATTGAGAGTAGGTAACGTCTATGTATAATTAAGGTTGCGCGACATCAAAATAAGGACAAATCAATAATACAAATAAAAATATTAAATCTAAGAATATACATTAAAACAAACAACTAGCAAAGGAAGGGTCTTCAATTGGCTAGTGACATTTAACGTCTATGAAACTCATATTTTAAATACGTAGTTTGTGTTGGATCTGAGGATTTGGAAGACATTTTGAAAACGAGATGTATGCGAGGGGATTTCAAAGTTTATTTGGAATAACAAAAATGGAGAATCTACTTGGTTAGTTATTAAGTCCCGAATTTAAATCTAACATTCTTCTGCGCGATCAGCAAGGGTAGGCAAATCAAGCGCATTTGAGATGTACTACTATAATATAATATTGTAAATAACTAGTATGAGAACGCGAGTTAAGTTTCAAATAATAATAATATTTAAATAACATTTCTGTATATTATACAAAATCAATCATTAAAAGTTATTTGGTAGGTGCAAGTAAATAATATAGGTAATAAAAATAATAATAATGGTATTGTTGTCTGCAGTGTTGTGTTTTAACTAGATAATTATTTTACTATATAAGTATTTAATCTTATCTAGATAAATTTGAAAACAGTTATCTACATTTTTGTCTAAGATGAGTTTTTGTGTTATCTTCGTAAATCTATATGGATATAAATTATTAAAAAAAAATTATTTCGGGAGTAGATCACGAATAATTTTTAAAGTTTTTTTTTAAACAAATTATTTGAAAAAATTAGTTTTTCAAGTTTTTATTTATATTTATGGTCGAAACTCATCGATTTTCAGCTACGTTCGAAAAATTGAGAAATTTATAATCAGCAGTTATGTGTCATACGTTTTTTTAGAAAGTTATCTGTTTTTTATTTAGATTAAAGCGTGACCTTTTTTCATCTATAATCTAGATAAGAAAAATTGGCTCTTTATGTATTTTGTTTAAAGATAACAGTCTTATCTAGATAAGTTTTTGACCAGCTGTCTTTTGTCTTTATCTAGATAACTAGTTATTATTTATACAACATAGTATTCGTCTGCATTGATTGTATATTTACGCGCATTTTAACCAGATTTCTCTGAACTGGATTGCAGATTAGTATTTATGTCCTATAGTTTTTTTTTGCATTTTTTTCAATTTTACCTACCTCGACGGACAGCGGAGAAGTAGTGCTGCTGCCGGGCGTTCCCCAGAATTCTTCACTGGACGCGTCGTAATAATTGTAATCGTCGTCCGCCGGGAGACAACAGCCCGACGTGACTGGACAATAGTCGTCGGGTAATCTAGATAATATATAATATAATGTACAAAAGCCAATTATTATGGTTATTACATACAGGTAATTTTTAAGGCTGGCCATTAACTCGTTAAAAGTTCAAATTTAGTTGAGTTATTTTTTTTTTTTTGTTAAATTTTAGCTTAATAAGTTAGGTAATAAGTTTCTTTTTTAATTTAACGTGTTAACATTACGTTAATCTGCAATGATTGAAATTTTTTTTAAAACTTTTAAAAAAAAAATATTAGTCAGAAGAAAATTTCAAAAGAAAATAGGAAAACAATTTTTTTGAAACGGACGGAATGTCATACTATACGCACTAAACCAGGTGAACTGTGAACTATAATTATATTTATTTTATGTTAAGTTGAGTTTTTTTTTTGTTACTTAACTTTTAAATTATTAAATTTTAAAAATTAACTTTTAACTTAACTCTAAAAATCTAACGAGTTAAAAAAATGTCGGTAACTTGCCCAGCCTTGGATAATTTGAGTGCACAGACTGGGGATTGAAGCGATCAGGACAACCGCTCTGAAATACCGGCAATATGCGACGGAAAAGTTGAACGATGAGCTATTACTCTTTTACGATTACGATCGAGAAAAACATTGAGTGATACCTAATGATTTCCAATCGCTCAACCTCGCCGTACTAATATTAGTATTGATTGAGTATACAATTTTTAAGCGATGTTAGTGGAAAACGCTCGAGCATAATACTACGGTTAATTACTACAGTTTACCAAAATCAAACATTATTTTTGCATCAAAACGAAACGCCTACGCTAAATACCGGGAACTGACGCCTATTTAACGGGAGAGGAGACATTTTATGCGTATAGTATTATCTTCTCTTTTTCTCCTAAATAAATAATTTCCATTTTAGATTTTACGAACGCCAAGGGGAAATCTATTGCAGCCCTTTGATACTATGTTACCTCTGCTCAACCGCCGCGAGATAAAATAAGTTCAAAATAAAATTTCAATTCCAACGAAACATGCACGCTTGAAAATTAAGGTACGATTGTAAAACGTATCAGTATTACTTGTTTTTCACTCCAAACCGACCTACGCGTTCTTCAAATAAATAACCGCTGAACCGCAGAAACTGCGCACGAAAACAAGTCAGTGTAATTTTTTCGTTTCCGCGGTAAACACACGAGTCGAACACGGCGGTACTGCACATTTTCTATCGATAAAAATCGTGAAATGCGTCGTGAACGAAAACGGATTTTTCTTTTTTTGTGCAGTTTTTTTCTTACGTCGCCAACAGTTGAAACGTTTCCGGACGCGTTCGTAGTGTTCAGCGCCAACGCCAAGGAAAACGGGATCGCTAGCAAAGTGATCGGTCGAAACGAGAGCGTTGTTTACATAAATAACAAACCCCACGAAATATATATTTACGAAGCGAAAGACGATAAAAGTACGGCCACGGGCGATCAAAACGAACCTCCGGAAGCTGTTGTTGAGCCTCTAGCGACGGAGCGCGGCTTCCACGACGACACGCTGCACAAATTGTACATATGCGTGAATTGCGAATTCGCCGAGTGGACGCGAGACGCAATATTGACGATTTTGGAACCGTACCCGTCGTTGTATCAGCAAAACTTTCAAAAAACAGATGTCGCGATGTTCTTCAAGTACTGCAAGACGACACCGGTGTTCTTCGGTATGGTGAAAAATACCCCGAGATTCATAGACGTGCTGTTGAATTATCAAAAAATTTTCCTGAGCATTCACGATACATCGATCGACACGGACGCGCTGTCGTCGTTCATAAGCCTGGATTTCAAACTGAACTTTTTAAACGGACTGTGTTCGTCTGACACTTACGTATCGGACATTTTAGTGATTCGTTTACTGTTGGACGCGTTGAACTCACTTCAGAGATTTATATATTTCTACTGTAAATTTTCGACACGTTACGGCAATAAGACCCTGTACGGATTTTTTACGAACGAAGACGGCACGAAAGACGACACCATCGAACCATTTTTCAACGATATCCGAAACCTGAATCTCGAGTCGCCGCACGCCTGTGACGCGAGACAGACGATGCTGCTGGATATGATCGCGCGTGACTTTGGCAATGCGACATGGATTACGAGCAAAGGTCCAGTGCTTGCGAAAGACGTTTTGAAAAAAATCGAAGTTTCGTACGACACGTCGATTTTGTTCTGGTACCAAAAATACGTGTTCGACACGATCGTAAAATTTCTGTTTATCAAAGCCAGAGAATGTTTTTTAACGAGCAACCAGTGCCTTTCCGATAACCATGTAACGTATTTTAATTCGATGTATTCAACGTTCGTTACCGGTAATAGAAATTTACCGCCGGTCATGATCAGATGTCTTTCTCTATTAAAAGAGAAATTAGCTAAAAAACTCATTATCGACGATAGCGAGTTCATCAATACTATCGCTTCGTACATAAATTCTATAAATACCGTTCGGTTCGGAAACGCGACGATTACTGGGACCAATGAAGACTTAATAGACGTCAGCGACAACGTCGATGGTATGCCCGTTTCCACTATGAATGAATTTTTAAGTAACTTGAACACGAATCGAGAGAACGTAACATGTTTCGCACGGCTGTTTGAATATTTTAGAAATAAAAGCGACGCGACGTACTTTATGCCGTTTTCCAACGACGACGAAAAACTAGCATCGTTCGAGCAAGAATTAATCGAGTCGGCGGAGCTGGCAAATCATAATCTTCCAGTGCAGTCCGTGGCGGCAGCTGCAGCTCCAGACAAAGACAAAAATGACGTTCAAAACGAAAAGGATCAGCAAGCCAGAAAATACGATTCAAATCATAGTCTCAACAAAGACGGGTGCGCTTTGTTCGGTGGGTTGTACCATTTGTTCGTCGCGACTAGTATAGAACTCAACTTAGCGCTCGAATTCGATACCGTCGACGACCCGAGTATCGAAATAACGAACTACTATCCAAGAATACGTTTTACAATGGACACTGTCGTGCAATACATACTCAAAGCGGTTCACGAATACGTTTACACTCCTCATTTGAAACTCGTGTATTTTAATATACTTCCGTTGATTCACACTAAACACAAAACGTTTTTCACGAAAGATCATAACGAAGACCTGAGGCGACTGGTGTTTGTGATTATGACCGTTTTGAACGATTACAACATTCAATACTGTTATCCGCCGATAGGTAACTTTTTGTTTTTTAACAACATAGACTTCGATAATTTCGGTCAAGTCGACTTGATCCATAGAAATATCGTAAAATCGATTTCGAAAGCGTCTACGCATCTGAGATCGTCTCCTCGCTATAAGTTTAAACCGTCGCAGTTGGAAGATTTTACGGAAGCTCGACTGCATCCGAAAATTGAAAAGTACGAAAAAGTGATAACGCTAAGCTGGAAAGGGGAAAGGAAGAGCATGTTACACATTTTCAATAACATCACAACCGGTTTGGTTAGTACGTACGACGTGATCGCGTTACAGGAGTATTCTCTCAAGTTTTGTCTAGGTGTGTTATACTACGATTTACGTAAATCCAACTTTAATAACGTAACGTCCGATATCCAAACGAAAACAATCTATTTGATTACTGAGCATTTCAAATGTTTCAAACTTCCCGCGAAACGTCTCGTAGAGTTCTCGGACCTTTTAAAACGATACGTTCTTTTTGTCGCGTTCAGTGGAACGGATTCCGAACAGACGGTATGGAAAAATAATCTACACAACAAACTCGTAAGTATTGGCGTGTTCGTAAACGAATATACCGCGGACCAGTTTGAACTCGACGAGGATCATTTGCGTTCGATAGACGACACTATTTCTATGCTCAATAGTCTTGCAGAGGACGTGAAACTTTACAGTGGTTTCGGAGAACGGGTGAAACGTTATGAAAATCTTCCTGATGACGAGGAGTCACTATTAAAACGATAAGTGAGTGGTTTGGAATTCACGTTTGAACTGTACACAAAATATATTTAATATGAAACGTAATTTTTATAACATCAACTACAGTAAGTTGTACGAACATTTTTAGTATATTATAACAGAATTATACCTTTTCGAAAACTCCTATGAAACGTATCCATCTCGCCTGGTTAGCCCATAAAACACAGGACGTGAAATATATAAAAAAGACCTTATGAGCCGCTCTCATATTGTGGCCGTGCTATTGTGTCGTGTTTCGTAGTAATTATTATTTTTTTAAACGTATCATAACTTTAAACTACATTTACATAATGTTTTGTATTTTAAAAACAAAGTTTAATAATTATCGTGTATCACTATTATATTATTTTATTACTATAGTTTCTTCTCAAGTTGTATATTACACTGTCATCACTGTTTAAATGTACCTATTGTTGTTGTTGCGGACTCGTGCATAAGATAAATGAATAAAATGAAAAATAACATTTTGTATGCTTATAATATCGTATTTTATTACATCATTACAAAATCTGTACCTGCCATTCGTACGCGATAAATGTGTATTATACCAAATGTTTTTACGAAAAATATTTTTTTTTCAATCATAAACACTCGGAATAGCACATCACACGAAACATAAAAATGTTCAGAAAAATTCGTAATAAAATGTATCGGGTCCATTTTGGAATTTCGACACGAAAAAAAAAAAATTCATTTGAAAACATACTGTCTGATATAATTTATTATTTTGTCCGCAGAGGTAATCGTATCAAAAATTAAATTTAAATTTAACAATGTATTTCTTTTACGTTAGTTACACTATTTTTGGGAAAATATCAAAATCTCATGTCAATATAGGTTTAGTTGAATTATATACATTTCATGATTTATAAACGGTTATCGCGGTATTTACTTTAGTATTTGTTCTTCGGTTGTTTCGGCGGAGTCTCTTGCCAAAATTGAAAAAAAAAAAAAATACACTACGTGATTAGGTCCCATCGATCTCAGTGTGTAGATTGAAAAACAATTCATTATTGTATCGAATATGGACATCAGTCGCGTTCAACCAACTCGATATCGTCCGTCATAACTAATTGTCCAGCCTGAGCAAGTGCATGAAGTATCGAGAGCAGATGAAAATTTGACCAAGCATAAATGTTTTGATTTTTATTTTTGCTTTCTTTTAAGTTATTCGTTTTGAATCTAGATAGACGGCAAAAGCGATGATTATCCTATCCGCAGAAAACACTTTTCACCGATTATACACCGTCTAGAAAGTGCCGTCGTCAACGCAGAACAAAATTGTGGCTCACCGATAATCCGCGGCGGAGCAAAACTCCGCCTTGTCCAGGCTGTCCGACGACCGGTCCAGGCTGCGCGGAACGTCGCGACCGTTCGCGTCCGCCTCGTGAAACGGCCGGACGCGCAGGTTGTCGTCGTCGTCGTCGACTTCACCAGCCGTATCATTCGGCACGACCGTCCCCTGCGCTTAAACAAAATATCCGCGTGGATAAACGCAATCATTGAAAAATTTAAAAATATATTTTCGTTTTTCCGTTCGTAAACGCTAAATTCCGCGAATTCCGGCAAACCGTAGCGCGGATATCTAGGGATTAATCGTTCTGTTGTCTTGAAATTTTTGACGAAAACGTGTATGGTTTGTACACGGGAGAAAAAATCTCCGTTCAATTTTTTATCGTTAAACTCGGGTTGGATTTAGTTTACTCGATAACTGGCCTGGCACAGAATCGTTTTTTTTTTTTTTCGAAGGCAACGATTTATCGGATATCAAAAACAACGCGAAAACTTCCGTTTTTTTTTTCGAAAACAACTTCGAAAACGGCGACCCGCCCAAAGCGTAGTCGCCGCTCCGTCAAACTGCCCGCGCGACCTAGAGCGATCCCGGTTTTTTTTTTTTTACAAACTTAATACGAACGCACTTGGCTGCAGCAGTCGTCCGACACGGTCGTCCCGCCGCCGGCGATCGAGTGGCCGCCGCGTCCCTGCCGGGCCGCAGCAGCCAGCCGACGCTGGATCTCCGCGTACACCGCGTCCATCCGTTCCGCGGGCCACAGTTCCAGCGCGCCGCCGCCATCGTCCTCGTCGTCCCGTCGGACGCCCAGCTCGCCCTTTATCCACTGCGACATGTGCAGCGCCTTGCTCTTGTCGCACGCGCTGCTCTTGGCCATCCGCTGACACCGCTCGTCCACCAGCGATTCGGCGAACGACTGGAACATGCCCAGACAAACGGAGAACGCGGTTTTTTCTCTCTTTTTTTTTTTTTAATTTTAATTTTAACGCGATTTAACAATCGTGTCCGAGAAATGTTTACAAAAAAAAACCCATCACTAACACAGCGGGCGCGCAGTCGATGCGCACTACTGAGAGAATCCAAGCATAACGGCAACGGCAGTGAGAGCAAACCAGCCGCGGTTTCTGCCGCGAAATCGCCTGCTCGGAATTAGCCCAGCGGTGTTTTCGAGCAGATTTCCGCGTATTTTTCCGGTGCGAAATCCTGCCGGGAAGAATACCCGGGCATCAACGGGGTTCGGCACAATTCGGCGTATTATCGCAGTATTTTATCGCATTACAGACGCTTTAAGCGCATTCGGAATGTAACAGTCGTCACGAAACTCGTTGGCCAATATTAGCGACACAGAATGAACAACATAACATCGATTCGTCACACGGAGTGGGCAGGTGTGTATTATCGCTACTGTTTGTGACCGAACTCTCGACAGCTATGACTCGTCATTTCACAATGGCGTTCCTCGTTTAAATCGATACTATAAACACGAATCTATAATACTCGGAGGAAAGGGAGTTTGAACCGTTTTTCATTTCCTACACGCGTAATATTACACATTAGCTTCTTTTCGTTTGTAGTTTTCACTGTCGAGAACGGTAAAAATTACTTCTTATTTCACACGGCGAAAAAAACAATAAATAAATCCAAGTTTTTCGTGTAGAAACAAAACGTACAATCCTTCATAAGCGCGGGGTCGGTCGCCTATTATCTGTGAATAATTTTTTCCTCCGCACGTTCAACACCCACTATTTTAGTACGACGCATAAAAACGGTAAGAGTTCGAAGAAAAATATTTCTGGAATAGTTTTTACTCGATTCGTTTCCCAGAGACCATTAATCATCGAGACAGCCGGTATAAATGTTTCGGAAGTTCGCTAAACAAACGTTTTTGCGCGAACACAATAAAATAAAACAATATCGATACACACTCGATCGCGTTAAAATTCCGTTAAGCAGCGAAATCATCTATTAACATATTATCATTCGCGTTTGGTGCATGCTTGTGAAAAACATATAATACTGCGGGGTAAAAAAAAGAAAAAAGGTTGCAATCACTTTGAAAATTGTTTTTTCTTTGTATACATGCATTTTACACAGTTTTTTTCCTCCAAACTTAAAACGTCTGTCGGTGGCATCCTCGTCGCACGATTTTCGCAGCTGCGTCTGTGTCTGTTAGTGTAGAAAAAACAACCGTGTCGCAGCGTACAATTACAATGAAACGTGGTGTTTGATTTTTTTTTTTTTGTCCAAAACGACCGCAAAAAAATATGACTAACGTCGACGTTTCTACGGGTTTTCGAATTTTTTCAACTGTTCCGCTTTTGCAGTTGTTTCGTTAAAACTATAAAATTTTCCGTTTAAAGTCTCGAAACTCCAATACGATTTAAACGAAACACATTTTCTATTGCTGCAATTTTGAAAATTCGATAACGCAAGTTTAATATTATAGACGTTGTATAGTAATAAGACACGATCTTATACCGTTATTAATTCTTTTATTTTTCTCACAATAAACTAAAAATGTTTTAAATTAATCGACAATCTTACCCATATCGTTCGTACTCGTATAATTAAATATTGTAAAATTTTTGATAATTTTTAGAAGAACTTTGACGTCTTCAAAATGTTGCAGGTCTCGTTAGTAAAACAAGTATTTTTCATACCTAAAACACACGCTTCACGTTTTCCCATTATGCCGTTAAAAAATGTCGACAAATGGTTTTTTTTTTTTTTTTACGTCGCATTTATACGTGAAATCAATATCTCGTTATTTTATCTATTTAGTTTTTTTATTTTAGAAAATGCTACAAAGACGGCCGATAGTATATAATATTATATTTGATAGCGTGTGATTTTCATATAGATTAAGTTTTTTTATGGGCGAATTTTGTTGCGTTTAAGTGTAAAAACAGGTATTTAAACAGAACGCAGTCGAAATTCGAGGTTCAAAATATTCTCTGTTGGCCAAAGGTGTCAGTTAGTGTTAACTTCAATCATCACAACTAAAAAGACTGCACGATTTATGACCATAAACGTGTTGAATGATGATAAAGTGCTTCAAAAAATGATTTGCTTATTATTTATAATGTAGGTACGGGTGGTTATATTTCAATAATTGTACCGTTTAAGAAATAAAATATTAATAAAAATTATTTGGGGTGAAAAAACAACGTGACCGTTTACATGTTTGCAATAGTTTTATTTATTGAAAAAATTACAAGTTATAATTAAATTTAACTACAAAGACAAAACAATATTTACTGTCAAAAACGATATGTCGATACAAATCCATATCATAGTGGTGTACATAATATGTGGGCCATAATTCTGAGTTCATAATGAATTTATCGTTATCGTCTTGTCGGGACGGAACCATTTACAAATACTGTTACAAACGTTAAATTAATTCGCACACTAAAATAAACGCACAGAGTTTGCGAAACACACTTAAAAAATAGAAAATATAGGCGGTAGTTGTTATAGTAATGCTAAAAATTAAAACTAAGTTTTAAATAAACGGACAGATTCGAAAAAAAATATATAACTAAATATAGGTTAAAAAATATAAGAAGTAAAAGACCAAGTGAGTATTTGTGAGTATTAAACGATTTATGAGTGCAAATAAGTAAACCACTCGACCAGTTTCGACCGTTGTCGAACGTCACATATAAAATGTACCAATCAAGCATACGAAATAAATCGTACACGTTCACATATTATAGTTATAATATTCCAAGCGTTGTTGTTTTTTTTTTAATTTTTATGATTTTTAATACTATTAAATTAAAATATAATACACGTGTATATATGAGATATTGGCTTTGTGATAACTGATTATAAACACGAACATAAAAAATGTTTCCGATCATTTTAAATTAATGCTTGTTTCCACCCTATACAGACAGAATATCGACGGTTCTGATGAATTGGACGTCTACGAAGTCAATGTACTATATAATATTCTAAGATCAAACAACATGTTTATCGTTTAGTTCTCGTTTGCATTCTACCTAGACAGTAATCTAAACACGGAATACCGAACACGAGCAGAGGATAATGTTATTATTATGAGGACGGACGGCATCGTTTCGCTTATTTAGATCCAGAAATCGGTGACAAATGAATCGATTTTACGAAAACAGTTTTTTTTTTTTTCATTCGTTGACCAATACTTAGTATTTTTTACGAAAAGACCCTCAAAGGACGGAAAGTACTCTTTGTTTTTTATACATGTGATACCTCTGACTGAAGCTGTTGAGAAAAAAAATGTGTACAATAGTATACTGTGGAATTTGAAATAAAACACTCGAATCGAATATCATCGGGTCTGCAGAAACGTGGGTATAATATAATATTCAAATTGAACAATGTTTGATTTTTTTTGTAAGCGCGTGTTTATAAAACAATCCTGCAAGAGTTTTTTTGAATCGAAAATCATTTTTACCACATAATAATGTTGTATTATGAGTAATTTGATGTTTAATATTTATGTTTTTGTAATTTTTGGTTGACGTTTCGCGTATTTGCTCATAGTTTTTTAAATTTTTCTATCGATTTCTTGTCAAAAACATAAAACTTGAGTCTGGTATATCCATTGAATTGACGTGGCAGTTATTAAATTTCTACTCAAGTCATCACATCAGTCTCTACAATATTATTGTACAGGGTGTCCCAAGTTAGATGTTACGAAAAGTATTGAAAATAAAAAAAAAATTCATATGAAAGTCGTCGTTTTATTTTATGTGGTCTACAATAACTACAGTTCCAAAATTTTTTATGTTTATCGGTGTTTTTTAAATTAACTTTTAAAACGCCAGTAGCGCATAATATTAACAGCTCCAGACTGCTACTATGTTGAGGTACATACTTTTTAGAAACTTTATACCTCTCTGACTTGTAGAGTTTTCTATAGAAAATCGTTTTTCGACCACCAAAATCTATTGAAAAATTATGCGTACAAAACACATACAAAATAATACGTATATGGTGCGTTTTAAAAGTTTATATAAAAAACACAAACGCCAATGAACATAAACGTATTTGGAACTGTTGTATTTTGTAGACTACATAAAATTAAACAACTTTCGTATGAAAATATTTTTTTCTATTTTCAACGCTTTCCGAGATAGGTAATTATTAAAATACATATAACTTGGAACACTCTGTATATACATATATATATTTATTATTTACAATGTAAACTATACAATATCGTCGATAATATTATTACATTCGTAACTCAATGATGCATGTATACAAATCGTAATAGTAAGTAAATTTGTTTTATAAATTTGAACAAATGATTGATTAAATATCGTGTCACCTACTCAATAGCGCCGCTAATGGCGTCAAATACGTGACCGCGTGCTCTACTAAATGTTTTTAAAAAGCCACTACATCTATGTATAACTATATACGTGTGTTAACGATGATTTTTTTTCTTCTTGAATTTTCATAACTGGTTTACTCGTTGTTTCGGGAAATCGTTGTAATTTTTTTTTGTACAAAATTAAGACGATGATTGCGAAACAAAGAGCTGTATGTCAAAACAAAAACAAAATGATTCGTACGGAAGTGTATCGTGTTGGAATTCTAATTTATTGTGTTATTCAACACATTGTATGGAAAAAAAAGAAAAAACAATTTAAAATTAATTAAATACCTCGTAGATCTGTAACAATTTAAAATGTTTTAAGTACTTCCAATCATAAAAAAAAAAAAAAATGTTGCTGGATTCATCGTGAACGTACGTATAAAAACTAATATTATTGTACGTCTATTCTAAATAGGCCGTTTGTATGACTAATAATGTTTACTCGGCTGATGTTTACCAGATTCTAAACAGTATACGTTGTTTGCTAACATCTACAAAAGGCGAGTTAATGTACGACAATAACAATAATAATTATTGTATAGCATGCAAGAAGATCGGAATAATTCAAAACAGTGGCGTAGCCAATCTAGCCAGGAATTTCGTGTGAGGCTAAATAAAAAAAGAAATTTTGAAAAAATAGTACGTTCAACATTCAATTTTACGTCTAATAGTAACTGGGCTTATTGTAAAATCATATATTTTAAGACGATGATCATTAGCGCTTACTGGCTTCATTAGTTTCGTGACATTTACTGTTTCGTCGAGTTAATTTCGACCAGAAATCATTTTTCTTCGACTGAAATGTTTTTTTTTTTTTTTTCGTGTGTGTGTTCGTTTTTAAAAATTTCGTAGGTAGTGAAAATCTCAAAGTTAAAATATTTTCAACACTTTAGACGTTGGTTTTTTTTCTTTTAATTTATACTTCGCGAGACCAAAATGATCAATATTTTTGGTAAAAATTTATGAAACTATGATACGGAAAGCTTAATTTAAAATCCCAACAAATACCCGATCACGTTGGATGTAACACCTACATGTAATTGTTTCTCTAACTATTGAAAAAACACGACATAAAGGGGAGATAAACCCGCCTAGCAGATAGCTAAATATAATAATATGTTCGAGAGGGTACGCATAGAATTTCGTGCAGTGTTTAAGGGAGAATATCCGATTAGGTTACAATGGAATTCCGCCAGAGCGCGTTCTATACTTTATTTCTACAGCAGTATGCTAATATCGTAGTAGGGAATCTCATATACGTAGTTCTTTCCCGAAAGAAACAATAATTAACTAATTTTTGTTTTGAAAAATGATTACGATTCAGAACCGTAATACCTGTCTGTACTGACGTAGAGTTTTTTTTAGAAATTTTGTTTATATAAAAAAAAAAAAAAATAATCGTGAAGTTCAATTTTCAACAACGAGGTAAAATTTATACCCAAATAACTTTGGATAAAAATTGATTTTGAAAAATTGGTCAACGACAGTAGACCGAGAAATCTTTATAGATTATATATTTAAATAGATACAGACATTTTACACACAAAACTTAAACTGGTGTGGAAGAACTTGAAATGTAAAATTTCGATTTTTAAACCGTACACGGCTGAAAATAAACGAAAATTTTTTAAAACATTTTGTATGGTCATATCTAAAGCAACTTGTATTAACTATATACGTGTATACAGCCCAATAAAACCGTTTAAGCAAATAAAAAATTATGGGATATTCCCCCTTAATAGTACGTTCGGACTAAACACAGTTCATAATATAATGGTTTCAAGTTTAAAAAAAAAAAATACAACTGATGTAATTATTCAACACCCGGTAAGTGTAAGTCGCGAATCATTTATGTATCTACAAAATTGTAGTTTCTTGCAGTCTAATTTTTCTAATATTATAGGTGCCGAACGCAGCCGTTTTCCGTAGATTTCACAAAATATGGGGCATACCCGTCCGCTCAATGCGATTTTGCGAGATCTAAATGCCATAAAATTGCTGAATATACATTTAAATTTAAAAAAACCAATTTCCGATGATTGCCGAAAACGGTTTTCAGGTCACGGTTTACGTGTATTGTTTGTTTTTTTTTTTTTTTCAATGGAACGAAAACCCGCAAAATCTGCAGAGACTACCGCGATCGACCGATTCAATAATCGGTATATAATTTGATAAGTATTTTTTATTTTTCTGAAAACTCTACCTTTCAAAAAAAAAAAAAAAAAATTTTTTTTTCGAACACGCTGCGTCCAACGACATCCGTGGTTATACTCGTAAGTGTAAATAATGAACAAAACGTAATGACTCAAGTTTTAAGTTTGCTGTAGAGGAAGAAATCGAAATAGAAATGAGTTTTATTTCATTTAAAAATTTGCTTGACAAACGTACGTTAAACTTTTCATTTAAAACCGTTGTAAACATTCAAACGAAAGTTGCGTAAAGCCGCACACAATAAAACAGAAATTGTACAACTAATCAACTATAGTGTAAATAATACTGGCAAAAACGCTATAGAGCTAAGTTCATGTGATATTAGTCTCAATCCTCTTTGTATTATTCTCAAGAATAAAAAATTATATTAATTAAGCACAATTTTTATTTACATTGAACGTTCAACGTCAAATCATCAGAATAATATTATTCTACTTCAACTTTGGGAAACGTCATATTTGTTTAGTGGACTCGGATGAAAAAAAAAAAATAATAAGACGATTAATTATTTGTGTTGATTAAACGATAATCGTTTTATAATATTATACAAAGCGTTTTAATTCGTTAAGAAATCCTGTATAGGTGGACGGTTATAAAAAAAAAAATTGTACCATCGAAGAAAAACAAAACGGTACAAAATAATACTGACGCTCAAAAACAAACTTAACTATAATATAGTTTAACTCTATAGTCTAGTAAAACTCGTATATTTTAACGACTGATGAGAAATAAATTGACGGACAAATCAGCAGTAATCGACACGGTTGAATCATCAACTCGTTAGCAGAAATAAGTCGGCTTGTTGTTATGCGACACACGTCACACTAAGTTGAGTATCTACCAATATACATCGAGATGAGCAAATCGCAGTATAATCGATTAAAATCATGAGTAAATTTCCTGCACCAGTAAAAACATTATCACTTAACTTAAGTCGACGTGTTATCATGCGTCGATCCGGGATCAAGACTCAGAGATTTATGGTTTTTTTCTTTTTTTAATAATTTTCGCCAGTTTTTTTATGGGGCGTACAACATGAAAATAAATCGTAATTCGAGATGTTCTAGATGTATAGTGTTCCGTTTCGTAATACACTTGTTCAGCTGTATGAAAAAAAAGAAAAAAAACAGCCGATTTCCTCAGTTTGAAAAAGAACGTGATCACGAAGTCTCGCGTACAATCTATGTGTAGGTGCGTGCAGTTTATGTTTGATACACTTGATACTGTCGTGTACTTGATACTAATCGTTATTATGTTTCAAAACGAAGTATTTTGCGAGGAAAAAATCTAAACCGAAACGTTTGTATGCGAAAACGAGATTTCCAAAGTGAACATGATAATAGCTACAATACCTACCTCGTTTTTTTTCATTTGCATTTATAGACTTACGATTAATTATGTGTCCTACGGAATTATACCATGTAGATTGTTATCGTGTTTTATTGTGTTACATAATATTGTGAAGAGCGTCAAAGTAAAGTAGAATGGTTCGATTGGAAATTCGATAAACGAAATTTTCGAAATTTAACACAGTTTAAGTTATCTACTCCGAGGGCGTGTGACCTCTTAACTTTTCGCTAAATACTACGTCACTGCAGAGTCTCGAGCCCGGTATCGGTTTGAAATCAAAACACGGTTCCCCTGTAACACTGTGATTCGTAGGATGCAGGTTCCCGGGCCGACCGACCGCCGGACGCTCTAGAACCTCGTGGGACTACAGCACCGGTTCGGCCGGGAAACCGGATCTCAGGACGGCGGACGGACAGGATAGCGGCGGTCGTCGTCGGCTGCGGTGGGCGTGGTCGGATTGCTATGCGTGCGCTTACACTGTACCTTAAGCCTGTCCGCGTACACTTCGTCGTCCAGCGTGGCCAGCGTGGTGGCCAGTAGGTCGTCCGGCGAGTCCAGCGCGGCGGCGTCCGACGACGGCGACGGCGTCCGGCCGTTACCGCCGCATCGCTTACCGCCGTCGTCCGCGGCCGCGAACGCGTTCGTCTCCAGCGCCAGTCTGCGCACAAAAACGATCGTAATCGGAGTCAATTCGACCGGAAATAATTATAAACGTAAAACGACACGGTTAATATTCCCGCTAGTCCCTCCAAAAACGTGCAAAAAGAGAAAAACGTGATCTATATTTTTTCTCGGTTTATCGCGCGTTTAGGATTCTCGCCTCTCCTGCCTGCAAAATCTGTTGACTCTATACATAGTTGAGCCTTTTTTTTTTTTTTTTTGCATACGTTGCACGTCCATTAGCAGAAGGTTTATGCGTAATTTGGCCCATCGTCGTGGAATAATTTAAAACATAAAATCAACGCAATCGGAATTCGGGCGCCGCGGACGAGTTCGCATCGCGACGACTTACATTTGCCGCTGAATGAGATTTTGCCAGACGGCTTTCAGCTCGGCTTTGGGCGCTCGAAGCACGATCACTCTGCCCTTGAGCTTCGGCAGCCGCGACAGGGTACCGGACAGGTCGGACAGCAGAGGACTGCACCCGGTCATTGCCGGGCTGCCGTGGCGTGACGACGGTGCCGGGTCCGAACCGCCGCTGTTAATCACCAACCGAAATTCCGTGTCTGCGAAGAAACGAAAAAAAAAAAAACGAGGGTGAGAAAACCCACGTCGTCGACAAATTACAGTATACGCGAGTTCAATTATAATAAATTATTTTATTTTTAACCTGTTAAAACACGTTTTGTGTGAAATGTTTGTTATATTATATGAGAGAATATTCATTTTATCCCCGAGGGCGGGGATCGTACACGGATCGCGAAGTCGGGAAAGTTTCTTATTTTACGTCGTAAAACGCATGATATTCGATAGGTACGTGATTTTCGCGAAAATGTTGAGCATGAAAAAATTCACGTTTACGGCAAATAATACTACGCTTGAAAACGAGTACTTTTGGTACGCATAATATACGAGTTGACGACGTTGAATCGCGATTTTTAAACGAACCGATATAATTGATTGTATTGAGTTTTCAAAGGTAGTTTGACCGATTTTTTTTCTTTTCAAGTGCCGTCGAATCGAACAAGCGAAAATTCATATTTTGAAAAAAAAAAAAAATTCCGAAAAATCGTTAGAGAGATAAACTGTTTGTTCTAGAGTTACGACGCGGGGCAATCATCTTAGCCGCTCCTCCCGATCACGACGACGTTTATTTCTGTACGTACCTTTTTTTTTTACGGAGAATTGCGTTTGGCCGATCGACGACAGCGGCAACGGTTCGTCGGTGACGAACAGCACGCGATCTCTGCTGACTTTGGTGAACAACAGTATGTCTGAGAACAACAGCACCCAGTACGACCTGACCGATCTTCCTTCCACGCGACTCAGATCTCCGGCGAAAATCCACTGGCGGTCCGGCGTGTTTAACGTGAAAGGCTGCAAAAACAAAACACACCGTCCGTGTTGTTTTAAATGCTTTACGTACGTTTTAGTTTTCAAGGGTCTTTCGTGGATTTTCCGATTCCGATTTTCGTTCTGAAAACGGTTCTAAACTCAAGATTATATCGAGATACGTCACGTACTAGACACTTGAGAGCACTTAATTTGTTGATTTCGATAGTACAGATAAATTTCGAGTCGTGCTAATACACTTTATTTAAAATTAAAATAATACTTCGTATTTCCATGATTGCGGGTTTACACTGGTAGGTCGAGACCAGAATCTTAAACACTGTTTTTTCACGTTATGATTTTGCAAAATAAACGATTTTTCACAGTTTCGATTGTTATATTTATTTCTTCGAGAGTAAAACATATTTCCCGAAATTATCTAGTAAAAACGTGATGGACATTATAACGAGCTATGACGGTTTGCCGTTTTTAGAATGAAAACTTATCAGTTCATGTGGAGACCACACTATTCGCGTCATAAAACCCAGCGCTACCGCGGACACTCTTAACACTTGGTGTTCGTCGCAGATTCCATAAACGTGTTTATTTTTCAGCGCCGTGTAGAGTTTTCGCGTGGAAAAATTAGTTATAGTAAGGCGATCTTCTACGGAGAGAAAATTGTTCGTATCAATGTTTTACTCTGGTTCGAAACTATAGCGCAATGAACGTCATTTCACTTTTTTTTTTTCCATTCGGTACGGTTCAAACTTACAAGTCGATCACCTACTAATAGGTATTACCGCGATCCAATCACCACGCACAAAAAGTATAATATTACATTAATATTCCACCGACCTTGCACCTGGTGAAAACTAGTCGTGATTCCAAATCGTTGAGTGACAGTAACGGCTTCCCGTCCACTTCCGGTTCCGTGGTCTGACCGGATTCTATCGTTATGAATCGATAGGTCGCCTGTAAAACCAATAGGTGTGACAAACAAAGCCGTAATCGTTTTCAACCCGTTTATAGAGCGGACGGACTATCGTTACTATTATGTTTTTAAAAATATGATGACTGAAAAAAAACATTTTTTCGTCCAGTCGCCATTTGTTATGTTTGACGTTGTACGCAGCATTTTTACAACCGCGGCCGTTGAAAAAAAACAAAAAAATTTCTCATACGTTTTTGCGATCAAATTACTTTTGCTACGACGTACCTGCATTTCGTGGACGATGTGGGACAACGCTTCGAACTCTTCGTCGTCGGGCTCGGTGTTGACTTGGACGAGTTGCATGCACTTCAACAGGTTTCTGTAGTGCTGAAAATCAAAACGAGACGTGAATCGTCGAACGGTGATTGCGGCACGAATAGAGCCGACGTCCCGCAGAGTATTTGAGACAGCGATTGCTTTTGTGTCTCTGCAGACGAACGTACGTGATTTTCTTTTCAAACTGTTTAAAAATCTCGTCCAGACCAACGGTCCGGATAAGTGTCGCGAACGTACCTCCAACGGTTTGTGTATGAACGTGATCAGGTCCGGTCTCCTGTCCGGGATCGGCGGATCTTTGATGAGGTTCAAAAAATTTTGGTTCCGCACCTTGTCCACGAGCACGCAGTCCGCGAGAATGATGCCTTTACAGTACCTGTAGTACGCCCCGTTGATGTGGTCGATCTTTTTCACGTACGCTTTGCACGTGTTCCGCGCTAGCATTTTCCAATCGTTCTCGATTATCTGCTCCAGCGTGTCTTCCGTGATGCGCAGCAACTGCAAATTTTTCAAACACACGTAACCATCGAGAGCGCGATGGTTTTTTATATTCGGAGCGCGCGTTGTTTTTACAACGGTGTTATTTTTTTTTGTGAAATTTTTTCGAAATTTTCTTTTGTCCTCGTGTGACGATTTTGCGAGTTTACGAGTTGACGCATATTTTGTAACGATCATTTTGACGGGTAGCAGGCGGCACCGATTATCGTTGAACACCGCAAAAGGTTTTGATTTTCAAAAAATTTATGGTGTTTTGTATAAAAAATCATTTTATGATATTATGATTATTTCCCGGGTCCGTCTGTCTGCCGAAAACGACGACGAAAATCGGAAGTATCGACAAGTTCGTCACTTCGAGCGGAAGAAGATCGCTTTATAGCACAAACGAGATTGGGGAGATTCGATGTTGTTTGAAACGAATGTAATGTTTGTACGCGAATGGACGGGAGTGGGCTGGCGAAGTACGTCGTGATCTAAGATTTCAGCTCGTCTCCGCGTGTACGTGTTTTTTAGTGTTTAAAAAAAAATTATAATAACGAATAAACACCTCCTGGACGTTTTGAAAGAGCGCCGCGTGTTCTTTGGGTTTGAGCACGTCTCTGCGTTCCGCCAGCGGTAACAGGTACCTGCCGATACCGAACTGCAAGCACAAAACGAACTGGTGCTCGGCCGTCAGCAGCTGATGAATCCACCTGAGCTTTGAATCTAGATCGCCGGACAGATTCTTTATGAAACAGAAACGTAAGAGTTTTTAAAATGGATGCAAATCATACTGCAGCTGCGGGCACGATACGCTGCTGCAAAGCGAATTGATTTTATCAAAAATTTGCTATCGTCACATCACATACTCGCTCGGATCAATACCGTCGGCCACGTCAAAACGTGTCAAATATTAGTTATAATATTTTCAATCGTTGTGTGTACGTTTTTAGATACTGGAGCGCGACGAGCGAGGAACGCATTGTTTTTGCAATGACGTTTTTTTTTTCTTCTGTCAACAACTTTTCGCGTAGAACGAACTTCAAGAGCGGGTGGGTAACTTTTCTAAAAGGCTAATGGACCCCGGTGGTACTTTGATTGGTTGGAGTTTCTTATGAAATTTTTTTCTACTCTTTGAGTGACAACCGAAAAACAAAATTGTGAATTTCGGAGGATTTTACGGAGAAAAGTTTGGAATTTTAAGATTCGTTTTAGTTTGGAAGGACAGCTCCAATTTTTAAAATCAGTAACTTTTCTGATAGGTTTCTTGACTGCGGTGATATTTCGGTCCTAGGATTTTTGAACTTTGCTTATTTTTTGGGTAGAAAACAAATTAAGAACTGTACAGCGAAAATTTTAAATTTGCAGGTTTGTAATAACGTTTTTTTTGTGTAGAAAGAGTGCTCCGATATAACTTTTAACACCACGAAAAAGTTTAGATTTCGGCTTTAAATTGTATATTGTAATTTTTAAAATTTTACACATTTTGCGAGTAATAGTGTGAAAACACGCAAATTTATATACTGAAAAGCCCGCTGGAATGGCGCTGGAGTGTTTGCCGATCGAATCGAAACCGAAACCACTATAATCGTTAGGCCACTGCGTGTTAAAATTTTTTCACGATATTTAAATTAATGTTTTTTTTTAAACGTGGATGCTCGTGGACCGTCGGAGTTTTCTGACCGTTTTATTGTTAAGTTTAATTTTTACCAGGACGTATACTAGACAACTGAGCTCGCTCAGGATCGCTTTTTTTGAACGAGATAACTTATCGTTCAGTCAAACTACCCACGCGACCTAGACACCGGCTTTTTACTGTTTTAATTTTAAGAAATTAATACACATAGATTTCTAATATTGTTTAGTTGTACAACAGCTTTTCGCAAACTTTTGAAGGCAAAAATATCAATTTATTATACATACGTATACAGAGACTTGCAGTTACCATGTGATGTGTAAAAACTATTTTATGTATTACATTGAGACGTGTTCCTTTGTTGATCGTTACATATCAAACTGAGTAGGTGCACGCGAGTACAAAATGAGAGGAGAAATTCTTAACGCAAATGCATACAATAATTTCACGATTAGAAGACTGTTCTCGATGATCGAGAAATTTAATCTCTTTGCTGATTAATCGATTTCGTTTCTATTCGATCAAATATTCTTTAGAATTTTACACAGTTTTAGGTTTAACTTAGATACGGTTGTTTTTTTTTTCGGTTGGTCGAAAAATTTCAACTACCCCGATAATTGAACAATACGCTACCTACTTTGACAATTCGATAACAGCTGTCGAACGGGGGAAATCAATGTCTCCATTTGAGTCAATGTCCAATCGATTACAGATTTTTCACTCGTGTCGAACAATTATTTGCACAGTGTATTTCACCGCATACTACCTATCGATTTTTATTTTGTTTTTTTTTTTAAACCTCAATACTTGATTATAACCTTTGGTGGTTTTTTTTCAGTAAGAAAAAAATCGAATTCTTCTAACTATTCGTTGTAAGCCATAAGATTCCGAAGTATAACTTTCAACTCTTGCAGAAAATATTGTTCATATTGAATAATTTACCCAAAAAATTGATATCTCATCTTTTTTAATCATACACTTGATGGAAACACCAAAACTTCAAGTAGTTTATCAAATCGATAGTAATTATGATGAGAATTTTCAATTTGAGCGGACATTTTTTACCGCTTTTCAACCGAGTTTTGTTCGACATAAAAAATGCATTAAATGAATTTCAATACAAAGTTATACTTTGATTTATTACTATCTCGGTTGTAACTGATCGTTCTTAAATCCACACTCAGCACTAATAAACGTTTTACGTTAAAAATGATTTTAAAACAAAAGGTAGCTTTTAATTGGTTTAAATGGTGCAAAATATTATTTTTCAAGATACGTGGACAACATAGTAAAACAATGAATAAGGATATTTAGGATGAGAATTCACAAAAAAAAAAAAAAAAAAAAAAAAATGAAAACAACTCATTTTTTATATGAAACAAAAAATGTAACCAAACGCATTTATGTACAAAAAATAATAAAAATAAAAAGATAAATAATAATAATAATAATCAAAATGGATACAAACTAAAATTAAACGGAAAATGTTTCATAAACAGTTTACAAACACAAATAGTAACTACGTGTATGAGTTTATGAGTTATAACAAATGAGAGGAACAATTTGCGAATTCGCATTTCAACGATCAAACATAATAATAATAAGCATACATAAAATAATACAAACATAAACAAGAACAAACACAAAACAATATTATGATGTACTACTGTCTACGAAAAACAAGTGAAAAACGTTACGAGCAAAATAATAATGCGCAAGATTTTATCCGCGTTTTGTCGGCAGTCATAAGTGAATTTGTAAAAAATAATACTATAAAATCGATTCGGTTCAAACACGAATCATGATTGAAAATGATTGAAAAGCGTTTTGAAAGTGTTTTTTTTTTTTTGTGAAAACAAAAATATAGTTTTTTTTTTTTTAATTCTATTCATACGTATGAATAAAATTTAATTTTTTTACCATCATACTAACGGAAATCGTCAACGCAGTGTAGATTCGTATACATCGATACAGGTTTCTATTTTGTGACTGTTTGGAGTGAAGAAAAAACATGTCCAATCTAATATAAAACGTTTGGCCGCCGATAAAAGAATATCGTCTTGCGTACAGTACAAATGTTATGATGTCAGAAGGACTCGGTCGATGAGGAACTACTCTACTGGCATTTTCGTTGCGTAAATCGTATTACAATACTGGCTTGAGTTACAAAAAAAAAAAAAGTCGACGATAAATAATCATAAATAATAATAAAAACTAATAGATAAACTACAATGATAACAAATGGCTGGTAAATAAAACACAAAATAATAGTAGTGATAATGAGCCGGGGGGAATCGAGGCTGCTGGGTGCGTAGGGAACCTTATTAATTTTCCTGTTCTTTCGTCAGAAGCGACGTCGTTAAATTCTTCTGGCGGCGGGTGAAAAGCTTTTGCGGGAGGAAGGGCGAGTCGAATTTGAGATGATTTTTTTTTTTAACGGCATTAGATTCGAGCCCCCTCAAAAAACTGGGCGAACCGACGCGTTTTTTCTAAATTTTTTGTTTTTTTCCGATCGGCGTCAGATTTTCTCGCCCCCTGTCTGAAACGGCAGGCCACCCTGCGTTCGGGGTGGGATGTTATACGGACGTCGTCGTCGGGGGCACGCGACACGATAAACTCGGGGGGTTTTTTTCGTGTCACACGACCACGCCGGAACCTACCTCGGACGTGAACGTCACTTGAGGTATGTGAAACCGTCGCCGGGGCGGCTCTTGAAGCGAGACGGTCGTGTCGCTCTGGCTGACGACGGCTGCTGCGCCCGCGGCCAGGACGCCAGGGATGGACGCGGACCGCGGCGGCGGCTGGTTCCGCCGGTTGCCCCCCGTCGTCGTCGTCGTCGTCTTCCTGTTGTACACCTCCAGCGACAGCTGGTTCCCGCAGGACCTGAAAATAATTTTACGATATCAGCGTGTGTGTTCCGTTCTGCGGTGGGCAGGTATATACGACGACGATGTAGACAATTTTTCCGAATCTAAAAACGGTCGATCCGCGTTGTTTCCGCGGATCGAGTCTGGACGAGTTTAAAAAAAAAAAAAACGTTTACCGATTTTTACTATTCATGTACGGTCAGAGCTTACGGGGGTTCGGTCCGAGACGGTTTACTTTGTTTAAAGCGCTTTTTTTTAATCTCGCAAGACAACGAAAATTTTCGCACACCCCATCTCATGTCTAGCAGTCAACAGCGTTTCCCCGCCGCGCACTCTACCGCTTGGCCGTTTCGAACAAGTACGGGCGTAAAAACGATCCGTCACCTGTTGCGCCGTATTTTTTTCCAAAAAAAAAAATGTTTCCTACTCACTTGATCAAATCCATGACGTCGTCCTCGGCCATCATCACCACGTTGGTTTTGTTGATGAACACCACGTAGTCCCCCGGTTTCAGATCCGCCTGGTCTGCCGGCAAACCGCACTCTACCCTTTCCACCCTGTGGTAGAAACAAACGTTAGAAAAATTCGCCACCGTTCCGGACGCCGCCTCGACATTATTTCGTTATGAAATTACCTAGGAGGGTGCGTCCACGCTATTGAAAATCCGAAGCTAGAGCCCGGAGGCTTCGACAGCCGTTTGGTGGCCGTGAACGGAGTTCTGCCGCAGCACTTTCCGTCTTTTGACGACGGCGGCGGGTCCAACTCGAGGTATTGCAAAAATCTGTTTTCTTCGTTGCCTGTATAGAACAAAAAAAAAAAAAATTGTAATCGATATATATTTTCAGGGCTGGTCTATAACACGTGGTGCGGACGCAAAACAGAGTCTAAAAGTCCGCTACAGGTTAAACTTTAGGTGTTTTTTTCGATAGCACCGATCAACGAGAAATAGACGTATACATTTTACGATCGTTTTACAAAACACTCTGCCAGCAGCTCGCACTACACTACGAGAGTCACAATAGCATCGAAACAAACACTGCGCGAAGAAAATGACGACGACGACAACAGTAAAATAATAGCCCGGAAACCAGCGAACGGTTTATCGAATGTCGTTTGAATATTATTATCTCATTATCACACTATCGTCGTATCGCGTGAGAAAATAATCCGATTTGAGATTGCCTCGTGTGCACACAAACACCGCGTCGAACACGCGTCGCACCGCGGCCAGTCGATTTTTATGATTTTTTTTTTATATTTTAAAAAAACGTTCGTACTCACCGGCCGTTTTTGTCGTTTGCGAGTCTCTTTTCGACATTCGATTGTTTTTTACTTTGGCTGAAACGCAAGAGAGAAAAAAATAAAACCACAATTATTTTCTCCAGGAACACGTCGCGCACACGGGATCGCGATTGACGCGTTTTTTAACGACGTACCTGAACGGTTGTTGTTCGGCGTGAGCTCGTCGTCGATCACGATATCATCGTCGATCACGATATTGTCGTCGTCGTCGTCGTCGTCGGTACTGCAGCGCACGGTCTTCGCCGCGGTCAGGTCTACAAAACGGTTTAGAATTCGGTTTAGTTTGCACTGGAAACCGCGCGATTATTGTGCAGAACGACACATTCGTTTCGTAATATTTTTTTTTTTTTTCCAATACTTTCCGAGACAATTGCCACAACACCCCGTAACTCTCGGCGGACATTCAATTTTCATTTGAACGCTTAAACTTTTTACAATAATCCCGAGACGCGTGAAAGACAAAAACGTATATCGTTTTATCCGTTTTCTTTTTTTAACCAAACGAATTTTCTGCCATCTCGATTTTAACCGGACGTTTTTTAAACAAATTTTTCGTTCACTGATTGTTTTCACGACGTTTACCGAACGAAATCCGCTCGGTTTCGGCCGTACGCGTAATGTTAATATCATTTTTTTTTTTTACACGGCTAAAGATTTAAAAACTTTAATGGTTACCTTGTGGCCGGCGGGCCGGC
Source organism: Hormaphis cornu (assembly GCA_017140985.1). NCBI lineage: Eukaryota > Metazoa > Arthropoda > Insecta > Hemiptera > Hormaphididae > Hormaphis > Hormaphis cornu. The sequence continues at coordinate 7,114,939 of CM029364.1, read as the reverse complement.
GTCGAGTGCGGCGGCATTCGTCCAGGACTCTGCGGCACGATTTTAAACGTACCATTTATCTCCTGTACGGAACAACAGAAAAAAAAAAACAATAGACTTTAGTAACGAATAGTAGTGTACGAACGATACAAAATTTGTGTTTTTAGAAACAAACATCACAAAAAATAGGCCGCTGATACAAACGTTGTAAAAAAAAAAAAAAGTTTTCTCGGCGTTCGCGGGCGCGCACTTCAAAAGTCAAGTAAAAAATTGCATCGACTACATTTCAAAGGGCTCTCTTGACTGCCGCACTCGAAGGGTTTCCGTCAATAACACGTGGTGTACAAGAGAAGGCCATTGTTCGCCTCGACACGGCAATTATCGCTAATAATTTGATGATTGATCGTACACACACGCACCGTTAGCGAAAATGTGGGTCGATAAAACTTGTATAATAGTAATACAACGAGATTCAAAAGGTAATAATTTTTTTTTTGTCAATATATCCCTGGATTCTCGGATCGAATAAAGAACGTGTGTAGAAAAACTAATGAATCGTCCTCGGCCGTCATTCAAAATCTTATGATCGCTAGTCGCATTGACTCGTAATCGAGATGCACACGATCCGAATCGTACTATTGTTTTAAAGAAAAAACAACCACTCTGTGTGTGAACCGTGAAATGTGCATTTATAACCTATACATTTAAACGAATTCGATTGTCTAGATGATCGTATACGTCGTTATTATTTATTGTTACAATCGTGTCGCAAGACGTATTGCATTTGCAGCGAACCGTTGCTTGTGAAGTTGCGGATAACCGCGATTATATAGCCGTCAATAAACACGATATCGAGTGATAACCGCGAAATATTTTCCATACGAATCACTCACTTTTTTCACGACGTTTTTCACCGCGAACGACATGTAGCCCAGGAACTCGCTCCGTCTGTAATCAAATCAAACAAAAATCGGTGTTAACGCCGTCAATGTACACTACTATAGGCGGGTGTCGATCTGGACGGGAGGGCTAGGGGACGTGAAAGCACTGCAACTGCTGCACGATTCGGAGGAAAAGCCGGCGCGCGCGTTCTGGCTGCCGGACGGGAGGCGACTGGCCGCGGCCGCCTCGCTGTTCGTGCTCGCGAGTGCGCGCGGGATCGATCGGCTTCCATCACACTGCCTCTCTCCCAGCCGCTCCTATAATAAACGCCACCACCTCTCCTAACCGCGCCTCATCTCCTAACCGTTCTTCCGCACTCGACCCCTAGCGAGTCGTGACGCGGTCGCTGCAGCATCCCGCCGTCCGGTGGCGGTTGGTTACTTCGGGGGTCGTAAAATGCAAAACGTAAACAAGCAGCGAGGGTGGTGTTTGTTCTCGTATTGTATCTTCGTACAGTGCGTCCCGCTACACTCCAGTGTTGCAACTCTTTCGCACTTCTCACTCTTTTGTCACTTATACTCCTCCATAACAGTCGCTTTTCTCGCTTTTAGCCGATACGACAGTGAAAAAAAAAAAAAATACATACTTTTAATCATTTGAAACATATCGTTAGTGGACGTGATTATACATATTTTTTTTTTGTATGCAAAATAAATGCAAGCGAGCTGTTTCTCGGAGAATAAAAACATTTAAATTTCTTAATGATTACGCGTTTTCAAACAAAATATAATTTTCGTCGTTTATAAAATATTACCAACTACGTACCTATATGAAAAATCTCGAAAATCTAGGGTACTTACATACTTACTGTATGTATATACAAGTGCGATACTTGAGGAAAACATGCGGCGGTGTAAAGCTCCTCCGTATCGCGGTAAGAAAACCGATTTGTGTGGGCCCTTTTTCGGCGAAAACTAAACTAGCGAAAATTTTGTCACAGGTTTACGCGTCTACGGGGCCCCGGATTCACCCCGGCCCTTTAACACGTATAGACGTTATGTACAGCGGCTCAAAGCGGATTCGCAAAGTTTTGGAAAACGCAGAAATCGCCACTGAATATATCGAACTCGCGAGACACGCTGGTACACTGCGCATTATTACAAGCCGGCGAAAAAAAAAACGGACGGAAAACAATAGCGCGTAAAAACGAGAGGGCGAAAAACCATTACAATGCACGCAGCGTTTCAATAGACTTAATAATTTAATCGCTTTACCGACGGATCACCAGTATATAACCGCTAAAATAAAATTAAACAACGTGAGAATATTTCACGCCAGCGGAGTTTCGTATTCCACACTCCGTATGGTATGCTCCGGACGATAAACAGTTTTCTTTACTTGGACGAGACTGACGTACGGCGCTTTGAGAATTTCACCGAATTTCCATTACTCTCTGGCGGACAGAAGAACCTCGAAATAGAGAAAACCGTTTTCGTACGAAAGCTGTTTCAAATAAAACGACAATTACGGCGTGTACCATTTTTGTGAGCGCTGTGTACGGATAGTTTTTTTAACGAATTTTGGCGGTCCGAAAACATCTACTCGTGGCAAATCTATTCCCATCCACATTCCTCCCTCGCCGTGTCAATCTTCCTCGAAAACTACATTAGCACCCCCGGCTTGTGCGCGTTGCTAGCCGCGTGATTCGTGCAGTAACAGTCTTTCAGTGATTTTCAGCCGAGTTTCAGTCCTCGGTATTAATGTTTGATCAATTCGTCATTTATATACCTCACGACGTCCGTCGTCCCGTGACAACAATAATAATAATAAAGTACCTTTTCGATTTGTCCCGATGCCAAGCGGATATCAATATTCTCTTGTCGTGATCCTCCTCGGTGAGCGGCACGGAAAACGACTCGTCGAAACGGGGATTGGCGGTGTTGTGTCGGACCCGCGTCCGGTGGCATGTCCCCTTGCCCGGCACCAAGTAAACCTGATCACGAACAAACGTCGGTTTTTTAAGTTTAAAAGCTATATTAGAGGCGTTTAGGGGCGGCGTGAACAATTTACCTTGATGTATGTGTTCGGTGGTTCGCCGTCCGCGCATACCAGATTTCTGCCTCTCTTCACTGAAAAGCGTAAAAAAAACTCGGTTTTAAACGGTTCAACGGGCAAAACAATTGTTACAAAATTGTTAAAAATTGTATTTCAGACGAACACGTGTACTATAGGAATAATACTCACGCAAAACGTTCAAATGCGTCATGTCTTTAAGCCCGATGGACACTTCTAAACCGGACGCTGTAAAACGATACATATCCGGTTAACATTTTTTGAAAAAAAACGAATTTAAATTTGATTTTAAATGTACTATGCAAACAACACGCCATAGTAAGTAGTACGGTGTATGAACGCGGCGACAAGTAGGTACGATAAAATATTAAAAAAAAAATACGATTATTTTGTGTTTATACACGATTTTTTTGATCATGTACTCAAATGTAGCGTTAAAAATCCAATATTTCACGCACGTATAAATTACAGGGACGGGAGCGGTGAACTATGATAAAAGAGAAAATGTGGTGCGTTTGTGCTAAAAAAAATGAAGTGTTTCGATTATTACAGTTCGTAATGATCTACAACGCAGGTTAATAATATGTTATTAACCGGAAAGGTGTTTTACCGAGATAAAATAATTGAAACGTAATTCGCTTTTTCCTTTGATAAATCAAAATTAATGATTTTGCGTTTGATCCGCTGAGAAATGAACCACAGAGTCGACTGTTTTCAACGCGAAATGAAGAGCATAAACGCAACCAAAACTAATATTATTTCGGTAGGCAACGCGAATCGGACGATTTTAATGACGCGTACCAACATTTTTGAACATTACTAATCGGAGTTAAAAAATATTTGATATTTTTTACGCGTACAATTTTTCTTTCGAGTAAAATTGTTTTCGAAATAGAATATCGTTCAATGCGTCTTTGTAAAAAGAAAAACACGGTGTTTTCTTTTTTTTTTTATCGTCATAATAAATAATAATCGTATAATAATAATAGTTCACCTCTGTCGACGGACGCCGCGGCGACGGCAGCCGTTTTCTTCCGCAGCGACGACCGGCGGTGGTTCTTCTTGCGGTCGGACGACGGCGGCGGCGGCGGCGGCGGCGGTGACACGAACGACAGACACCGGCGGGACTTGAGCGTGAACGACGTCTCGTCGAGCGCGGCGGGACTGCGCGGACAGCGTCCGACGATCTCGTCCACGTCGGCCGTCTTGGAGGACGCGGTGGACAGCAGGCTCTCGGCGCGGACGCCGGCGATCAGCGACGGCCCGACCGGCGTCTTCCAGTAGTCGTCGTCGTCGTCCGAGTCGTCCGGCGCCGGCGGCCGGCGCAGCGGCGTGATGGGGGACATGCGGTGGCCGCGGTACGACGGGTCGAACGGGCTGGGCAGACCGTCGGGCAGTGTCAGGCCGGAACGCTGCAGCCACCAACGCGCCGCGGGCCGTTTGCCCGTCTGCGGCGAGTCTCCGCCGTCCGACGAGAACGACGAGTACGCGGCGGCGGGCCGTTTCCGTTTGCCGCAGCGGGCCGCGGCGGGCGACCGCCGCAACCGGATTTCGGCCAGCCGCTCGGCCAGCGGCGACACGACGCTCGTGCCGCGGCCGTCGCCCGTGCGGCCGGTCTCGTCGTCGACCGCGAACCGGCGGCTCGCGTGCGGCAACAACTGTTTGTGCGACAGCTGCACCGGCTCTTCCGACGGTGACATCGACACGCACAGCGGTTCGTCGGCGGCGGCGGCGGCGGTCATGGCGATCGCGAACGTCACCGTGGTTGCCGCGTCCCGCACAATCACGTGGTGGTCGGCCGTGCACGGTTTTTTCCGCTTCGGCCGGTCGCCCGTCCGAAACGTGTCGTCGCCGGACCGTCTGCGGCAGAGAAACGAATTGTTGAATTGAATTGAAAATTGAATGTTATACACGTCGCATTCCGAACACGTTTCGCGTACACTACTCGTATATCGTTTGAAACAGTGACGATAAAAGTCTCCGTCGTATACGTACGCAGTTCGAGAACGTTTCGAATGAATAATACAACTTTTACCGTGTGCTCTGGGTGCACCGCTTTCGGGGGGAAAACAAACGGGACAGCGCGCGCGTCTCTCACCTCTTTTGCGTCCAGCGGGTTTCCGGGCTTTTCGTCCGGCCGCAGCGGTCGCCCGGCGACGTCTGCTGCGCGATGGCCGCCGGGCTGTTGTGGTTGCTCACGTCCCTCAAACTTTCCCGACGACGGCTACGGCGAGTTTTCGGCGTCTCCTGCGAAACAAAACCGTTTTGAGACGCGAACATATATTGCGCGCATAAAAAAAATTCGACCGAACGAAACCTGGTTTCGGGCGAGTGAGTTTTTTTCATGCTGCACACTCACCGCGCACGACGAGTTCTCCTTGCCGAATCCGCCCGACATGCCGGACGGCCGTCGTCTCCGTCGCGCCGGTTTTTCCGCAAAACGCGTGGGCGACTCGTCCCGCGCCGACGCCTGTCTCCACGTGCCCGCGGTTCCGCCGCCCCGCTGTCCGGCCACGGTCCACTTCAACATCGCCGACGGTTATCTGCGAGAAGCGTGAAAATACGAAAACCGCGTTAAAACATTAATAATAACTTGACGGGGTAGCGACTATGTGCACGCTTCGGGTGTGTCAGACGAACTCGATAACAATGACGAATCAAAATCGCATTCAAAAAAAACGATTCCGAGCGAGCTCATGTCGTCTACGTACCCCCCCCCACTCGTATACACCTGGTCCCGGTAAATTACACTTGGCTTGACGGTTTTCGAAATCACTATTTTCATACTTTTATCGTCTTTATGTAAACGTTTCGGCTTGGTCCGATCTTTGTTTTGCAAATGTTGTGTTCAAAAAAATCCAAATCGATTTGCGATAAATCCATAAGCGATACACGGCCGCCCGGAACGACGAGTTTAACGATAACGTAAAATCGGCTGATAAACCAAAATCGTGCAGTGGACCAACTTTCGAAATTTCTTAACCGAAAACGTATCTTGTTTAGACTGTACTAAGGTTTCGAGACGTGAAAATTAGAGGTCTTGTGGAAAAATAACTGCGTAAAATGAAATGTAAAATTCCATAACGCCCTTCCTTAAAAAAAAAATCAAAGTCGATTGAAATTTTAGCGGTATCGCAAACCATTCTTGATCGCACGTATTAATCTCAAGTCGAACGATTTCAAAAATCTCGACGTTTTCGTTTCCAAAAACAATCAAAACGTCAAAAAACGCTTCGGACAAAGCGCCATCTCGGATCCTATCTTTTGTATACGTTAAAATCGGCGCATTTCTTCTACTAGAAAAAGTGATCGGCAGAAAAAAAAGAAAAACATCGTTGTAAAAACGTTACATTTCTCGCCGGCGCTCAGAATCTACAAGATTAAAAGTAGTAGGCGCTAACTGACTGTAGGAACTCGATCCTCGTCAAAGGATTTATAAAAACAGTACGCGAATCTTACGAAACCGAAGTGGAGCGGATCCATCCGTACGGCAGTGCGGAAATCGGACGAGAGCAAACTTCCGATTCGCGCGAGGAAAACCCTGAAGAAAAATTTTCGGGCCAGCGAAGGTTAGCGCGAAAATTAGGAAAAACCGAGAGTCAAAATCACGCGTCGCATAGGTAATAGTAGAAAAAAAAGAAAAAAATCGACGCAAAATCCACAACCGTTTGAAAAAAAACAAACAAAACACCCCCTTCGCACTTCCGGTACACACACACACGCTAACAGACGTATTTTATATTCCGGATGTATTCCTCCGTTTAGCGTATTATTATTTTTGCTATCGCGCGGTCCATAACCGATTGGTTTGGGCATAAACTCGGCGTTATTATAAACAAGTAACAGCGCGTTGCCGTGACGACCGCGACGCGACGGCGGTGTACACAAAACGTGCGTGCGACGAAGTGACTTATTAGCATATTACGCGCCGCCGTCTGGCGAACGCCGCTCCATTTCGTGCGAGGGTATAAAATAATAATCGTATGGATCTATCGTACGGCTTGCTGGCGGTGATCGTTTACTTCTCGTTTTTTTTTTTTTACATCCACTCCTTTTTGGAACAATGCGGATCCCGCGATATTTCTTTGCCGCCGCCGCCGCTGCAAGCCAAAACCGGTCGGCGCTGCGTTTTTCTTCCCCTTTCACGACCAGCCCTTCTTCAGCGAGCTCGTGAAAAGAATATATTTAACAATATTTCTTCCGCGCCGTACCCGTCCGTCCTCGCACGACCGATTCCACACGACGTACCTATATATAAAACACATTGCGACGGATTCGCGACCGGGCCACTTTGAGCGCATATAGTCTTTTGTGTCGTCGACGACAATCGTAACGTCACAGCTGTGTCTTTTGTGCGCCGACCGTCGTAAATCAGCGATCGTGCGCGAAAAAAAAGAGTGAAAAATAACACGAAAAATGTTGCGCAAGTGTAGAGCGCGTTTCATACGATCGCATAGCGATGTCTCACCTTTCTGTTTGCCGATCGGCGGAACGAAAAACCCCTTTTCACGGGCGTATTTTATTCGTAACAGATAAACAATAGCGATCTAGAAGAATAAATTAGAAGACGTTTCTAGATTTCTATCTCGACACTCCGAAAACGTCATGTACACCATACCCGCTCGTTTATTCGCGTTATATTATTGTTATACGCGCGATCAGCGGTGGATGTAACAGCAGTCCCCTACAAAAAAAGTACTTATCAATTACCGCGCTAAACGGTCCGTTTTAACGCTAGAAAATTTAATCCGATCGAACAAAACTGTATTTTCATACTGCGTAAAACGAAAAGTCCGTACGAGCTGCTAATAACGGATTAGATATTACGAAACTCGAGTAACGCAATAGTCGGTAAACTTATTTCGTTGTTGACAATAAATAAGCCATACGACATAAACGGACAGCGCGACATTCCGTGCGAACAAGGTAGTCAAAAAATATCGTACGCGTTTCAAACGAAAAACAAAACGGTTTTGACAGTGTATCGATTGTTAATTTTGTACGGATACGTTTGAGGACGTTACATTAATTCGCGTTAAACGGTTAAACCGTAAAAATTTGAACACGCGAATCTGTTGGGAGAGGGATCGTTTGTCGTACCTAACACTTGATTTCGATCGAAAAATAAACCGTTTTTTAATGAATAAACTCGACAAAAAGTGTCCGTCAGTTTAAAAAACGTTTTAATCAAACGTGACACCTGCTAGCGCCGTCTAAAAATTCCTGTAAATATAATCGTAGTGAAACACAGCCACGAGAAGAATATTTAGCAAACAAATTCATTTGGTAACGCACATAAATAAAACCGTGTACGTCGTCATAACTAAATACAATATAATCGTAACCGAATAGCACGTCGTTTGTACCAATAAATTAAAATACGTTTTGAATTTAACGTAATATAATGCGATTCCAGGCGAACATTTATCGTATACAAACGGACTGCGAGTATTATGTTATTATTATTCACTATTTAGCTATTACTAATCATCGTGACAGGGCAACTATACTTTTTAGGAATATTTTAACAGTCTGCATATCGTCTACCGTGGCGAGTACCCAGTTGTTAAAAATGTACACAAATTACACTAGTCGTATGTGTCGATTAAAACCGAATCTATGCACGTAATCAAAATGAATAATGAATGAACGATTAACATAAATCATACATAGTAGTGTACAACGATTCTAGTGGTTTGTTACGAATCAAAAATGTTAATTGCTGTTGTGTGTTTTGAGATCGATTCTCGTTTACGATTCTGCCGTTATGAATAAAACCATGTCAGTAAATAACCATTGATGATGGGTGGGGACGCATTTATACGAGGAAGAATCTTTTATGAATCAAAATTACACTATATTATTTTATCTTTGGCTTTTAATTGAAATCATTCCGTGAGCAGGAACAAAACAAAACTGCGTTTAAAATAATCAAGTTTTTGCCACAATCCAAACTCGTACGACCGTAGATCGGTTTTATTGGTTTTGTCCAAAACGGTCGCGATTAGAGTCAAAAAACACTAAAAAAAAAAGTAATATATTCAGCGTGAAATTTTGAACGTTTTACAAATTTTCGGTGGACAACACGTGTTTCGGGGGCTTAGTCCACGTATTCGCGCCAATAGTTTCTAGAAATCGTTTTTGGTACAATATATACGTAGTTTGGTGATAGAAAAAAATACGATAATGTTTAATTTCACGTTCGCGGGAAATGAACTCGTGTGCGTTTTTAAATACTGCTATATTTTTTTATAAGAAGTTCCGCGTAAAAATACAATAATAAAAAAAAACGATATTTCACTAACGAATATTGTTAAAGAAACTAGAAAACCTACACTATTTTCGATAATCCGCTGTACACACGACACTATCATAACATAAATAGCGTACAATACAATCTGCAGTGGTTACCGACCGGATTCACCTATATACAAACGAGATGTATATTTTTTGCCAAGACACGGAGTTTTGAAAGGCGCCAAACGCATTACGGGCTATGACCTTTTTTCTGGTTACAATATAACAAAGAACACGTTACATGTCCGAGAATGTGTTAACATAATAATAATTCGAATACCACAGTGACAGCAAACTGCGAAGAGTAAACAAAATTATTTATTTTGCGCGTAAACACACTCCGGTCAGGGGTAGGTTTGTCTGCACTTGTCCGTACAGCAGTATCTACAAATTTACCATGATATACCTTGACAACGCACCGTATTATTATGATAGATAACACTCGACAATGTACGGTCGAATAATATACACGATCGTAATCGTTTATAAATTTAAATAATTTCACGCAGAAAATCTGCTACAAAAACAGTGTTGTACGCATCAAAACGTACAAAAAAACAGCTTAACGTTTCATTCCGATCGCAACACACTTACTTTCTTATCATTCTTTTTTTCTTTCCGTGGTGCGTCGTGCACAACAGCCGGTCGCACAGTGATCTGCAAAATGAAAATACAAATCAACCGCAATCAATCGTAATAATGTAACAGACTGTAAAGTGGAACACACATGGATCATAGTTGAAATCGCACGCAGTCTATATACATATATAAGCGCAGTGGCTAAAATTAAACCGTTTTTTTTTTTGTAGAACTTATAATCACTTAAAAGTTAATGCCGAACGGTCGGCAACCAAGAATAGATTTCCAACGTCAAACAATAATAACAGTCAACCGAGATCGAACGTTCGAAAACATGTAAACAAGCGTGTTCCGTTAACTGTATACAATATGTAACGACGAAAGGCGGCAGGTACGGCAGACAGACTGACTGATTAATATGTAACGGACGTCAAAGCTATGTTCCAAATTAAAAGGGCGTTGTTCGAAACGTATACCGCAATATTATGATACTGTGTTTTCTCAATACACCGCGTTAGACTATACGTATAATATTATTCCGTCTAATTGAGTAATATCGATCAGGCGATGTAAACACATTATATTACACGTCGAGAACACGGTTTTGTAATTTTCGTGAAATCCGGGTATTTACGGCGGAAAAACGATGAGGGGGTGGGCAAACTATTTAACTCGTACGCAGCTATAGGACGTTAATGATGTTTATGTGAAATTTACGAGCAAAGGAAACGGCGTGTAATTGCTCGACGAAGATACGGCCAATAATGTTACAACAACGTCTTAAATACCGGATAAATATCGCTCCGGTGTCCGTTCGCCGTATGTCTCTCGATACGCGCGTAGGTGTAGTACCTCCTGCTTGCTCTAACACTTTGACGAACGAAAAAAAAGCCGACTTGCACCGCGACAACAACAACGGCGGCGGAAAACCGATAACAATAACCGTGGAAATCATCGTGTTAAATTGTGTTTCGGACGTCCGAAACAGGTGTGCCGCCGCCGCCGGCGCAGGTGGTTTACGGGCGTTTTTGTCTGGTTTTTTTCGCGTCCGATCAGTCGGCCCGAATTTGAATGTGCCGGTCGCGGACAGACACAGTGTTATAAAAAAAATAATAAAAACAATAAAAAGCTATTACGAATCGCGCGACGACCGGAAACGCGCGAGAAAACGCCGTTAAAGCTCGCGCCGACCGGAAACCCGCGAGAAAACGCCGTTAAAGCTCTCGCGCCGACCGGAAACGCGCGAGAAAACGCCGTTAAAGCTCTCGCGCCGACTAGTATATACTATTGTGTACACCCCCGTGACAACACGACCGTTTTTTCCCACCTCCCGACCGATGCTGGGCAAGTTGACAACCATTTATTTTAAACTCGTTGAAAAAAAATCAAAAAATGGTCGAGTCCGTTTCATAAAGTTTGACTAACGAAAACAGTGTTCGACTTGACTTAAAACGAAGATACGATATAATGTTGGTCGCGTTTTTGCACGGTTTCGTGCCTATAGTATGTATAATACGACGTTTCCTCCGGTTCGAAAAAAATGGTTTTCGTATTTTTTCTTTTGAAATTTTCTTCTCGATAATACTAATTTTTTTTTTTTTTTAAGAGTTAAAAAATAAATTTTAATCGTTGAAGACTGACACGTTAAGTGACGAAACGAAAAAAGTTGATTGACTGAACTTTTGAACTCAGTTTTAATGTTTTTCCTCTGCCGTGAAATGTTTGTTCCCAGCGCCGTGGAGACAAAATCGGGTCACCCTTCCGATTCAAAACGGAATTTTTCAAGTTCACAAACGGGCGCGTACACAAATATACCTATACTTTATACCGTTTGAAACACCCCGTGTACGTGAAAAAACTGAAGATTTTTCCCGATTTCTCCTCGACAAACCTGTATGCATGCACACCTATATCGGCCCCGAGGTCTAGTAACCCTGCACGGTTGCGTGTCGAACGCTGCAGCGCGTAACGATTGCACGATTTCACGGCGAACGATGGGTTACATTAAATTAATCGATCGGATTTATCCGAAAAATTGACAGTCACGCTCTGAATGAGCGAGAGAGAGAGATAGAGACGGTTATTAATAATAGCCAAAAAAAAACACACGTTCGCGGACTTGTTTTGCGGATTTCAGTTTCCGACGTTCGTCAGGGGATGTCTTCGCGGATGATTTATCGATCGAAGGGGGTATTATATTACCAAACTTAAAAACGGTTGACTGACGGTGAGCCGTTCTTCCTCGGGATCGTACACCGTTACGTTATTGCTGTGAGAAAACTCAATTAAAACGCGATTCCGAGTCGCGATGTTATCGACACACCACGGTCGATTTTACGTCCGCACGACGTGGTCGTCGGTTTCGGAAGAATAATTATTATTGTCACTGACGCGGTGGGAAAGAATGAATATGTGTAGTACATATTATTTTTTTTTATATAAGAAAACCCGCCGCCACAGGAAGTGTCGCGCACAGCACGCATCGCGTTTTTTGAAGTTTTTCAAGACGTATTTAAATGGTTTGTTTTTTTGGTTTTGTTCTAACCGAACTACAACGTCTATAATTACAGTAATAACGTGTACAGCAACGTATCGTAATAGTTTCGTGTGAAACAAAATTAATTCTCATCCTGACGGTTAAACATACGAAACCTATAGCCAAGGTCGAGACCAGTAAAATTTGATTAAAAACGTTAAAATACTGATCATCATTTCGATGGAGAACTCGTTATAATTCCTGAAAAGAGTAGGTACCTATAGTATACATTATATTTTTTACATTATTCGAAAAATATTGTAACGTTTCGCGCTATTCGTCGAGAAGAATTGACTTAGAATTTATATTACATAATCCATAGGGGACCCGCATTTCGTTGTAAAATAATGGGTTTGTGTTAGCTGAATATTCATAAACGTTGAAAACACGATGGCACTAAATTTTACACGTATTTTGAACGGTAGGATAAATAATCAATATTATTCTCCAAGTATAATATAGAAAATAAAACGGGTAAAAAAATATAAACATATATGATATTGTACATGTTAAAATGATCTCACGACAAAAGTATCGATGTAGAGAGCAAAACATTCAACGTAAACTAATCATGACAAATCCTAAAGCGCAATCGATAGGTACGTTTATATTAATAAATTACATATTTTTTGTGACTTTTGTGGACTACTGTTTTTCCCTTCGCGCACATTTATAGGTATCACACAAATCATTTTAGACATTTACCGTTTAAATTCAAGACTGCTAGGGATGTTTCAGAAGACGTCCGCATGGTTTATTGCACGACGTACCTACCAAAATACAATACGTAGGTACCATTACTACATCCTGTCGCATTCGAAATGTGCCATTGTGCCGTTCACCGTATTGCCGAATTTATAAACATTTTATTGATCTTTTGTGCAGAATGACAATACGACGAAAGTAAAACGCGCACAACGGCCTATTATGTTTATAAACAATTATTTTCCCGCTGGTCAACGACAATATACCGTTCGAAACACGGTTTCAAAAGAGGACACGGATCTGTAATACGTCTATGCGTGTACGATTCTGGAAACGTATCAACGGACGTAATACTGTTATATTATTATAGTGATGCCCTATTATACGCATCAGAAATGGATGTCTAAAAATTTAACGGTTGTCACGGGTGATCACTTACTGCAGGGATGGCAGTCGTTTCAGTTTTTCAGAAAAACGCTATTCGATAATTTACACGAGCATATTAAACCTAAACTGCAGAATTGGGTTTGTTATAGGTATTTTTCAAAGAAAAAATTCGGCATTGAGAGAAGCAAAATCGACTTCAAGTCGAGTCACATTCCAAAATCCCCATAAATATGGACGAATCTACATTAATTTACCGTCGAAACGACTGAACGCGTTTGAACAGTTCTCGGTAATAGTCGTTTTAATAAAAAAAAACATCGAGATCATTTAACACTTCAGATCGGCTAACTGTTAAAATCTGATTCAAACAAAACATATATGGTTTTCTCGTGTGCAGTGTCCGCGCATTACATGGAAAACGTAGACACTTTTACAGAATTATTCGTATATTATAACCTACTCGCGACGAGTTGTCTGACATCGTATTTCACATCCTAAAGACGACACGTCGTACTTGCTCCGATATCTTATCACCGATTGTCAACTTATCCTCCACAACGCGTGTATTGTTTGTGTTTTACAAAATATCGCGCAACACGAAATTTTCGCCGTTTCCATAAACAATAAACAAATTACAGCGTAACGGTACACTTAACATAACGCTGTACTTAAATTTTTTATTCAATTACGTAAACGTCGTACGATCATAGTTAAACGTTAATATAATCACGTAGATTTACGTGATTATTTTATAAAAAGTATAAATAATATCTTCCGTACACGAAGTATCCGCGATGTTTCATAATATTATGGTTTACACAAAAGAGTAAGCACATCAATTGAGTATCGATTACACACTACACTGCGTATTGTACTGTCTGTACGTATTATATTATATAGGTCGAAGAAAAGTTAATTAAATAGCGTTTCCATCCTATTTTCGTACTTTGTTTTACAAACCGAACGGTTTCGACCACGGCATAGATTACCCCCGGGATAGTATAAAAAGTTTCGAGATCGAAACTCGCGACGGCGGTCTTTCGTCCGTACACATGCTATATGATTCCCGAAATTCGCGATTCCGCGTTTAGGAGGTACATACGTTTAATTACGAGACCGTTACGTCGAGGGGAACACGTCTATTATTTCACCCCGATTCCAAGGGCGAGTATGAATTGCGCACCGTATACGGTGTTGTAACCACCGCGCACACCGTAGGTGTCTAAATTAGCCTATGCAAACGTCAATAACTGTTTATGGTTTTGTTTTTTTTACCGTCCGCCAAAAATCCCTCGTTATCGTTTCCGGGCCACGCGTGCCCGCCGCGTTTGATTCAAACACGATTCGTACAATAATCTGTGTACGTTTCCGTTTCGGATCACATTACACCTAGGTATTACGTCCGTACACCGATTTGGCGGAATGGCCAAACTCGAGTTTTTTTTTTTGGTTTTTAAAGAACCCCAGAACGGGGTTAGAGGACGAATCCGAGGAGGATACGGGGAAACACCACCTGGCTCGCCGCGGCCGCACGTCGATCGAAGTAGACCATCTGCTGCGCAACAATAAACCACGTGCTGCAGAAGAAGAAGAAGCGTGCCACGGACGGCCGTTACAAGACGTAAGAGGTGTACAAATATATATATATATAATTGAACGAGTCCGTTCTAAAAGTACGTTCCTCGCTGTCGTGTATACGAGCGAATTTTTAAGAAAGAAAAAAAATAATAAGAAAAAACTACTTATGCTACACTACGCGATATTGCAGCAGCTGGAAACGCGATTCCGAGGCTTGTATGACTTGAGTCGTATACCATTATCGTACGTTACATTTGTGTACGCATTAAAGGTAGGTAACCGGATTCAAAAGAAACTAGTTTTTTTTTTTTCCGTCTCGGAATTCGCAAAATGCTGTTCTCTCGCCGCGTCCTCGGCAAACAATAAACGTGGAATTAAAACTCGGCAGACTGTTTTTTTTTTTTTTCGCTGTCGTCGCCCGACGTAACTGGTAAAACGCGATCAATATAGATAAAACAGTTATACTTTCAAAAGTTTGCGAATTTCATTTTTTGAAAAAACCGTTCGGCGAAAACCGTATACCGAATTTATCGGAAAAAAAAAAAAACCGTTACAATATCGTACTACAACTATAAAAAACGCGACTTTGAGCGTTAATTGTTTTGCCAATCAGTTTTCGTCTGCAAACGCTATGATTCGTAGTTACGACTGACACACCAATGTACGTTATAATAACTCGGACATTTGAAAGAAAAAAACCGTTTTTCTTCTACCGGCCGCATCTACTCGCGCCGTGAAATTTAACGATAAAACGGTAACACGACAATATACGAACAGGCGATCTGTGCCGACGTCGTGTAAGTACCGGAACTTATCCGGTACTATGACCGCCATACACGCCCGTATATAGATCGCTTGCGTTTTATACGATTTTCGGCGATTCGACGCGCGCGCGGTCTCTACAACCGTCTCGTGTGCGGTAGTGCGTGTGCAGACGGTGAACGATGTGTGCGTCACGCGTTCTTCGGATGTGAGAAAAAAGAAACAACGCGAGGAACACGGTCTGGGAGGGCGCACAATGATCGCGCTAATTTGCCGTGCGACCCTCCCCGGCCGCATTATCATGTAAAAATATGTAATCGGAATAGATAATTTTAACACAAGCCGCGATTTCCCAAAGGGGGTGCTCGCGTCGACAGAGCAAAGACGTCGGTTTATTTCCCGTACGTTATATATAGCTAGTAGTACACTGGCCAGCCCCACAACTAAACATTTTACATTTTTTATACCGCGCGCGCCACACCGATACGCAGAGTACGAAGTGTTTTAATCCGCAATAACTGTCCGGGTTTTACGACTGTCGGTCACCCCTCGTGCGTGTGTGTAAACTTACAATAAGCGCGCGCGATACACGTTGCGCACAATACGTAAACCTACCCCGCGGCGGCGACGGCGGTCACCTGACACCTTGGACGCGGCCGCGAGATTTACGACGGCGCTTTCATAAGTATAAATTATTCGCCACAAGTATATATTGTTGTATATACTACGACGTTAATAATAAAAGTTATACGGCGTAAATCGGGGCGCACGTAAATTTCGACTGAAGACGGCCGGGGAGATGATGGGAAAAAAATTCGCCGTACAAAAGGCGGCGAGAAACACGCCAGACGTCTGATCTTTTGTGGACTGCACCCTAGCCTAGTCTGGTCGCGCCGAAAAAAGGCGCTTCACTTGACCTTTTTTTTTCTCCCCGCTTTATACACGTATATAACGTTCGGGGGGGTCGCATCCCCCTCGTATACGTGGTACCGGCGGCAGGTTAACATTATTATACGGCAGTAAACGCGCATGTGCGGAGCATTCTGCGCGTTCGGGGAGGGTCGTAAAAGACAAAAAAAAATAAAATAGACGGCGTGTTTAGTGCAACCCTAGGCGCGATTGTGAGGTGGCCAGGGGGGAACGAAGAGAGATCCAGTTTTCGCCGTCGCCGCCACCGTCGTTGTTTGGCCCCGATTGGCCCGAGGGATTTTCTTATTCCCATAAAACGTTATTTATAACGATTTAAAAATCGTAACGGACCGGTTCTCCCCGTTCGTCTCGCTCGCGCGCGTTTTTTTTATTTGTTTGTCATCGTTGGGTATGTTATTTATTTTTTTATTTTTTCTTATTTTTTCGTCTGAGAAACACGAATTCTCCGATACGTTTCGTGTTATACGTATATATGTATATTAAACGCGCGCACAGTGCGTCGAACGTATCGAGAGGGTTAGGTCACCACCGCGGAGATAACACAGATTTCCAGTCAACGTGCGCGCGAGTGCCGCGTAATCGGATTAACTTTTTTCCGTGCGGTTTTGCAAAAGACCTATATACGTACGTATGTAAGTACATCGACGATCGGCATTTGAAGACGACTACACCTCGAAATTAGTATAGGGGACGGACGGACGTACTCGAGAACATACCCGGGCAGTAAACACCGAATACGACGACCGCAGGCCGTTTTATTGATATAAAAAAATTGTATACATAACAAAGGCCGTTTTCGGTTGAGGGTCGCGTTCATGGATTTTCTGATACGACAACAGTATACGTAATTTTCCAGTTCTCGTTCCGAGAACGGTTCTAAACCAAGGAGAAACGTCACGTATTAGACGGTTCGAGATCCCGCACGATTGTCAGCCAAACACTACTGCGGATAAGCGTTGAATTCGAGACGAGAACGCTGTTTTTACCAGATGATTTCGCAAACGAATAAGTTTTCGTACCGTTTTAAGACCGTTCAAATTTCATCGAATACCGTGGTAAATATTTTCAGAAATTATCTCCGGCACGGTAGATATTATTTAGACAAACCGCGTTTTCAGAATGAAACTTGGATAACACTATATTATAGTTTACGAAACTGCCGTGTTCGCGTCGTAAAATTCAAATCCGTCCGTAAAAAAAAAAAAACTGCGCTAGAACCGTGCCTTATTCATAGGTAACGATGTGTAAATTTCTCTCAAGTCTGCTACTTAAAATAAAATTTTATACACTATAAACTCTTGCGTTGTCTGTAAACATCATCCGAAATAGTTGACTTATTTAAAAAAATTTTAACTGTAACAATCGCTTCTTATATATAATGACCAAATCACACGATCGACTCATAATTAATGTGTATTCGTGTTATCTAGCTGTTATGGACAGTTGAAAAACGTTTAACGATCGCAGGGATGCAAATAAACTCGTAGTAAGTTCGAGACATATTGTTTATTGTTGACGACAAATTGGACCGTAGTGCAGAGGGTTTGTAGGGTTTCGGGAACAGGTCGAAATTCTAAATACACCCAGTGAAATAATTTTACTATCAAAATTTTTCTATATATATATATTTTTATTTATTTAAACGCAACGAATCGTACAAACGTACATGTACGCGATAGCCTTTTGCCGGTCGTCGACCATTTTTATTTTTTCGTTTTGGGGGGGAATCACTTTGACGTCTTCCAGAAACAATCCGGACTAACCCGATTTGTTTCGAACCCTCGACCGGTCATCCTCGCCCCGACGACACCACTGTGATATACGACCTACTTACAATAACAACAACAGTGGAATAACAATTTGCATAAACCGGTTTCCCGCGACAGGGCGCGCATCTTCCGTCCATTACGTAAATAAATAACAATATCGTGTATACATTACACGTTACGCGGCCTAAACGCGCCAGGGTTTTCGGGTTTGGGCGTTTTTTCCGGAGGAACGCGGAACACCGGTCATGCGCGAACCGAATTTCTCATGGGCGCGGGTAATGACATTACGGAATGCGCAACAACCAGCTGTGACATTGTTGCTTGCGAGCCCGTGAATCTTTTTCTATATAGAAAATCGCCAACGTAAGTAAACACGTCACGAACGCGCGTGCACGTCGTCAGCTGTAATTTCTGTCTCGGTGACCCCGTAAAAAAAATAAATAATCGCGCAAGATCAAAAGACGCACGTGTGCGTGGCGTTGTTGTGACGCCCATCGTACAACGTACGTTAATAGGTGTGTACAAAGAGAGTAAACACGCGATTTATCGTCGTCGTTTATCCGATCACAGTGAAAATAGACGCGTTAATAGACGGTATTTATTTTAAACGAACTTCGACGCGTGTTTAAGCAGCATACTCGCTGAGCGCGCAACGCTACGCGTGACGGTTTTCGAACTACGATCTCTTAGTACCGCGCGCAGTTGTGCTAAAAAAAATTTACTAAATTCGAGGACTTGCCAGCGCCGGAGTTCGGTCTACAATAACGGATATGACGAAAATCACTGCACCAGACGCTGTAATGTCGATTTTGATGCGAGGGCGACCGAATTTAAACATCGTAAAACGACGCGCGCCATGTCTCGCGGGGGTCCGTTCTTAAACAATAATTATGGGCGCGCGGAAACGGCGTACAACGACGGCCGCGGTTTTTCGGGCAGGGAGCGAAAAATAAAATAATGTTCGAACCGTCGTATATTGTATATTTTCGCAGTTTGATTCCGTTGCATTGTGTGCGCGACGCCGGGAGGAGAAACGTCGTCGCGTGATTGACAAGTAGTAGTACACCACCTCTCTATAGGTATACTGCATTTGCATTTTGTGACGGGTGCGGTACACACATCCGCCGCAGTCAGATACGCGCGCGAGACGGCAAAAAAAAAAAAAGTCTAGACGCGGTGTCGCGCGTTTGGCGAGGAAACCGGACCGGTGGCATTGTTTGCGCAAGAGACGGGGATCGCCGCCGCCGCCGCGGTCCAGCTTCCCGGAGTGGCACAAAAGAACCGCGACACCGTGCGTAATAATTATTGTTGTCGGAATCGTGGCGGTTGACCGAGCGGGGTGGAAAAGACGAAAAAAAACTACTGCAGAAATCGGATCAGACGGAGGTCCACCCGACCTAACCCAACCGCGGCGGCGCACCCCCGCGAACGTGTAAAATCCTCACCCCCAAAGTTGCGATAGTCATTACATACGTGGCCAAGGGCTGAGACGTGTTTTTCCGATGAATGTTTGCGAACCAGCCAATAATATGGACTATTATAATTGAATACATTTGCGATACGCCTGCGGTCACTTCTTCGACTCCTGAAAGATCTACCCTCGCACTAAATGCGCAGCTCAATGTCCGCAAAAAGACGCGATCGGTTTGTTATGTGACGTAGACGCGAGTATGAAACTATAGAAGAATGCGACCAACAGACGGCGATATAGCAAACACTTTAAAAACTGTGTCGCGGCGTCGAAACTTCTCCTTACATCGGGAAAAAAATGTTTTTAGTCCTCCCCCAACGAAGAAACCCCTGGCCACGATCATCTTTCTATCACTCTGCGACTACGCAAAAATAATGGTCACCTAACCGATGCCCGTTCTAAACTCGTGATAGCGTACGTTATGTTTTTACGAGGTAATTTTTGAAAGTATTCTCGAAAAAATCGATATCACACAATCGTTGTAGTATCGAAATCATGACGATATTTGATCAAATTTAAACATCGTCCTGTACAAAAACACTGTTTATAGGTTTTTTTGCCTTTGACTCGTTATAGTGCCGATCGGTTCTAAACCTACCAGAATAATCACAACCGAAAACTAAAACGTGAGTTTCCCGGTATTTTACCGATACGTTCCGCAGTTCCTATTACAATCACGAGTTTAGAACGATGATTATTGGAAAATCGTGACCTTAGTTGCATCAGAAAACCCATTTATAGCGACGAATACCCTTCTTAATACAATAATTACAAGACACGGGGCAGGGTGGTGAGGCAACGCGGGAGGGTCACAAAATCACAATTTCAACACTCGAATCATGGCTGATGAACGCATCGGTCAACTACGAAAACGCCGTTGTTATCCGCGTTCTATCCACGAACCACGATGTCATTTGATAAATAGAACGAAAAAATAGTTAATCTTGCACAATGCGCAGTTTTACGCTGAATTCTAGATTTGCTTTGTAAACAGAAAACTATCGGTCACTCCGCTTTGTAAAACAAACATACAGGTCATCGAATTTCAGCCGCTGTTCTCCTACATGTTTATTTAACTGCGTTTTCCATCTTTTTTTACGGACGGTTTATCTCGATACTTTTTGTAAAGAATTTTCTTTTCGTTTTTTATCTGATCCTCCTCACACGTCCCGCTCAAAGCGTTACTACAATCGTATATTACGTACAAACGATTTACTGTAGCAGTTTACAAAACTATATGTTCTGTAGCATATTTCTTTGAAATGTTTACTTGTGTTGTCACCGTTTTTGTCAAAAATAATATTACGACCGGTGTATTGTGTACATCACTAGAAATACAAGACAGATAGAGTACGAGATATTTTTTTTTTGCTTTAAAGACAACTATTTCACCTAATTAAAGGTAAGTTATTGAAATGTGAAAAGAAAAACTTGACAGGCAAGGTTTTCAAAAGTATGCTTCACTTAAAACACCGTACTAGATAAATACAGAAGATATGTTATTGTTGAACTGATGGTCGTCACAACAAACTACCAATCACAGGCCACATCTTTACTTTCGTTGTTTCCGTCTTTATACAGTTTTCTACAGCGTTTCACACACCTCGGCGATTCAAAAGCTAACCGTTTGACGTGTGAGAAATTACACGAATTTATTTTTCAAAAAACGACTACTACATTGTATCAACACGAGCGTCAGATCATTTTTATGCAATATCGTTCTAGCGGTCTTGTGTCGGTATAATTTTTTTTTTGATAAATTTTGATAAACACTAGTTTTCCGATGGAATTCCGATCGAATTTCGGTATAGATTTTACACTATATACTACTATGGGGGGAAACGGGGAATATGCAATGGTTTTTTTTTCGTTTACTACTCAACGTTAACGCTACTTGTCCGACGGCGCAGTGGTATTTTTCGTTGCACGATAATTTATTCCGCCCTTAGCCAGCCGAGACAAAACACAACGACACAACGACGCCCGGAACGCGTGCAAACGTCGTTATCTGATGGTTGTATTTCACGTATATTCCGTTTCCGAGCACGCGCCAAGAAACCGTCTTATTAGCATTGTAAAACAACGCGAGAAATTAAAAACCCAGTTCGTGAAATCACCAAGCGTGTTCTCGGCCAGATGGCACGGAACGGATATTGTTATTGAAACAGAAAAAAATTACGCTGTTGTCGTTGGCTTGTGGCGAATTCGTCACAAACAGTTGTGGGTTACAATTGGAAATCTTCTTCGGTCTTCCAAAATAACTGTTGTGTTTTCAAGATCGCAGCTCTTTTCACACACACGTGCGTTAATACACGGAATCGAATCGGACTTGTGACGGAATGTGACATTTTAAAATAAAACGTGTCGTAACGCTGGTACGTTTTGATTGTGATTCGAGCGCAAATACGGTTGTGTTTTAAGCCGATGTGTATAAACACGCGTAAACTGCGAGATGGGTTAGACGTTTTGGCGGGCTTTCGAGAAACTACTACGGTAAAATACGCTACATCGAAAAATTTCGCCGAACGTAAACCGTCCTGCGCGTGGACTGACTAACTACGTTGTAACTACTGAATCGGAGGTACTCACGAGTGGTTTTCTGGAAAACTCGCGCCGGATCCGCAGACGTATCGTATGTCCAAGGAGAAGAAGGTCGGCGTCATCTAACCCGTGCGGGAAAACAAAGTAGGCGGGATCATTGAAAACCGTCCGCGGCAGAACTAGATTATATTAATATTAAAAAAGAAATGTTAACAGAAACAAAACTGCGACGAGGAGTTATACGACTACGACACGGTGGCTGTCGCGCGCGCGTTAACCTGTGACACGCGCCCGCTGCAAGAGTCAAACGCGAACTGAACTCGCCGGCAGTCGACCGGTTGTGCCGCTCCACAAGTACCACCACCACCACCACCACATGTTTCCATTACCATTTTTCGGCCGATATAATACAGCTGCACGTTGCAGCCCCCATTATACTCGCGTTATAAAACGTACGCGGGGCCACCTTTTTTGAACGATTTTTTTTTTTGTTCATATTTTATTTTATCGTAATACCTGTGCCTTTTCGGCGTTACCTGCGCGCGCGTATTAATCATTATTACTGTTATGAGATTTTATTACGAACTTATTTTACCCCGCGTCCTACTGCTCCAGAAGCCCGTTGTTCGGCTGCTTTTCGCCGTCTCATCGAAACTGTGTGCGACTATATAAATAAACGATACACGTTTCTCCGACTTTCTCGCAGCGGTCTTCTTGTACAAATTAAACTAGTTTGTTTTGTTTTTCCCGCGACGACACTACACAGCGGGGGGTAGGTTAAAATTACGGACGGCGGCGAAAAGAACGGAAGAAACGAACGCGGCAAACAATGCGCTACACGCGACAGCTAAAAAAGGGATCCGTCGTGTCAAACTCGCGAACTGCTCGGCGGCGGTCGCGACCGAAACGCGTGAGATTTGAAAATCATACGATCACAAAAGGTGTCGTAAGTCGCAATAGAAAAAAAAAAAAACCGTTTCACTCCGCGTTAAATACAGTTCGTTCGGAATTTCAGATAGCAGCGATTTGTGGATATAGTAGGTCAATCAAAAAAGAAAAAAATGGTTGACAAAAGTTATGATTCCGCGTTAATATTTTCAGCTATGATGCGTAAATTTTTGATCAAAGACGTGCGGTGTGTAAACCGTATTTATTTTGTAGTTGTGTGCTACATAGGTTTATCCGAAAAAGATTTTTTACTTGTACACGTATCGTTTACACAAATACCTTGACCTTTTTGTTCGGTAACTCGCATACAATAAAACAACTCGAACAATTGATAGCCAAAATTAATAGGCGCGATACCGGTGTGTAATTTTAATTACGCTATTTCGTACACATTTTTTGCGTTTAACCATATAGTAGAACAATATTTAATTTACCTACCTACTATTTACTATACTTGAATGCGTTACACCACGTTTCAACGAACTCTTTCGTTTTTTCACTACGCGTATTATAGCTCATTAATCATTTCGATATCTCTAGCACAAAATAAGTTTCGTATGCGATTTTGCACGAAACAATCGAATTAAAAATGTTCGTACATTTTTTCTAACTCTACCGTAAACATTGTTTGATTCTCCTAAGAATTCTATTGGTATAAAAAAAAAATGTAGGTGTTTAGAATTTTCAGCGAGTACTCAATATTAAGTTACTGAAGTTTGTAACTGCAGATGTATACATAATGAGTGTTTAATATCATATAGTCAACCGTGACTCTTGACTATATTTACATTTTACAGCATGCGTGTCTGTCACTGACAAGTTGATTAATGTTTTTTGCCACAACCGTCCGGTGTATCATTATAAAGGCTATCAAATGCATAAAAATCATAAGTATTAGCTATATACCGATAATAACGGGTTCATCATGCGGAACGTATACCAGGAACAAAACCCTTTCCATACTGATCCATAAACTACTGGCCCGTTAACTTTTTGATTATACTATAGTGTACTGTCCTCAGTCGCTGTCTCGTGATAAAAATGTGTATGGTTGATTATAATTACGCATGTGTCGTACAATGTTATGTTATTCGTTATAACGTATTATAGACGTACCTACTAATTATAGTTAAAATAGCAAAAATATTGGGTATCAACGGGTACGTAATATAAACTTTAGTAATATTTTCGTTGTAACCGTTTCCTAGTAATAATTACAAAAAAAAAATCGATAGTACATGGACCATATTACTACACATTATTTGGTAACAGTAAAATTTAACGTTTTTAAGTTAAATTTAAATAAAGTAATCTATTTGTGCATACGAAATTAAAGATTCTGATCTAGGTCAGTGGGTCCGGACACGCATTACGAGATAAAAATTTTCAAGTTCTACACTTAATCGTTCAAACTATCGTTAAGACCGTACACTTTGGGTGCGCGATAATTATTTTACCGTTTACAACGGTGTGTGACCTAACCTTATGGCGTTTGAAAGAATCGTTTGAAATTTCGACTTTTTCGTTTAGGGCAAGTTTTTTGGGTCTAAAATTTCACGTATATCTTTGAGGGGTTATTATAGAAAAGATTAGAGCGATTTTACAACCAGAAAACGCTCTTGGCGTAAAATAAAACACCATTGAAATAAATCATCATACTGTACCCTTTGCTAAGCTCAGAATTTATTCTACACCACGTATCTGCAGCAGTGTACAAGCGAGCAATTAGCTCTTTTGATGATTTTTAAATTTTTCGAGGCTCAAAAAACGTGCTCATATTTAAACACGAATTATGACAAAGACATTTGAGAAGCGATTTGAGAAAAAATAAAAAATCGCCCCATTTTATTAAACCTATTATGCAAAGGTTTTGTAGCAAATTAAAACATAAAGCACGTGTACACACACACGAGCTGGTAAAACGACTGTTATTATTATTATTATTTAGTATATTGTATAGGAACACGGGGAAATATAAAATACTATCTCATAACGTCGGCCACACGGGCGTTTTAACGGCCCCATGAATTGCGATTCGTTGTCGTTCGCAGTGACTTTAATGCCCCGCGACGGTCCGTTTACGATGTAGGGTGCGTTTGGAACGTTTATCGTAATGCTGCAGTACCTACTGTATTATTATAGGTATTTTACGACAGTGGCCGGTGCACGTCGGACGTGTTGGTCGGAAGTGAACAGAAAATGCATTATATTTTGCACGTTTTTTTGTACAGCGAGCAATATCGACACGAGTCCTGCGGGGCTGGGATTTTATAGCACTCAAAATCGCATAAACGTACGCTATAATATAATGTCACCTAAAGTATAGTTCGTTAAAAAAAAAATGACCCATTTGTAATTAAAAAACGGGCGAAAATAACTTTAAAAATCCAAAAACAGCACGGAGAACAAAAAAATCGCATTTTAAAAATGAGATCTCTGAACTGCGATACGGATTTTAAGTTTATTCTGCTATAAAAAAAATATATGTGAACGCTACATAAGATCCCGGCCCTGGTCGTAACACAATATCATACGAGTACCTATAATTATCTAATAACACTCTGGGGTCACTCTAGGTCACGTGGGTAGTTTAACGGGACGGCGACTACGCTTTGGGTGGGTCACTGGTATGGAATTCAAACGTATTATTTAATATCCGAATGATTAATCATTACTTTCGAAAAAACGGTTTTACTAGCCAGCTAGTCTAGTACGTAAATTTTTCGAGAGTTTCAAAGTTCTATACTTAGCTCAACAGTCATCGAAATCACTTGAAACCGATAGGCACTGACTTAAAAAACTGTAGCATTTTTACTACCCTTAAAGTTGTTTACATGAAAATAAAAACACTGTAAAAACAATACGACCATTTGAACGTCGTGTAACAACTATTCGGTGTACGTTTTATGACTACTACCGCAGCCCGGTGGTGTGCTTTTTACCCAAGGCATTAAAAAATCATTAAAAATTAAAATTAAGTTAAAAAATTTAGTTAATTTTTTTTCGTAACTTTTAATACTGAATAATTTTTTTTTAATTTAACTCGGTAACTTTCGGTTAATCGGTAAAAACTAAAAAAAAAAATTTAAAACGCTTTAATAAACAAAAGTGTAAAAAGAAAATTTCAAAAAAAAAAAATAGATATAAAAAAATGCGGAAAATTCTATAACGACCAATGTTATTCTAAAGTCAAAGTATATACATTTTCTAGATTTTATAATATTCGTTTGCCTGCCGATTCGCCTATGATTTACTATAATCGTAAAAACACGACGTACTTGTCCAATAGGGTTGTCTTACGAAAAATACTGGTCAAAACATTCGCAACTAATCGATGTTTACACGTTTCGATGAAAAAACAAAGTATATTGTTATATTATATTAAACAGTAATAGTTTTGTCCGCTCCTATATTTCCTATACAAACGATTGAGAACGTACAGTATAAAATAATACAGTGCCTGTAAAATAACTGTGCAAACGAATACGAGTGCAACACACGGTCGAACTGTCCGAAAGAGCTTATCGATTATTTGTGTTTTAGATTATCGTGTTTGCATAATTGCGTGTACAAAATATAATAAAACCACGCACCGCAAGTACGGGGTGAAGTGACGTACCTATCGGTAACTTCACGTCGTCTATTCGTTTGTAGTATATTAATAGTACCTACATCGTATTATTTGCCATATTATACAGGTCAATAACAGTACAAATATTGCCACCGTGCTATTATATTTCGATTCGCGTCCGTCATAATTGTCTAACAGATTAAAAAAAAATCCATAATATACGCTTATAAACGCTCGTTGACCGGTAGCCTATCCGTTTTACACGCACCACATTAACCTATATTATACCTCTATAGTAATATGTATTATATTATATTCCGAGCGGTCGCTTATTGCCC
>CM029364.1:7003797-7087193 GCA_017140985.1 Hormaphis cornu | reverse complement strand
AAAAAAAATCGTGTGATAAACAATAGCGAAAAAGTCTCCGTGAAAAGAAATTCGCGCGCACCTATATGTTTTTCCCTTTACGTTTTTTTTTTTTTTACGGGCACGATGACACGCCACAACAGATAGTAAAAAAAAAATGTAGATACATTGTAAATACCACTACCGAACAATATATTATCATAAAAACCGTTGCTGACGACTTTCGCGTACATTCTGTCAACGTATCTTTTACTATATGTGTTATTTTTGTAACTCCATCGGAACATAATACCAAACAGATATCATAAGTACAAATGTATAACCAATTTTTTATTTTGGCCGTATATGTCTTGAGAAACTTTATTCCCACATAAGAGATTATAGGCGCACTATTCGAATGCGTCTGTGCGGAGCGTGGTGGAGAGGACCAAGTTATGAAAAGTAGAGCGAAGTAATTAATATTTTAAAGGGATCGTAGCAATCGTAGTCGCGCGATCGTTATTCGGAGTTGTTGGCCGAAAATTATCACATAATATTGACGGTCACAAAAATCAAATATAAAATTTGAGACTAGCTCTCTGAACTCATATCATCCGAAAATTATTAAGTTGCGTTCGAGGTTGTATCGCTGCAACCATTATAAAAACTATTGAAATAAACTCTGTCCGATAATGTAATCATAGTGCCTACACACAGCATTGAAAAATTTTTTCGACCGTTATAAATATTATTATAAGTAGTGACTTTATTTTCGGTGACTGAAAACAGACACGATGCCATTATCTGTAAGACACGTTTCTGTTTTTACTACCCGTAAATGTGTCGACTTTTTTTAAATACGCGTGTGTTTGTTCAGTACGTTCTGCTGACGAACGATTTGACGGATCACTGACGGTTATTCACGGCAGGTACTTGACGTAGGATTGACGTCTAGTTAAAGAAGATAGCAAACACGTTTAATACGTTGTATTGAGATTTCCGAAACGGCTGAAACGTCGTCGTGAAAACAATCGTCTCGGATCTACTTTTTCCCGCCTGGTACCGAAAACGTCTGCGCCCGACAACTGGCGGGTGTATAAACGTGGTCAATGACGAAAAGACCCGTGATAATTCTTTCAACAACAACAATTGGCGGTGCTGCGATTCAACAATCTGAAAACTCAACAAACGTCTTGTGTAGTGCGGTTTCTTACGAATCGTGTTGTGCCGCGCCCCAGATCGGCTCCTGAGCGAAATTAACGACGGTGAATGCGTAACGAGGATTAGCGGCCGATTGTGCCGAACGCGGAAACCGCGACAATACGCGCGAATAAATAACATCGAATGGTTACAGGGTGAATTATGCGCAAAACCGTTTCGCGGTCGAATTTTTTCCTCGTTCGCAGACTTAATAAGCCCGTCATTTTACCTCTTTTCTCCACCCTTAAGTATACGAAACTGGTTCCGTTATTATTCAAAAATAGGTAAAAAAAAATTTTTTTCCTATTTATACTATTAATATCATTATCTCGCGGCAATGATTTACGTACGCGGGGCGCGATAGGAGCGTGTCGCACGCAACGGCGGCGACGGTGTCTCGCAGGTGGTTAGGTTGGCGCGCGAGGCAGATGTTAAGATTGGCTTAGGGGCGGCGGCGATGTCGCGATGTCTTGTGTACGGCGGAGGGGAAAAAAAAACAATACGGCACAACAATGGGAAAAATCGTGGAAGTTTTTTCTCTTTTTTTTTTTTTTTCACCCCGACGACGTCTTTTTCTTCCCCGTAAATCCGACGTTGTTTTTCTGTATAACATCGCCCCATAAGACGCGTGCCCCGGCCGTTACTATTTTATACAATATATTATTATTACTATTATATATGCCCGCGTGTATATCGTGTTATTACGCGTGCAGTAACGGTGTACAGGGTGCAGACTGAATGTCGCATTGTATTTTTCTACATTACAAACATAAATTGGAGTTGAATTGGCGACCACTTGACGTGTCGAGTACTTTTGTAGATTTCGCGCGACTGATCGATGACTTTCTGCCGCGCCGAGTGGTCGCCGGGTGACGTTGTTTCGCGCGAGCCCGAATAAGTGTCGACCCCGGGCCAATACTGGTTTTCTGTGATACGCCTTCGGGAAATCGCCGTTTCCGAGGGCGAAACAACGTGGTTCGTAAGTGGTCGATATTTTCGAGTTTTATACAACGTATCGACGACGAAAATATACTCAGAAGATCGGTTAAAATATTGTTTACTCGATTTTTTTTTTTGTACAGTCGGTTAGTTCACAATTCAAATCTCATACGCTCAGAACAAATAATAACGATCCGATAACCTTCCATGGAATACCCGTTTTTCTCTGAATAATGCGCTTTGTGTAAACAAGTAAACTGTGCACGTTTTGTTTTGCATCGCTGATTCGTTCTAACTCTACATTCGCCGACGCATAACAATCACCGACTATTCAGCGCGATACCCACATCTGCAGTGTACGGTAGGTACTACAAGTGTAGTTATTTGATCTGAAAACAATTGAACGATCGGGTAAACAGATCACAAAAAATTAAAGTTTTCGTGGCGAAATCGCGATGAACATCAATCGATTGTGTTCGAGCATTTGCTGTTGAACAAACGGCGAACCCGCCGGGCTTATGGATACCAACAACACGCAGTTTTTTCCGCCGATTTTCAATATTATCAAGTTTACAGAAAAGACGTGTTATCATATTATACCGTCGTTACTTTGCTATTCGTACTTGCCTCAAAAATAACAATAGTTCTCATTCGGTCCGCGTAGGATAAAATAGTGACAATCGAATTGTGACTGCTTTATCATTTTTTCCTTTTTTGTCAGTCGATTTAACGGTTTAGATAGGTACCTACTGTGATAATACTACGGGTACTCGATTTTCCAGATGAATTTAATTTACGATCGTTTGCCATAGGTGCACAACGTATGCCGGCGTGTCAACACGGTGTCTGCGCCGACGGATAACATAGTGTCTATAAATAATGAAGCAAACAATGAACAAAAAAATAAATTCTACAGTAACGTCGTATATTATACAACCGAATGCTATTATGTACGCCATTATTATCGCACCTTAATACGTACGATTGGTGTACGCATTTTTTCGAATGCCGCGCGAGACCGTCGTCGCGGCGAGTAAAAACGGAAAAGCACGAAACTTATAAAAAAAAAACCCCCCCGAGATCTAGATCGCGCGAGCAGCTTGACGGAGCGGCGACCACGTTTTGAAAGTTGTGGTTTCAATATCCGAAAACAATGTTAAATCGTTGTCTTTGAAAAAAAAGGTCCTGGTAAAGACCATGTTTGACGGAAAATATAATTGGAAAATTACAAAAAAACTTATTTCCGCCAATCTTTTGCAACGCATTACATTGACTTAGCGCGTAAAAGCGTTTGAAAGCGACGTGGAATGATTTTTTATAACGACCGTTTAACAAGCGTAGCCGTTCTGACGCGCGGATACGGCGATTTCGCCGTTTTCGCGTACCCCGGAAAATAATCGAATTATCAAAAAACGCGTCAAATCAGATAGAATTTCACAACTTTTATGTGTGGTAGGTATTCGACGATTGGAGCATTGAAAAACGCGTTGTGCAGAGTAAAGCTCTCGTTTAGGCGTTATACGTGAAACACGGACCGAAAACAACTCGTGCGTACCAGAAGATCCTAGAAGATCCTACGCGTAATAACATGTACATTATGTCCTATACAGGACTGCAGGTACAAAGCTGCGACGTACAACGTAAATAAACGTTTTCGCGTAAAATAGAGTTCTTCGCGAGCGTTTTTCGTGCCGACAAGTACATACGTGGCCAGGGGAGACGTTTCGGGAACACGTCATTAATCTTACAGGTACACGCTGTGTGACGGCTGTCGTCATCAGTAATTCGAACACGCGCGCGACGATCGCGATTTTATCGATTTATCCGCGGGGACGATCGATCGGAGAGCCGATCGTCAGGGGTTACACCATTGTTACCGCTCGTATGATATCGTTGTACGCTGTTCCGCGAGCGATTCAAAACGGCCGAGCAGACGATAATAATTATCGCCCGTTATGATGTTGTTTACGTCGGCTGCTGTGGCGCATATGTTGTTGGCGGCACGGTCTGCCGATTAGAAATATAAATAATAATAATACGGGAGAAAAAGTCGAAAAAAAAAAAACACCGTACCGTTTTCCGCGTGCAAACGTTAATTATAACGGCTCGCAACCCTTTTTCGCGGACGCACGCACGTAAAAATAGCGGTGAACGTTTTATTATTATGTAAACGTCGTGCGCAAACAACGTGATATGTACACAGCGTACGGCCAGTTAATAATTGAATCGTGACGTCCGGAGGAAAGGGGCCGTTGCCCGGGTGGGGGGGGTGTGCAAAAGTCGAAAGTCACGGTTTTTAAATGTCCGAAAAAATGTTTAAAAAAAAAAGAAAGGGTCGCAGCTTGCAGAGCCCGGTTTTTTTTTTTTTGGGGGTGGATCGCGGTGAAAAGATTGAAAAATCGCGAAAACAATGTGACCCTCGCGTCGAGTTTTTTACCCGCACGTCCGTCGCGTACAATACGATATTTTTTTTTAATGTTCTGCTGTTATTATTACGTTCGCTGTTGTATTCCGATTGACTCGGTCGGTGGCTAAACGGCTCGTTCGCACAGTGTAAAAATAATGACGTGACATCGCGGCGGACCATCGCCACCTCGCGCGCTGACCGGGACAAATCGAATTATGGCCGAGTCACCGCCCGCCGCCGATTTCTTTTTTCTTCTCTCCCCGCGTATTGTTTCCCGTCTCGCACACACACACACACCTACCGACGACACGTGCCGCTGACAGCTGCGTTCGACGCATGTCATTACGACGACGACACACTGATGCACAGAATCTCGCTGCGCGTATCATAACGTTTGTGTGTATCATAACGTTTGTGTGTATCATAACGTTTGTGTGTGTCATAACGTTTGTGTGTATCATAACGTTTGTGTGTATCATAACGTCGCTTGTTTGAGTTTCGAAAAAGTACGTACGAATCGTGTAGTAGTAATACAGCTTACTACTCTCGTGTATCATTGTATAGGGGTGACCGTATGCGCGTGGCGACCGCGTGTCACGTGACCAAACGAACGGCTAAATGTTCTAATAATGAATATTATTATTACTGCGATGACGATACGCCCCGAGCGCAGTGGGTACACGCGATGGGGCGATTTTTTCGCGTGCAAACCAGTCCTATATTATAAGTGACACCCCCGGGTCGTTCGTGTTTTTGACGACTGTAATTGTTGTTGGAGGATATTCAAAAAAAAAATGTCTATTTTGAATTCCGATTTTTAAAAAAAAAAAATATTTTAGCGTTGTAATTTTGGTGTAAACGGTCGGGTGTGCGTCATCGATACAAATATCGTTTTTTTTTCTGTTCAACTGCAAACAATTTTTTAAAGCGAGCACGGAATCTCGCATAGTGTTTTTCTCACGTCTTTCTCCTTTATTCGTTCAAACTGCGGTACTCATATTGTGAACCTAACGTAAAAATCGACTGGTTCGTACAACAATATCGTATAATTATGTCACGTCATAGTTATTGGGGGACGCGACGACAGTGCGTAATACTGTATAATTCATACGGATATTTTTTACTTTCGAGATGACGCGTCAGCGCGAACCAATGTCTATGGACGAAACGTTATTTCCGAGTTTCGACATTAACCGCGTACAACAATGAACAACACGTCCTTGATAATTATTCACGGACGACAACATAGAAGTGATGATTTGTAGTAAAAAAATTTAACAACAACATTAGCTTTTAACCTCATTTACGGCGTGACCGTATTATTCTTCTATTTCTTTTTCAATCGTATATACTCAATATAAAAACACAAAAGTGAAATCGACAACATGATCAACACGAGTTAGTAGTGCCTGTACAAACATGACGTTCATCAACACTGGTTAAAAAAAACATCTCTACGCGTCATCGAGAATGGTCTTAAAACAATATTTCGAGTATGATGGAATTTCACGCGCTCTACTTACAGGCGCGATTGTTGAAATCGGTGATAAAACGATTAGCGAATTACGGTGGAAATTTCGTAGTGGATACCGGAAAAAAAAATGTTCCGGTAACCGCGAGAGTAAAAGAGCACACGAAGATAATAAGTTATGCGATCGTTTAACCGTTATACTGTACAGGGTAAGTACAACAACGTAAACAACCGTGTATTCATCCTCGTACGGGTGAAAAATTACGAGACGAAAATAAGTAAAAAAAAACATCACGGTTTATTATCTCGATTTTCAAAATACAATAAATCCAAACGATGGGAATTGAATACGCACCAATAACTAGTAGGTACAACCGCCGCCACGTCCGCGCAGTAAGGGACCGTTCCCCGAATCTCCCCTAAACCACCGTTTCATACACGCAACGAGTCCTAAAAAGAGGAAAAAAAAACACGCTAAATACCGACATTACGATTTTCCATGATATCGGTTTCGTCACGCCGCGGTCTCGTACACATTGGCGTCGTCGAGTTTTTTTTTTCCCCTATTTATTTATCGGACAGTATTCCGATCCGATTTTACGAGTTCTTACAGCGTTCGCTGCAGGTCCACCGTTAAAGTCGCTGCGCTGTGTAAACGATATTTGTAGAGAAAAAAAAAAATTTTTGAAACGCCGTTCGATTACAGCACAAAATACGTAAAGGGCGAAAATTATATGAAAAAAAAACGACGGATACTAAAACAACCCAAAGTTTTGAATTAGCCGTTTTTTAGATACTGCGCGCGTCGTGAAATACGACTGTGCAACATTACGTTACGCGTTATGTTGATATTTGACGTTGTACATAAAATGTAGGACAACTCGCGGTCCGAAATCGCGGATTCGACCGAAAACACATTACAGATCGCGGACTCGAATCGCACAAAAACGTACGATAAAACGTAACCGCGGTCTGGGTGTAACGTGTGTACGACGCGTGTGCTTGTTACAAGCTGAACAATCTCAACAGGTTTCTGTAAGCGAACAACAACAAAAGTGCATTATTCGAATTCTGACACGCGCGGTGTTTTATCCGATCGAAACTGCGTACTAATATACCGAGGGGGTGCTGTTTCCGTGTCGATATCATTACAAAACAATTTGAAAACGCGCATTAAATTCCCATCTCGCGGCGTAACACTACTATGATAATACGACGGCGCCACCCGCGACTTTTATCGCGCGCGGACGCTCACAACAACAATAATGCGAGGGCGCGATCGTTGAGATACACTATGATAAAAAAACCTAAAACCGTTCACACCCTTTGAAAATAACAGTGTTCGGCGGCGAATGGGACAGAATTGGATTCTGTAGGCTGGAGTATATTACAATATGTATTTATAAATAACATTGTCGCGTACAACATGCCATATGCGGTTTGAAACGACTAACTTTTTGCACGCGTACTGTTATTGCGCGTTAGCGACGAAAGTCCTGTTTTTTTTATTGTACTTGCGAACGCACTTATATTTTGTAGCACGAAAACGTATTCAGGACGTCTACTTAATAATTGTTATGATTGGAGTACAACTGCGCGCCATCGAACCACAATCGACGCAGGGGCCTGAATGAAGTATTTCTTTCGAAACTTTTTCAAAACCAAAGTTTGGGTCTCGAGAACCTGACGAGGAGTCAACGAAAACTCAACCCGTAGAGATATGTTTGAATTTTTTTTTTTTTTTGCCGTCGATTTTCGTATTCTGTATTTTTTTACGAATGAACGACCATGTGAACGCAGAACGCAACCACTGCAAGAACAAAATAGTAATTGATCAATAAGTGTTTCAAAACACTAAGACTGTTAAAAAATATCGCGCTAAATTTAAGCTCATAAATATGGTAAAGTGGTGAATTGTTCCCCCGCAAAGACTTATTTGTAAGTATACGTACATTTTTCGTATGAAATGATTCTCCAACACGGATCATGATTTTATACCAATTAATATTTTGTAGTTTATAGTAATAGTTGTAGGGGCGTTACAAAATTAACGTTTGTTATTACTTTTCGTCACGGGTGAATGTTATAAAATATTGTTGTTTATTGGCTGATCTTAACCCCTACAGCACCCACGCGTCTATATTGCGATATTGAAGATTTTGACGTTTTCTGTTTACACTAACCCGCACGTAGTTTCGAGGATAGAACGACAAAACCGAATGGCAAAAAAACGTCTACAAAATTTAGAACACAATCCGTTTTGTTCAAATACTGATCCAACAAAATAAACAACCTTATTGCACAAATTTCGGCAACATTCGCGAAGAAAACACTTTTTACACGAACTTTCTATCTCTATTCTATATATTTGATAATTCGAGCCTGAAAAACTTGTTACAATTCAACACGAGAATACAACACTGACTCGATTTTATCGAGAATAAAACTTTTAAATATAATTACAAATGTTTTCATGTGTAAAATATTACAATAATAATTATCGTTGGGGCTGTTTTCCGCAGTGCAGTAGAGTAGGCACTACTACGTACGTACATTACATTAAAATCTTCACGGTTGACGTCCAGTAAACGCTATTGTATGCTCGGTTATGAAGTTAATTTGTTGTTTTTCAAATTTGTTTGAATGCATAATATATGCGTACTACATTATAATTTTAAATCCACAACTGTTGTGTATCGTTATTATTATTGTTATTCTATACCAAGCTTAACTAATATCGGTAACAAATTCATAATCCATACAAGTTATTAACAAATGCTCTACAAAATACGGTCATCAGAAAGTTTAAAATTTTAAAAATGTGTTACTCTTTGTTGGTTTGTATACTTTTTGAAGCACCGCCAGAAAAGTTTAACGAAACAATTGTACATTAAATAAAAGAGCATTTTTGCTCAGGTTTTGTCGGTTATAACATTAAGTTGTTTTTGTGATAATAATCTAGGGTTTAAACAATGACTAATAATCGAATAAATAAAATACTACCTACTGCCAGTATTATATTACAGTAATAACGAACGTTCAATAATCTAAAACGACTGCGTATAATATAACTATTACGGCCAAATCTATCAAAGGATATTATCGTTATTTACTATCTAAAACTGTTGATTTATTAGAACCACATAAAAATAAAATAACGGTTGTTTATAACCTGTAAGTAAAAGAAAAATTAAATATTATGCAAATTTTATGGCTGTCCGCTGTAGTGGTGGGCAAAATTAGATTATCCCCCAAAAATACTTAAAAAGTAAAAAAAGACGCCAAGCTAAAAACCTTCAAAATAACATTAAAAAAAAAAAAAAAAATTCGCTTCAAAGTAACTGGATTAAAAAAAAAAAAAAAAAAAAAAAACTGGCTTCAAAATAACCTGATATCATTTTTTACGCCAAGCCTTCCCAAGCCTGTACCCCCTTCCCTTCTAAAAGTAAACACCACTACACCCCACACAAATCACCAATATGACATGCCCCCTAGTGAAATCTCTCATCCAAGAAAAAGTGCTTGGCGCCTGCTTTATCCCACTACCAGAATATAGTATAAAATCTTTTTCTGGCACGTTTACAAGATCTATAATTGTTTACTGGCTGCAATTAGCACTCGACTGACTTTTCAGCTACTGAGTAATGTTCAAAAATCATCAATCGTAAATAGGTAAATGTAAAATTACACTCCTGTTTTAAATTTTTTATTTTTTTTTCTACACAATATGCAACATGACCGAGAGAGAGTAAATCAGTCCGTCGAATACTCAAATTCACTACGAAACAACACACGCGTCTATATACGCACGCATTATTAGTTAATCCGCGTTCGCGGATTTTCAATGTAAGAACGTCAATTTAAATCGTAGTTAGAAATTCTTGAAAAATATTTCATAAATCCGCGTTCGGTGTTCCACGATAACGGTTTTTTAAACACTTTGTATAATTTTATGCACACTATACATTGAAAAAAAATAAAAGTTGAATTTAAAATACGACAAGATGCGAATTCTCAACAAAAAACAATTACTGTCATCGTAGAATGCGTCGTATGATGTACCTATTATATTCGTATGACATAGTATCCAATTGTGAGCGACGCACGTGTTTAACCGCGTAAAAACCACGGTCATTTAATGTGTTTAACGTGTTTTCCGTTCGCTTAAACGTTATGCTCGAACGGACGTTTTTTTTTTGTTCTCTTAACGAAACGATAAAAATCCGTGTAAAAACCAAAAAGTGGCTGTCGTTAACCACCTGTACAGGCGCATAAGTGCATGCATATTTCATGAAACCCCCAATGTTGTTTTTTCTACAAAGTTCGCGTAATATTATTATACGTACTAGTACACCTTTTTCGTTAGCGTTTTAAACAGACAGTACGGGATCTGCGTTAGCATTGCCATCCCCCTACGCATATAACCGTACAAAATGCACCTACAAATTTGTGTTACCGCACAATAGGTTAATTTCCACTAATGGACCTATGTTATTATATCGGTTGACATTAGCGTAATAATATGGTAATTCTGTGGCCGCGCTATTGTATCGCATGTATAGGGACGGATTATTGAAATTAGGGGGCACGAAAAACCGCGCGTACGCGGACAAACGGACACGACGCCTCCGGGGGCCTAAACACGCAAACCATAACTCCGCATAACTGCCATCCAGCGTAAACGGTCAACAGTTTCGATTTCGGCTGTACGAAAATCTAGATCTCCTCGTTGCCAGTTACGATTTGAAAATAAACCGCTTTGAAAACGTTTAAAATTCGTTTTTCGAACCTCGAAAATCCCCGGAAATCCGGCAACGAGCCACCGACGCAAAGTAAAAGGTGTTTTTGTACGAGTATTAACTTGACAATACAAAATGACGACGTAATAACATAAAACGTGCGACGTTATCAAAGCATTATACGAGTATTGAGTTGTATTATACGTAAGTAGTAGTTTACACGTTTTACGAACATCCATAAAACGACGCTGCGGTCGTAAACCGCGGACGACTTTTGACGTGTCTTTTAAACGCCTCGTTTTGTGATATTTTTGTATTTTAAGCGCATACACGCCGACGTAGGTAAACGTAAATCGTTATTACTTACAAATCGCGAATATTATTATGTTTAATTCAATAATAACACAATATTCTTTTGAACGTTCAAATGTTTATGGTTTTTTTTCATCATGTAACGCGACGTTATAACGGCCATATTCGCTCGTGTAACCCCGCACGTAAACGGTACTATATAGGTACATTGCGTGATATTTGCTTACAATAAAATGTTTATGGCCCACGTATAGAAACCCCGCGAAAAATTCATACCTTATGGCCTATAAACGTCACGTTTTATCGGAGCGATATTTCTAGACTTGCCGAATATTTATGTAAAGTCGGTTTCACTTTTCGATTACTTTTAAATAATTTTTAAACGCATTAGCGCGCAGGTAGTAGATCGCAACTATAGTGCCGATCGATATGTGCCGATATAAAAAAAAAACGAAATGTTAAGATTGTCACCTGTACGAATCTAGGCGACCTGTGATAAAATAATCGTCCGCGGTCGTTGTGAATTTATCGCGGGTAACCTAAATACGCTGTATACAACAACGAACGGGATCGCACACGATTTACGGTATTTCGGTAACAAGAACAACCGTTTGAAACGGGTAAAAAAAAAAAAATATAAAAAATAAAGTAGTCACATACATACATAAGTCATAAAGTAGTCAAAACGAATTAAAATAAATGGAAGTGTGATGTTAAAATTGTACTGTCCAGGATGAACTATTGCGAATACGCAATATTAATGATAAGACTGTAAAAATTGCCGTAACATTACGATTTTATTTTAAATAAACTGGAAACAACTCGACGGTTCAATTGACGATTTTCAATACCGTTGCCCGTGACCGTTTTCGCGCGTAAACGAACGTTTTCGGTTACTCAGTACTGAGGAGTAGGTATTGCATCCGGGCGGGCCGTTATTATCTGAATGTTTTTTTTGCAAAAAATATGCCTTTCGAATAGTTTTGATCGACGTGACAGTGTTTCCGATTGTACGGAGTTCAACGCGTGTATTATAATAATACAACGTTTAATATTCGTTAATCGAAAGCGACAGCGGTTCGATGTTTATGCGGGCGGCAAACCCCTGCACGGCGAACAGAATCGAACTAAAACCCCTATAATACACACGTCCCGTATATTTTTCGGACTTAGGGGCGAGTGCGCGTTACTAGTTCGAAATTAACAAACGTTTTTGCATTTTTACGATTATTTTTACATTGTCGAGAACCACGCGGTGACACAGCGTCTGCAATGTTTAACAAATAATTGTGTAGAATCACCGACGGATCGCTGCGGACACATTTTATTTGTATGTCGTTTTTTTTTTACAAACCCGAAAATCTCGTAAAAGTGCAGGACTATTGCGCACAGATTGTTTTCTATGCGAAAGCGCACATTTTTTTTCACACAACAACGACCGGCCAAGTATAATTCGTTAGAAACGTACATTATTGCGGTTTTAACCCTTTTTTTTTCGATAACCTAAAATATTTTTACCGCGTGTCGAATCCTGCGCGTTTTACCGAAAATTTCTCGCGGCAAACAACTGCACGCTCTCGTCGGCAGCAACGCGCAGTAATTATCAAATTGATTTTGTACAAAACAGCTCGTATGAACACCGGATAAAAGCGCCGGACATGATCCCGTCGCGATAAATTTTTATTAATTCGATTATAACGTTATACGCCATCGACCCCGTGTGTGCCGCTGGTTTTAATATACTACCACTACACAATAACACAGCTACAACATAATAGTAGTATAAAAAACCGTCATTGCGCGATCGAGACGATTATTTTTACCGTTTGCCTGTACGTTGTCGACGTAATAATTAATACGAAACGAATGGTTTTTAACGGTTGATCAAACATCGATAATGCGCGAGTGCCGTTTTATGCGTATAATACGGTGTATTATATATAGTGTTTACTCGGGGGCAACTAATTATTATTAATATTTCCTCCGGACGACGCGAGGAGCGTGTAAAATCGTAGGGGTGCCTTCACTAATTTAATAATATCATTACGATATCGTGTACTCGTATCGATAATATGCGTCGAAAGACCTCCCGACGATTCGCTTCCGCGCGCGTTATTTCTCTTCCGACCATACACGGCTAGGAGGGTATCGTGTTATAATACATTTCGCGTATTAATATACGCGCACAAGTCCGTTTTCTTTTCAGTTTTTTAGTTTCCCGAGAAAAAAAAAGAAACTCGGTCAACCGAACGTAACGCGATTATAGTACGTCGTCGTCGTATTATTATATTACCGCAGTGCTGGAGCGATCGCAGCACGACGCGAACCGCGGACGAATACGTGTACACATATCATTCATTATATCGACGGTAGAGGGTATAAAACTATACTTACGTGTTTTTATAATAATAATAATTTTTTTTTTTTAACAAAGGGTAAAATAAATCTGTAAGAACCGTGAGCTGGGATCGACCGAACGTGCAAAAGAATAGGTATATTTGCGATCGGTTCTAAACCGTTTGTTGAGACCGCTGTAGCGATTCAATTTAAATCGCGTTTTTATTGCTACGACCGCGCATCGAAACAAGCGTATTATAAATAACCGTTACTCTGGACGGTTTTACGTACAAGTTTTACAATCCTGCCCAGAACGGTTTTACTCGAAAACGTTCGTATTTTTTAGATTCGGTTTATACCAAAGTATAACAATTGTTTTTTTTTCAAATTTTACGCCACTCTCCTTCGTTCGATCGTTCCAGACTCGAGTTTACACTCCGTCGATGCGAGAGCTCGAATTTCGTTTTTATACATCGCGAAAAAGCTCAGGTACGAAATAAAGCGCAAGTACGAAATTCCGAAAAATCAGAGTACGGCCAAAATGTACCCAAACGAATACAACGAGGTGAGAATTTACGGCCCGAAAAAATCCTCCCCGAACGTATTGTACAAGGGGGTATGGATTGAACAACGCGTACACTTATAACAATAATATTAGGTACATACATTATAACGGTCCGTCGCGGTCGCAGCGTGAGAATCGCTTTGGATTTCGCGTCCTACAAAAGATTCTACCCACGTGCTCGCGCGATGTTTTTTGGGGAGGATTTTCGCTGCGGTTTCTCTCTCGTACAGATACGTATAATGCATAGCCGACCGTTCTTTCTTATAACACAGCGTAATGTTTTTATTATACACTCTCTGTCTCCATCCACCGTTCGGACACCAAAATAATAATAATATACAACACCAGGTGGTGATCCGAGGATTTTGGCCACGCGAAAACAGATGTCGGTCACGGCTCTCGGTCGGTCTCGGCGACCGGGGGATGCGTGAATAATGTAATCTCGCATTAGCCCGTAAACGCGCGATAACAGCCCCGGAACGGACCTGGTGTTTGGGCTCGTCCGGATGACGGGGCCTCGGGTGATTATAATATTTATAGGCAAATTAC
The DNA here is from genome assembly GCA_017140985.1 of Hormaphis cornu. Classification (NCBI taxonomy): domain Eukaryota; kingdom Metazoa; phylum Arthropoda; class Insecta; order Hemiptera; family Hormaphididae; genus Hormaphis; species Hormaphis cornu. Next base: position 7,072,716 of record CM029364.1, on the reverse strand, counting down.
GTGATAGAGAGAGACAGCAGGTTCATCGAGATGTTTCAAATTCGTTTTATTGTTTTGTTTCAAGCGCTTTTGAAAATAAAACGTATGACGCGCAATAATAATACCAATTTATTGCAGGCGCGCTCGAGACACCGGAACGACGTGTAATGTACGTAATAGTATTCTTTTGCTGTACCTATCTGCGCGGAAAGCGAAACCGACACTTTATGTAGCCGATATTAATAATTTCGTTCGCCTGTGCTGCGGGAGACTTTGCGGAAAAATACTGCTGAACAAGTCGTGCAAGACGGGGCCGTGATGCGAGTTCAACGATACGTATTTCCCTCCGCGGAGACGTGTTTTCAGCGAGGGTAATTATACTCTTAAAGTTTTATTTTTTCGTGTACAATGCGTCGATACGTCTATCGGTGTGTGTGTGTGTTTTCTCGTCTTAACTCCGTTACACTTCATTTCACGTGCGCAGTAAAAGCATTATGAAATCATTTTAAAACTTTGAACACTATGAGCAATGGATTTTTACAGTATTATGGGTACAAAATTTGTAAAAAAATAAAATGCGATACGATAGAAGATTTGTATTTTACACTTTTAAGCGCAGCGACCCATATTGTCTCACAGTTATTTTCTTCTCGTCGTTTCTGTCGATACTGAACCGGGTGAAAGCGCAGTGCACCGATCACGACTGTTCCGAAACCAAAAAAAAAATCTTAAAAATAACGCTCTGAAAGGCTTAGAATCTCGTTAAACTACAAATTACAAACGAAACCGGGCAGCTAAATGAAAATCCTATGAGTTGACGACGTCTCCGAAGTGTTCTATTTCCTCGTACATAAATGCGCGTAAATTCTGTACGTTTGCGAACTTTAAAACCGAATTTAGTGAGAGATATGCTTTGATCGTTGGATGTATTGCCATGTTATTGCCTACAGTGATTTTTAGTAGTGGCTTAAACTGTCGACGTTTTAAACGGATTGTTTTGTTTTTTCTCTCCTTTGAAATAAATAACGTTCACAATACCTATGCGTCTTAGATACACGCCTAGCGCCTATGTATGATAATATATTAAGTTATGAACTAAAAAAACGAGATAAAAAATATCAATTATATCAAGTGAAAAAAAAATGTCTATACGCCGCAGTACGGTTAAAGAGACGGAGAAAAGAAAAAAAGCATTACCCCCGGGAGGTTGTTTTTTTGGGCGTTTTTTACTTCTTTTTTTTCATTATTTACGTATAGGGGGGAATTACTTTTGTTCGCGTGAAATAAACGTTCAAACTAGATTTTTTCAACCATCCGGGACCCTATTCGGAAATCGCGAGCCAAAAAAAAAATACACAATATACCAACTATTTCCAGCTGTAATTACGACACGCACGCATAAAAATTATGACTTTATTGAATTCGCTAACCGAGTATTATTTAGCATTTAAATTCCGTCGTATTGTTCGTCTTGGTATACCCATAATAAAAAGTGTGGTAGGTATTCGTTGACGTGCAGACTTCGTAGTGGGTAAGGGGCGATGGTTAGGTGATGGTTGGTAATTCAGGCATTTTTTTCCTACAGGACCCGCGGTGTTTGCTGCCGAGAGAAAAGCATACAACGTTGGCAGAAAAAAATTTGATAAATGCCTTGCAGACTTACAATACAAATTCGATAAGGATATTATAGCTACAAGTTTGTATTCGAACAGCGCGGGAAAACTTTTCTGGCAATGAAGTGATGCCATATTGTGTCAGCACGATTTATCGGCCAGTTGAGACTAGCTGTAGCGATGCTAACTTGAAACTTTTGATTTTTGAACTGCACCTACTGTAATAGCGCCGATACAAAGAAAACGAAATAGCTCGTATAAATTTTATTTTTTTGTATTTTATGAAAAAATTTCATACTTTTACTGTACGAACGCGATGTACTGTGCTCGAAATTGTAAGAGAATTATTTTTTTCCAAATCGCTTCACAATATGTTGTCACAAACGTTTTGAAATTTCTAGGAATTTCACTTATTTTCTCAACCATTTTTTCTGGGTACCAATTATTTTTATGATTTCATTTATTATGTAACAAAATCGCGTTAGCAAAACAATTTAGATTAAAACCGTTCTCTCGAAAAACGACAAAAAAAAAAAAAAATAAATATAATCCACTCGAGATAATCATAATTCATTTTGTATGAAACAATGCACTTTCGTTAAATAATAATATGCCAACAAGTTGCATTTGACAAGCCGTGACGTTTCTGTTTGAACAAATACAAAAGCCCGAATTTTATAAACGCACGACAGCTATAAGCCGGCGCAACGTACCTATAAATATGAAACATAAAATTATTCTCATCGCATGAACGTTTTGTACTTATACGCAAAATACAAACCACCAGAACAAATGATAATGAATTTGAAAAACATTTCAATCATCGCCGTTATTATTTTTACTGTTATTAAGCTTTTACAAAATCATTATAGTACCTAAATTTTCAACCCCGAGGCAACTATATGTTTGTTTTCGATTCTGGTTTTGAACTTATTCGCCCGAACAAAAACTAAATTTTCTTTATATTGAATTAATAATATTGAGCATATTATCATGACCCACTCCGTAGTACCATTTTTTCTTTCCGACTAAGATTCAAATTTTCTTAAGACTATTTTAACTTGTGAAGAGCGTTGTTTCTACACTGATAGTAATGTTCAAGGCGGGCATTAACTCGTTAAAAGTTAAAATTAAGTTAAAAACTAAAAACGACTTTACCAATTTTTTTTTTTTGTGTTAAGTTAATTTCTATTAAATTTAACTTGTTAACTTTAAGTTTATTTAGGTATTTATTTATTAGGTATTTGCAATACCTAATCAAAAAAATTTTTTTAACTCTACCAAAAAAAAATAATTAGTAAGAAGAAAATTTCAAAAAAAAAAAAAACACGAAAAAGGAGAAAACGTCATGCTCTAGGGAGAAAACCATATGGTGAAAATAAATATGAACTGCTATCTTTATTTGAATTTAATTTTTTTTTTTTTTTTGGTTAACTTTTCATATAATCAAATTAATGAAATTAACTTATAACTTAATTTGTGTTTTTTCAACTAACTGAACTAAACGAGTTTAAAAGTTTCAGCTAGTTCCATTAATTATTTTAAAAGTTATGGCAAAAAACTAAATCTATCGTGTCAAAAAAGACCATTGTCGCGTAATTTTCAACGTTTTTGGTCAAATTTGACTTACTTTTTTCATTGCCACTTTTTCAATTTTTAACTTTCGAATTTGAGACCCCATCAAAGTACGATAAGAGACCGAAGACCTTTCACTGGAGGAATCGAACGGAAAAATCGGAGCATTCCTTATACCATTAAAAGTGTTCACTGAAAAACAAGAAAAAAAAAACATCATCGTAAAAACAGTACGCATTCATCGCCAACGGTCAGAATCTAAAAAAATATTACATACTATAATCGGTAACTTACTGCGTATAAAACGATCAAACGTTGCATTTTTCAAATGTCAATAACGTTTACGTTTATGTATTTGCTAGTCGAAAAAACTCGTCGACCATTATACGTTTCGAAACGGCCAAACGAAACGGCGTGTATCGACGTCGAGGATCTTGTTGCGCAAGGCGGAACCAAATTTCGTTTCCGCAACTACGTTAATCTACAATATCTGATCTGTTCACTCGTGTTTTACGGTGTATTAACCACGATGTTATGTTACGTAGACCAAACTCGATAGATATTTATAATTTGGTTGGTATTGTTGTGTAGGTACTGCGACCTAGCAAGCGTGTTAAGCAATAAAAACGGATAAAAGTGTGTATGATATTAGTACGGTGTATGATGTTAATTACCTGCCTAGAGTATACGTATGTTATACATTTTTTACCTCGTGAATTTCGTTATTTTATGAGATGGTAGGTAACCATCTCATTTATTATTCGATCAAACGCCTTTTTTTCGTTTGAAGAAATAAGAACATGGGCACGTCAAAAATACGTTATTGTACTGCAACTGGTCTCATATTATCGCGTTCGACCTAACCTAACCTGATCACGGTGATCGGAAGATTTTTGGCGATACCCGAACATTTTCGAATTTATAAGTTTTAGATTTATAATATATATATTACGAGAAAACGTTTGTAAGTTCAGATGTAAGTTACCCTTTTGAATGCCTTGTGAGTGCTCTAATCAAGCTAGTAGTCGATAGTCGTCGCATAAAACGTAGAATTTTCGAGAAAAATAGAAACATTTTTTGTTCTAAAAGAACGAAAAATGGTTCGCGTTAGAATATAACACGCACAATAATATTAAGATGTCTCGGAATCTTTTCCAGCCGGATAAACACACTGATACGATTCTGGTACGCCGCTCCACGAGAGGACTCCCGTGGAGCGTCTGCCGATGAAATGTTTTTTACGAATGACTGACACAAAACATATTATAAATAATTCAAGTACACTGCCTGTAAGTACAACAACGTGAGTGTCATTGCGTAACTCGCCGTCCGTTAGCGCGATATAAAACGTCCCGGTTTTGAGTAATTCGTGGTCATTGTCGTCGAAGATAGCGAAAACGCAGCATGTGAGTATAGAATTGTAACGTTTCCCTGTGTACACATAATACGATAGTGCGAAAAACCAATCTTTTTTTTTTTTTAATCGTCTGATAACTTTTAAAAACTGACCTTACTTCGTACAAGTAGTAGGTTAGGTTAGGTAAATAAATGGTTTAAAAGGTTTTATAAATGATTGATTTTCATTTTTCTCCTATAACCAAATTGTTTTACAGTAAGTATAGGAATAGAATCTGTCAAAAAGGTTTCGGGACAATATTAACTATAAGTACAGTTTATTGGATGTAACGGAGGGCTAAACAACCGAACGAATCCTCATTTCATTCATAGTTAAGTGGGACGAATTCGAGAAAATTTTGAAAATTGCAAATGTCGTTGCTCAATGGTTTTTTTTTTTTTAGAAAACCGTGTAGATTCCCTTCGAACCGATCACACTATAGGCATCGATATCATTGTATGCTGCAAGGCTGGTCCTTAACTCGTTAAAAGTTAAAATTAAGTTGAAAAGTTTCATTTTAATTTTGAACAAGTCGATTGACTCGTAAAATTATTTTTTTTTTTTAACTGTAAACTACTGATAAGTTAATTTTTTCGGTACACCTAAAACCGTAAAATCTTTACAGTCTCAATTATCTCTGTTTTAAGTTAAGTTTTTTTTTAACTTTTTCAATTTAAAAAATCAAAGAAATTAACGAGTTGAAAAGATGCGTTCGTCACTTGCCCAGCTCGAACTGTACAATATGACGGACAATATTTTTGTGATTTTCAGGAAACGTTCAAGTCGCGTTGCAGCAGTCATGCCACTGGTTTGCGTGTGCTCGGCGCTGCTGATTGTCATGGCCAGCGGTCATCCGCCGTGTAATTTTCGTTCGCTGTACGTTCCCGAAGACAACAGAGCAGGAGACTATTACAGTAGCGTCGATTTGGACGAGCCCGTTCCGTTCGCCGTCGTCAACAAGCCCGTGCAGGTAAAAAAAAATATTTTACACGAACATTAAGAAGAATGTCTTCTGCTGCGCAGTGTCGAAATCAGCTCTGAGCAGTTTTTGAAAATTTTCACAAATAACGAGAGTAGTAATTCATACGAAAACAAAGCGTGCGTAGAAAAGATGTATTTCATAACTGTAGATCATAACTCTCGGAGTCGTTGCAGCGAGGCCGTACAACTCTCATACAAGGTTTTTGGGTTTCCGAATTCACGTTAGGTACAACAGCTGCTTTCGAAACCTCAGTTGCGTTCGATGATTAGGTATTATCGATCGCAACAAACGACACGCGTAATACTATACAGCGTACTGTGTTGATATAGCGTTCAAGAGTCAAACCCGAAAATCGTCGAAAACGACAATATGGGTGTGTACGGACAAACCCTTGCATCTGTGTTTTTCAGGCGGTCGAGAAAAAATTCGCCGTGGACCGGACGACCGACGAGGTGACGCGTTCTGCGCGGACAAATTTGAAAAAGAAAAACTCCGAGATCATCAGCGTTTTGATGGGACTGCGCAAGGCCATGTCACACCACTACAACGAACGTCTAGACGGCATTCAGTGAAGTTTTCGTCGCCACCTCCGTTTTATGAAATACGCCTACCTAAAAATATGGCAATAAACGAAAACTCGCCATGTACGAAACGTTTTTTTTTTATTATAATTATTTTACCCAGTAATTTAATATATTACGCACTTCAAACTTCTCAGCGTTTTTCCCGACCTTTTCCTACTATACGAAGTCAAGATAAAATGGGACGTTATCACAAGGTATATATTATTATTATTATTATACTCTATCGAGTAGTAAGGCAACAGTACTACCTGAACAAATAGATTTACTGCGCGTGTTTTTGATCGTAGACAATGTCTACGCTGAAAATTCCAAATAACATTTCATTGCATAGAAAAATATATTATGTACTTCAATTAATCGTAATTTCGTTTGCTGGATTTTCACACATCAATGACACGCGTGTAGTTCAATTTACGAAAAAATGAAAACACCTACTTTACTACTGATACACCGACGACTGAATGCTTCAGAATTTTGTAAGTAGTGTTTTTGTAAAAAAAACTTCTCAACACATTTACATCATTAATCCGCCTGTTCTGGAAATGTACAACTCGATAAGAACAACGAAATAAAAGACATAGACATATTGTTTAAATCGATATAACTTATAAGTTTTACTTATAGTAAAATATGATGTTAATAATACAAAAAAAAACATTCAATTCGTGTAATATGGGTTTTTTATTTAAATACATTCAGAAAAGTAACAAACAATTCTGAATTAAATGATAACCGATATAAATGCTGACAAGTTAAATTACAACTAGTAATGAAATCGTGATGAATATGGAGAAATATTTTTGCAAGTTATCAGAACAAACAAGGTTGGTATAAATATACGTGTTATTTTGTAACATAGTAAAAAAAAACTAGTGCTTTGTACACGATATAATTTCATAATAATATATAACCAAAATAAAAAAAGAACAAAATTTTATCTTCGTCATTCAATTAAACTACAAATCATATCATGTGACTAACTTAGAGAAAAATCTTTAAAAGGATTTTCGTGAATGTTTAATATGTATCAATAAGAAATAAAAATCTTTAACACACGCGCGTTTACAATTACTTAAAATTATATTTACTATTTGTAAAGTATAATTTGTAACGATAAAAAATTTTTTATAAAAATCAACTTTTTCCAATAACACAATGCACATCAAACACTTACGAACTATGTAATCCAACGATCATTAGTTGTAACTAATCAATATATATTAAAATATATTACAAAAATAAATTAAAATACCTCAGCCTTTTTTACATATGGTGAAGAGTAAAAATATGGTCTAATAATACGACGTTGTTTTTTTTTTTTTAATGTTTTAAGTAAATTAAAAACAAATTTAAATATTCAATTTACTGTCGTGACAGATATCATAAATTTCATTGTTACACGTCATTATAATAATGAATCACGATGTATACTGCGAACGGTTAATAATATAAGTAGAGCTGTATAATTAATGATCAAAATACAAACATGAAATATGATATCAAGGGATCATCTCTAGTCGAATATAATCTATTTAATATCTCCAATAGAACCGTTGAGAACGACCTTGTCAACTAACGCTATTGACGAATCTCGAGAAACGCCTTCGAGTTCTAACATTACTATGGTGTTTACTCCCGGGGCTGGAACGAGATATGTAGCTGGGATGTAAAGTGTCACTTGAGGTCCAGCCGATGGCCAATACCGTCCTACATTGATTCCGTTCACAAATGCGACGCCCTTAAAATAAAAATAAAAATCATACAAATGGTAAACACGACTGAATACCAAAACCGTAAATGCCGTTTATACGTCAAGAATATGGCAAAATGATACTATCTTTCGAAAAATACGGCCGGTGACGGATAATAAATTACGGCGGTTGTCATATTTTGGGTGCGAATACCTTTTTCCAGCCAGTAGTATCCAAATAAGTGTCGAGGCATCTTTTCGAATCATTCGGCAAAGTAAATTGTGTTTTGTACAGTGCCGGCAGTATGACCGACTTTTGCGGTTGGACCGTTGAAAACCAAGATGTCTCGTTAAACGGGTAAGCTATCATTTTCCAAGGCCCTAACGTGTGTCTTCCCAACGTGACCGAATCAAAAATACCCTAAAAATAACAACATTCGATTACAAACCTGCCTTATAACGTATATACACTGATATACTGACCTTTCTGTCTTCTAGGGAACTTCCGTAGTTGATTCTTCCTTGGTTTTCTATCAAAATACTCAACTTATCGACTGAACCGTTGACATTCAACAGTACCGGCGTGTTTTCGCGGTGTCGGGGTATCACGGTAACTTGCACCTAGGGAAAAATCTCGGTCTTAGACGTCTGCGAGAACGTAAGACCAAAAATTAATAAATAGCCCCCGATCGCTCACTCGGTCCAAGTAGACGATGGCTCGATCTCTAACCGTGCTGATGGTTAGATTCACAGGAGCCGTGACGTCTTTCTGTTCCTCCGTCAGCGTCGTCTCGTACATCACGAATCCCGAGTTGACGTCCATGCTCTCGAACGCCAGCGGGACGTCACTGTCGACGGGCCGGAACCGTTGCGTGACCTTTTCGAAGAGGCTGGCCATCGGCCGCAAAACGAATCTCCCGTAATCGCCTTTGGGCGCCGGAACGGGCGATATTTCGTTCGAAACGGCAAAGTTCTAAAAAAACAAAAAGGAAGTTTAGCCGTCGACACGATTAACATCATACTTAGTGGAATAACACGCGTTCTCATACGACTGAAAAACGAAAAACGTGCCTCTCGTTCGAGCAATTTTTTAATTTTAAAATATTTCTCCGTCGGATCTCCGGCCTCGTTCAGCGGCGCGTCGTAGTCGTACGACGTCAGCTGCGGCGAGTAAATCGTGTTTTTTAAATTATCGTTGCTATTGGCACCGGCGGTGAACCCGAAATTCGTACCGCCGTGGAACATGTAGAAGTTGAACGACGCGTTTAGGGCCAGCATGTCTTTGGCGACACGCACAACGTCGTCGGAGTCTATCCGAGGCATCGGTTCCCGCCAATGGGACAGCCAACCCGCGTAGAATTCCGAGTTGACGAGCGGTCCTCTCTTTTGAGTTTTTCTCATATAATCGAAACACTGCGAAACTGAAAACCGCGTTGGCGATAAGCAAGACTTGGGCTCACTCGTAAAAAAGTTGATTTTAATTATACAACTCGTTTAACTTAATTAGTTGATTGTTGTTTTAAATTTAAAATTTCCGTTTGTAATAATTTAAAACGTCTTTTCGAAACTCTTTGAAACGAAACAAAAGTGTAAGAAGAAAATTTCAATAGGAAATACTTTTGAAAATGGCGATATTTCATACTCGGTACAAAACCGCGCGTGGATTGAAACTATCAAATCTTATCTTTATTCCGAGTTCAGTTACTATTTTTTTTTCTGTTCTGTCAGTTAACAACTTTGAAAATATTTTGTCTATCTTAACTTTTAGTTTCTTCAATTGATTCAACGGTTAAAAAACGTTGTCAACCTGCCCAGCCTCGGTCGATGGTACATAATACGTACCGTTTCTCGACGACGTGCCAAAATCGACGGTCGCGTAAACCTCGGGTACAGAACCGCACGCAAAGTATGAATATCCGCACCCGTCGGTAGTGTAAAGCAGGGCTTTATATCCCACGTATTCTTTGTACAAATCGCGTTGCCATAACATGTGATCCCGGTCACAAGCGTAACTACCGTATTCGTTTTCTACCTGCGAAAACAAAATAATTTACAAAAGTGTCGCCCGTACAAGGCGACATAGACATTCATTTACTTGAACCATTATGATATTTCCTCCGTTTCCATACAAAAACGGTTCGATCTTTGGCATAAGCCGATTAAACCATTTCGCGACGTAATGTTTGTAACCTGAAACCAAAAACATTTAGACGCGACGTGTGTATCGCGATTACCTACATATAGTGATAATACGTGATATATTAAACGGTTTAACTAAACATATTTCTTTTTCTACATAACATTCTATAGATAACAAAGTTCACTTATAATAATATATATATGTGTGCGTATATAGCTCATGTGGACGTTCGGACCGTGTAAGTATTATCGTGGTGTTGTATACTATCAAAGTTACAAGTAACATAACCGCGTATTTATTTTAGTTAGAAATAAGACATAACCTTTTTTAAACACACCGCTTCTTAGTATTTTTAATTTACCGGAATCACTATGATATGAAAACAAATATAATTCGTACAACATTAAAATCAACTTTTGCGTATCGTACGTACTCGGATCGTTAGTTCTGAGCCGCTTCGTAGGAACCACGTTCAGTAGCCAGTAAGGAAATCCGCCCTTAAACAAGTAAATTCGATTTCAAACATTCTATCGAAGTCGTAATCATACACTGTAATTAACTACCTATAATTACAATACTCTCGACCACTCACGAAATCTCTCTCGGCGCAGATGTACGGTCCCGGTCTGAGCAGTACATACATTCCCTCGTCTTTGATCAACTGCAAGAAGTGCTCCAAATCAGCCATCTCTTCAAAGTCGTATACGCCTGGATATGGCTCGTGTAAACTCCATTCCACATAGCTAACATTACACAAGATATTTGTTTTGTGGTCGACTATTGAGTTTTGAACAATATTACCCGTAAACAACCTACAACTCTCATAGTTTTCTATTTTCTGCATGGAGTATATTTTTAAAGTATTTGACGTTATGTGTGTTTTTTTTAAGTAGGTACGTTTACACTCACGTCGAAATAGCATTTAAGCCAGCTGCTTTCATTTTGCGGATTCTGTCTTTCCAGTAAGGCTTAGGAACTCTGAAATAGTGTAACGAACCGGACACGTACCGGAATACTTGACCGTCCATGAGGAACTCGTTTTTTTCATAGTCGACGGTAAAAGTTGGTTTAGTCGTCTGAAAACAAATTAAACACGCAAACGAGTGAATACTTAGTTCTTCTATAGTTAATTCGGTTTTGACAATACTGACATAATCTAGCTGTTTTAAGTTGTACATTGTACAAGTTTTTAAAGATAAAAAAACTGCATAGGTGACAAGCACGCTAAGTAATGAACTAAGTTACCGGAATTATGCGGTACATAAAGGTAAAAATTATAAGGTTAGGTAATTCATCGTGATCAACGGTGGGCTAAAAACAAATGTGTCTTCCGATCAACTTCTTTAAAGTTCTTAGAAAAATTTACGAAAACGTTATGCGTCACACTTAACTCAAAAAGTGTCGATTTTTATTTGTGTGTAATACGTTCACCAAACCAAAAATTTAAACAACGATAGTTTTTTATAAATGTTTTGCAAAGTTAATTTTATTGAACGTCATGACTGTTGTGATGATAATGATATGATTTTCTATTGACTAATATTTACACACATGTAATCGATTAAAAGGATGAAAAACGTCGGTTAAGTAATGCGCATTACAAGGAATTCTCGTAAATATGTTGAATTTCCACATTATTTTTCGACACTATACACTGTATACAGTGTATAAGATTACGTAGTACAATACTGAACACTATACACAAATCATAATAGATATCCAACGAATAACAACAACAAAAGATTCGAATTTTCACAAATTTTTTTTTTTTTATTGCTTCTTGTTCGGTTTTCACATGATACAGGTGTACGTTCACTTTTTTTCAACTTTCTTGCAAAATATGTTTGATAACTTGATGACGGAACAATGTACAACAAACGTTACTTCGAAATTTTACACAACAATTCCGTTTCTGTATTTAACCATGAAACGAGTTTTTTTTTTTTTGATAGTTTCTCGAATCGATTCTAGATTACGAGATTGTACGTGGATTACAATATATAATATTCGCACAGTCTAGGGCACAATCACACGCGTGTAAATGTTGAATAGGTACGAAATCACAACGGACATGATAAATGGTACGAATACTATTATACTTTTATTTTTTGTTTCTATAGTTTGTACACTGTCACTTATTTTTCTCGTGTGACGAAATAAATATCTGATTGTGTTATAACTGTACCCATGAATAAACGATTTATTTTCTTACTAAATAGAAGTTATTTCTTCAAATTTACATCAACAGGATATTTTGTTCGTAAGGTATAGATTGATTTTATTAACGATTTTACAACAAATCGACATGTGAAGGACATTTTAAGTATAACAATTGTAATAATAACGTTTTTGAATAATATAATGCCAGTTGAAATCGATTTTTAATTAATTCTGACTATGCCAAAAGACGCTAAAATTTATTAAAACTGATAAAAACTACTGAAAGTATCAATTGCTTAAAAACGATCTTGTATAGTTGATATACCTATACTGATTTTTTTGACCTATTTAAAAAACACATTTTTATATTGTCAACAAAATACTGGACAACTATTTGTTTTTCACAAAGAACCTACTGTACACATTTATACAAAATCCATTCAAACCTTGGTGTAATATGATGTTATAACTAGCAAAATCGTGTACTTGAATGGGGCTTTTAGTCTAAAACATTAAACGTATTAAAATTGAAAGCGGGCGAGTCGTAACACAATTTGAAGAAGATAACGCGCATTGTTGCAGATCATTCTCATATATAATAGGTTTTTGGTGAAAAAAAAATTATTTTATGACTGTACTTCTAAAAACGACTGTTTAAAAAAAAAAAAAAAAAACTCATACTTTAACTCGTTTGTCATTCGATCGTTGATATTTGGAGATTGTAAATTATAATTGTATACAAAATATCCAGCTCTAATTTTGCGGAACCATCCTTATTCTACAACTTTATAATTTTACTTCCATCGCGGGATTCGACGTTTGCAATCCTCTGTCGTTTGATATTGTCCAATTTACTGTTTTAAATGACGTGTTTAAACACAAGTTACACATCAAAAACATTACAAGAGTTTGTATCTAAACATAATTGAACATAGTGCGTACAAACAATACATTCGAATGTTTTTCGAACCGCTTAATAATAATAATTAAACATTTTTTCGTTACTCGATCTACCTGTACATGTTTTCCGCTATAGAGTTTAGGAATAACATAACAATATTATGTATGTTTGCAAAAACAAGCGGTCGCGTAATTTACGATAAAATTCTCAAGTTCATAAGTTCCAACAAAACACACGTATCGTTATAATTTTATACTTATATATCACAGGTATAATATGGACGAACTGAACAATAAATATATACATTTGAAAGAAACGCAACGATTTGAATTTATTGCCATTTTTGTTTTTAATATCAAAAAGAACTTGTGAGTCTGGTTGACATTTACTCGAACGATTATTAAAGACCAGTTCGATAATACGCAGCGATTATATTTTATCGTCGTGGAAGACGATCGCATTAAACGGTATACAGACGTACCTATATATATATAGGTTCGCTATACTTGTTAGTTGTTATTTTACGTTAAGTAATACATAATCTTTTACAGTTTTACACAACGGAAATTTTTTTATTGGAATACTAACGGTTTACAAACAATAAATCAAATAATTATATTTACCAATGTTTTTTTTTTTCTATGATTATTAACACACTGTTTTTGCACACATTAATTCAACATAATGTATACGCGCGAATTGTGCACAGCCCCGAAAATTCGTTTAAGTCCCATAAAATCGAGAAAAATGTACAAACGTTCCTATCTCAACAGGGATCTAATACAAAATCAATCATTTATCCGTTCTCTGTTTTGCTTTTGACTCCCCACATCGCGCTAATCGTATACGTACTATATCGACTGTTGACCTACAATCAACGTACGGCTGTCTATACCGGCATCGTTTTGAAAATACGCAAAATAAAGAAGAATGGGGAGCCACTAGGGTGTTCGCATGAGTACAACACAACGTGCTATTTAACGAAAAACTGTATATATATATTACATTAAACTAGTATCGAACGGAAGTTTATGTGATTCACGAGTACGCGGTACCGAACGGAAGCGAGAATACGCTACAACACGCGGCTCTCAAAATTTTCGATTCCCCGCGTTCGGGTCGTGCAATCAACGTTCCGTACTCACCCCGGAAAGTGCCGCGGAGAGACCGGCGACGACGGCCGCGAGGTACAGGCAGACGGTGGCGACGGACGGGGAAGTGGCGCGGCGGCGACGGCCCAACGACCGCAGGCGGCCCACGACGGCAGCGACCTGCAGCATGTCCGTTCTGCGACGCGCCGCGGGACGCAGAAAGTTGTCGCGTCGCCGGCGATTCGACGACTGCGGGCTGCGCGCGGCGACTACGTACGGAACGTCGCGACGCGGCCCGGTGTCGTCCCGTAAGAAAGGGGTGCCTACGCCGAGGTGGTACCCACCCCTCCTCGCAGTGTCAACCAGTGACGCCTTTCTCCCAGAGTGTGCAGTTTTTTTTCGTATTACGCCACACTTACAGTGAAACGGTCATTAGTTTGCGATATGGGAGTCCTTCCACGGGCCCGGCAAATCAGTTCGTTAAAATACTTACAAAAGGCCGTCGACGAATATACGGTCTGTTCTTTTGTATATTTACGGGTTCTCGTAAAAGTGGTGGCGAAAAAGTGCAGGATGGTACTTTTGAAATGAAACTTTTTTTTCTCTTTTTTTTTTTTTTTTCGCTTAGTTCTTTTAGTTCTGACGAGGATTTCTTTTTTTAATAAAACAAAATACAATCGGAAAACCCGTTTTGTTTAGTCGGGTATGTGTTTTTTAACAGTTAATCCTCGAAACGCTTCCGAAGTTGAAACTTTCCACAGCGCATCGAAACGAGTGATTTATAATGGTGATCGGCAAAACGTCCGTGATGATCAGTGGATTTGCGTTAAAAGAAGAAGTAATCGCAAAAACTGTGGCGGAGTAACCTCGCTTCACCGGTACTTACCTAAAAAATGTATGTCATCAAATTAAAAAACTCGACGAACAAATAGTTTTGATATCTTCGCGATAAGTCACAAACATTTATACGTACGATTCGGGAAAAAAATCAACGAGTTCAAGCTATAGTTTCGGGTAAGAGTCGTTAAAGTTTAACTTAAAATTTTAAAGTTTTTATAAACATAGTAACGGGTCGCCGCGCGGATAGAAACAGACTGAATAGCTGCTACAGTTGAATTAGAGACGGATGATGACTGCGTGGGTAGCTGGTGTGTAACTGGTATATAGAATGTATTATAGACCCGTTTATTAGTTTCCGACGTTTATCCGATCGCCAGAGTAAAATGTAGAGAGAGAGATATATATAGTCCACTCGCCTCTTCGCGCCATGACCTCCGGCAACAGCACAAAACGTCGCCGCCGTTCACTGACCAGATACGAAAATCCGGTTTAATCGTCCACCTCGGCCGGCGTGGGCTCAACACTGCGACAGCGCGGAAAAATCACCCTAAATCGCGGTTCATCTCGCATTTTTCGTTGTGCCGCTTTCGAATCGCAACTACTTTTTCTGCGATAGCGGAACACAGCTGCGGCGCACAAAACCATAATTTCCTTCCTTCCCTCCGCCGCGTAGTGCTCGATCAAAATTAAAGACTTTAAAATAACACGTATTTTAAACACTTACGCAACATTATGATTTATGGGTGAGGGTGGTAGAACTACTTCTTAGTAGTAGAAAATTTTTCTAAGATTCAAACAAATATTTTATTTCAAAACAGAAGGGAAAAAAAAGATTGACTGGTTGGCCCTAGCGCAATCGATACAAAAAAGCAGTGACAGTGCGTGTTTTTGTACCTATGTACCTCTTCCTTCCCTCCGCCGCGTAGTGCTCTGTTCGTGGTTTTAAATTTACAGCAAAGTGGTTTAATTTCTTGAGAAAATTTAGGTAAATCTTACTTTTTTTATCAGTAGAATTAGTAAGATCAATCCAGTTATAGTAGATTAGACGGCCAACGCTGTGACAGCGATAATGTACCCTTACCGATTATAAATTCAAAACTAAACACCAATTATCGATCAGGAGCGTTAAATATTATAGTTATGGTATTAATAATCATGTGAATATTTCGAGCTTTTCTATTACCGATTTATGAATATCCCCACAGTTCATTGAACTATTGTGATTGTCTTGACAAATGTATCAATAGTCAGTAATTTATTATTGCAGGAAGCGCTGAGTAGCGAGTGTACGAACAATTTTTAACTTTTCCATAGGAACCGCAGTCTAACCTGCCTGATGGTACACGTAAAAATATGTGTTTTTTTTTTTTTCAAAGGTCGTTGTGCTTTTATTCGCAGGACAGTGTTTACCTGAATCAATTGTTATGTTTCATAACCTAATTCTGACGCGATCATTCGTCATCGTGCGAAGGAACCCCGCAAAAGTTATGTACATTAAGTACAGGCACTATACACCAAAAATGAACGGATAATTCTTGAATTATAATTTATTTCATGCGTTTATTTGGGTTCAACCCCATTAATAAGTATATTTTTATGTTTATCGCACACAAAGTAACTGTTGTGACGGGAAAACAATTATAACAGTATATAATGTGTATTACTAGATTTTGCAGAACGCGGTGAGCATTAACTATACTAGGATAGTTATCATTTTTAATTTTTTTTCCCGAAAACATCAATTTTCGTCGTATAAGATTTGGGTGTAGTGATAAACGAAAAAATTACTATTCCGAAAACTGTTGCGACTAACTATAGAAGTTCGAACACGTAGCTTAGACGGGTTCGACGCATTTGTAAGCGAAAACGGCACCCGCATTTCTGTAACATTTCTGTCAGCATTTTTATAATAGTGCACGCTATTACAAAAAAAAAAGTAACTCGTATAACATGATATCCCAATGGGTATTCCGAATCTATGACAAAAAAATTTCGTAGAAGATGACGGATTGATTGCGGGGAACCGTCCAAAACAAAACGCGACAACACGTTGCTTTTTTTTCTTTCGTACACAACTTTTACACGTATTTTTGCAGAGGGCCGCGCGACAGGACGACGTGTGTAGAGACCGAGCAGTACAAAACTACTTCTGTCTTGTATAGAAAACTAAAACACGCCGCGAGTCGAGCGTAGGTAATCTGAATTGTTTTGAAACAACGACGAGATGCTCTGCTTCGAGGTAAGTTTTCAAAAAAATTACGAGTTTTTTTTTTTTTTACTCGTTTATTCTTTATTTCAATTCCGCGCCGCCGCCGGTTCTGACTTTTTGCTGTGCACGGCATAATCGGTTTCGCGTGCAAAAAGCTTACCAATAATATACACGCAATTATTATAATTTTCACACGGCTAATAACGTCTAACAAATAACGTCTAACGAACGGCATTGGCAATTTGCATCCGATTGTCTTCTACACAGACCGCGCGTAAATACGTACCTACGCCTGTTTCAGTTCGTGAGTTGTACGTACCGATCTGGCGCGCAATCAGGACAGTATTGTTCTGCAACGGCCGATTGTGTATTTGTAGCGTTGCGAACGTTGAATAAAGCATTTTACGCTTTTCGAATAAAATGTTTTTAAAAAACGGAAAGTTCAAAAAGAAATTCGCCTAACAAAGCAAACTCGGTAATCTTTCGGAAACCGTGTGTATTTGATGAATGTTACTATCGGAGAAAATGTTGTAAAATGGGTTGTCCGAGAAGCGATTTTCGTACCAGTTCAGCTCGAAAATCAAACAACCGCGAAATCGCCTCGCCGCAGAGATAAAAATCGCCCAGTGTCGTTTGCGCCGAAAGTCGGATCGCGTTGCAGAAATCCTACGCGCTTTACGATTGACAGGGCGTTGTAGTGACCCGTCCGAGAGGTTTGGCGAACTCTATACGCACGCTGGACACCGTCCACTCGTCCGGTGCACGCACGCGTTGCAGGGCGGGCAGTTGGCCCGCGACCCGGACGGAAAGACAAAACGCAGACCCGAAATATGACCATTCTTCCGGATAACCGTTTACAATATCGTATCTGCCATATTGTACTGCGGGTTACAGCGCAAAAAACAGACGGGAACTGGTGGTGTAAAAGTGTGTTTTTTTTAACTTTTGCATTCTGAAGACCGAACCGCACTCGTTGTGACCCCACTCCGGCAGATACGCGTTTTCCGGTGGGCCGTCGCCGTGTTTGCGCGACACTACTCGTACACTATAAAAAGTGTTATAGTGTTATAGTACTATTACTACTCGGTGGCCAACAACGAAATAATAATAATATCATGCCGGCCGTCGCTGTTGTCGGTCGTCCGCGGTCGTCGGGCGCCTTTTTGCCGATGTCCGCCATCGTCCGCCTGTGCGTCGCAGTCGCCGGTCTCTCGGCGTCCGTGCTGCCCGGGGCGAATGCCAAGCACACGAGCTTAACGGTACAGCGAAATCGTTCGTAACAATTCTTACAATATCAGTTTTAACGTCTACGTATTTTGTTCGATACGTCATTTTGTTTTAATTTGTTTTAACGTGCCCTTTTTTTTTTTACAACATCTCAATAACCATCGTGAGCGTGTAAAACGGTGAACCAGGTGTATAAACACGTCAATACAACGAATCGCAACGAAAAATATCGTATTCCGTTGATTCTAAAGCCTTATTCTACGCGAACGTGCAAAAAAAAAAATCTAATTCGGGCGATATCTTCTTGGCTAAAACCGAAGCCCCCCCGAAAAGAACGTATCGTTTCCACTGTTATTGCAAAACGAGTTCCTTGTGTACACGAAACCCGATTTCGGACGGTAACTAAGTCGTTTAAAATATCATAAACTAACGTGATGTCTGTGCTATTCGACGTTAATTAAGTGAGTCGAGGCTCTCGAGAAATTTTCAACAACATTGACGGCGTCTCTGGTGGTATTAGTGATGGGAGAAATTCTTAAAATTTCTACGTTATTGTGGAAATCTATTTCGGTTTTTTTTTTTTTTTTGTTACGAGTACGCGAAAACAATTTTTTTTATTTCTAAAATCTGGGAAAATTTCGTAAAATTATGCGTCGTTATTCTGAAGTATCTAGAAAACATTTTGAAAATTCAGCTTCCACAATAACCTAGAAAAAATGATCATTTACGTACAGATTACGAAATAAAAAAATTACAAAACGATGGACTTGGACTCTTCGGGACGGCGTATTGGTTATTTTAAGTTTGATACTGAAGGGTACTGGCGTGTTGCTTCAAAAAACGTAAAACAAAAATTGATGTGTAATAAGTTGCCTATACAATAATTCCTTAGAAATGACGCCGCTTACAACCGCCAAATAACATTATGTAATGTTACCCCATAAAAAATGAAAAAACTGCAGTCTCAAATTGATCTTAAGAATATATGACTTGAAAATTGAAAAAAAAAAATTCTTCAAAATAAATCTCGGGTCAATCATTGTTTGTACACGTGAAAGAATTATATTGCTAAAAATCTTAACTGATGTTAAAAAAAAGATGAAACGGAACCGAAAAAATGCGATACTGTCACTTGACAACGAATAGTTTATTAATAGAGTAGGTGTATAGAGAGACACATATTGGTGATAATATAGGGAATACCTACGATAGGGCTTTGAACGCTTAGCGAGAAAAAAATTTTGATCGTAAAGTTTGGTTTAAAATGGCGTCCTAACCCATAAACAGGTTTTTTCACCAGTTTACATCAATCACTGGGCTTGTGTAACTATTAAACGTGCTTATTGTCCGCGCGTTTTCGTTTTTGATACTTGACGAATTTGCATAACATCATGAGTATGATGTATAACTGTTACAGTCTATAGAAGAGCTAATTCATATTTGCTCGTGTGTGTATTTAATTTGTTTCCAGACAACCAAACCAAGTTTTACCGTCGACTATGAAAAAAACGAATTCCTCATGGACGGTCAAGTGTTCCGGTACGTCTCGGGTTCGTTACACTATTTTAGAGTTCCGAAACCTTACTGGAAAGACAGAATTCACAAAATGAAGGCAGCCGGTTTGAATGCTATTTCAACGTAATTAGTACCAACCTAAATAAAACATGATGAATACTCTCTAAAAATATACAGAAAATAACGAACTGATATTACGAGAATTATCGGTTGTTTGCGTGCGAAACGTTCAAAATAATCAACCGTAAAACCGAGATTAATGTCGTTTTAGCTATGTGGAATGGAGTTTACACGAGCCACATCCAGGCGTATACGACTTTGAAGAGATGGCTGATTTGGAGTACTTCTTGCAGTTGATCAAAGACGAGGGAATGTATGTACTGCTCAGACCGGGACCGTACATCTGCGCTGAAAGAGACTTTGTGAGTATATTATAACATAATATCACGAGCGAGTACAGTATAAGTCGGTATATTGATTTTTATAGTTTTAGTATAAAGTTTAAAATTCAAAAATTGTTCAACACGACGTGTTTCAGGGCGGATTTCCTTATTGGCTTCTGAACGTCGTTCCTACGAAGCGGCTCAGAACTGATGATCCAAGTACGTGTAATACGGTTTTCTGGTAAATAAAAAAAAAATCGATAAAATCTGATGAAATGTTCGTGGCAAACTATAATAAAATCCAAACAATTAATATGATATTGCGTTTGACTGCGAAACAACTCGTACTATAACGTCGTACAAGCGTGCCATCTGTAACTGTTATGGTTTGAAAATCGAAAAATGTAATCAAGTTTTTTTGGTACCTCTAACGTTAACGTAATATATAGCTGGTAGTGTATAGCCGTACTGTTACTACAATACATACATTTTGACTGACTACTATAAATGTACATAGGAGAGTGTTTGAAACGAAAATTCAAAATTATACGAATCGTCCGACCGGCCGTGGTTGTGTGTACGAGAAAAATTACGGTCAGTACTTTAAGGTGCGGTTTGTCGTAAGCGGTGGCGTATTTTATCAGTGTTTTTGTTTTATTTTTTGCACGTTCACGACCGTGGCGAAGTAAACAAATGAAAATCCGTATTCAAAAACCGTCTAAGACCCGCATAGGCTATCTCTGGGTTTCGTCGGCCGTTTTTTTTATTATTATCGCGGTCCCCTTGTAAACCGTGCGGTGGCTATATCATAATCGTACTACGGACGTAGTTATACCAGCAATACGTACCAATTTCCTGTGCGGCGGTTTCAGGCTATAAACAACGCGTCGAGAAATGGTTCGGCGTGCTCATGCCCATGGTGCAGCCGTTTTTGTACGGCAACGGAGGAAACATCATCATGGTTCAAGTAAAATCAAATCACACCGCATTTTTTTTTTTTATGGATTTCGAATCGTGTGCACACAGGTCGAAAATGAGTACGGTATGTATGCGTGCGACCGAGGGTACATGTCGTGGCTGCGCGATTTGTACGAAGAATACGTCGGACACGAGGCTCTGCTGTACACTACCGACGGCTGCGGATCTGAGTACTTGGCGTGCGGCTCCGTACCCGGAGTTTATGCGACGGTCGACTTTGGCGCGTCGACGGAAAACAGTAAAAAAAAATTTTTAAATCGCGGCGTGGGTAGTTTGACGGGGAAGCGACCCGTACCACACGAGCGCAGGTCCGGACGCGTTGGGTTGGGTCATGCACTTGCAAAAATACGATTCTGAGCGAGCTCAGTATCGTCTAGCACACTGTACACTGTAACACGGTGTACGTTTTATACGAGAATCTCGAAGCGTTCCACATACTCGGCTGAAAATTTTTCGAAATCGCTCGAAACTTTTACCGAACTCGTATCGTACGTCGCGTAAAAGTTTCGTCGTTTTGGCTAGACCTCCCATTACGGAGTTACGCCGCGCATTCTCGCGGCCGGACCTCAAATTCACTGTCCTTTTTTCAACGTGGTTTCAATTGGTTTTCGCAGTTTCTCGGTGTTTCGACTGTATGAGGGAAACTCAAAAGAGAGGACCGCTCGTCAACTCGGAATTCTACGCGGGTTGGCTGTCCCATTGGCGGGAACCGATGCCTCGGATAGACTCCGACGACGTGGTGCGGGTCGCCAGAGACATGCTGGCCGTGAACGCGTCGTTCAACTTCTACATGTTCCACGGTGGTACGAATTTCGGGTTCACCGCCGGTGCCAACAAAAACGATAATCCGAAAAACGCGGTTTACTCGCCGCAGCTGACGTCGTACGACTACGACGCGCCGCTGAACGAGGCCGGAGATCCGACGGAGAAGTACTTTGAAATAAAAAAATTGCTCGAACGAGAGGCACGTTTCTCGTTTTTCAGTCGTTAACACGCGTGTTGTTCTACTAAGCATAATGTTAATCGTGTCGACGGCTAAACTTCCTTTTTGTTTTTTTAGAACTTTGCCGTTTCGAACGATGTATCGCCCGTTCCGGCGCCCAAAGGCGATTACGGGAGATTCGTTTTGCGGCCGTTGGCCAGTCTCTTCGAGAAGATCACGCAACGGTTCCGGCCCGTCGACAGTGACGTCCCGCTGGCGTTTGAGAGCATGGACGTCAACTCGGGATTCGTGATGTACGAGACGACGCTGACGGAGGAACAGAAAGACGTCCCGAATCCCGTAAATCTAACCATCGGCACGGTTAGAGATCGAGCCATTGTCTACCTGGACCGAGTGAGCTTTAAGTTTTGTTTTTCGTCTTACGCAGGGCCGGATATGACGGAGAGTTCTAACAGCGCACTTGCTCGAGCGGCGGATGTTTGAGGGCCGAATACGGTTAGGTACCTACGACGCAAAAAAAAAACAATTTTAAATTATCGGCTTCGATAAATCAATACTGATTCGTACCGTACGCCCATAATGTTCTTTAAAATTAGCAGGGCTGCTGCTGGGTTTTCAATTTTTTTCCCTAGCTATTTTATACAGATACCTATCGGGCATTTTTACGTTTATATTACTGCCGGGGGCCTCAAAAAAAAAAGATTCGCCACGGCCATCCAAAAGTCCCTCCGGCCCTGGTCACGCGTGTTCTTTCGGACGGACCGAGATTTTTCTCTATAATAAATAGGTGCAAGTGAGCGTAATGCCCCGACAGCACGAAAACATACCGGTACCGTTGAACGTTGAAAATTCGGTCGAGAAGCTGAGCGTTTTGATGGAAAACCAAGGAAGGATCAACTTTGGAAGTTCTCTGGAAGACAGAAAGGTCAGTCGGACGTAGTGATAGTAGTCTGCGGCGTACATTTTTTTGCCCACCTACGCTTTAGTTTGCTTCGTTTGAGCGATTTTCTGTAACCGAACTTGTGCATTTCTTAGGGTATTTTCGATTCGGTTACTTTGGGTAGACACACTCTAGGTCCTTGGAAAATGATAGCGTTCCCTTTTAATGAAACGTCGTGGCTTTCAACGATCCAACCACAAAAATCTGCCATACTGCCCGCGCTGTACAGAACACGGTTTACGTTGCCCAACAATGCGACACAGTGCCTCGACACTTATTTGGATACTACTGGCTGGAAAAAGGTTTTGTTCTCAATATTATTATCATAACAGTCTCAATCACTAGCTGCTCTAATTTGTATTAGCAAACTAAACGTTATTCTAATTTCAGTTTTGGTGCTTTTAATTTTTTTTTAACCGCGTTAAAAAAGTGAAATCTCAATACATTTTGATTTCATATGGCTTTTGTTTTTTTTTTTTTCGTAAAAAGAACATACAAGTACATAAACTATTTTTTAAGTATAAAATTTGCAATGTTACCTATTTTAACTAAATTTGAACATTTTTATGGTTTATACTTGATATTTAAATTGTTTTAGTATCGACTACCATTTTTCCATCAATATACATCACAATATATATATATATATGTATATGTGTATTTGTATTTCAATAGGCTACTTCCGGTACCTAATAAAAGTCAGCAGATACCCATATAATATCGTAATGATATTTTCTGGTGTACTCGAAAACTATAATAGAGGTATCCGAAATGAGTTGACTGGCATCAATATTTAAAACAAATATTCAGTTTTTTTTTAATTTAACAGTTTGAATAATTTTTTTTTATTTTAAGGGCGTGGCGTTTGTGAACGGAATAAATGTAGGGCGATATTGGTCATCGGCCGGACCTCAAGTGACACTTTACGTCCCAGCTACGTATCTCGTTCCAGCCCCTGGAGTAAACACCATAGTAATGCTAGAACTCGAAGGCGTTTCTCAAGATGTGTCCATTGCGTTGGTTGACAGTCCCATTCTAAATGGTCCAATTGAATAACATATTGTAGGTGGATTGGTCAATCGGAGCAATCCTGATCATTTGATATTATGTTACACAGCTGAATAGTGACTGTTCAGTATTCACCTCATATTTGTTAATTAAAATCCATTATGTAGCAATAGAAATGCACATGTGTAATAGTTACTGGTGCGTGTCAAGAAAAGAAACTGTATTGTTATGTTGATTTTTAAGTTTTGTTCGAGAAACTTTTGTTTTTATAGATTTTGAACAAACTTTACAAATAGTAACATTTTTTTATAATTATTATTATAATTATTCAAAACACTTTTTTTTTTTTTGCTCCTCTATTGGTCAAGCCTGTTTGGTCAAAAAATATATCATAAAATGTATAGTTTAGCTACCCCCACACAAAATTGTTTTTATGTGATTATAAATGATCATAATCCTATACTCAATATTGGCCAATACCTATTAGTGGTATTGGTTTTATCAATATAATTTTTAGTTAGATTTTCTAAATTATCAAGTAAGCAACAAATTGTATTTAGTACCATGTTTGGTTTTCCGGGCAATTTTTTGTATTCTTGCTGATTATGGCCAAAACCTCAAACTCAAATTTAAGAATCCAAAATAAATAACAATAATGTTATCAAAAACATTAGAGTGGAAATGAAAAACAATAAATTAAACGGTCTTCACATAATTGAATATACATTATTGTAATTCAAGTACGAGTAATCAAGAACCTATCAAATATTAGTAGATTAACTTAAAGTAATCAATATTTCTAAGGGCATCTCGTATTCTTTTTAAAAATATTGATTTTTTCAACATTTATGCTCCTCCACATAAATACTTAAATACAGTAGCAACTCCATGGCTAAATACATAATGTTATATAAAATATACTTAACCATAGTTAACTCTAGAACGATTGATTTGTTGTCTTGTCGGTAATATCAAGAAAACCAATTTACGAGATTCACTCAAAAATACTGTTTTCATTAAGTATTAACATAGGTTATTCGCTCTAAAACAACTCGTCTGAATTTTTTATTCATTTTATAAAATTTACATAGGACTAATTTCCAAGTACATTGTTAATATGTAACAATATAATATATCAAAATTAAATGGGCCATCTCACCACTCAGGATAACCTCTTGTCGGTGATTGATACCTATTAAAAATATGTATACATTTATAAATCTTGCTGTACTATAGTACAATGTTAATAATACTTTGTACACTCTATATGACAGAACATATTATGATTTCACTATTTTTTGGACATTATATAGAATGTTTAAGTCACCTTATGTACATTTGGTAGAGTGCGATCTACCAGGCGCACTATGAGATTTGGTTAGGTTAGTAATGTAGCAAGGCTGATTAGATTAGTTCAAAATACTGAATATTAAAAATGAAAAACGACAGTGGTAAAGCGAGTTTTTAACTAGTCCAACCAAACTGCTGCTCTTCCACTGTACAACTGTAATCTAACATAAACTACCTCACGGTGAAACCAGTCGATCGTACATTTTACCAAAAATTCATGTTTAGTTTATTAGGTAACACAGATATTCTTTAGAATGCCAAGGTATTTTATACACGTTTTCTAAAAGTTCTATACAATACTTTTTTATACATACAAAAAATATTTTACAGTTTCCGTTGTCCCATTTGACATAATAAAATGTACAAAAGTACAATGTAGGTGTTAATAAACTTTTACATTACCGTGTAATCAATCTCATTGACTAAATCAGATGTCCACAGATACTGATGTGTGAACATATTCGAACAACGGGTTCAAACACCGGTGAAATAAAAAACACTGTATATTTATTTTACATTAAATTAATGGATAGTGATTTATTCAGACGTAGCAAAATACATACACGACAATTATAGTTTTATAAAATGAGTAATAGTATAAAAAATGATGCATTAAAACGCTTATGTTGACTGTCGATAATTTTATAAGAATTTTGAGGAGAATAAAATGACTTTTATTGCTTTGTTACCCATGCATGGGTAAAGTTTATGAAAAGTAATGATTGAAAGTAATGAGACCGGTTTAAGATTAAGGTCGAACCCATTGACGGTCTTCCGTGTGTGCGCTCAACAGTCCAAGAAGTTGGCGGCCATCAACAATTCCAGAGCGATCTGAGGAGGAATGGGGAACTCTGGGATCTCGGTGGAGCTGTTGGTGAAACGAGCCTTGTAGGTGAAGTACATGCACACCTTTTGTAAAACGTGCGAGCTACGGACGGGGAAAAATTTAAATAAATAACATTCAAAAGATATCCGTAACGACTGCGGGCGCTTACGGGATCTCCCTGAAATGGATTTCGTTCGTCTCGTTCTCCGCAAACTGTCCGGGTCCGCTCAACATGGCTTTAATGGTGCCCGACATCAGAGCGTGTTCGCGTTTCACGATGAACTCGTGCTCGTCGCTCGAGATCAGCTTCACGTACATGGCGTCCGGGCCCTCGCAACCGCCGTACACGGCGGTTTGCTCCTCCTGTAAAAGACGAATATACGGGAATGAGGAATTTTTGCGCAACGCCGAAAACAACAACGCCGCTCGTTTTACCTGTCCGTCTTCGGCCATGTCCACGCTCATGTTGTCGACAATGATTAACAATTTACTGACCGTCGAAACCCAAAAAGCGAGCGAATTACTGAAATGTTCGTAGACGAAAAATGCTGCTGACTGTGAAGGAAGTGACTGTTGTTTCTCGGATATCAGCGCCGCTGGGATTGTGTATATCCTTATTCTATGGATTGTGTTAGGTTAGGTTAGGTCGCGATATTATCACAGAACAGATTAAATCGTAATTTTCGTGGTTAATTGGCCACGGGTTAGGGGTGGTTTATCCGTAGATAATGTAACAGATGACGTGATTACGTTCATATCATATTTTATACACGGGCAAATAAATTATTTCACTAAATTTTCTCGTTTGTTTGATATCGTAAAATTTATATTTATTTATTATACTCCATCATCCTAACCGAACAGCGGTGGTCAGTGGTGTTATAATACAGAACGTTATTATAAATCGCGGTGGTGAGATGGGCCGTTCGCCTGCGTTATGTTACACATCAATTTTGTACGTTAAAATTTTGTCAAATAATTTTTTTTATTTATCCAGAATTGTTATTTTTTGTGGACCACTTTTTTTTTGTGTCTTTTAACAGCTGCTTCTGACGGTCGTTATCACGCAGCAGCAGCTGCTGGCTGGCTGGCTGGCTGCTACCGTCGCGCGGTCTCGGTGGTGGCCGATCGTGTGTCTGGCGCGCGCGTGCGACGAGGACGGAGCGAGATAACGACACGACAGTCGACGACGACGACGACGACCAAGTCCGCGAGATCCGGGACACCGCTGTAAAAAAAAAAAAAAAAGAGAATAAAGTAAACAACAACGGCGAGAGTACGCCGTAATATCCTCCGGCGGCTGCGGACGACGTTCGCCCGATCGTTGCACCGGCGCCACCATGAAGGCCGCGATCGACGGGTTCCTGTTCAGGTCCAAGTATCGGCGGAAACGGACGGCGGCCGTCCGCGGCCTTCCGATGCTGCTGCTGCTGCTGGCGGTGGTGATGATGTCCGCGGCGGTGGTGTCCGGGGCGGACGACCCGCCGGACGGATGCTCGGACGTCGACTGCGTGAACGGCGTGTGCGTGAACGGGACGTGCGTCTGCCACGACGGCTGGCAAGGGCCCCAGTGCCAGTATTGCGGAGGAAAAGTCAAGTGAGTGACCATGGACCCAGGGCTCGGCCACTCTGTCGTCCGTTTCTCGATCGGTCCGGTTTTCGTGGTTTTTCGTTTTTTTGCAAACAACAATTTGCGTTCGTTTCGACGAGGGTTCGTCGTGGTACCGTTCCGAACGGAGTTCTCTAATCGGTTTATGCCCACGTCGCACGGTGGCGTTTCATTGACGTGTATGAAAACCTCCTTGGTTTTCCTCGTGTTCAAATATTGTTTCACAGTCTTCTGTAAAACCGCGTCAACTACTACTACTACTAACAGTAGTGTAAATACAGTCTGTATTCTTTGTTGTCTGTTTTGAACGTTACGTAAGTACCTGCCTAAATCACTCTTACATATCTCTGGCGTTTTCTATTTACTACGTTCGATACTCGCGTAGTTAAGTTTCAGTATTGCAACTTCTCGACTTGGGTAGCCAAATAATGTACTTCACTGTTTATCCCTCCCCCTCCATAACAATGTGTGTTTCACGATTTCATAAATTATACATTTTACTTACGTTGTTTCTTGTACTATACAGTTAATTCCAACAGACGACGAGTTATTTCTTTGTTAAGACCAATACTGTAATTGTATTTATATTACTAGCCCAAAAAATAATATAGGTCACACAGACCGCACTGACGTCAAGTAATACTGTGAACCGGGTCAATCCAATCAGCCATCATTGAAATATTTTCTTGTGTATCAAACTCGGTAATACGTTATTAATTGTTTCCTTAATTCCGAATCAGAATGTCGTACAAAACTACTGAAAATTTTGTTTAGGTTTGATAATTATAGAAAAAGATTGGTTGTTTTGTCGACTTCCTGGTAGATCAGGTTGAACAGATGGATCATGTTGTAGCGACTTCCTGAATTTGCAAATCTTGTTAAGACTTTAAATGTGATAATAAAAAGTCCTACTTTTGTCCCAAATCACCAATAACCGACAAACTAATTTTTTTTTTTTTCGCTTTATCAAAAATGTATGATTGCAAAGTATTGAATATCAGCAAAAATTATGTTTTTTTCAACTTTCCAAATGATTTTTATCATAATATAGCGTTTAATTTTGTATAGAAACCAAAGTCTTAGTTAAAAAGTCACATATTTTAATATTATGAAACTACCCTTGTAAATAGTACTACCATCAGGCACTTAATTTGTTTTAATTCTGTGTATAAATTGAAATAATTTTTATTAACTCCTATAGTATGTGAATTGAAATTATTTTTGCTTCTGTTATAAATCACCACAAAATAGTGTGTATTTTGGCATGATCTATTTTTTAATTTAGGTATAGATCCTAATTTAAGTCATTTAAGTTTTACAAGGTTTTATATTTACAAATTACAATCGTCAATAAATCATACTTATGATTTCAGTTTGACACTGTTTACTTAGGTGTGCTATTTATTATTTGTTGTGGGTACTCCAAAACACATTTTTCATGCAAACAACAATTTGTTTACAGTTCATGTTGATATAGATTTTTTTTAAAAATGTTTCTAGTCGTTTTTCCTTTATCGTATACTTTTTACTGAAAATTTCTCTGAAAAAATCTCAAGGCAACTACCTACGTGATAGATTAAAATATGGAACACTTCTAATTCCAACATATAGCTAGATGAGAAGATCAATGAATATTTATAATAGGCTATAAAACTCTGATACCTATTTAAAAAATAACTTAAATAATGACAAAATTTTTTATTTTCACCTTGTGCATGCACTCTCAGTCTTTGTAAAAAAATATGATTTATTAATAATTACCTAAACCAAATTTTATTTCATAAAATGTCATTACCCTATAAGTTATAACTATACATTTTTTTTAAAAAAATTATCCGATCAAAATGGTATTTAGTGTAATGAAAAAAAAAAAAAAAATATTTTCTCAAATAATTTATAATTTAAAATGTATTCTAGATTAAATGGAACTTCAGGTTATATTTCCGACGGCATTGGTAACTACTCATTAGATGTGAAATGTAGTTGGCTCATAGAAGCTGGAAATTCTACCAACTCCACTATAAGACTGCATTTCGAAGAGTTTGTCACCGAATGTGGTTGGGATCATTTGTACATATATGATGGCGACAGTGTTCATTCTCCTCTTCTTGGCGTTTACAGGTATAAGATAATAATTATATGCTATTACTATTTAAATTTTTATATTTGTATAATATATTAAGAGCCATCTTCAAACGGTAGCTTAACTCAGTGTTACTAATTGAAGCTACTAAAAAAAAAAACAATACTTAATACAAATTAAAATTTTTATTTTCAGTGGCCTAATGTATTCTAAAGATTACTCACTACAAAGTGTACCAGAAATAGTTGCTCATTCTGGATTTGCATTATTGCATTTTTATAGCGATATTGCTTATAATCTATCTGGATTTAATATTGCATACAGGTATGTTTTTAACTTTTTCACTGTTTATTGATTACATATTATTTAGGTTCTGCCAGTTGTAACCTTAAAACTGAGATAAAATCCTTCATCGACATTTGTGTACAAGCAATCGTGGTTTAAACTTGAAATGATTTCAGTATGAACACTTGTCCAAGTACAACATCCTTAAAAGAATGCTCAGGGCATGGTATTTGTATAGAGACTGTGTGTACTTGTGACGCCCAATTCACCGGTGAAGCCTGTCACATTCCAATCTGTCCAAATAAATGCACAGCCAGCAATGGAGTGTGTGACCTGGAACAACACCGATGTGTCTGTAATCCGAAGTACAAAGGTTAATAATATAATTTGATTGTTTCACCTCAATATTTGTACTGACGGTAGTTAATATTTCTTTAAGGTGATGACTGTAGCCAAGTAGCTGAACACGGTTACTGGGAAGTATTGAAGACGAGCGATTTTGTACCTCAAGGTTCTGCTTCTCATACAGCAGTCGTGTGGCAAGACTCCATGTATATCGTTGGAGGAGAATCTTTTAAAAAGGGCCATATGCTATATGTTTATGATATTAACGGTTAGTTAACACAATATAAGACCACGACCGTTTGATTTAAAAAACGCTCGGGTTTAATTTTTTGATATTTTCTCATTAGGTCATGTATGGGAAACTCCTCATGTTATTAGCAAAATGTCACCCACCATACAATATGGACATTCTTCTGTACTGTTTGGGGTATGTGTTATTTTATCAAACTAACATCTAATATACTCATGTGGAAATGCATTAACAAGCCCTGAATCCACGCCTGTATAAATAATATATTGTTCGTAGGATAAAATATATGTCTATGGCGGCATCAAAGAAGATGGTTCAGTTTGTAATGAACTGTGGGCGTATGACATAAGTGCCAAGTCTTGGGAAAACGTCACAGTCAATACTGGCTCGTGTGAACGCAACCTCATGAATATTGGTTTCACAAACCAAGCATTGTGTGGACCATTACGTAGTGCAGGACACACGGCAACATTAGTTCCACCTCCAGACCCACCCCAATCAAGTTTATCTGGAACTGGTCCCAGATCTGAACGAATGATTATTATTTTTGGACACTCTCCCTCTTATGGATTTTTAAATTTTGTTCAAGAATATTATTTTGGTAAACCAATCAGTGTTTTAAATCGTATTTCACAACTGTTTAATTTGTAAAACTAATATGCTTGTATAAAATATATATTTACGGGTGCATTTTATACAGGCATTAGAGAATGGGCGGTTATAAAAACCAAAGGTTACCCAGTAAAAGGTGGATATGGTCATAGTGCTGCTTGGGATCCTGTGACCAAACGTATTCTTGTTCATGGTGGTTATGTATCGATGAGCCCATTACAATCGGCCTTATCTTCAAAACTTTATGCCTATGATCCTTATACGCATACATGGTAATAAAATTTATTATGTGAAAAAACAAATTTATAAGTTTATACCTGTTATCTTATTTGTTGAACCATTTAATGTGTTTGATTTTAGTAAAATTGTAGGTTCTAGCTCCTTTTTAATAAACTTTTACTAGACAAGAAAGTTTCAAAGTTAAAAAAATATAAAAATGTTAAGTAAAATAAACAAAAAAAAAAAAACACATTATTTATAAAATTAAAAACAAAAATGTTGTCATTATATTACGGTTGAATTTGTTTCAGGTATTTAATGAGTAATGGCCCTAGCGGGAGGTTTTTACATAGTGGTTCAATGTTGAGTCCCACTGGTGGTTTAATGTTGATATACGGTGGAAACATACACAATGACACAGGAGTAAATGTAGTATCGTCTGGCGGTCAGTGTTACACTGATCATCCATTGCTGTATGATACCTTTTGTGATTCTTGGACACAAATGTCACTGCCTTCCAATTTGTTCACCAGCCTCAAGCGATTTGGACATTCAGCAATAATATTTGAAAAATCTACGTACATCTATGGAGGCTTTAACGGTCAAATGCTCAATGATATTCTTAAGTAAGAAAACATTAACTTTTGATTACAAGTACTCTAGATTAAATAATAATTATACTTGTAAAAAAAAAAAAAATGTATTAAATTTTTTTGTTGTTTACTGTAGATTTTCTCCTGGAAATTGTTCATCAAACAACATGATGACAAATTGCTTGAATAGTCATCATTTCGGTGTTAAATGTGTTTGGGATAATAAAAAAGGTATATGTTTGCCGTTTTCTGATATGCCACCCGACGGACCAGGCATAGATAATGAATCCACGTACAGGTAATGGCAGTTTAAAAAATTATCTTACAGTGTATACGAATAGTTGACATGGTTTGTGTAAAAAAAAATGTAGCCGTTGTCTTGAAGAAAGTAAATCGCAAGTGAGAGGAATTATTGTTCAATGCAATCAGCAAACTACGTGTGAGTCTTGTGTTCATACTCACCGTTGTGGCTGGTGTCCTCTGTCAAACTCCTGCGTTCGTGAGATAGAACAGTGCACTGCAATAAATAGAGATGATTCCTCGTATCATAGTGAACGTGTAAGTGCATATTTTTTATAGTGATGAAAGGAGGGAATGCACTGTATCAGTATGAAACAACTATTTTACTTTTTCAGCCTATAACTTCTGGTTCTCAATGTACAAATGACAATGCGGATCAAATGCGATGTAATCATCTTCATTCTTGTCAGTCTTGTGTTACTCACACAGGATGTCAATGGGATTCTAAACTGGAAGTTGCCATGTGCATACCAATTACAAACTATTCTTCTATGCCATATTATTTAAAGGTTTGCTTTGTTTAAATTTTGTTTTCAAATAAATTTAAAGTATCCATCAATTTTCTGTGGTGTCTGTTCTAGTCTCCAGATGTCTGTGAGAGCGTTTGTGACCATTATACTGAGTGTGCGAATTGTACCAGGGATGAGTGTATTTGGTGCCAAAATAATGAACGATGCATTGACAAAAATGCTTATACATCTTCATTTCCCTATGGCCAATGTAGAGAATGGACTACAGATGAACACAGATGTCGAGCTTCACCAGGTGAATAAAAGCTCTATTCATTACTTGCATTTAGTCATTTGCAACTTTATTTTTATGTATATATAATATGTTAATGTCTAGTTGATATTTGAACAATTTTGTTTTATAGTATAAGTGTGTGCTTGTAAATAGGAATATTTTTAAAAACAGTAAATTTATTTTTAGGTAATTCCCAATGTAATTTCTACAAAACTTGTACTGACTGCCGAGACGATCCAGAATGTGGTTGGTGCGATGATGGGTCCGGCACAGGTTTGGGCTCTTGTATGGCAGGTGGAAGTACTCCACCACAGTCGTGTTCTCAAAACAAGTGGTACTTCACGCACTGTCCAAGTGAGTATAACATTTTAATTACCATTATTTAATTAGCTCATGTTACTTGTACCATTTATTGTGTCTTCTAATAATATAATCTAATGGTGTCAATCAATAAGTGTAAAAAACATATTTTGTTTGACAAACAAAATTTCATAAAAAGTTTTTACTTTATAGTTGTATGCTTATGTAACTTTTAGAGAAATTCATTTTTTAAATGATAAACTTGATGTTTTATTTAATATTTTATGACCCAGTTACAGAAAACGTATTAATTATATTTACTTTCAATCAGTATTTCAATTTAACAAGTGTAAAGTTTAATATTTAATTTAATCTTATGGATTCAATTAGCTGATTTAAATGTTAAATATTATTTCTTATAAAAATAATAGAATTTTATTTAGACTTGAATAAATGTGATTAAAACAAGGGAAACTAACTTGTTGTGGAATAATGCTTTAAACTTTAAGCTGTTTCTGTTTTATTGACTTACACTTGTTTATTAATTACACAGCTTGTCAGTGCAACGGCCATAGCACTTGCATGAACAACACTGACGTGTGCATACACCCATGTTCAAATAACACAGAAGGACCCAATTGTGAGTTGTGCGTCAAAGGGTATTATGGAAATCCAGTTAATGGTGGTGAATGTAAAGGTAATGTTATGCGTGAGATTGAGATCACTATTATTATTCATTAATCGTTATTATTTAATATTTATTATTATAAATTTAAGATTATTATTTGCACGTCTCATGAATAGTAAAACCACATGACATATGACAATCATTTATTTTTATTTTAACCTCAAATTTTTGTTTAGAATGCAAGTGTAACAATCAAGGTAATCATTGTAATAATGAAAACGGTAAATGCTATTGTACGACAAAGGGCATAATTGGAGACAATTGCGAAAAGTGTGACACAAACAATCATTACTTAGGAGACCCGTCTAACCACGGTTCCTGTTTTTGTAAGTGAATTGTGTAGAAAATCTCCCTTGAAACTTTACAATCGATCACGATAATCTTAAAAGAATATTTTTTCCTGTTCATCATTTTTGTTTTTAATTGCTTCAGTACCAGTACCAGTTTTAAGTAATTTCTTTTGTTTTCAGATGATTTAACTATTGATTATCAGTTCACATTCAACCTATCAAAAAAAGATGATTTGAGATTTACACAAATTAATTTCCAAAATTCACCATCAAAATCCGATGTGGACGCTGACTTTAGTATCACCTGTTCGGTGATGGCTAAAATGAACATCACTGTCAGACCAGGTATGTGAATATTCAATAACCTTTTTTCTTTCTTTTTTTTTTTATGTTTGAAATGTTCACTATAACCTTTGTGATTCAACTAAATAGTCATTAACTGTTTTATTTATGTTTTTGTGTTTAGCTTATGGTCCTGAAAAAATGCTAATGCCATCACAAAACTGCACAAATTTCCGAACTAAGTTTTTGAAGTCCGAGTACATGTTTGGAACTGACGGCAACATGTCACTGACCACTTTCTATGTTTACGTTTATGACTTCAAACCTCCACTCTGGATACAAATATCTTTTTCTCAGTATCCAAAATTGAATCTCCAACAATTTTTTATCACATTCTCTTCGTACGTAATAGGATCTTTGTGTGGTGTTCAAAATGATTACTTTTCATTTGTTTTTATGTTGCAGATGTTTTTTGCTTTTACTGTTAGTAGCCGCTATATTATGGAAACTAAAACAAAAGTATGACTTGTATCGAAGAAGACAGGTTTGTGTTGAATTTTTATTACTTTAAAGTATTAAGCTTTTTGTGTGAAATTTAAAAACCTTTTTTTAAATATTGTTGAAAAGTCCCGGGGTGAGATTTCCTTGAGTATTTCTTATTAAATGTGTCAAGATTATTATACTAGTAAACATACGTCATACTATTATTGTTGGCTTTTGGTGTTTGTTAAAAGTTAAAAGTTCTAAACTTAATCATACATCCCTAATTCTGTGTTTTAGAGAATGTTCGTGGAGATGGAACAAATGGCCAGTAGACCATTTTCTGTTGTTGAGGTGGAAATAGAAAAACGGAACACTGTCCACAGTAACCAGATACCGACCATTTCAGTTTCGAGCAATTTAAGGAAACGCAAAGTTGTAAGTGCTTTACACATTATTTTGCACCTTTTAGTTTACTTTTCTTCAATAGTTATCACTTTATTAATTATTAATTTTTACCTGAATATTAAGTAAGTTGTTCTTAATTATTAACTAACCATTATAAATTCAAACATATTCTTCTTGCGTGTGTAAAAATAACATTGTCAATTAATAATATAACTACTCAAATCGATAGACTCCTGCACAGAATTCTTTTTTTCTTTTAAATGATCTGTATGTTATGTAAAAAAAAAAAAACCATTATATATATTTGCAGGATGTACCTAACCCTGTGGCTTTAGAGCCATGTGCTGGTAACAAAGCAGCTGTATTGACGTTACTGGTCAGGCAGCCAACAGGCAACGATAGGTACACGCCACATGGTTATTCAGGTACAATATAAAAATTATTATAAAAATATAACAATAATCAATGTGTATTTCAGTTAAAATTTTGTGAAAACTTGTGTGACAAAACATACTGAAATTTAATGATATGTGTCACAGGTTTTGCTCTAGCGTCCGCTCTAGTAGTTGTTGGCAATGTCCAACAGATCAAAACCAACGGAGTCGACAATAGCAGTTCTCCGCTGCCGGGCAAAGAAGACGTCCGCTGGACCGGCAGGGGCCTGAAAGCCAGCCAGCATCCAAGCGAAGCGCGCATTTAAGACAGTTCACATCCCTCCACTATTGGGCAAATTTTTTTGCCATGGTATAATCTATCTTATTAATTGAGTTCTGTATTTTGTATGAATACCAACAAATATTATATGTATGTACATTTAATCTAACCCGATAAGACTGATGAGATCGTTTATACGTTTTATAATTCGATGCATTTACATGTATTATTAATACTACTGAATACTTAGCGGGCGAGTTTTTTTCCTTCTTCGCGTTTAAACTCCCCTTCTCCTTACTTTTGAATCTCTTACAAGTTACACGTACGTTTTACTGATTTTTTTTTTTTTTTTAAGTTCTGGCTACATAAGATTCCACAAGCAATGATAAGTTTTAAAGCTAGTGGAGCTAAATATTCATTTTTCTTTAGATTTTTTCCTCTACTGTCTACTACTGACTCACAAAACTTAGTGTTAATTATATTAGCCCAGTTTCTTTAGGTCTCTTACAAAATGCTACAAACCAATGACAATACTTTTTTTTTTATCAATTTAAGACTATCAATTTCTTTGTATACAGTTTTCTCCTTGCACATTATTCATTAACATTCCTACTGTAACTTAATTAATTGTGCGTATACTTTTTTTGACTTTGTGTATTATTAATTTTGTATTTAAGCGCCAAAATAGTATTACAATAATAAGCTTTGACAGTGTTTTACAAGTTTTTAAAAACTGTTTGCTTAATACATAGCACATTCTTCTTTTCTAGTAGACCCAAATCCTTAGAAAACTTCTCTTCAACTTTTAAATATCAGTATTTACAAAATTTTATCCAATTTTAATGTATCCTCTCAACAGTGTAAGTTGTATTCAAAATATTTTTGCATCATTTAATCAAGCTGGGTAAATTTTTTTTTTAAAAGTAGTACTATTGCTCCTAAAACAAACATATTGAAATATTACTACACTTATTAGTCTGATGAAGTAAAATCGTATTATTTTAAATAACAATTTACTGTGATTTATATTTGAGAATTGTTTTGTTGTAGTGTTAACTATTTTATGACTTATTAATGTATATCTAAGGTATATTAATTAAGTACAATGCTGATTGTAACGAAATATGGATAATTATACCATTTATTACTAGAGTTGTGACAAAGTTGCCAGTATAACGAGTACCGGGTATTTTCGCGATGTTAAGCAAGGTACCAGCGGGTACCTGACCTGGTAATTTATAAAATTTTTGTTGATAATTTCAATATTTAACCGGGTACCTGGCTGGACAGTTAAAAATATTTTTAATTTGTTTTGATCATCCCAATGATATTTTGAAATTTTTTAGATATGTAAACAATATAATATTTTATTTAAGTTTTATTCTAATAATATAATAAATATTTTTTTGAGGCACGGGTTAAGATATCTAAATTTGAGAGTTAGGAACTTGTTTAAATTATTATTTGTCTGGTTGGGTAGCAAGTATCAAAAAATAAGCCAGGTACCGCTTCTTAACTCCCTATTCCATAAGAGAATACCCAATTTGCCAACTAATTTGCAATTGCTACAGAGTATCCTCTTCTCTTGACTGCGTGCAAGTTTGAATTTGTTTCTTAAATGTCGTCAATTATTTAGTTTTTATCATTAGAGAGGAATTTGGACAATGACGCCGCCTAGGTCATTGGTTTAAATGCATGGAGAAACTGGCTATTCTCTTATGGAATAGAATATGATTGTTCATTGATTTGAGTCTCCGTTTTTTCTTTTTGTGCGGTTCGATACCAAACCAAAAAAAAAAAAAAAAGTAGTATTATAATAATAGAGTTGCCTACAGAAACATTATCTTGTTCATACGTGGTGTATAATCTATGATAACATAATTATATTAAAATATTTTGAATTATTTATCGATATATGTTTATTATTAGTTGATAATGTTCATTTTAATTTCTAAATATTATTTAAACATCCATTTCTTTTTTTTATGTAACTAAGACATTGTATTCTGTTTAAAAAATACTATTAAATAATGTTACGTTTGTTTTATTAATACTGTATACTGTATTAACAACTATTAATATCTTAATAGTTGTGACTTGAATAAGTGTTTAAAGAATATATGAATGAAACATTATTTACAAATACGGTCAATTTTTTTTTTAGCTACAATATTTAACATTTGAATAATCATCGTTTACCTCCATCATTATTATTACCACGTTTGATTTCAAGATGTACTCACATACGGCATTAAAAGTTTGTTCTTGGTGTTCTAATCATACTTTTTTCCATTTTCAATATGATACAATAATTGTTTTAGTTACAATCAACATTAAAATAATTGGTACAACTTGAGTTAACTTGAGTCTCCACAAAGTAAGAATGTTTTGCATTATCCTTTCCGAACTGTATTGAAATTTTATAAAAATATCATTTTACCATCTCTAAAATTGTGTAAAAATTTTCCATACAATTTAAAACACCGAGAAAAATTATGACTTTAAATTATTGATCATAATTAGAAAACTAATCAACATTATTCAAATAAAGTACTATCTCTGTTCCAATTACTTATAATCTTTGGAGTGATTTTTTCGTAAAGATTGCAGTAGATCTACTAACAAAAAGTGTTCACAGAAAAAAGAAAAAAACCAAAAGAAATCATGGTAAAATCATCATTGCAGCCTTTGCTATACTCGGGAACTAAACCAAAGTAATACAATTCTTTTAGTTTATTAATTAAATAATGGAAGCTAGTAATAAATAGCCGCTGTTTTAATGAGCGTTTGGATAAATATTTCCAAGGATACACAACAGACAAAAAAGAATATAGATATTCTAATTACAAAAAAAATATTGAATAATAAAAAAAAGGAAAGCAGTAAGTTTGAGGTCGGCTGAGAAGTTGTATGCCGTGGCGATTACGCTTTGGAGTAGGTCACTACTTCCTTCTTTGGACCCTAACTAGAAAACAACAAAATTTCAAAAAAAAATTCAAATAAAGTAGGTACAATCTAAGTCCACTTTCCAAACTTTTTAGTGTTATGACATTTTTCAATTGGACTATGGCAGTCTAAGTGTTAACAGAAAAAAAAATCATTTTTGTAAAAACAATACTTTCTTCCCTGCGCTCAGAATCTAAGATGTTTTTAACTTGAGAGAATGTTTGGGCAACAATATTGTAAATTCGTTCGATTCAGTCTAAAAATTAAATGACCTTGTAGGTGTATTTAAACTTACTTATCTGCAAAATATTAAAAAATATATAGAACTCACGTTTTAGCTCGTAACACAAAATAAATTTCTGTTCTACATAAATATTTTGGACAACAACTTGTGATGACCCAAAATTCAATAGTATTAACTAACAATTTTACATAAATATTCAATATCCCAACTGCTAATGCAGTGGTAACCTATTACATATTCTCGGAAAACAACTAATAAGTTACCTACATAAGGCCAGGCTGGATAGTAACAAGTTTTTAGTTATTATTTTACAAAAAAAAAAAATGTAACTGCTTTAAGAATGATCCTAAATTCAAACGAAATGAAGTCAATCCAAAGTATAAACAGTACAAAACGAATCAAATGATATTGGTTACCGCTGATGATGTACATAATACAAACATAGGGTGTATAGAAAATTACAAACCATAGACAAATATCAAACCTAAGAAAATTTGTTATTGATCATCACATATTTCTACATTAATAACAGATGCAAACGGAAATCCTACAACGCACATTAAGTTCATACGTACAGTGTACACTGATCTTAGTAACATGTTGTAAAACACAACCAACACAAAATTATTGTATTACTTTCTCTACCTTTTAATTAAATCACATAGCAACCAATGATGTGAGCATCCATAAGCAGTAAAACAAATTCAAGGCCCCCCCAAAACAATGTACAGGACATTGACGTTTAGTATCGAAAGAAAAAAACTTAATAGACAATACATAAACTTTTTGAACTTGTATCCTTTACTCGATTGTTGTGAGTTTGTGTTTTGACTAAACAAAAATGATTTAAGCAAATACTGCAAAAACTATAAAAGAAAAATATATTTCTCTTTTTAGCAACTCTTTTAAACTTATACTAGAAAACAACGTATATATTTTTTTAATATTTTCCAGTATGGTAACAAACCCAAATTAAAAATATAAATAACATGTAGATGCAAGTGCACTTTTCTTTAAATTATTTATTAAATGAGAAATACAATCTGTACCTCAAGTAAATGCAGTACGAAATTATACTCAGCGAGTTGGAGTAAAACAAACGCCTATTTAGTTTAGTTGGATTTTTTTTTTGAACCACACTCACTACCAAAATACCATGGATTGTTTGTAAAGGATTCTGCACAAAAAAAATAAATCAAGACGGTAGGTAGCGAGAGATAAAGTTATGTATTGAACTGAAAATAAATATTTACACATAACGTATATGAGAGACCAACAATTTTACAGAAATAATGTAGTAAAAGTGCTATTGGACCTTTCCATCAGCATACAAAATGGCAAATCTCTTTTTTCATAGACGTTACATAGGATCTGAATTTTACATAGTCAAATCCATTATAGCGTTGACAATATCGTTGTTGTTTCTGAGCAACGCGTCGATGGCCTTGCGCTTGGTCACTTGCGCCTGAGCGCACACCAGGTCCACGTCCTTTTCTTCCACTCCTTTGTAATCGATCTCGCCTTCTTCTTCTTCCTCCTCCTGGATGGGTTGATTGACCGATGGCCTGGACGCGCCGTCCTTGTCCAGCACGTTTTGCATCAAATCGGCCGACTTGAACTTCTCAGCAGCAGCCACCTGGGCTTGTTGGCTCAAATCTTCAATCTTCGCCTCACCAAACACGATGTATGTGTCTGAAGCGGGATTCTTGAAGACGTCCGGGTTGTTGATGACAAAGAGAATGTTCTTGGACTTGCGAATGGTCACTCTGTTCACTCCGTGAATCTATATAGCAGAAATAATAAATAATAATAACGTTTTACACAAGGTTCATGACACAAAGGACTGACCTGTTTCAAACCCAGTTTGGATATGATCTTTCTGGCCTTCTTTTCGCCTCTCGACTGTCTCGCCTTGGTGGACAGTTCCTCGGCGGTCACGGGACCACTGGCACCCTCGCTGCTTTTGACGGCGGCCGCGTCCGCTCCGCTCGAGTCGCTGTCACTGTCGGCGGCCGCATCCTTTTTCGGGTCCTCGAAGCTCGTCTTCTTCGTCGCGTCGATCTCCGTTAGTTCGGGCATGATACCTGCAACCGCAAAACCGTCAGTGCTCCTTCGACTTAGCAGCAGCAGCAGCAAAGAAAAAGATAACCTTGAAAAACTAAATAACAATAATCGTTGTTTTGCTACTCACTCTCGATTTGTAACTTGTTTGCAAATCCTACAAAACACTTGTTCGACGGCTACCGGGATAGATTGTTTGCGGAATATAGGCGAGGAATTCAACAATTTTAAAGCGAGCGGAAACACGACTCACGAGAAAATTAGCACAGAAACACCAGGTAGACGCCGATTGCCGAGCACGAGACTTCTTTTCAGATTCTAGAAGAAATAAAAAAAACGGCGAACAGTGTTGCCGCGCGTGATAGTACCAAAAGTCTTCGTTGCGCCGGCTCCCGATGGTATTAATTGATAACCGGCGTTTAGCTGATAAACCATTACAAAATACAAAATTATTTTGATAATTGCCTACTTGGAAATTTGTAAACTGTCGAAGGGTGAAAACGTACCATTGCCAATGCCTTTGACCATTTTTACACTTATTTCCGAAAACGAGAATATTCTTTACTAGAAACACTAGCTACTTGCCTCCCCCCGCACCAAATTGTGCCTTTTGACTCTAAAATGTGAACACTATA
This sequence comes from Hormaphis cornu, assembly GCA_017140985.1. NCBI lineage: Eukaryota > Metazoa > Arthropoda > Insecta > Hemiptera > Hormaphididae > Hormaphis > Hormaphis cornu. Next base: position 7,030,358 of record CM029364.1, on the reverse strand, counting down.
AGTCGATGATGGTACGCGTTTTAATATAAATAAAATCGGTAAAATATGGAATTTTAAAAGTTCTCTAGTTCAAAAATGCAGGCCGGTTGTTTGACACGTAGCGTATAATGTGTGTATAAAAATTTCATTAAAATTTTCGGAAGAATTGTTCTGGCTAAAACACGCGCTCAAATTGAAAATTTTTTACCATAATTGTATTGGAAGGAGAAAATTTCGATCGTTGTAACTAAAAATTCATAATGGACGGTTCGCGGTTTTATAAAAATCAAACTGCAAAAACGTTCGCGGCCCAAAAATTTCCTCTTTTTGGGAAAAATGTTTAAAGACCAAAGAATTCGTCAACTACCGTAATAGCTGTGAAACGTGCGAATAAGACCTAAAACTCGTGTCAGTCGATCGATACGATAAACACGTAAATGTAACGCACGCGGGGACGTATTTAGGGTCGTAAAACGGTGGGGACTAAAAACCCTGCGAGTATTTCCAACAAATTTCGTACTTTTAGTCAGTACCCATTTACTGTACTCGGCTATTTCGTCAATATTTTTTAAACAACGTCGTACATTGAGCGATTCGTCGATAAAACACCGATGAGTAAATTTACGGAAAGCGGAAATTTTTTTAATCTAAAACCACTCGGGCAGGGGTTTTTCGAACGACCCCCCATAAATACGCCACTAAATATATATATCAATATAATAATAGGTACCGTAGTAGGTATATATCTGTACTACATTTTTGTACAATGTGCGACGAGTTCAAAAAAGTCGTCGTCGTGTGTATGCATAGTAACGGACTCTTATCGATTTTTCCGCGTACAACGAGAAGCTTTTTTCGAGTAACGCGCGACTGAGTAGCAAAGTGATGATGGATGACATCGTCAAAACATTCCTGGTACTATCCGTTTTCTCGAACCGTTCTACTTCGCGGAATGGACGTATAATAAAACAAAAAGAGTAGATGCTTTAAAAGCGTGTGTAATGTTCGAGAAATAAAAGCTTGCGTGCCTTCCAGCGGACGCGCGAAACTACGACAGGCCCGGCAAGGTAATATTTTATTCTACAAGTTATAGTTGCAGTAGACTGTTATGTCGATTTGTTGTAGTGGCGAATGGCATAGAATAAACGTCTAAAAAAAAATCTCCCGAAATGTTGGTACGAGGGCGCAACCCCTAAAAGTGTTGGGCTCACCTGCTTGTACTTAATTAAAGTCGACGTTTCGAGCGATTTTCTTTTTTTTCATATCTGATCGTTCGGACGGCACAGACGCGTTTGAAAATTATTTCTGTCCGTTTTCAAACCTGCCGCCTACGCGCATTTTTCGGTTGTTTTTGTCTTTCAGCAAAACGTGTTTAAGACTCTATTTCTGTAAAGTTGTTTGTACAAAACGATGCACGCACGGTCCGGTTGAGAGTATCGTCATTTGAAAATAGTTTCAGCGCGAAACAATTTTATTATCGACCCGTTTTGCACAGGTCCGGTCGAACTTTAAAGTTTTTTTCCGGACCGTTATTATTGTTACTTAGACGATGTACGCCCGCGAGCAGAAAATCTTCATCGGCGGCACCGCCTCGGCCGTGACCAACAACGTGGCCGTGAACCTCGCGTCCAAGCACCAGACGGGTTACGCCGTCATCGACCGGCGCTCCGTCCGCGTGATCGGCGGGACGACGACGCGGCCGCCGGACGACGACCACCAACGGCCGCCGGAACACTGCGTCGTCCGCCTGGACGCGAACGCGGACGTCACGCAAGTACGCTGGGTCGGCGGCCAGGGCCGTAGGTAGCCAAGGCCGGGGACTTTGATTTGTTGTGGAACACATATCGATTGATTGAGTACTAATTTCGTAACACGCTCTAACGCTACTCGATTTAACCGGTTGGTTTTTTTTTTTCGACAACATAGTATGTTGTGTGCAAAATCAAACGCGTAAAAAAACGTTCGAAATATTTAATTAGACGTCTTTAGAGCGAGCGGTTTCTACGTTTTCGTTGATCCAGTGTAATCATTGGAGCCGTATAAATTTTTTTGAAAAGATTCTAGAACGGTAGTTAAAAAAAAACGTCATTAGTGATCCCTCTAAACGTTGGGTCGCCCCCATCCCCCTAAACAACGTGGTCCGGCTACGGCACGGACTGTCAGTGGCGCGCGCGGGGTGGTCAGCAGGGGAACGTTTCTCAAAAATCGAACGGAACCCGGTCGCGTGGGTAGTTTGACGGGGTAGCTTTGGGTGGATCACTGGGCGGTTCAAACGTTTAATGTTCGAAAGCGACCGCATTGCCTTCGAAAAAACGATTCAACTCAACTGGTCTGGTTGGTCGTTCTGGTAAATCTATCGAAAATTTCCATAACGCTTGGTTCGAACATTTCCAAAATCAATCGAACTTACGCCAGTATCTTACCTTTTTCAATATATTATATTGTTTCAATCAATATTTGAATGCTATGGCCGTAAAACTAAATCGATGTGTCAAAAACAGGTCTGCAATGTTTCTCCTCGGCTTCACGACCTTTAACTTTTTCAAACTTTGATACCCCCCAAAGTACCGCCAGAGTGATCCTTTCAGAAAAGTTACCGACTATACAAATCGGAGCGTTTTTACTACCCTTAAAGTCGTTCACAGTAAAAAAGAAACACCGCTGTAAAAACAACACCACTATTTGCTACGCTTATAAATTATTATCGATTTTAAAATACATTTTAACATTTAAAATCAAATAATACGTGTAAAAAAGTATTTTTAGCATAATGAATTTCAATAATTTTTAACAATGCATTCTAGGTAAACTTAAAGTACAAAAATATTCTCTGCGTCAAAACAATTTAAGTAGTAACATTTATTGACAATAAATTTTACTGCAATCATCTGAATACAAACAATTATTACCTAGATATTTTTTTTTTTGGTTAACTATCCAAGAGGTATACTATTTTTACTAATACAAGACCGCTAGGTATTCTAACAACTATTACAAACAATTTTGATGTTCAAATATTTATTTTAATATGAACTTGTAGTTTTACTACTTAACCTATTTTTAGATTGGCTGTAAATGAAAATTGAGCACTGAGTGCGTACTCTGTTATACTCGTATGACGAGTGTTCATTTATTTATAATATATTTACTATTTATCATTGTTACTACAATTGGACACTTGTATAACACTCAAGGTACACTGGTGCACGCTCGGCTACATCAACTGTCTTGTGGTCGCTTGCACAGAAGGACTCATCATTTATGATTGTGATCAACAGTATAAACCGATATTTTCGCACAACTGCGAGGACAAAACAATGAAGGAGAAGTTCGCCAAAGGAATCGCCACATTTGATTGCACCTATCTATGCGTTGGTAGGTTCAGTGTTTTAATGTAGACGCAAATACCTAAAACCTGACGAGTATCATTGTGCGGTTAGGTAACAGCAATGGTTCTATTAGAGTGTTTGGTCCGGACAAGGATGGACAAGTGATGTTCTTGGACAGAAAGCTCGTGCACGGAGCTCCGGTCACGGATATGACGTCAAACAAACAAAACCTGATGTCCTGTGACGAGTCTGGTTGTACTGTACTCTCTAAACTGGATGGCGGAGAGTTGATTATAGTTGCCAGGTCAAAGGTTTTTGGAGGGTTGGTACTTAAGAACACCTTTCAACCGTTAGAAGACATTACACAATATCTTACCACCAATTTTAATTGTGTATAACACATTATGGCATATACAAAGGTCTTATATAGCATAAGACACCTACTGAAAATTTTTCAAACTTATTATTTAACACTCTACATATTATCAAGCAAATTTGGCTACCAAAAACAACTTTTATTAGGAACAAATAGACCATTGTTGGTCAAACATTTTCCTAACACTATGAGACCTACGTTTTCTAGACATCCATGCACTACTATTGAAACGACAAGGGTTGGTTTGGTGGCCGCGGGTTACGGCTGTGGATCGATTCGCATGTTTGATCCATCTGCTAAGGTAACAGACGGTGACGCAGAAGATCAACTTCCTGTCATAGTTCAAGTGTCTGCACATGCTCGATGCGTAACATCAATGTCATCAGCCAAGGAAGCAGACTTATTACTGACTGTATCGGAAGACTCTTGGATTAGAATTTGGAGAGTCACCTCTGGGGTAATAATTATGTAGTACAATTTGTTGTCAATCTTGTAGAAAATTAATGACATTCAATATCGTACTGTTTAGACAGTTGCATTGGCATTTTGTTACATGAAAGAGGATACACTGTTTACGGGATGTCAATTTACCACTAGAAATGGATCCAAATATTGCACAACATCATACGATTCGCCGTACATAACGTGTTATGCTATAAACCAATAATCGTAACATGTAGGTAATCTTTAAGTTTAAAAATAAACAGACTTTTAAGGCAATAACAACATAATTAGAATTTATAGATATTTTATTTTTATTGAAAAAAGTGGTGTCTTATATTTAATAATAAAAAAAATTATAACGGAATATTTATTTGATTAACTTAGTTGAGTTTTTTGACAATTAGATAAACAAACAAGTTGAAATATTGAAACTAAATTTAAAACATTGAATAATCGTGTTTCTAAAAAAATTTTTTTTTTTGACATTAAAAAACTTAATTGTTAAATACATAAACACCAGAGGACATGTCTCTTGTTTCATTTGGAATTTACAAACCCAGGAACATGAATGAGCTCGATGTTTATGCGTTTAGTTGCTCTGAAAAAATAACAATTACATTTTGTAATAAGTAACAGTAAAAAAAAAATAATATACTGTCATTTAAGTAATGCACAGATCCAAATTTATAATTATACAAATTAAGGGGATGCAGTACCAAAAGCTATACAAATATTATTACACTTTAGAGGTAACGTTATGCGCGTATAGCGTAATGGGCCCACATTCATTAGTTTTTCATTTCATTCATATGTTTGTAATTCATATGCTACAGAGGCCTCAATAAACATACAAAAGTAAATTATGCACCATATAAAAGATGAGAACGTTTATGTTTTGTTGAGATGGAATACATACGGCTTCAAAATAGATCACATTATTCAAATCCATATTATATTACTTATTTGTAATATAATTTTCCAATTTTAATTTTAACAAAACATAAGTAAAAGGTCTCATACTTCAAACAATGTTAAATTTATTTCCCTACGAGACTTCATCCCAGTAATTATTTAGGCAAAATAGTTTTGGGTACAATATCTACACCTTTTCAACAATCATGAAATATTTTTTTAACTTCAGTAGTCACTATATATAAGAGCCTCAAAAAATTTGATACATTAAAAATGCTAAAAGATTGATTATCTATGGTAAAATCATTTATTTAAAAACTTGAATGAATAGATATATTTTGAAACAATAATGACCTAAAGTGATAACACTCTTCTATGAATCTGACAATAACAAATTAATTCAATAATAAAAACAGTATCGTTTTGCCACATCGCAAACAATCAAAAAACAGATTGAGAAAGAATAGAATTCCAGTTGGGCAATGTATCAGGGTTGGATGTTAAACAAATAAATAATAATTACTTCATTATCAACTTTAGGTCTCTTAGCAGCTTTACCACCAGCACCTTTTGAATTTGAATTAGCAGCTATTTTTCGCTTCTTTTCTTCTACCTGGAATTTTTGCACAATATAAAACTTTAATAATTAATTACGCTTTAAATTTAATTTCTATCCATTTACACTTTTTTTTTCTTCTTCGATTACATCTTCGTCTTCCTCTTCTTCTTCAAACTCTTCTTCGATCTCGTCGTCATCATCATCATCAGGCATTCCTTCTTCACTAGCTACATCAGAAATATTAACTTTAAGAAAACAATAAGTGACAAGCTGTAAAAAGTTTTTATTAGAACTAACTAGCTCAGAGTGTATGAAAGGTTCGTCAAAACGTTTCAGATGCAAATTACCCAAATTAAGTTCATCACTGCCAGCACATAATAATTACACACAATATTTCAAGTAATATACTCACTGCCAACTGAGTGATTGCCCAAAAGATGAATAGGGCCGTTTCCTTTTACAAGTCTAATTGTAACGGGGGGGTCTGGGAATAAAAGGTCAAGACAACATTGTCTATTTTCAGAACCTCCTTTCAAAACTACTATAGGGAACTTGATATCTGTTTTGTAACCCATAGCTTCGACTTCGACCACATTCATTTCCCCGTCAGGTACTTCTGGCCCTAGAACTGCCTAAACAGACAAAAAAGAAGCGTGCGTTATTACATGATTAACGATCGGTTTAAATTTGTTATGTATATACCTGCTTCACAAGCAAAGTGTGTTCGCCTCTAAAAATGTGAGAACTGTCGTTTCCATCACCACTTTTTAAATCAGGATCCCAAGTTTCTTCTTTCTTTGTTTTGTCTAAGGTGAGACCTAAAAAAAAAAAATTATTAAATGTAGGTACCTACTTGTGCGAACATAAAAATTATTTTACCAATAAAATCTTACAAAAAGGTAGATATCATGAGACATAAACTTTCCTATATAAAACACAATATTGTCGATACTAAAAAAAAAAATTGAGAATAAATGTTATCTAAAATAGAGGGGGGGAGGTCTCAAAAATAGCCCACGGGGATCATTCATCTCGATGGATCGATTCTAACCTGAAATGGTGGATTAGACAATGAGCAGACAATATTGATTGTATTGGAGACCGACAGACGGCCGAGGCTAAAATTAAACAGGAAAATCCACGTGCGCAGACGAATTATTGTTACGACGGTGCCTATTATTAGTACCGAAGTTCAAAAAGTAGGAAAATTACCGAGTGTGTGGTATGCACGAGACAGAAATCGTATTTGAATCGAAGAAAATCGAATTAACTGAACGGAACAAAACAAAAATCGTTTTTGAAAAGCAAAATCGTTTGGAAGCGCGCACGAGGTGCGCGTCCGCCGTCGATTACACCGCGAATAGACGCGAATTCGACCGGCGGCGGTGACGCGCGTTCGCGGAAACCGCGACGGACGAGGCCGCCGGTCGGCGGAATTTCGAGCGCGAGAACGGATGGAAAAACTATAGACGGCAATAAAGGTAACGGAAAACAAAAACCCGACCACGTGACGAGTGCGCGCGGGGCGCCAAAAACGCGTCGCGCGCGAAAACGTTTGCGAATTTTTTTTTTGCACAAAATAGATAGGAAAAGAAAACCGTAAAATTATTGCGAGAAATGAATCGCGTCGTTCGCCGCCATCGTCCGGGGAGGACGCGCTAGTCGGCGGCCACCACGCCGTTCGAGAAAACCGCGTTCGCGAATCGACGCCGCGGTACGTAATATTAACAATAATATAACCTATCGCGCTCACCCCAAAAGTAATCTTCGGTCATTTTCTCGTCTTCCTGTGACTTCGCCGTGGCTACAATTTGTTTCAGCAGACTCGTGACGCGCTTCTCGCACAACTCGAACACTCTGCGCGTGAACGGCAAGTTCCGCAGCCCGGGACAGTGACGACAGGAATGGCGCAGACCGATGGGATCGTTCATTAGCCGCGACGACCGTTTATAGTTGCTGCAGACGCGCTGTCGTCGCCGGTGCCGGATGAGGGAAAAAGAACGTGTATTGAAAAAAAAAGAAAAATAACCCCACGAAACGCGAAAACCCGCCCACCGGCCCCGCGTTCGTTACGGGTGGCGCCGTCTACGGACGCCGCGCCGGGTCAGTGCGGCCGCGGCGCGGGGACCCGTGTAACCGGCCCCTATAGATCCACGAACCGGCCGCACTGGCCGCCGCGGTCCCCCCCTCCCCCCGGGGTCTTATCGCGCGCGCCCGTGAAGAGACGTCTTATCTGTCGATTTCTCATTGGACGGGCCGCGTTGCCGCGTTTCAAATGTTTTTTTACTTTTTTTTTTCCGAAAATACGTAATAATTTTAAAAAAATCGTAAAAATATTGCGCGTCACACGTTCGAAAAACAATTTAAAATGAAATTTATCGCGAAATCAACGTTTCGTGCGTGAGATGATGCGTACCCGCTCTGAAGTCTAAGCGCGAAACTCGGGATTCGTCGAACGTAATTTGCTCGGTGTTTGTTTACCCGGGAAAACAAACCGACAGCAGCTGCTGCGTAAGTTCAAAGTTGTGCGCACGTCATCGTCATACCGTATGTCAACCGTGTAGCGTTTGCAGTATCGTGCGCGAAAACCGAGTGTTTCCGTTTTTCGTCTCTCCGTTCGAAAGCTGCTCTACAACCATGATCAAGCTGCTCTTGGCGTTGTTGGCGGCCGCGGCCCTGGCCGCCGTTTGGTACCTGGACTCGAGCGTCTATCACTGGAGCGGCGGCGGCGACCGGATCTTACCGAAGCCCGAGGGAATGATGGTGGCCGACGAGCCGGCCGCGCGGGTGGAGAACGATTCGTTCAAACACAAAGCGTTCGTGCCCACGTACGAATGGCAAACGGTCGGAGAAGGTATGAGGAGGTACAATAATATAAGAAACTGGGTAACATAGTAACGATCGTATCGTTTCGCGTTCAATAATTATCTATTTTATCTGCTTTGCGTGTAAATCACGTTGTAACTCTGCCGACGTCTGTAGATCAACCCATTCCTCCTGGACTGCACGTGCAAATGAATCTCGAGACCGGCGAGAAGAAAGCTAAATTGATGGAACCCGACACCAACGGAAAGACCAATAGTTTGGCCATTGCGTCACGTGTCCATGAATCTTCAGATGACCCGGTAAATGTTGTTGTTTTTTTTTTACTGTTGCTCCCGTTGCTCACCGTAGTTTTTTTACAGAGAAAAACGAAAAGTCGACCGGTCAATTTACACAAGTTCAAATCGTACGAAGAGCTTAAAGGTGACCTTAAAGAATTGAATTTGACTATGAAAAGCGATACAGAATTGATGGACGATCTGTCTACGAAATTCAAAGAGCAATTGAGCATTTTTGAAGACAGTGACAAGAAACTTAAGAATATTTTAACTGATCTAGAGTATCTCTTGCATCAGGTTGATACTGCAAACGATTTTGTAACGAAAAAAGGGTAAGAACTAAACATGTTACGTGTTCTAACTTTTTAGTTGATGTAATATTTTATTTTTTTAATTACATAATTTTAAAACATTAATAATAATTTAAGAGGTAATTTCTATCAGGCAATAATAGTTTTTTTGTTGGTGTTAGTTTTTTTCATCGTTATTTCACATTGTTTATGTATTTCCTGCGTAATTATTATAATTTTGAAGTACATTTTCTTGTTCACAGGATAGAGTCGATTGTGATTCCTTGTATCAACAGTGACTCGAATGTTTTGATAGCACAAGGCGCTCTAATTCTAGGCTCGGCTGCATCTAATAATCAAAAAGTTCAAGTTGCTGCCCTACAAGCTGGTGTTATTCCACTTTTATTGAAACATATAAGTGAAGATTATGAATTTCCTGTAAATTTTCGTACTATAAATTAATTTGATTTTGATTTCGTTTGCATTCTCGTTGATAATTTTAACTCCTTAGGTGCAAAAAAATTGTTTATTTGCATTGGCAACAGTCATAAGACGATTTCCAGCAGCACAAAAACATTTTATTGAAAACGATGGTATTCAAACGTTTATGGCTGTATTGAAATGGCCTACAAATGGAAATGTTTCAAATACTTTGAAACTTCAAGTGAGCGATTACACTTGTAATAATGTTACATAATGCATAAGTCTATTACATTGATACGTATTGCAATTATATTCTTACGATCGTTAATATTTATTTAGAGAAAAATTTCTCAACTACTAGAAGACATAATTTTAGAAATAGAGGATGCAAAACTAACGTGGAGTGAAGAAATGAATGGAAAACTCAGTTCAGAAGCCAAGGAGAGAGTTCATCAGTATAACCAGTTGCATTTAAAAGACAAACTTGTCGAAAATGAATGGTGTGTTTTAGGAATTGAAAACATAATAATATTTTAGATTATTTTTGTATAGCGTCTTCTTCAAAAATGTATTTATATGTTAAACTTAATGTTAACAGGTGTCAAATTTTGGGTAATGAAGTCATTACACAATCAAACTATCTTCCGGTAAACGAAGAGAGCCAAGAATTGATTAAGGCTGCCGGGAAGTCTTTATTAATGATGGACAAATTGTGCAAAACAGTACTTCAAGGAAATAAGGATTTGTACAATTCGTTGAACTCGCTTGAAGTTTATTATAAAAATCTTTTAAGTAATGACAACTCTTATGATACATTGTACCAATTATTTAGTCAACTGACCAACACTTATGACCCAGTTTTGGAATAATAATGCTGTTCATTACGTTTGTACTCGTTAAGCTCATTATTAAGTTTGATTTATTTTTTCACACATTTATATTATGTGTGTGTGTGTGTGTGTGTGTGTGTGTGCAACTATTTGATATACTATACTCATTGTGCTGTGATAAAATTTTTAATATAATATTGGATATATATTTATTATTAAAATACTCTTTATACTTGCATTTAAATAAATCATATCATTATATTTTCAAGTTTTTTTAGCCAAATATTTTATTTATTCATTATTATTGAATTGGGTGTTTTTAAAAGCAATTTGATACGCAATGGTGATTACAAATTGAAAAAGAAGGTAGACTATTAAATCAGACATAAAAATCACTAGCAAACATGATAATATTTTCAAATTTTTTAGTTAAAAATTACTAATTAAATTATACTGTGTAATCATCGATCAGTGTTGTTTCTGTTATATTTTAATAGATCTATTATATATTGTAATAGTTTTATTAATATATAAGTATTGAAACAGACTACACTACTAAAGTTAGCATACTAACAAAATCGAAACTAATTATTAAATCATTTCTTTTTTTCCGCCGTGTTATTGCGCCATAAAACCGTCAATTTTCAGTCTTCCAACCATAAATATTTAATAAAGTATCAAAAATTATTTTGTACAATTATTTTAGTTTAATCGTGGTTGATTTTTTATTGAATTACTTTTGCATTTTGTTCCCGGCGTTTTTGGCCGTAGATTGTACAAACAACTTATTGAAAAATACATACGCATTATATACTATTAAGATTATTATGTTTGAACGTGATTAAAATTGAAAGCGATTGACCATTTTTATGTTAACTTATAGATCCTCTAAATTGGTAAACCACTCGCAAAACGACTAGGTACTCCAACAATTTAAAAATGGATACTGTCACGCTTATTGATTGGATGAGGACTTTCTTCTTCATCCATACCATGATATTTTCTTGCTTTGGAAGTACTTATGCACCTGCCAAATTTCTAGTAGTTGTGAATTACGTCATTAATTGTTATTTGTTAATTGTTTGAAATTTTTTTACCTACATCGATTCCATTTCTAACTACTGTTCAACACAAAATGCCCTATCGCCCATTTATGGGTATGTTTAAAGAGAACTATTGCTACGTTTATATGAAACACGACTTATACAAGAGTTATAAGAAATAATAAGTGACATCTATTATGTCACACTTTTGTTATGATACATTGTGTGATCAATAAAATGTTCAATTTTATAAAATTTGATTTTCTTTTTAAACCACACTTTTAAAATTCTAAATATTTTATCAAAAACAATGACAACATCCACTGTTATTTTTCGCAAATCATTGAAATCAATCTATAACTAAACAAAATAAAAACCAAAATAATGAGCCTAAAAATATTTTCAACAATCCAAATTTTTTAACTTGCCAGAACAACGGTTAAAATTAAAATATTATAGTAGGTTCATTTAATAGTTTTCATAACAGTGAACAATAATATATTTTTCCGTATTTCCCGATGTCGTTGAAGTTCTTCTCTCGGTTAAAATTGACGAATTAATTAATTGCCGGGCGGTAGCTAATATTACCCCGATCGACACGGCGGCCGGGGATTTCCGACGGCCGGCGTGTTGGAATATTCGAGAATATTCTATATAAAATAAAAGTACGATAATATATACTTCACAAATAGAATTTTAAACTGAATAATATTTTTAAATATAGCGATACTCGATTACACGACGTGATGGTTTATAAAATTATAACAACACGATACGCCGGGACGCGAGTGTGACTTTTTTTGTTGCTACGTAATACCTATCGGATCCATTCGTGCTCCGATCTCGTACGGCGAATCAATTAAAAAATCTATCGTAAATTAAAATAGTTAAACCAACTAAATGTGTACGTTATTATATGCGTTTATGAACAAATATGCAATAACCCTCAAAACATAAAATTTGGCGATTGAATTCGGTGTGATGTGAACCGCGGACGTTTCAAACCTTCTCATCCGACGTGCATATAGTACAAACATGCAAATGTGCGTATAAATGCCCGGGCTCAAATTATAACACACGTATACAGATAAATTTTTTATCTGTATAATAATAATTTTTTATTAATTACGGATCAAAGCGAACGTGGAATTCTAGAAAATGATCGATTAGGAGGTGCCCGTCGAGACGTTCAGGGCACGGGGTACTTTTCGTTTTTATACCGGCCAAGTTCTAACGTAACCCTTCTTCAAATTAGCTCCTCCCGCTATTTTCGCAATAATTCTCGGACGTTTCGGTGATATTCGGTCTCGGACTGTTTCGTCGTGTCGCATATTTTTTTTTTGCTCGTAGAAAATCGTCCAAACGACAATAATAATTATTGCTATTTACTCGAGCACAGTCGTATAATATAACAATATTTTATATTACGTTCTGTCGGGGGCGCGCGCGCGCGCGCATCAACCGCGCGACGTACACACGCGCACGTCACGCACACGCACACGCCGCGGCGCACACACGCGCACGCGCGCGCACACGGTCGCGGTATCATCGCGCTCGTGTCGCACCTATTTAACGTATAGTAACAATATCGCGCATTTATCGGACGAAAATCCGGAGGAATATTACTGCGGAAGAGCCGACGACCGTGCTGGCGGTGACACGGCGCGCGCACCGCTCGCCCGATAATAAAATACGTGTATCACTGCGGACGTTACGAGGTGCTGGCCGCCGATTAGAGGTGTTGTTTACGAACGCAGTATCGAGTGCGACGACGACCACCGTAGAACCTGACCACAACCGATCGTCGGCGCGCGCGGCGGAGTCGATCGTCGATTTCCTCGTCGGGAGACACCATGACAACGCTGGACTACGGCGCGGCCAGCCGAGCGGCGGAACTCGTACACCGTTTGACCACCGGCGAAAGCGACGACGCGGACCTCGCGGCCGAGCTCGAACGCGTCTGCAAGTAAGTAGCGTGTCGCGCGCGTGTGTAAATCTGTCGAAAAACAAAATCATATATAAAAGTTAGATTTCCGTACATAACAAAAAAAAAAAAAAACGTTCTTTCGCGCCCCGGTTCCGCTAAATTTCCGCGCTCTCCGTCCGGTCCGTTCGAAACGCCGCACCCGATGATCGGCGAAACGAAACGCCAATAAGACGATCGTGCCGGGCGAACAGCGATGGACAGCAAGAACAACGGCGGCGAACCGGATTCGTCCGGCGCGCGAGGCGGCGCGAACCTCAGGCAACCGACCAGAGTGTTCAAGAAGAGCTCGCCCAACGGTAAGATCACCGTCTATCTGGGCAAGAGGGATTTCGTCGACCACATAACCAACGTGGACCCCATCGACGGCGTGGTGCTGGTCGATCCCGACTACGTGAAGGGTCGCAAAGTTTTCGGCCACGTGCTGGCCGCGTTCCGCTACGGCCGGGAAGACCTGGACGTGCTGGGCCTGACGTTCCGCAAAGACCTCTACATCGCCTCGGAACAGATATACCCGGTGGGCAACATCCGCACGCCGACCCGGCTGCAGGAACGGCTGATCAAGAAGCTGGGCCCGAACGCCATACCGTTCTACTTCGAGCTGCCGCCGCACTGTCCGGCGTCCGTGACGCTGCAGCCGGCCGCCGGCGACACGGGCAAACCGTGCGGCGTGGACTACGAGTTCAAGGCGTTTGTCGGCGACACGGCCGAGGACAAACCGCACAAGAGGAATTCCATTCGGCTGGCCATCAGGAAAATCATGTACGCGCCGAAGAAGGATGAAATACAGCAGCCGTCCGTCGAGGTCTACAAAGAGTTCGTCATGAGTCCGAACAAACTGTACTTGGAGGCGTCTCTGGACAAAGAACTTTACTACCACGGCGAGAGCATATCGGTGAACGTTCACATATCCAACAATTCAAACAGAACGGTGAAAAAAGTCAAAGTGTTTGTCAGACAGTTCGCCGACATATGTTTGTTTTCCACCGCCCAGTACAAGTGCACCGTCGCCGAACTCGAGAGCGAGGAAGGCTGCCCCGTCGGTCCGGGTTTCACCCTGTCCAAGGTGTACACGGTAAAACCTACGCTGCACAACAACAAGGACAAACGCGGCCTGGCGTTGGACGGCCAGTTGAAACACGAAGACACGAATCTCGCTTCTTCCACCATAGTCAGCAATCCGTCGCAAAAAGAAAACCTAGGCATAATCGTGCAGTATAAGGTAAAAGTAAAATTGTGTCTGGGCGCATTGGGAGGCGAGCTGACGGCCGAACTCCCGTTCATTTTAATGCATCCCAAGCCTGAAGAAGAAGCGCCGCCGATCATCGCCGAAAATTCTGGCGGCACGGGTGTCGACGACAACGGTGTACGCGTAGATAATCTAATCGAATTGGGCGAAGACGATCCTGCACCCTCTCAAGACGAAGACATTATTTTCGAGGATTTTGCTCGTCTACGGTTACAGGCCGGTAACGATTGATCGTACTCGCGCGTACACCCGGACAAAACCTTTGATTCGTTTTTGGGGGTTTAGGCGATTAATTTGTAAGTGTACTTGTTGTTTCTGTCGGAAAGAATCGCAGTGAGGAGTTTGTTCGATTCGGTATATATATATATATATACATAGACTTTTACTGTTTTTGAAGACAGAAATTATATCTCTTGGGCTTAATTTTGTAAAATTAGTTCAATTGTTAATTTCTTAAATTTGTGATAATCGTGCAAGCTAACAATTTATCTTTTTTTTTTTTTTTTTTGTGTATCACTAGTGAATCCCGCTATAAATGTTATGTTAATTTTCTGAATTTTCCATCAAAATCTAAACATATTCAATACACGCATAAACATTAAATTTAACTTTGATAGTAAACTTAGCTTTAAGAAGTTTATTGTTTTTAGATGTCTAGAATATTTATTGAGTACCTACCTACTACCATACATAAAGTCTGTTTGTGAACACTATTAGTTAAGATGGACGTAATTTTATATTTTTACAATCATCATTATTATTATTATTATTTTTTTTTTTTGAATGTTTTGGGCGCGCGTTTGAAGTTTGTTCGATGCTTTGTATCTTCTCTTAGTTTTTTTTCTTTTTACGACGAGTTGTAACATTCCAATTTCCATCTATTATTAACTTGATCGTTGGGCAATACAACTAATCGAGTTCCAAATGAGGTGATCTAATTATACATTCTAATTGGTTTTCAATTTTGTTTTACAAAAATTCTGAATAGAATGTCCGTAGTCAATGAAACAGATCAATATTGGATTACATTTAAAAATAACGATAATCTAAAGATCAATCAGCATTTTTATCTGTATCAAAATCAATGTGATTTCATTTATTTTTATATTACGCTTTGTCTGTGAATTATTATTTATTATGATATTATATTGTTTAATTATTAACAAGCCAGTTTCGGTTTACAATCCAAACATAAACTATCTCGTAAACTATTTACTCCGTGTCATTAGGCTATTTTGTAACACATCTTGTTGTTTAGACTCTTTAGGTTTCAAAGCATTTACATGTTTTCTATTTTTTTTTCAAACTATGTTTCGACAATCGAATTAGACATAAGAACAGATTGTTAATTAATTTGTGTATTCGTGTTTGTAAGTTATAATAATATAATATCGATAAATTACCTATGTGTGTGAATAATGATTTATATACCAAACACCTATCTATATTGGATGTAATTTAACTTTTAAGATACTTCTAAATAGTCATAGGTTCATTATGCATACAATAAATAATATGTTTTGTTTAATACGATAATATACTCTCTTAACTTTTACTAACAGGGTTTTTGTCTGGGTTTTTGTTTTGGCTAGTAAATGAAATCAAATTTATTATCGGACTTTGTGGGTACCTGTATACATTTTAAATATTTTTGGATGGATGCCCAATTATTAATCACGACTAATTTTGATCAATACCTAACTATTTATTTTCTTCAAAAGTCTCAACTATTCTAATACATTTTCAAACAATTATTTCATATATTTACACGTGTATAGGTGGTAGGTACATAAAAAATTATAGACTTTTTGTTGTTATCTTTGTGTTGGCTGTAAATAAAGTTCATTTGTATTGATTTATAACACTTTGATTTGTGATGATGGTCTAGTCCTTTAAAATGGTTTATTGAAATTACCTATAATAGTATAGTTAAATGTATACATGTTTGTATAGTAAACAAGTCCAAACTTTGAAGTATGTTATTTAATCTATATGAACAGGTACTGTGATACAGGTATCTAAATACTTAGTGTAATTTTATTACCCTACTAAATTGGTTTTCCGTAAGAAAATCTGACTAATAGGTATGTATGTTAAAGGTGATTTTTTAAAATATAATTTTAAGTGAATCGTTTCACGTTTGCCACTCAAATATACACATGGTCTAGGTTGAAAAACTGACTCGCATAAACCTAAAAACCAGTTAAAATTGTATTTTTTTATAAAAATTAGGAAACTGAACAAAGAGTTGAACAACGATTGAATATTATTTTAATTTTTATACTTCATAAAATACGATTATTTCTAATTTATCGAAAATGTCCAGTATTGTGTACAATTATTTTGAGCTAAGAGTAAATCTGCCATACAGGGTGTGAAGCACAAAGAGATAAGTTTTTTTTTTTTTTTTTTTTGAAGTTTTAACAAAATTATTTTAGATACGATAGTTCATTTTTGTAATTTATTTTTAAATTTAACCACTTAGATATAATTATGACATTTAACCGTTGCCCCTTTTAGTGTGCACAATTCTAGGTAGAAAACATTTTTTTTAGTACAGCTATATTTTTTTAAAAACTTTCTTACCCGATTATACGATTATAGTATATAACCCTATTTATGTAGATACTCTAGTGTCTATGCTTAAAAAAAATTTATATACATATCAGAAAAAAACTAACTTATTAATTAAAGCAATATCTGTTGATATAATTTTTGTTTTTTTTTGTTTTTTTTGGCTAAACAATTAGTTTTAAAATACGTATGTTGTGTACCGTACATTTTGTATTTATTAGTTTATAGGTAGCATTTTTATGCAATTGAATGTACTTGTGTACGTTTCAGTTGTACCATATAATATTATGTATAAAACCAAACCGGACCGGTTTCTGATATATCATATTGTAAAATAATACTAAGTACAACTACAAAAAGTAAAGAGTGAACATCAATGATGGTTCGGTTACCTACCCATTTTACTTTTGGCCAAAAACATTAACTTTAAAACATTAACTCTTCTATTAATAAATTTATTGTATACATAATAATCATATTAGCCACCTATAATATTATACTCATTGTAAAATACAATAATTATTATTTATGGCTTACTTAAAGCAATGTTTTTAGCTTTAAAGTGTTGCTTTGTTAGTACACAAAGTTGCCATTAGAATTGGTACCGCTTTGTTATTCTGACTACCTACACCTTAATATTCACCATTTACAATACATTTTTTGTGATCAATACCTATTTGTATACTGTGGTTGATAAATATACAAACTTATGTTAAACAAAAAGGAAAATAATTTTTTTTTTTTTTTTTAGACCCATGACGTTAATTTATGGCAATCCCTAATGTAGGAAACGTCTCCTTCGTATATCATTAAAATCGAAAGTAGTAATAACGCGTTGTATCCTACGTGTTGTTTTTGTGATTGCTCATGGTGTTCACGGCCTAGTAAACTCTGATAGATTTATCTATTTAAATGATAACATTGTGACTTGTGTGTTTCAACTGTGTGCAGACCTGAAGAAATTCATATTTTGTGCTTAGGGATATAGTGCTGGTAGCTTTTTTGATCGGAGCATGAACTGTAAAGTAAATTGTTAGATAATTAAATTGCACTCAAAAATAATAAAACAATTGTGCGGTATTTCAAAATTGTTTTTAAATCTTATACATCGCACTAAAAGTTGTATACTATTGACGAGTAAAAGGTATTTGTGAAAAATTAGTAGGTATGACTGATGGAAGAATATCTATAACACGCAGCTAAATTTTACTCAAAATCACACTCGGAGTAGTACTGATTTCTTGGAAAAAAAAAAAAAGGAGAATTTTTTCAAAAGGTAATAATAATAAGTTTACAGTATATTCAACGGATCGCATCTAAGATCGTTAATTAACACTTTAACTTTAAACTGTGCATTGATTTCAGTAATAATGTACACACGTTTTAAAGTGAAAAAATTAGCAAAATTGTTTCATGCTAAAAAATTAAATGTTTTTTTCATTTTTTAGTTTCGCCATCAATAATTATAATTTGTAAAATTGAATGAGCGTACCAAACATGTTTACAAAACATATAATATGTTTGTGATTTCGTCGTATACATTAAAAATAAACGCAAGTAATGAGTCGTTACTCGGAGAATAAAAATGTTTTTTAATGACTAATTTTAAAAATAAGTCACTTTTTTATTACTTAAAAAATTAAATTTTTCGATTTTTTTAATTGTATTTTTTGAGCCACAGGTACGTGATGCCTACGCGCCATTCAAATTTTGGGGCCCTCTATTTTGGACTTAATATTCTAGAAAAAGGCTCATTTGTGGGCGCAGTCTGGGTTTTTTTTCGTTAAACTTCTAGTGGGCGATTTTCATTCCAAGTCGGTCCCTGGAGGCCTGGCGTACAACCACCCCTTGGGTTGCAGGGTTCCTGCAGTATCTTCTTATTCATCGCCTTTCTCCCAACTATTTGCGGTCGACGGTCCTATTCCTCCACTTATCGCGATCGTTCGCGTCCTCTACACAAACAACCCTCGTGTCTTCTTCAACTGTTTCCAACCATCTTTTGTTTGGTCTTTCTTCGTTTTCGTGACTGCGCCTTACTGCTTCGGTTTCTCCTCGTCACTCGTCCAAACCATCTCGGCCTATTTTCCCTCTCCTTATCCACTATCTTGATGATCCTACTGTGTTCTATTTTCCCGTCAACCGACAGTGTTGACTCCGAACCGAACAACACATCATATGGTTGGTCTCGCCATACTCCTGCGAAACTTCTTACCTTTTGGCCTCACAAAAGTGTGAAATTGGATTCAAACGATTTCAATTTACTTAATTATTCAGCGACCAAACGCCGCGACGTCGGTTACGTTCGTATATATAATAATCACGTCTTCGTGGTAAATTGGCCTTACAGCTAATAGATAGCCCAAACAACCTACGTAGAATATATTACCCATACCGGCTGCCGTATTTCCGATTTCGCAATTCGAACTACGACGTCGTAGGTACACCGCTGTCATGCCTATAATTAACCGACGCGTATATTTGCGGAAACCACGTCATGACTGCTCCTCGTGTGCTCGATACACGATATATTATAACGCGTTCGACATTGTTCGGTTCTCTATTTTGTGTTTCACAACAACAATAATACATTATCATAATATGTTAATTTCGTAACATCATCGACTCGGCGTTTAGGAATTCCGAAGCTGCAGCCAGCTCTGTAGGGCAGGACGTTGGTTAGGGGTTGTGTTTTACGTCTTCGGCAAACTTGTGAACGAGACTAGTGAATGACGATCGTAGAAACGTAAATAACGATGAACGACAACGAACGTTCCGTATAACAAACGGGTCATCACGAATCGTCCGTTCACCCCGCAGTGTGATCCTTGGTCTCGGACACACCTTAAAAATAGTACGTCCGTATCGGCACGAGTTGGACGTTTACTGTGTTGTTTAGCGTGGGGACAAAAGCCGAACATCGAAAACGTTAAAATGTCTCCCTACTTGTATGTATGTGTATTTACTGAGCCCGAATTCGGTACAGTATTAGAAAAGTACTACCCCTACATCGAAATGAATCATTTTTCCCACGTTTACATCGTCACCCCTATAGCTTTGTATACGTCTGAGCATGCAGCAGGTACACCATGCCATACTCAAATTGAGGCGTACGCGGGTCTAACTGGCGACGAACTTGTACGTCTTTTTAAAAAATATCTTAGCTCCTTCAAATTTACGTGGTCTGATTTGACAGAATTATTCGACTAGCTTATTTCTGTGCTGTCTCTAGTTCAGTACAAAAAAAATGTTTCATTTTTAAAAATGTTTCATTTTTTTTATCATATTCAGTTCAAACGCGATGATGTCCTTCCGGAGGATTAACTGATTGACGCTCTTCCGTCGCGCGCGGTTTGACGGCGGGACACGCGATCCGACATCCATAATATCGAACCCACGCGGCAACACAAGGTCGAAACTACGCGATATCATCGAATTAATAAACTATTTTTTCGTTCGACAAACTAACGTAAAAAATATAACTAAAAAGTAGTAAATACTACTCATATTTTACGGGTACACGTCATCGTTCACTCTGTGAAATCAACATTTTTTAATTAGCGAAAACTGGATGGGTTTCGACGTAACGACGATTAGACTGTCGGCAGAGATTAAATTTTGTGGAACGTGTTTATTGTTTTACGATCTCCCAAATCTTCCCAATCTCCGCGCAGGCGTGTGTGTGAAATGTATTTTTCGTACATAGTTTATACGACGATCGTAAACGACTGCGAGGATGCTGGACGTACTCAACGAAATCGATCGATACTTAAAATACAAGAACAACGTGGTATTACGCTATGTTAGTAGAAACTTCACGAGAGTGAATCGAAAACAAAATCATCCGCACGTGAAACGACCGACACTGACTGAACGTTTTGATTCAAACACGATTTACATTTTTTTTTTTTTTACATGGCACGATATATTATTATTTTAGTGTTCATATTCGGCAAGACTTATTCGCTATTGACTAATGTCTAATAATCGTTAAACGTCTATATTTTATTACAACATCGAATATAGGCAATGTTGAATGTCATTACTATAATAATAGTTTACAAGATGTGTAGGTAGGTATTTTGAAGATCACCAAGCATATGAATTAAAAATTTTTTTTTTACAGGTATAATTTATGCGTATTATAATTTGTTGACTATTGTTTGAAGTAAAAAAAAAAAAAAAATTATAATAGGTACGTAAAAAAATTTCAAACATTTTCTGGGGTGTTTCAAACTCCTTTATCTAAGGTATATTTATTACTCGTGTGTACGATTTCATAAGTGACGACTAATACTTACCCGCGTGGTTTGTTAAAGGTCGTTTTTTAGAAAAATTTCCGCCCTCGGGCGACAAGAAAATATTTTAACAAAATATTATTGTTCCTTTCTGAAAAAAAAAAAATAAAATAAAAAGACCACACAAACTTACCGCTCCTCTCCCATACGGACCCCAATAACACCGCCCTGGGCAACTGTCCGCCCCAGACACCCTCTAAACACGGTCTTGGGTCACATCATAATTATGACTTGTTCTATGTATTATCTATATACATATAGTATAAACTATTATGTATTGTAATTTAAATCTGTATTTTAAGTTTAAAAAAAAAATTACATTTTCGATCCCGCACGGTCGTGTTCGCACCGTATACACGATAAAATAATATAATAAACGCATAAAAAAAAGGGCGTCGACTGATGCAGTGATTGAACATAATATAATATTGTAGTCGGTACTATACTATTTTATAATTTATAATGGTTAACGACTATTTAGCTTACGTGTGTGTTTAGTGGATATGCCGAGCAGAGGTACGTCGAATGATAATAGCGCCATAATATATAGCTGTGTACACAAAATATCCCCGAATTTATATACTTCAAAACAAAATTCGCCCGTTTAATCGATTAAAATATACGCCCTATTATTTCTGAACGGATATATTAAAAATAGGTATAATAATAACTTTTTATGTTTCTCTGTGTTTGCTACGGCAGTTAAATTAATGTTGCAGATTATTTTACAAAAATATTGTTTGCTATGTAGGAACTATATAGGACGTTAAGTATACACCTATGTTCAATGTGAAAACAGTATAATAGCTCACGTACCAATGAATACGGAAGATTCGACTTTTCTTCGCACCCTTAATATGAAGTTTATTTTCATTAAACATTACCTACCTAGATGAAAATTTCTTTGAACTGGTATCTCGTAATAATATTTGTCAACTGTTATAGTAGGTATGTACCATGTGTATGTAGTTGTATGTAGTGTGTATTTTAAAAATATACCTATTAATTATTATTCAAAAATTTAAAAACCATAATATACATAATACTATCGTCGCGAATGAAATGTAAATGAATGTATTAAAACAAATTTTATTTTGGTAAATATTCTTATACTATCGCAAACTCGAAAAAAGAAATAGGTTTTACAAAAGCTGTACAACATACAATACATAGGTACGGAAGATTATAGTTTGAAAAATTGAGCGAGAAAAGTGTTACGTTGTATGTGTTTTTGACAAGATAATAGGTACTATAACGTAATGTATACAGATGAGAAACGTTAGTTGATTTTCAATTAGGTCCGTTGTGAGACATAGTGTTAAAATGCGCGTAAATTATAAATCTGAAATTATTCACAGTAATAACGATCAATTTAATTCGACCATATATTATAAACACATTGTGCGCTAGATGTTGTAACAGCCGCTGTACATATTATTTACGTGTGAAAATTTTCTAGAAAGTCATCGCTCTACGTGGATCGAGTTCACGCGCTGCTGTTTCATCAGCTCAAAGAAAAACACTCTCAGGTTCGTTTGAACGCGTTGCGGATTTGCGACTGCCTCTTCAAGTACGTACCTACCATGTTGTTGTATTTTTTTTTTTGGAATTTTTTTTTGTTTTTTTTGTTGATTATGCAATATAATATATCGATGGTCAGAAGTTAAAAGGGCGTAAGCGAAATTTTTTTTGAAAACCATCGGACGTTACCTGAATATTGTAACATAATATATATTATGATGACCGCGGCGTCGCTTGTTGATCTTTTTCTGTTTTTTTTTTCTTTTCTAGAAAATTTGAACAGTTCAGAAAGCTAGTGGTCGTGGATTTTTCGGTTCTCCTCAGTCTCGCGGTGAACACGGATCCGGGCCGACCGTTGCCGCCGCCAAAAAAGTACGCGGCGGAACTGGAAGTCTTCGCCGTCAGATGCGTGAAAGAGTGGAAGGACGAGTTCGGGAAAAACTTTAAAGACGAATTCGATTTCGTGTTTAAGTACCTGAGCAAGTACAAAAAAGTAGGTCATTACGAGCACGTCGCCATCAATCATCGTCATAGTACCTATTTCGTATGTACATACTGCAGCGAATAGTTTGAAAAAACAATTTTATTATTGCTCGTTTCCGGAAAGTCTCCGTAGCCCTGAGCCAGTTTATAACGACCCGAACGATCTAAATTTGGAATTAAATTAGCGTTCGCGACGACGGACAGCTATTGAACACTTGTATTTACTAATTATCAAATACTTGGAACGAATTTTTTTTGATTTTTGTGTTATTACATAGAGGTGGATTTTTAGGTTTGATTTGACCATTCTTGCTACAGGTCTTGGTTTGGCGCTCGGAGGAGATACGGCAAGATTTGGCCGATTTTGCGAACGCGTGTGTAGTTTGAATGTATAAGTTTACATCGCCGGACTTTCGTTTTTGATGGTAGTTCTTATAACCGGAAGAGTTTTGTATTGTTTGAGAAGGATGGTGTTTCTTGCGTATATGTGGGGCATTCCTGAGGCGGTTCCGAGTCCGATTGTTGGATAGGTCGGAATGGTGGTAAATTGGGGAATTCGATATATATATAGCGTGTTTTTATACAGGTCTATTCTTGTCATCGATTTTAAATTATACGATTTAATATGTAAATCCGATACTCCTTTAGAAAACCGTTCCGTTTCAGAATGCATGTACGCCAAAACTATTTTGACATTTTTATGCTCGCAGGAATAACAACGCGTGACACGGTAAAAATTTCACGAACAAATCACAAAACTCGTGTACGGACATTGTCGTTTATATCTACTTTAAAAACAATTCCCCGTAGCACGCGTCGAATCACGTGGAATCACGTTGTTTACAATCGTTTATTACGAATTTAAATGCGTAACATAATGTGCTCAGGTAATATCGCGTTTCAGATTGATTTTGAATCGATGACCGTACGGTCGGTGGCCGAAGCGAGACTTTTAGAGGACAGGGAACGGCGGAGACGGCATTTCAACGAAGAGAAATTGAAAAGGATCGAGTCCGAGGTGAAGGGTAAGTTTATGGTTATATTTTGTAATAGTATGTAGGTTCGATAGTAGGCAGGTACGCAGCTGTATAGTAGTATAACGGGTCGTAATACATTAAAAGGGCCGCTAACGTTTTCGAAAAGTTCATATCGTTCTTCCGGACTTCTGGTGCTATAAAAATTAAATATTTTGAAGAAAAGCATACACCCGTTTGTACAATGTTTTCGAATAAAACGCGCGATTCTTTCCCCGCAGGAGGACGTACGTTTTTTCGTCGATGTTGTCATCGCGTTTAAGCACAATGCGGATCAAAATTTTTTGGGGCGCTTAAACCCGGTTTAGATGATTTTTTTTCGTGAGAGAGGTGGTCGAAGATTCCACACTATTTTTATTCACTTCTGTATAGTGCGTTATGCTATGGGAATTTTAAACGTATAAAACGCGTCAGGGTGGTAGGTATTGTTAGGTATGCATAGGAGGAGAAAAAAACTTTAATGTTTTTTATTATTTACCGTTACCCATTTTGTTTTTCAATACGACACTGCTTGTCAAGTGATTTGTTCACGCGTCCTTTCCCCCGTCCTTCTCGGGTCGAGCAGCTGGCAAAAATGGTTCGTTTATAAATTTTCCAGTTAAATAAAAAAAACATTTAGCACATAAAGCTGTACGGTGTAAAAAACCCCAGCTGTTGTCCGCTAAAATATATAATCTTTTCGCTATGAATTAATTCTCGTCCGAGGGCAATCGTTTTCCGAGAAAAAACAATAAAACATAAAAATATTCACTGCTGATTTGGTGAATTGTATTTTTTTTTTTTTTACGGTTATACCTACATAAAAAAAAAAACGTAACCGGGCGTATTAAAAAAATACGCGTGCAATTTGAACGAATTGGGAACAGAACTCGAACCGGAAATGACGGTGGTGGCCACGACTCTGGAGAGCTGCTTGGATCTGCTTGTCCCGCGGCCCGAAGAGTTCTTCATACCCGAAGCGGAAGGTTCTGCGGCGTCGGGACCGTCGACGTCGTCGGGGCCGTTCCTCGACAGCTGTTCGACCGACGAGTCCAGGCGCCGGGAGACCGGCGTATTACATCCTGTTGCGCACTCCGTGTCCGTCACGCTAAAACCGGGTGGGCAATTAGTTTTTTTTCTTTTTTTAGTACGCACGATGTCGTTAAAATACATTACAGGTTCTAGTACCTTTTTTTACGAGAGAAAAAAAAATGAAAGACGTCGATGTATTTAAACGCGAGACACTGCAGCGTACGTACGTACGACGTAATTGATTTTCACTCTTTTGCCGCGCAGATTTTCGGAAAAGGGTGAAGAAAACCGAAGACAATACGGCCGTGATTGACAGCGCCAACGAGCAAGTGAAACTCATCGTCGACAAGTACTTGCCGAAATTAAAAACGTGGTTACAAGACCTAGCGAAAATTTCCAGTAATTATACTTTATAACGTTGTACGGTAAAATATGGTAAAGCGTTTGTGTATGATGACGAAAAGTGATTTTTCCCAAAATAATACTTCTCAAAACGATTTTTTCCAAAACGATCTTTCCCAATAAATTCCTATTCCCAAAATGGTTTTCCCCCAATAAATTCCCAAAATTGTTTTTCCCAATAACCTAACGTCTAACCAAAAAAAAAATAAAAAAAGTTAGGAATTAGTCGGGAAATAATCGTTTTGGAAAAAGTGTCACCCAACCACGAAAAGTATAATTATGTTACACAGAATGTTGTAATTTTTTCTTTAGAAAATTTCCGACGTGCCTACCAATAATATGTTAGGTACATTTCTCGGTTAGTTGAAAAATTCGATTATCGAACCGATTCATTCAGAGTGGGCAGAGTAAAATTACAATCAGCAACGCGCGTCAATATTGCGTAATTCGTTTCGTTTTCTGTGTTCGTACAGTTTTTTTCACGTCGGAAAAAAAAAAATTTAAACTATTGGCATAAACGCGAACGAGAGTTTGTTATTTAATTACGGTGTATAATTTTTCGATAGGGCCATATAATTATTTTCGGTCGCGCCAAAACGGCATCGGTACATTTGTATGAGACATTTTTATCATTCGCAGCAAAATATTTAATCGGATTCGTTTGATCTCGTAGACGGCGTAGACCTTCTGAAACGGACGATCGAGCTGAAACGGCGTTTAAC
>CM029364.1:6853874-6990008 GCA_017140985.1 Hormaphis cornu | reverse complement strand
ATAACTACAGTTTGTTCTTATACAAACGACAATTTGTAATATCAAAGAGTGAAAATTTGAATCTATAAAGATGGTATGATTGTTTAGTTTTCCATGATTATTTTGGACCGTATAGTTGAATTTCAGTTAAAACACTATATTTTAGTGATTGAAAAACATTGAATCAATTTATTAGGTCAAGGTTATAAAATGAGAAACTGTTTACGAGATAAAAATATTCAAGATGAATGAAAAAAAAAATTACAAACTGAGAAACGTACAAAAACAGTTTTATACATCGTAAAACTTTTTCGTTACGGAAATTCTCGTTATTTTATTTGAACGATATGGAACGTTTAAAAAATCTGCACTGTTTCGTATAATACCTAGTTTTATCCCGATCAATATGAAATTTAACACTATACACGAATAGATGTTAGAAAAATATCAAAATTCAAATCTTCATTACTACTATATTATGTAGCCAATAACACTGACCGGTTATTTTGCTGGCTAAATTCCCTTTTTTTTTTTTTTTCAAACACTCGTTTAGACATTTTTTCCCATCATTTTCGTACTGTCCCCGTGTTTTTTTTATAAACAAAACATTCTCTTCAACGGCGCGGCAGTCTTCGAGACATTTTTACCGAACGGTTCAACTTTGGATTCAACAGAAATCGCGCTCTATCCAATGTTATGCTATCCGAGTGGTTCGCTGCTGTTTCTCGGCAAATATTTCGCAGCTAAAATCGCGCACTTTTGTACGGTTTTTCACAAACTCGCACGCCGCGGTTTTGCAGGTACGAAAAGGAGATAAACATTAGGTACGAAACACAACACGAAGGCGGATTTATCGATTGCGCGGTTTTAAAGGATCCCGAGAGACGTTTTGATCACCCGATTTGTGTTATATTTAAACGTGAGTTATTACGTTATTTCCGTAAAACCGTGATAAAAGTCCCGAGGGTTTGTTTCCGCAGGTGAGCGCGCGCGTAAGGATTAAATTTTTTATCCGACCGTTCTAAAACGCTGTTTGTGTACTACGCCCGAATGTGTGTACTTTCGAAGCATTAGAGTGAAATCATACAGCTGGTCTCGCGCGCGTATCTTTTTAATTCTCGTGAGCAATTCATATTTACGTTGTAAAATTGTATTAACACGGTTGTGATAGGTACGCGAATATTGTATCGTCGTGATAATATTCCTCTGGATTGAACGTACCCGTTTTTTCGAACGAGAACCGAAAATTTTCATAAAATACTTTCGATAAAATATATCGTTCCGAACATTTTCCCACGCCGAACTTTGTAACGAGTTGAATTCTGATCGGTTTAGTGACGGCGTGTTATTGTTACTGTTTGCGATCGTACCGACGCGATTCTCGTACGATCGTCGGAGGAGTATCGTAGCAAAGTCTGACGAAAACGTCTAAAAACCAGAGTCGAGAGCGAATTTGCCGGATTTTTTTCGCCCCCCCGTGAATCCATTAATTAATTTTATACCGTCGACACTGAATATCGTACGCGTGTTCCATCCGCGACTATGATTCGCATAACACTCTGCGTATACATATAAGCAGAAACGTCGTATAATAAATCAAGTGCGGTTGCGCCCGGCGCGTGGAACGTGTTCGCGCGTGACGAATCGCCGCCCCCCGTTCGACAACAATGTTAATGAATCTCGCGTCACCCGAACGAACAGTGTGTATGTCGAAATATGCGGCGGACAACGGGTTCGAAAGTGACGATTTTCGCGGCGAGTACCGCGGTTTTACGCGTACAATAGACGACATTCGGACGACGAAAAAATTCCACGATACGAAACGAACCGCCGAGTGTGTTTTTTCTTTTCGCCGTGATGTTACACGCGATAACTTTTTAACGACAGCCTGCACGTCTAACGATAGGTATCTCTAACGGACGCGTACGGTGGTACTCTGACGGGGGTCGTAGGTTTAAGCGTCTGTAAAATTAAAAAGTTACAGAAAAAAAACCACCGAGCGAAAATTAAGGAAAAAACTACGTGAAAAATTACGCGTTTTTGACGTAATCGGTTCAACCACAACGACGGTCGGAATAAGCTGAAACATTCACACGAGAATTTTTTCCACGACACGAGGTACCACCCGACGTGTCTGCTCTACTAACAAAATTTCGAAATTCCGTAGTCACGATTTTGACACGTTTTACCGGTCGTTGGAAAATTTTTCGAAAAAACGCTATTGACAATTTTTGGACAACGATTCACGCGAATTCGTTATTTGAGATTCACCAATAAGATATCGAATAAAATTTTCAATGCGAAAAAATTTCACAAAAAATCCATCCGGTAGAAGCGTGTAAAAAAAAAGTATTGAAAATCCGTGTTATTTTGTTTATGCGCGCACCGCAGTTGTGCGATCGGTACACTAATAACGTGACAGCTCCTTAAATAACGGTTTGATATTTTCACACGTTGTTCTAAACTAAATTTTACCTCGTCACTAATAATTTCCTCGTTCAACTATTCTCCTCTCTATTCCGCTATTCGAGTCGCCGGGCTCACTCGGAGTCGTTATTTCCGCAAGCAGTAATATAATATCCTTCCCACGCGCAACCTGCAGCGATTCCGGCTTTTTTTGTTTTTCTACGCGATCATTTATTTTTGTAACTACACGCGTTGAAAATACCAAGTACAGATTTGGCGTTTTATGACCGGCGAATATTATTTTTTTTTTAACCGGGTCAAGCTTGTTTCGTCTTTCACGTTTTAACCGATATTAACCTACTTTTATCCAGGTTTTTTTCAAAACATTTTAACCGAAGGCGATTCAAACGAATCAACTTAATAACTCATCGCTACATTTTTTTCCCACTAACACTCGCGACATCGGTGACTGACACGGTCGTCACGCGCGGGAATCTCACCGCTATCGAAACGTGGAAACGAATAATATATCGTGAAATGCACTCGCTTTGGTACAGCCCTTTGGCGGCGTCCACCATGTAGTTGGGCAAGGCCACGGCCAGCGAGGCGCAGCCGAATCCCTGGAGCACCCGTCCCGCGGACAGGCTGAACGCGTGCGACGGGAACGCCGTCATGATGGCTGCGGCGCACGTGGACGCGGCCACGCCGAACGTCAACATGCCGCGCGGGCCGGTCACGTGCACGATGGCGCCGGACAGCTGAGCCCAGTAGACGGCCGCCGGGTACAGGCAGACCATTTCGGCGTTCAGCTCCCTCGGGGTGGCCGCTCTGGTCGACGGCCAGCTCAGGTTCAGACCGATGGTCACGGCGCACGTGCTGGCTGCGAAAAAACACGGTACAGGATGGAAACGATAATGTATTATGTACGATTGAATATAATAATATACCTAGCCGCTTGAAAAAAAACGTCGGGGCCGAAAAGTTGGGTTATCGCACCGCGGCACATGAAAGAAGCTTTCGAAAAAGCCGGGATCGCGTCCCTAGGTCGCGGGAGTGGTTTGACGCTACATCATAGTTTAGAAGTCGCGGTTTAAACACGACGGTGATAACAACCTAATATCCGAAGAGAGCGGCGATAAGTATATCGGTTTCGAACGATCTCGGTTGTAATACGGTTCTGGAAAAAACCAAATTCAACGATGGTCCGAAAATTACAAAAAGGACTACGTACAAATATTCGTAATACAACGAATTGTAATGAAAGGTTTTTAGGGTGTTTTCGTTTGCTTACGCCATCGCAGGAACGTCGTAAAATACACAGGTCGCACCTAATCGCACAGAACGTGGCTGTTATTGTCTCAAATACCAAATCTGTACATCAAAGCGGATTCAAAGTAAATTCTGAAAATATCCATTATTATAATGACGTCGTTATATTAAAGAACTTTGATGTATTTAAGAACTTTTAAAAGGCCATAGACAGCCATCATAACGAGCAAAAATCATATTACTTTTAGAACAATCACTTCAATCTCCACGGAATATTTTCGTTGTTACACGTACCATTTGGAATGGACAACAATGTGTTTAATCTAAATCATCGATCGGTATACGTGAACGTGTGCGAACGTTATTTTCTGAACGGATCGTCAAGTATTAAACTACGCATTGTATTTAATTGAACGCGAGAAAACTGTTTGGTTTATTTCAATTTAAAACGAAATTTCAATTTAACTTCGTTGAATAAATTTGTCATCGGGACAATGAGATGATGACTTGTACCGTCAAAAGTTATTTAAAGTTTTGTACAATATTTCGATTCTACAACGTCGTCACTCGCTCCGTATATTATTGGTTTCGACCGCTCTGGTTTACTACGTGTTCGAGAAAAAACTAGTCTTTAATACCTACCGTACTATCAGACTCACCGAGAAAAGTCGAGACGAAATCGGCTTCATTTTTCAATTTCCGAGACATTGTGCGAAAAATTCGGTACAGTGTTAAACGATGATAGAAAAATACTCGTTACAACGCAACACTACAATACTCGTACACAAAGAACAACGTGTGTTGTAAACATAGAAACCGTTTTTGTGTTTCGTTATACTGCGATATCGTCATAACGTTCTCAAACAAGTCTTTGTACGTCAGAATATCATTTAAAACTTTATTATAGAAAATGATCGACGAACCGGTAAAAACTGTGAGCGTATAAAGAAACGTATCGGTGTGATATTATAATATTGTATATTATTTACCACACAATTTATACACTGATAGTGCAGCATTTTTATATTTACAGTCGTCAAACTGACTAGAAAATTAGTGTTGTTCAGAGAACCAGGTACCGAGTTTTGTAAAAAAAACATGTTAGCCAAAACAATCGTTATATTATGTGGGGAACGTGTAGTCACATAAACGCGAGAGGCTTTGAGAAAAAAAAAATGATCCGTTTTTAATAGATAAAAAATAAAAATGTGTTTTCGATATTCCGATGTGTACACTTACGTATCCATGTATATTTTTTAAAATCAAATATTCTGTACGTGTCAAGTATTGTTGACGGCGTTGTCAAAAATGTAATTTTCTCCTTCCGGTCGTTCGTATCAAAAGTATAAATAGTAAAAATGATTAATACTTAAAAAAATATAAGTATATACAAACTGATTTTAAAAACAACGATTTACTATGGACACATAGTAGCTATACATCTACGTCTAGTTCGTCTTTTTATAAGCGTTTCATTTCATAATAATATCTATGCACTTTTTTTCATTAATGTTTGAATGATTTTGTATTCTCACCTAAAAACTATATTTGAAAGAAAAAAAAAATTTGTTCTCCACGTTATTTATTTTTTATCCGATATTTTCCGTGTTTAAAAATTAAGAAATCGATTTAGCGGTGCTATTAAAAATTTTTAAAAAGTTAACCGGTTTTTCTCTAGATAAACGTGATCAATCAAAATATCTAGATGAAAAAATTAGCCGTTCATCTAGATAATAGGTTATTATGTTTTATATTTGTACAACACTGCGAATAACTATAGGTAAGACGCTTACATATTGTATTATAATACGTATTTAGCAGGTCGACCATTTACGACTGTTTGAATCTCAGTGCGATCATTTTGTACGCGGTTTTCGCCAAAACATATTCATTACGACGGCTTTTTTTTTCAAAACAGATCAATAGTATGCTTATTACAATCGTTACTGTCGAAAATCAAAAACGTCACTATCGTCCCAGAATAGTGCTGAGCACAAAATCCGGATCAATCCATATCCGGATTACCGATCCGGATTGATCCGGATTGAAACACAAAGTAGCAATCCGTTTAATCCGGATTAAAATACCCAATCCGGATTATGATGTTATGATATAAATCCGGTTTATTAAAAAAAAAAAAATACTTGGAAAAATTAAATTTAAAATTTAAAAAACTCAACACTAATATAAACATTTGGTGAAAATTTAAAGTATTTACATTGAATTACAACTAGTGCTGAGCACAAAATCCGGATCAATCCATATCCGGATTACCGATACGGATTGATCCGGATTGAAACACAAAGTAGCAATCCGTTTAATCCGGATTAAAATACCCAATCCGGATAATGATCCGAATCGACGGATTGGATCCGTGAATCCGGATAAAACGGATTGATCCGAAATTCGGATTAAATAATTGTAATCCGTAATCCGGATTGGTCAAAATAATGCTCAGCACTATCCCAGAATATCCGTCTAGAAACGAATACAACGAAAACATGCCGGAACAATGTGACCCCGTAAACTGTTGTCGATTCACGGCTATCACACTCGTATCGTAATGTACAAGTCTCGTCAAATTGTTGCCCGGCGCATAAATCAATCACGCGTGTGACTAATGTATAATTAGTAAGCGTTTAAACCGACGAACGGCTTTTAAAAGCACGTTTCATCACAAACGGAGACTAATTGCGACGTGTATAATTGCAACGCACGTATAAGCACGGATCGCGATTATTAATTATTTATCGTGTGAGAAACGGTTCGATCCGATTTGCATTTCGAGCATATACGTCGTACACGTTATTGTCGCGTTGTCGGAGATTCTCAATAAAACCACAGTATTATAGAGTGTCGATTTGACCTAACCGGTGGAAAAAATACGCGAGACGTTTATTATTCCGTTTTATTCCGAGAGGTTCGGCCGTCTTTCGTTCATAATTTCTGGACGGATTGCAGATGTCACTACTCTGCAGGTGTTTTGTTTTTTCTTCAAATCATCAACTGTCCACACACTCTCGATGCGTTATTTTTATAGCGAAAAAACGAATGGCTAGAAACAAAACGGCGGAAATGAGATGTAGAAAATACCAACAAACCTCGACGTTTTTAACCCGCAGCTGTCCCGTCGCGCTATTAAAATCATTACTCATTTTCCTCCGAGTTCGTTAAAACGGTCAGGTTGTAAGTTGGTCGAGAATTTATATAATGCCGGGCCAGTGCGTCGAGTCAGCAGTATTAAGCCTTCGTCTTCGTCACGGCACGTTGTTACGCTGTCACGCGGCCCGGCAACGTGTGGATTTGCGAGTCGTAAAATATAAAATATTCCCGGAGATTTTTTTCTCTCGTTGTTGTTTTTCTTCGTAAACCGCTGTATAAAAATATATATATATTCGCGGATTCATTTAAACTCGTTTCGGACGTTCGGTGTAAATTTTATACTTCCGCTTCCGCCGCGGCCGATTTACCTCTAGGTACCACGTACGAGAGTAAAAACACTTGATCGATAACGAGAAACACGTTTACAATATTATTAACGTATCGTTAAATTTTTAAGTCTAAAAAAAAAAAATCTGACGACGAGACCGCACGTTCGGAATCCCCGTAAAAATTTCGTTAAAATCGTTTAAAACTGCAGTCGGTTTAACGGAGTTCATTTTTTAAACTAATTCATCGTTACGTACGTTCAAAGAAGTGTGCAATGATGCCTTGGAAAATACGATCCCGAGCGAGCTCAGTCGTCCAGTCCTGGTAAAAACCGATATTAATCGTACAAAAACTCCGAAAAACGTATCCATGAAGAATGTAACGCGAGAAAATTTCAAACCGTTCGAACCCGTTTGAGGAGTTAATCAGTACGAACTGCGTGATTTCGTCGCCATGAATACAAAATTTTTCAATACTTTTTTTTACACGCTTTCTGCAGAATCTACCAGACGGATCTTTCCATCGGATAGCGAGTTTTATTTTACGTAACATTTCAATTCGTAAATAACGATTTCTCTAAAAATAAATGTACGACCAATTTTCGACCATTTTCCAACTTTAAACGACTAAAAAAGAGAAAAAAAACCGCGACTACGGATTTTCGAAATTTTTTCCGGTAGCATCTTCTTCGTCTCTGCGATGTTCAATCCAACGTTTGCAGCGACCCACCTGAGACGTTTATTAGTTTGCCTTTTCCGCACCGACTTGCTCCGAGACGCCCTTTTTCCGAACATCTTTTTCGTCCTCCCGTAGCACCGCGTTTCGAACGCCTCCGTTCTTCTCTTGTCCGTGTTTTTTTAGTAGATCCACTCTGATTTTCGCGATCAATGTTTTTTTTTTTCGTAGCTTAAAGACTACTGTTCTCGTCGAACGCCACCTCAATAGCTACGTTCTGATTTCCTCTTTGCGTTTCCCATGCGAACACGCGTTATTATATCATTGTGCTGTTCCAAAATGCGGCCCTGCGAGCGGGCGATCCGCCGCGGCTCGGGTAGGTCCTGCCGAGCGCGTCCCAGGGCGGCGGCGCGAGCGGACACGTTGGTCGCGTCCGCCGGTGGCGCGTGATACAGACGTCGCCGCTGTCGTTTTCGGTCGGCCGGCGCGAGCGGAACGTCTCCGAAACGGGGGCGCGCCCGCGACGTCGTCCCGCGAAACTCGTCCCTGTGAAAAATTACACCGAGTACAAAAAATACGCGCGTGTCTTTCACTCGATCGTTCGTTCTCGGTCGACCGTCGGCGTCGTCCCGGCCGGGCGCGGGCCAAAGACGCGCGTCCCAAAAACACTGCCGCATCCAGGAGCGAGCGTCCCGGCAGCGGCGTCCCGGCATCGAGGTAGGTGGCCGGGAGTGCGGGAGTCCGTCGGGGTAACGCGAGCGCGTGGAGAGATTTTTCTAGCTCGACGAAGAACTGCGGGGAATTTTCACACACGACGCGTTTTTTTTTCTAAAATTTTTTTACCGCGCTCTCCAGTGCAGGTGGTAGTAATCACTTCTTCATCAACTCCCCGAAGCTCCGACTTTCAGTCCCTAACGACAGGCGTGCGGACGCAGATCGACGCACTTTGGGGGTTACAGGCATGAGTGAAATCAAAAAGTTACGATCAGAAAGCAGTGGACGTTACGCGTTTCTGACGTGTATGAAAATCACGATAACGATCGGAAACGTTCACGCACTGTTAAAATTGGCACGGCACGAATGGTCCGATACGGTACTTTGAAAATTTCCGATCCGGACGATTTTCATTTCTTTTGTGATTTTCTTTCGATAAGGTTTGATACGTGTGTTTAGATACGCTAGGTACTAAAAAAATTTCGAAATAGTCGTGATACTTGGTTGTTTAAAGTCGGAAAATTTTCGACAAATTGTTCGTTGACTGTTTTCGGGAAATATAACTGGCGAAAATTTACGTTGTTTGAGATTTGAAAATTAAACATGACAACAAAGTTTGCCACCTGAATGGAAAAATTTCAAAAAAAAAAACCACCCATAGATTCCGAACGCGTACTAAAAAAAGTATTGAAAAACGGTGTTATTTTGATTACGACAGTGAAATTACGCGCTGTCGTGCAATTGTTACCAGAAAAAACATACGGCGACTTAAAATAATGACCCGAACGGTTTGAAACGATTTAATAAAAAAATGGTTTTAAATTTAATTTAAATTAACAAACTTAACTTTGCGGCCAATTTCTTTATTTCTCTATTTGAGTCACTGAGCTCGCGGAATCGTTATTTTTGTAACGAGATTTAAAAAAACCTGTGTAACATACCCTCAGCATCAAACTACCCACGCGATCTGGACTAGTGTGATCTTAAATTTTTTTGTTATTATTATTGCTCATATAGGTTAGGTTTTTGGGCCGCAAACAACTGCAGAGATTTGTTTTGCACCGTTTTTTACACCGGGAATATTCTGGGTAGTGTAATGTACGCGTTGAACGATAAAAAAAAAACAGCTTTAGAACGTACGCCGATGAAATAAAATTTGAAATCCGGTAATAAACGGCAACATTAACGCGTAAGACACGACTACTATAAATGATTTTTTTTTTATCTATTTTTGCAGACGTTTGGAGTTTTATGGTTACTCATAGGTGTACAGAATATTATTGTATTATGCGCGTGTACGGTGGGTTAGTACGTTTTAGTTTTTGTGGGTCGGATAAAATATAAAACAAAATGAAAATGTTTGTTTTATGTATACTATTCTTTTCATATTTTACGCGACGCATTTTTTGAGCGGCTCGTATTCCGAATAACCCGCACGCGTTGAGTTATTTTTTTCTTCTCAACCGTAAAATTCAACGGTACTTACTACGACTTCGGGAAAAAATGCCAGCTGACAGGTATAATATGTTACGGAAAACGTTGGCGTTTGGTTAATGAATGATACATTATCAAAGCGTCGCCATTAGTCTCTGTGTATACAAACAAAAGTTATTGATTTAGTGGTTACGGTCGACATTAGCTGGGTAACGCGACGTTGGACAAATTCTCGTGGAAAACGGCGAAAAAATAAGGCACGTACGATGATTTGGTTGATATCACGTCATAATCTCACGCGAAAAAATATGATTGTTTTCAGACGAATTATTTTACATTTCATAATAGACGACCATGAATACTATACAGATAGTTACCTAATTTAGAGTGTACAAAAACAAACAGAATATAAAATAAAATATACAACACGCATTGAAATAATCAATCTAGCAAAATAGTACTTTACTAATTAAAAACAACAATGTAGAAAATTGATTTAGCGATGATAAACGGAGATTTACGTTTCGAACATTACTTGCGTCACTTTTGTGTTATAATGAAAAAAATTGAAAGATTAAAAATAATTTACACGTTTCGATGTTTATAATTTATAAACTCATTAATTATCCAAACATACTTTGTTTCTTTTCATTCTTGAACACTGCGATCGTTAATAAACATTATAAATCAACGATCTGGTAAATCAATTAGATTTTTCGACCACGGTCAGATCAGATAATTTAATAATGTGTATGAAAGTCGTATACAGTTAAAGTCCAACTTAAAAATTTGATCTTAAATTTTTGAAAGGGTTGACTTTGGAGAGCGCTTAGAAAAAACTAGACTAGCCCAGTCGTTGTAAATTTTGGCGTTTTCCGATCATTTGTAGACCGTTTTGAAACGACGTCAAAATCGATTGAAAGATTTTAAAGGACTGCGACGAACAAGAGACATAGAGAGCTCCTATTTTATAATATCATAATAAAGATAACCCTTTCGCATATTATTCTTGAAGGTAAATGAAACGATTAGAACAAAAATAATTCAACGCTCTTATATTAGATTTGTTTTTCAACGCGTTCGCATCAAAAGTTACTGTTTCTACTTATTATTTATGGGTGTGTGAAAACAGTTGAAAAGTTTTTCAAATTTTAATGGTGTAACATAGTGGCGTTGTTACAGAAGTTAAATTTTGCTTTTAACCACGCCACCGGCAAACCTTATACAACCATCTTGTTGTATCAAACGTTAATTACAGATGTTCGAGAACACTAAAAATGTTTTTGGGATTTAATCCGTAAAATCGCACACCGTAAGTCACAATAAGCCAAATCGTGGGTAGGTACGTACGTAGAAATCCCACGGCGGTTTCGTTTTTACACCGAACTTACACGTACAGTAGATAGCATAACATATTATTTTATCGTTGTTTTTATTCCCATCGGCCGTGATTGTAATTGCGAAGAACTGCGTGTTCCACATTTGGTCAGCTCTAAGAACTTGTCGTTAAAACTCGTTCAAAGTATATAGCAAATAAGGGAGAAAAAAAAGAAGCATATGTAGGTGGTACCCTTATAGGTGTACGTGCGAGACTTACGGTCGAGTTTACGTTTTTTGGCGTTTGAACAATGATTAACGCCATTGTTTGGGTAAAAGAAGTTTTTCGTTTTATATCCGACTAGCCGTCCTGTTTCCCGGGTATAGCTAAGTATTCAATTCAAAGTCGAAACGTCTGCCGTATGTTCGTAATATTATTTTTCAAGGTTTTCATTAGCCAAGTAAACAGTATTACGATTTGATCCCGTAACCGTTAGCGACCATTAACAAACAAACGTTTTTATATTTCACGAATTGCTTAGGGTTTTGAGGATAGGAGTGGATTTTCCAAAAATTTCGTTACTAATAGCTTTTCTCGGTTAGTTGTCTATCTAACGTTGTAAGCCGTTATAACGGTAAACCACCGAGGAAGAAAAAAAAGCAGATTATTTTGAGTCCGAGACTAAATTTTAATGCATAGTATAATACGGAATGTTAAAAAAACGAGAAAAGTAAGGGACCTTAGTTCTTGATGTAGTACAGTATTTTGTAATGTAATGCATACTATTACCGAGACACTCCCTATTTTAGCATACCTTTTTTTTTAATGCCAAAAACGTAAAAAAAAATAATTGATTTACCTAAACCGTCGTTGCTGATGCCATGAGCAGTTTGCTCACACAACTGTCAATTTTTGTCCTCATCAGTACCGTTTTTGTATTTTTTCCGTTTAGAAAAAAAAAAAAATTCCCGTATGTCAGCGAAACGCTCACTTGTCAACAATGCGGATTGAAAAAACATTTTTTTCTCCCAATATTTGAAAATACCCAACCGTTTTATAGAGTTATTGAAAATCTTGGAAAAGAAAATGCACGATTTTATCGAAAAGCTGTCGTTCTCGGCCGATTTTTCTGAGAACACAATTCTAAAAAAAAAAACAACCAACATTATTATTTACAAGTTTTTCGACTTGTCAATCATCGGATTGAATACCAACGTGACAACCAACTTTTTATGCTACTATTTGAAATTGTATTACCTGTATGGTCGTTTCGGTTAGCATAGATAAGGTATACGACTGAGAAAATATACTGACATTTATATATTTAAGTTTAGATAATAATTCTTTACATCAATACGTAATAATATTGTCTTCTGAATTAATTTTAACCATTATAGTTACAAATACTGATGTAAATACCTTTTAGATTTTACTGTAAGTAGGTACTACACAATTCTGCGGAACGGATCAATGACAATCATTATTATTGACTTTTAATTCATAAATAATGAAACTGTATGATGCAAAAAAATTAACGAAACTTTGGAATGATCGATTAGAAATTGACGACCGTCAAACATACCGAAAAATGTCAATTTCAGACGATAGTATAATTTGAAACTACTTAAATTCGTAATGCTGATAATCAACAAAACGAATAGTTAGGTACTTTAAATTTTATTTCGTTACATCAATAAATTATACAACTTTGGTTACTATATTATTCGTAGTTGTTACCTATTTCAGTTAGTGGTGCACTTTTAAAAATCAATTCTAGTTTTATAGACTATATTCACTACCCTATCAAATACTGTAATAAAAATAAAAGGAAACTGTAAATAAAAGTCGTTGTTGTTTTTTATTGCAGTATAAAATATATTTATTAGTTAGGTAAACACTAAACTGCATTGCTTTTTCATTCACCTCGCGAGTTGTTTTTCATATAATTAGCGAGCGCCGTTAACGAAGCCCTAAACTATTTGTAATACAATCGTTTCCCCTCATTCAAAAACTATAAACATAACATTTTGATATAGATCAAGTTTTAATTATGATGTTAAAACTACGTAAAATAATAATTATGTAGTTGGTGCCCGTGTTGGAGAATTATAGTTTAACATTTAACTCTGACAAACTTACAAAAGCTACAAAAGTCTTTTACTAGTGATTAATTTATGATAGTTTTGTTGTTAAAAGAAGTTTTTACTACTGTAATATTGTTCGTAGTGTGCGTTACTTATAGTTTCATTGACTTGACGCAAAAACACATGACCCTAATTCGAGTCATGGTTAGGACGTTTAGATAAATAGGTATCGGCGGACTTGGAACAGTAAATTTAGCGATGACACTTCACAATAATTATTATACGTGATTACAGCATCTGTGATCTGTCAGAAGCGAATTCCTAGTGGTCAGGAGATAAAACGTTAAAAATAAATTGAATTAAACCACCAAAATACTGTAGGTTGTTTTTCTAAAAAAAATAATTTAATACGGTTAAGAGAACAGAAAACATTTTTATCCGCAATTACCGGCACTGAACAGATAAATATTATTCTTTTTAATATCCATCCTAATTCGCTAGTTGGGACATGTGCAAATAACTTTAAGTTGAGACATTCGGTTTTG
Organism: Hormaphis cornu; assembly: GCA_017140985.1. Taxonomy (NCBI): domain Eukaryota; kingdom Metazoa; phylum Arthropoda; class Insecta; order Hemiptera; family Hormaphididae; genus Hormaphis; species Hormaphis cornu. Next base: position 6,976,155 of record CM029364.1, on the reverse strand, counting down.
TTTGGTTTTTTACACGTCAAGTGTAAATTACAACTGAAAACCAGACAGTTAATTTGATTACTTTTATACTGACTGGAGAATTCAAAGAACTAATTTAAATTTATTATATTCTTTCTTAATGGTTTTTAAAGAAAAATAATTTTTATAATTTATGATATTTATTTACCAAAGAAGGAATAAGTTTTAAGTTTTTTTTTTTTTTTTGAACTTGTCTTTTATTAAGTTGAGAATAATTATTAATAAGTAGATACACAATAACCATAAACACATTATTAAAAACGCTAAACTCAGGATCTAAAAAATTATCAAACCACCTAATAAAATATATTGACGAGTTGAATTCAAATTAAAAAATCTTTAGTGTATCGTAATGTATAGGAATAAACGGACCAACTAAGGCTATGTATTTTTAAATTTAAAACCATTTGATCTTGAATTAGTATCGGTTATTAAAACATAATCTTCTCATCATACATTCAATTTCTAAGATTCTTTTGCTCTACAATATTTGTTGTTACATTTTATTTTTTTTTTTTTTTGAGTTACACAATATAAGCCTCAAATTGTATTGATTTGTTGTAGCTATCACAGTACGTGTAAAATGTTTGTGATACAATTTATTTTGGGATCGTTTTTAAAACTGTACAGTGAAATTTTCTCAACAATAACCTGGTAAGATGAACAATTCGAATTCGGTATAATTGTGATGTATCTAGATTGAATGTTGGTGGGCTTAATTAAAATATTTTTTTCAAAAAATATTTTTCATGGGAATTAAATCAAACGAAAAATAGAGATCGGTTTGTAGTAAAATGTGTAATCTTTTATTTTTTAAACACTTGATACATCTGTTCGCTTCTCGTTTGTGCGCTAATTTCATTTATTCCAAGTACTCATAGCTGGTCCTTGATTGCACTACAATATTTCTTGATTAATTTTTATCATTTCCCGCAGCCATTGATTCGGTTGAACATTTCTCGAGAAAATAATAGCCGCTTGAACTTCAACTTCGGTTTGAAAACGACTATAATTCCTTATACCTGCGTTACAAAAAAAAAAAACGCGTTTGCTTTACTTCGGACTAAAACTCACACATTCTGGCCGGAACTAAATGCGACCCTGTAGTAGTAAATCCTTCAACTTACCTACGCTGGTTACCGAGTTATAATGGGTCATTATGGCGGTCTTTGGAGATAAATAATAATTATTATCGTGCTTCACAATCGGCCACTGTTAACTGCTGTTTACGATGAAAAACCCACAGGAGACACACAATCGTGGTTTGATCGATCACGGTTACTATAATATTGTATTGCGAACAATTAAAATGGAATTTTCAGACGTTTTGTGAGTTCAAAAAACATTTTTTTTTTTTTTCGTGATCAGTGCCACAAAACTCAGTCAAATCACATTGTCCTTGTTATAACACCTTTTACGATGGTTTCCTACATTTTCTTTTAAAAATTAGAAAAAATATTACGTATTTATTCGGTTTGGTTTGGATTCGTCGAAATCATTTACAAATGAAATATCAACAATTTACTTATTGCCCGTACGTACTACAGTACCTATTTACATTAAAAATACATCTACTTTGATCAAAAACAAACACCTATAGTTCATATTGGTCTATGTTCAAAAGACACGCGCTAAATGGATGGATAGACAGTTAATGTCATTAATAGTGGATATTTACTAGGTAACTTTGATAGTTTATCAAAAAAAAGTACACATATAAATGTACACGCATTTTGCTCACCTTTTTTTTTTAAATAATTACATTGAGTTAGTATATTTAAAAAAATGAAAATGTTATCTAAACCATAATTTATCAACTATTACTGTGTCGCGTTGCGGCGATAACCCGGAAGATACGACAGTATATTTTATAAACAGCATACAATCATACATCATCGAAAATGTTTGCTTAGTTTGTTGCAACTTTTAGCAGTGAAAAAAACCAACACGACATCCTTATTATCAGCATGTACAGATGTCCCGACAATTTAAGTTTTGTGACTTTGGGGGTTTTTCGTTGAAATATTGTTGATCGTAGTTACGTTACCGTGTAAAAAAGTTTTCATCTATTTAATTCATAAATCCGTCATATCAAGTGAAATTCTTTTATTCTTAAAAGGTATCATACTTCTGCTTACGGTTTTCTCTTTTTATTTTTAGTGTATTATGGCAAAAAAAAGAAATAATACATTTACACTATATGTGTATAATGCAACTACTGATAATATTATTCCCTGGAAATTCTATAAAATTAGAATTCCACTTCTATTGTTGACGGCTGTTGTGAATTGAGGAGTTAAAATCAAAAAATTATTCACGTCTTTATTGAAAATGCGGTAGTCTCAGTGGTTTTGACGTGTATTTTTAAATTACAAAATTAAAAATAAATACATTCTATTTTTAAAATTATTACTTATTTACCATTTTATTAAATTATAATAATATAAGAATTCAACATGGTATTTAAACATTTGAGTTGTCATATACCTTATAAAAAATATTAAGTTCCTATCGAAAAGTACGCGTTAGACTCGAAGGCTTAGAGCAATAATTTTTGAAACTGTTATCTTGAGTAACTTTTCTTAAACCAATTGATTTTTTATTAAATTTCTGATTAATCATTATACTCTCATATTCTCATAAATTTTTCAATCAACCAGATTTTTTATGATAAATTAACCAAGTATATGTATATGATAATATTCGTTCATCGATAATAATTCGATGTAACTATATATTTAGTATTTTCGACTTGGTGTATTTAATTGTTGACAAACTGTTCACAGATTGTTTAGCGAACAAAGTAGAAGAAATAAAATAAATTTGTTCGCAGTGTTAAATTAAAATCTATGTAGTGAAATTTTTTCACTTAAAACGATCAAAGTTTAAGATGCGACAGGTTAAGTTTTGTTTTACAGTTTGCAGGGAAAATGATGCTAAAGTTATTGACTCACTGCATGTATACTGCAATAATAATTTGTTATTCACTAGATGACCTATGAGGTAGATTTCAGTATTTATTACTAAATTGCTATTTTTTTTCAATTTCCATTCTTCGTAATTGAGATTTTTATTTCAGTAGGGCAAAATAACTTAATAGAGACAAATCTGTGCTTCTGTAGAGTGGTTAATAGCAAAAACAAACAGTGGACAATCACTAATCAGCAGATATCGTATAATTTTAAAATTTGACCGACGATTATTTATTTATTTACACATAAAAGATAATCGCAAACGTATAAACGATGATTTTTCAATTGAATTAAGCTTACAATATTGTTTTGACCTCGTTTCTCTTTTTTATTTTTTACATATTCAAACACTGTACCTACTATACCTACTTACGTACATTCGTTAACGCCATTATTTCGCGGCATTCTGCAAATACTCTGTTATTATACTTTAATCAATCGGTAAAGTGCGCACTAATACAAAAGTTTAAAAATAAAATCTGTGGAAGGCGGACTTTTCAAATGAAACTTTTCAGTCAAACGAACAAATGCGATATTATTACCTCTGTACTTGTATGTGTTGTAGGCATGTGTGTCAAATGAATGAATTAATCATTAATAAGAAGGACGGATTTAATTGAAAATTAGATTTAATTGATTATCTCTTGCAACTTATATTGTAAACATAACAATGTTCTTCAAAATTAACGTTAAAATATAATATACATATTCTATTAATTTTATTTCGTATTTTATTAAAAAAGTATTCGGTTTTTTTCGACAGGGTTGTTTTATGTACGCTATAATTCAGATAATATAATATAGTATTCAATGTTTCAAATTTACCTGCGATAGCTAAAAACAAACTTTGTAAAAATACTCAATCAAATACTATATTGTATTGCTCTATTATTATTATTATTTATAATTAATTTTAATTATACGTCAGGTGTAATCATTTTAACGTTCGTACCTATTTATTTCGTGTCTATTATATTATGATTTTCTATGGTTGTTTGAAAACTGTTTAATCTTCAAGTATTCAACGTGGCTGTATTGTTTTTATTGAAAATTACAGTCAACTGAAGTAAGCCGTTTCCGCAAAGTGCACGAGCGCGTATTATGCTGACATGCTGTGTTTAAGAGTTCTAAACACAACGTAACGCGTATACGATTTGACGATTTTCCATAAACAAAAATAAAATATACACAATAAAAAGCAACGACGGCTGAACTGTGTGTGATATGGTAATATGAAATGTACCTATCCATATTATTGAAAACTATATTTGAAAAGGGGCGAATAGGGTTTGTTTGCGGGGAACTTTTTTTTATTCATTGAAAATGGTTTCAGCGAGAGACTGCGTTGGCAGTGAGTGAGTGAATCGTGATACCACGTATTTACGCAACAGGGTAACCATAAGTCAAGGACGGACAAACCGAATGAAAACATTATTTTTACGATTACAATAATTTTTAAAATTAAATACATTTTTTTATTCATAAAGCGCATAGGTACGTTAACGTCGTAGGATATTATTATGCAAGTGTTGGCTTATACGTTGTCGATAAATAAACTCGTTTTAAAACCGTTTTCAACATTTTGTCTGCTAGAACTTGAAATGTATAACTAATGTTAGGTTATAGGTATACTACTACGAAATTATATACAATTTTATTTTGTTAAAACTATACAATTTACCCATCGAAATGGGTTTTACAGCATACTGACGTTGGCAAGTAGCTAAGGTAGGCATCAATCAGGAATTATAAAAGTCTTCTTGAAATCGTTCAAACAGTATTGGAAAATGCGTTTTTTAGACGCTGCGCGAAAACGTTTTGTTCGATCTCATCCTCAATTCGGACGGTATCGTAATGTTCATTACGTCGACGATACAGAAAATAGCGATTTTACGAACCGAGCACACGGACTGTTGTTAAATGATGTGTGAAACCGCTAATGTATACGGCCACGTACAATGTTGCATTTAACGATCCGAAAAAAATGGTAGCTCGCTTAGCACAACTCGAGTTTTATTTTACTTATTTCTCGACCCTTTTATTATTTTTGTTTTACAGTGTATTAAGTACCGATAGAAGCAAACTCGTACTTTTTTAACTAACGCGATGTTGCGCGTTAGTTAACGATCATTTTTAACAAAAAGGGGATATTAATAGTCGGTGCAAACTAGGACCGTGAGATTAAAAGCGGTATGTCATTTTTTCGGGTTTACGAAGAATTATTCCCGGGTCAAGCGGCGTGTTCGGAATTTTCAAAATTGTCCGTTCGTTTGACGAAATAAAAATTTCGTTGTCACCGGCATCGTGACAACCGCCACGCTATCACGTAAAATTATTCGCGTCACATCCCGTCGCGCGCCCGAGTCGTGTCTGGTGTACACAATTTTGATTGTTCAGCAGAAAAATGATTTTCATTTAATTTCTATTCATATTTTTTTCCCGCGGCCCTGTGTGATGACGTTGTGTAACGACGTTACTGAATCCCGTTGAAAAATCTTTCGCACCCAATCAAGAACGAATAGTACACGTGCGAGATCGAGTGAATCCGTTCAACATCTCTTAATCGTTGGTGGCCAAACGAAAACTGTGAATTTCACCCGAAAAACAATGTTTCTGTATACGCTCCGTTGCGCAGTTCTTCAGGTTTCCAAGAATGTTCACAAGCTTTTCGCGCGATACTGTCCGTTTAGAATTCAATGTTTTTTTTTCCCAAAAACACCGTGCGGTATAACGTGGGCGTAACAATAGACGGCGGACTGCGAGCCTAAGGTAAAAACCAACTCGATCGGCGGATTATTCTAATTTTCTGCGAGATTCCGCGGTGTAATCGGACTTTTTTCGAGCGTCGAAGAGAAAATACAATACTCGTGAACGCTTAAAACGGTTCGATTTGTTTTTAAAACGCGCAATGTGGCCTATTCGGTCCGTTTCTTTTTTTTTTTTCCCACGTCTGACGGGCAGCAACCACTTTTTTTTTCGGGTGGAGAACGTTTCGCGCGTCGGATCAATAGTGTACATGTATAACGAATTACTTTCGTTTTTCGAACAAATAAATCCGACGGTAATGACGCGACGACGATACAAGTTTGACGTCGAGATTACCGTCCAAGGTATTTATCCGTAGAACAGCTATCGGCGTTGAAAACGGCTCGTCAGAATGTCAAAACACCGCAAAACGGTGCAGGTAACTCGTACAACAACAATAATAATAACGATAATATTCTATTTTGCCGCGTCCGGCGTTGTTGGACGGTCGACGGGGACGTGTCCCCCGAGGATAACGTTGTCAACCGTTTATGAGTCTTATCCACCACCGATCCCTTCCGGGGACGGCGCCATTGTAAACGCGCTTCGAATAACGCGTCCCGATAACGCGTGGGTAACATCGTTTTCACCGGAATTCAGTACGTTGGAGAGGTAAAAAAAAGAAAAAAAAGGGATCGGTCGCGTGGGTGGTTTGACGGGGTATTACGATTACGCTTTGGTCACTAGTTCAGAAAGTTGTGGTTCGAGCGCGTGGTTTTGTATCTGAGAGCAACGACAACAAACCGTCGCCTTCGAAAATACGATTTTGAGCCAGCTCGGTTGTCTAGTGTACGCCGTGATAAAAACGAGTTCATAACGATAAAAACTTTCGATAAAAATCCCTCCTATTTCAATAACGTGTTTCAACTTGGCCAGATCTTTATTTTGGACGCGACGATCAAAAAAGTCTAAATGGACGTGTAAAGAAAAAAAAACACTATTCGTTCCCGCCGTGAGAAATACACACGGCCGCCCGTTTTACGACAAAATAACAACGCGAAATCGGCTAAAACAGTTGTGTGTACGAATTTTCTAAATTTTCTAACAGCGTTATGAAAAACTGTCTTGCTAAGATTGTATTGAAGTTTTGAGACTTAAACATAAAAACTAGAGGTTTTAACAACTGTCGTAATATAATTCGAAAATTTCCATAACTCCCTTACAAATTCAGCGTTACACCCTTCTTAATGATATATATATAAATTTCAAGTCGAACGGAGCAATTTTGAAAATCGGGTAGTTTTCGTTTTTTCCTCAGAACTTAACAGAAAATAATCAAAAAACGCTTCAAATATAGTACCATCTCGGATCAATTATTATCATCTATCTTTTAACGTATCATACGTTAAAATCCGAGCGGTTTTTATACCATAAAAAATGTTCACAAAAAAAAATAAAATATTCTAAAATTCAATGTACGCGGGTAAAACGTGAGTCGGTTTCGTAGAATACCTACTGAAATTAGTATGATTTATAACGACCAAATTTTTCAGGAAACTTCTCGTATTTTCTTTTCCAACACTGCACCCTTTATGAAAATATGTAGTAAAAATGACGTTAATATAAAAATAAAAAAATGTTAAAACAAATTCTCTTCAAGTGCCCAGTAATATGGTGTAGCCATTTCTAATACGGTGTTTGCAAATAAGTATGGAGTAAATTGATCCGATAATTTTGTAACTATAATAATGGAAGATAAATTGTTTCTGTTATTACGTTAAAAGTATATTAATATTATATTTTAGAAGAGCGATAAAAGTTGTATACGAATTTACCGTAAACCGTCAAATAAAATTATCATTCGAAAAGTACTACGAGCAGAGAGAGTGACCAATCGAGTGAAATGAAATTAAACTGATTCGAATTACGTTTCGTACTTATATACTTAAGTAGTCGAAAAAGTTTTGTCAAGTTTCGACGATAATTTGATTACTACCTACATTTAGTGCATGTTTGTGTCAGGTGTACGTAATAAGTGTTTATACAAGAATGACGGTGGTGACAGGTGTCCGCGAGGAAATTTGATATTAAAATTTAAAAGATGTTTTAGTGAAAGTTGTTGATTTTAAAACTTAAACAGTACCTTATACAATACGATACGTCGATATTTGAATAGTCAATTTACATAATATACCTTCATAAAAATAAATTGGAAATAGTTTTACTGTGGATAACTGCAGGGACTCAAGCGAATGCTTATTTCTTTTGGCCGTTTTAAAGTCAATTCCATAAGAACCTACAGTTATTACTCAGAATCCGTGACCAGTATAAGCAGACTTGGGTAAGTTACTTTTAAAAAGTATTTGGAGTAAATACTCGAATACTTGCAAAAAAATAGTATTTCGAGTACACTATCTAACAATTTTATTCGATTACAATATATTTGGAATAGGTACTACAAATGTGTTTAAAATACTTTTAAAAAATTTCAAAAAAAAAAAAAGAATCACCGTCTAAAATGTTCATCGCGTAATAAGTCAATAATCTTATAACGTTAAATGTTTTATGATAAAAAAAATATAAAATCGTCGTTCGAGAAAAGATTAAATTAGTACCGATATTATGAACTGGACTTAACTTTTATTTAAATATGACGATTGCGAAAACATTTTTTTATTTATAGGAATGATTACTTTTCAAAAGTATTTCGAAATACAGTGTTCCGAATATTTTGTTCAAACCGAAGACGACTATAGACGGTAAGTGGTGGCGTAGTTAAAGATAATTTCTCGCGAAAAACGGCAAAATTACGAAAAACCAATGAAATCCAAACACCACGGGCAGCAGCGTTCAATCGAAAACAAATCAATCGTTCTCGATTGTGTGTTCATTTCTTTCGAGTGCGCGGTTTTTGTTACAAAATCGCTGTTTGCGTTTGAAAGAATCGTTACGAATGCTTACCTCAACGCTGGTTTCAGACCACTCCACAGCAGCGTATTTGTAATTTACTCTTTGGGTGATTTTCGAATGCACCTGACCACCGTTCGTTTACTACGTGTAAGTAGTTCCTTTAAATAAGGGTTCGGTTAACTCCGAAACGTTCTGTCCGGACACGTACCACACCGAATCCGAGAAACGAGTTCGTTCGACGACCGACATGGCTCAAAACGCGGACAAAAACGAATCTATACGTGACGATTTTTTCGCCAAAGTGATTACGTTTTACAAACGAACGACGGTAATAATCGTGAGATCGCGAAAGCAAATACGTACATTTTGTACCTAACAATTGTGGACCGCGCGTTTGGTCTCGTTCGGGGTCCGCGACTTAGCCGCGTGAATCTAAAAAGACCGAAATTGTTAAAGGAATTGAATTCGGCAGCATTTACGGGATTCGATTCGGAAAGAGTGTTGTGAAAATATCGAATTAAATTTTTTCTACCAAACTTCTACTGTAATGTAGACTACAGTATGTATAAAGTAACTGATCTTTCGCGATTAACCGCGGCTTTTATCGATACATAGGTATTATTAATTAATTTATTTATTATTTATTAATTTTGCTGGCTCAAATTTGGCCGAGATAAGCTCGGTTATTACGATTGTATTTGCCGTTTCGGTAACGTATATCGTCAGTGCGGTACAGATAAACCCTTATAAAGCGTTTTCAACCCTTATAAAAAACCGACTGTATCCCCAAAATTGGTTAATTGGTAAATATTTCTCCTATCAAAAACGCACCATTCTTTAAAATTAATCTCCGGCAATAAAATTGAATTTAAATAATAATCGGTACGTCCTGTTTTACACACGTGTTAAGAAAATCGAAACCGTTTTAGCGCAAGTCTACGTAAACTCTGTATTTTTGTTTTACGATCGTCTTTAAAATTAAATTAAATTGAAGCGACCGGGTTGATTTTAACTATACGCGAACGATTAATCTACGTTTTAATCGTTTATCATAAACAAATTATTGGTTTTTGACGCACAACCGATAAAATAAAATATGAAATCACTGAATACCCTTAACAATCAAAGTTGCACTAATATAAATTAACTCGTATAATTTGATTTTATGATCTCGTTACGTTATTGATATTCGTTTTTAAGTGTTTTTTCCCAACGAGTTGGTCGATTGTAATAGATTAGGTACGTGTGTTCTAACCACACAATTTCAGAGAAAACTGTAGTTGATCTGTACCAACAATATATATATGTTCCTACGTGTTTTAAACAGTTATTCAAAGAAACGCGAGTCAGCTTGTTTCATCGTTTTACGTTCGTTTCTAGATCACATCTGATTTTTAAATTAAGAGTTTGCTCATTTCGCGGTACTATAAACGACATTTGTTTAATTTATTGAACTGTTCATTTTATTATGGTGGACTCGATTTCGTTACGAACGATATATGTATTATTATACAGCGTTTAACCACGCAACTGTTCAGAAACTCGAGGTGGAACCGAGGTCGGCTGTCAATAGTGTGTTATTCTATATCGATGATATCTGCTCGATGATACTTTATTTCTTGTTTTTCATTTCACAATACCGAAACGTCCATTGTTTCGAACGGTTATGAAGTTTCTTTAATAAAATAAAACCGGAACGCTCTGCGAGAATAATGGCGTTGAATGGTCTGGGATTTTTTTTTTTTCCGAGTCGCAGTTAGACCACTTCAGTAGAAGAGAAAAAAAAAAAACCAAGAGAATCCTCTAACGAATTTTTACGAGACACGTCAACTATACTACGGAGATTACCTACTTTAACGTGTACAGAATTCTATTGAAAATGAACGTTACAATTAAACGTATAATCATGATGATACATATTATCACAACATATTAATAATAATATTCAGCCATGTTCGCGCGAAGACGATTTTTAGCAAGTAATATCATGTTGATTATAACGTTTGTTATGAAATATTTTACGGCGTGAACGGTTATTTTTCCTCGACATTGTGAATCGTCGATACGTGTGACGACGCGCTCGTTTTGATTAATATTAATATTTTTTTCGTCGGAGAAACATAATATTGTGCTCGAATACAGTGACGATGCACGTAATATCGCACGATTGACTGGCTTGGTACGCAATTTTAAAGTTCAGTGAACGCGATAATTCAAATTGGCGGAACACAATTAAAATTTTTTTTAATTAAACACACAACAATCAAATTTGCATACAACGACGCGTATTGAAACCTATTTTACACTCGCATGTGTAATTGTGTTTAAAAAAAGGTTGGCGACGTGCAGGATCAATCAACAGCTGTTGTAGGTACGTACTGTGAGACGCCAATGAATCGCGAATAATTTATTGGAATTATAGTTACAGTTTCATCATACTCGCACGGAATGTAATATTATGTACCTAGGTGCAGCATACCGATTTTCAAAAAAAAAAATCGATTAAGTACTCAGTCGACAGAAAAAAAAAAAATTTACTCGGATGCGCTATCGATTCTGCGCACACATCGCGTGTACCGATGTAATCGTATATGTAATTGAATCGCAAAAAGTGAACACATTTATTACTATCAATACTACTGGTAATACGAATTCGCACAAATCTTTTGAGTGATTTTTAACGTTTTTCGTATAAATAAATTAATTTTTTTCGCCTAATGTTAGCTGGTACCAACTTACAAGCGTTAAACATTTCCAATCGTTTTTCCCGAACCTTAATTGTTATCGAAGACACAGTAATGTAATATTACCCGTTTCATTTTTACCATCGCGTTGCCTATTCAATTTAACACTCGAAAAATACGTAACAAAATTGAAAAATGGAAAACCTCTCGTTTTTTGACGGAAAAAAAGCATTTTGACGGTACAATTTTGTTGATACATTCGCCACGTGACAAAAACAAACCATCCATCTTATCTTTGATTCCGATAATAGTAAAAGCCAGTCTTTTCTGTCTTTTACGGTAACACCGGCCAACGCCTAGGAACCGTATTACGTGCACAACAAATATTTTGTTGCAAACAATGGCTACAACTATTAAACTCCAGAATAAACGTGTTTAGAATCCAAGTAAAAAAGTCTGAGAAATCCACTTTTATAAGGACCATTGCGTGCGTACCATTAAAATTGAAATCATATAAATTTCAACGTAGTTAATAGCGGTTAATTTGAATTTATTATGTATTATGTGAGTAATACCTAAATCATCGTTTCGTATAAGTAAATCGGGAAAAATGACAATTAATTGTTATTTTATACTTGACGCAACCTTACTTGTGGATTACATTTTTGTTTTCGATTTATGTAGGATAAAGGGTTTAGGTCGTACTCTAAGGCTTTAGACGTGCTATATACTGGGTCGGGATTATTATGATTTATGCTGGTTTTGAAAGGTCTATAAACTAAAGTATTTCGCTCTACGAACGCAATTCCTATGTTAAATTCCTCCTATATTTATCGTATTATTAAAAAAAAAAAAAAATAAAAATAAAAAACAGGCATAATATGTAAAAAAATAGGTATAGTGTCAGAAATTTAATCAACGCGGTCTTTTGACAACTGTCAATAGGATTTATCAATTTTACACCGAAATAAATCGGTCAAATTTTAACTAACAGTACTAAAAAAAGTGTTTTATTTCAATAAGAACAATTTAAAAATAAAAATCTATTAAGAAAATATTTAAGTTACACTCCACAATGTTATGTTAGTATTTCCTATAATTTTCATTTAAAAAAAAAATCTGAGTTTTTCAACATTAAAATCATGGTAGAAAAAATAGTTCATAATCTTCATTTAGATGAATAATTCAATAACAAAAAAATTGATAGTAAAAATGACTGATGTATAAAATTTTTTATATTCTTGGACGTTTTAAGCGAATATTAGTATCGACATCTAGTCACAACGATTAAACTATTCATTTAAATTGGACTGTTCCACTGTGCCCCGTGTCTCACCGTGAACACCTTTCCCCTATTTACTTTTAAACATATTCGTGAAGATGTAAAATATGTTATAGTTCACACGAAATGTGGATAATTTTAGGTAAATTATAACTTATAAATTAAATATATTTTTTTTTATTTAACTTGCGACCTACAGATATTCGTGTTCTAATTATCAAGTATTTTTACACGGCAGTCTGTGTATGCAATTTAGCTACATCGAGGTAATGCGACGCGTTTAACTGCATTACTCAAATTCTATATTGTATCGTTCGTAATGATTTGTTATTACGGTTGAGCCGATTGTAAATTAATAGCACAAACAATAATTTATGACGGAAATATTCATAAAATTTTTATGACGTTATAAGGTTTTTAGAAAACATATTCGTGGTAACGAATTTCAAGTGTATTTAAAAGGTTTTCAATTATTTTCAAATCTGGGTACCAGTTTTTTAGAATAATATTCAAAAAGCTTCAAAAAGATTAAACAATTACAAATTAAGTCTCAAGATCAATATAACTACATATTTAGTAATAGTTTGTTATCTGGATTCTCGATTTCAAATTAAAAAATCAAAATAGCAAGTGTATATTATATACGATAAAATTAATTTGAGTGCTAACTATTTGTGCGCCTTATCGTCACTTGAAAATGTATAAGGTTTAACTAGGAAAAAGGTATTCTGCGCATACAATAAATAATATAGTGTCAATCGTATTTTAATATACGGTAAATAGAAAAAAAATCATCTAAAAAAGATTAGTAGGATTTCTTTGAAAGTTTATCGATATTCGATTTGGTATTCATGCGTTTTCTGTCAGAACCTGTCGTGGTTTTAACATATTATTATCGAGGTGACTGAATAATTTTTTCGACAAAAAAGTTAAAGAACGAATAACATGATTTATACGTATGTCAGAAACGCGCTGGTAAAAACTTCGACGGATTAAAAATCATCAAAGTGTATTAATTTTTTTTATATTCTATGAATTTTGCATTGTAATTTGTAGATTAATGATCAATTTTCACTTTTGATTAAACTCGTATTCTACCTGCACGTTTTTGTAACATTTCATTGTGTTTGTTGATTTTATTAATTTCTATATTATACTCATCGTTTTCGAGATAGTATTCTATTTTTTTTTTTTTTGTTTCAAATTACTTAATAAATATTAAAAAAAAGTAATAGTTATTATTTTTCACGCGCATTGTAATAACGATTTTGTTTTGATAATTTTTATTTTCTATACAAATAAATTCGTTTACAGAAACTAATTTGTTATTATTTTTCTGACGGGGGAAAAAAAGATCACTAAAAATACTGAACATATCATACACAAAATACGTTGTGCGGTATAAAATATAGTCGAAAACCGTAATACCGAATACCTCCCCTATACTGAAACTTTTTCCGAGTGCACACCCCATAATGATGGCGGAATTGAAAACTTGCTCGTATTCTTCTTTAGTACGCTGGTGGAGTGATTTTTTTCGTTTTACGTTTCGTCCTCGAATTTTTGTTTGCCTTTCCAGAAAAAGCGAACTGGGTGGAAAAAAGATAGGTATTGTTATCCCCGTTGTCATGTCTGTTTGTTTCTACCAGGTTCCGTATAAGCTGACCTTATGCGTCGTTTTAAAAAACACGTCCCAAGCGCCATCCATATTCCTGTATTATATGTACGAGCGGTTTGTTTATGTTTAAGTTTTCGTTGAATATTTGAACACGTCATACAGATGCGATTTTGTACGCACGAAGTATTTTTATTTTACTATCCTAACGTAATTTTATTCAAATTTCAAAACAAATATTATCATTTGTCACCGACTTCGCGGAATTACTTAATACCTATACGACAGCACAGCGACGTTCTCGTATATGTATGTGCGCACGTTTAAATGAAAAATAGTGACATTTTTTTTAATCGTTACCGAATATAATTATTTTGTACGTTTTACAACAGCGGAACACAAACGGGTTCAAAATGTAAATGGGGAAAAAAAAAATACCGATTAATAGTTAATATTTTTACATTTTCGCAATGTGAAAGGAACGTGTTGATGGCTTTTTTTCTTCTAAAAATGTCTTTTTTTTTTTTTTGGTAATACGCCTCTAAAATTTTACCTATTACCCTAAAATGGTGACTTTGTCATAGCTTTTTTTCGTTGTTTTTATTTTTCAAATTTGTTTATTTTACGAAAAAAAAAAAAGAGTGAAAATTTCCAAAAAAAAGGTTCAAATTATTTGCAACAGTTTGCACGGGTTAAAAAATAACGTACGTGCTAAAATAGTGCCGATTTTAAAAATTTTCGAGTGATTCGCAGAACTTTGAAACCGTCAAGTTTGTTAACGTTTGCTGTTAATGTTTCACCATTGATTTTTATTATTTAACTGTACTGAAACTTCAATAAAATCTCAACGACATGTTTACACTATACGTAGTTATTCAATTTAAAAAAACACCAAGAAAGGTTTAAAAGTATCGAACTGTATGCTTATTATTCGAACTTGACGCGTCAACTTTCGTTTCAAAAATGTACACCGTTAATGAGCTAAATTCAACCTGTATGCTCGGCCCACTGCCAGTCATAATTTAAGTAGCGCTGATTTTTTTTTTTTCGTATACGTAAAAGTGCATAAATCGTTTTACGGGGTTCGATTTTCGAAAAAAAAAAAAAGATAGATACCCGAAACGTATTACTAAAAAGTAATAGAGAATTTTCGTATTCAATTTCACATATTTCTTTCGCTTTACGGTAATCAATACGATAGATAATAAAATCGAGACGGTTGTGAATTCAAATATTTTTACTGCACGTCGGTTTTTTATTTTATGTCGGCGTTTTTCTCATAATAAATTGTTTCGTGATGTGTCCGCTGGCGCCGACGACCCGACGTCGGTTAGGACCGTTGGAAGCCAGGCAGGTAACGATTAATCGTTGCATCCCGTTTTCATGATGCACCGTGTCATAACGCTTATATCGTTCGACAAGTTTGAAGTGCGATTCGTCACGAGCTTATAACGTTATAACGGTGGTGCATCGTCGATCTTACACGAGATCGTATACCCGTCGCGAATCGCCATCCTTCCGGCTGGATACAGTTTTTGTTCGAATCGCGGAACAATTCGTTCAAAATATGTTGTTTACCGCACAAGTTGAATAGCAACACGAGTAGGTTAGGTATCTGTAGTAGGAAGTGTTTTTTTTTTCCAAAATGTTTTCATTAAAAGGCACAAAACACACGTTCATTTTTTAAAACACAAAATTGAATTGTGCGTTTAACTCGTGTGAATTCGTGCGTATTGTTCGCTGTAGTTCGAAAACTACGCGGCGAGGCGACCGTAATCGGGTCGATCTTAATAGTTTGTGGTTGAAAAATAATTTTAATTAACAAAATAAGAGAACAAAAACGATTTTATATGCGTTATAATCGTTACGTTAAAAATAACAGGTTTATTAGTTCCTATTGTTGTACACACTTCGTATTTATGATGAAACTCGATGTGAATTAAAACTATAATTAAAACATAGAAAAAAAAAAAAATGTACAGATACACCCTCTGAAGATTAGAAACTTTAATTGTATTTATAAACGACAGTAATCAATGTTTCATTTTTCAATTAATTTTTACGCAGTCGAATCTAAAGCCCAAAACTTTCAAGTGATACGTGTTATGAAAATCAATAATTCGTTACGAGCAATATTATACAAGACGAATTTTTAAATTGTAAGCACAATTTTCGTGGTGGAAACAAAATTTGTTTCGTTTATTCAGTTTTACAATAGCGAATGATCGCATAATATAAACACTCGCGTGATTCAACAAATCGTATATTATCAATACGCAAAAATTCACGAGCAAAAAGGTACCATTCATAATTGCATTTTGTCTAATGTTTATAGCGATTATACCCGATAGTATCGTTTTAAATATTTAAGTACAATCGTTTCGTGAATTCAGCGCGAGTGCATAATTCAAATTACTTTTGTGATTCTACTGTTTCACCGTTCGCTGAATCGTTAAAAGATACATTTCTTTTTTCAAACGACTAATTACAAACTCCGCGTGTGACGCTATCGTTCTTCAGATATACGTTTTTTTACGGAACATAAAAAAAAACAATTTTGCGCAAATATAATATTTTTATTTAAACTCGAGTTCGGTGATTTTCGCGAGAACGACGATAATAATTTTTGCATATTATTATTTCGATTCTTTACGATATTATCGTGATAATTCGCCGTTGGGTGAATTACATTTTTTTAAAATATAAACTATATTTTTCCTCGACTAGAAACATGGCTGTTAAACATACTATTTGTTCGATCGCGTAAACAATATTAGTTTATAACTCACTTTTGCACTTTTCCGTTCTTGTGCTCTCCAATGTAATTGTGTAATAGCGCGATACAACCGTAGTGTTTGTTTAATACGTATTTTTATTTTGTTTCTACTTACTCAAGTACATCGGTCATTTTAAAACGCCGTGATTCATTTTTATTTAAGTAGAGAGTAATTATAAACTAATAAGTATAACACACATATTTATACAAGTTACTTTTAAAATTATGTAGTTAATGTAACATAACGTAGGTTTGTAAGTATACCTAAGTATAGTGCGCATACACACAAAATCATTTTCGAATTAAGCGAAAAAAATAATTTAATTCAATTTTCTCTGGCCTTCGTATAATAGTTAAATAATAATACGTAATAAAAATGGTTTATAAATCCCTAAGCGGTGTTGAAAAAAAATAAAAATAAAATATTAAAAACTCGTGTAAAAGACGAATACAATAATCATTCTTTTTCGCCGTCGTTCGTGTTTACGTATTTTCAAACGCATTACGCATTCAAACATCTATTGGATTTAAAGATTTTAGCGAAACCTGTATCGCTATTTTTCAAGATAATGGAAATATTCGGAACTTTGAAACAATACTACAATGTAATATTGCAATAACGAATTGCGCCAAAACTGTAATATTCGTACGGAAACTTTTTGTCCGACTCAATTTAATACAATACGGTTATAGTTTTTCGGCGGATTTACATTCTTCTCACACGCACGACATCTATGGTGCCAACGCGCGATCCGTTACGATACACCGGAATCGACAAATTCGCGTATCTTCGAAAAGTTTGCCCGAAATTTTGGAAAAAAGAATGTTCTTAGCACCGAAGTCCCGAACCGATAACTCGGAAAAATCGCGAAAACCCAATAACGACGAACACATGATTATAATTTTGTTTTTCAGAAGAAAAATGCTGACTGCGCGGTCGTTAAATTTTGCCTTTCTGCAGAAATACATCTCCGATCGACAGACTTAAGTACACGGATTTTTTCTATGATACTGTTTTGTCTACAAACATATTATTTTATTCTCTAAAACGATATAAATTGAACGATAACTGGTCTTTTGAATGGTTTCGTATGTCGGCAAACCGTATAGTGTAAAAGTGTACACGTTTAAAAATTTCAAAACCGTTTTTTTTTTCCCCCGTTCCCAACATTTATTTTAAATACAATTAATTATACATTAGATGTGTTTTCTAGCAATAACGTACGAACGCAAACGTATAATTCGCATTAGAGTTTAAAATTTAACATACCCATTTGGTTGACTTTTTTTGAACTTTATAATATACTCTACGCGTACTTACTGTTTGTGAAAAACGGTTTTACCTACGATTAAATATTTTTTTGAAATATTATATTCGTCGGACACGTTTTATCAGTAATGCTCCCCAAGAATGATTTTAATTATAATTCGTTCATATTGGAAAAATGTTTGTATACGTCTAATTTGGCTTATAACGGTTATTGTAAGAAAAATTTATTCCAATAACTACCTCGTTGAATCTCAAACTAGGTAGAAATTATAATGTACATTAATTATAATATTATAATTTACGAGACTGAGTTTCGGCAGAATATTTTGCTTGGTCTTGATTCTCGGAAGTGTTCGTTTATTAAACTTAAAAACGTATATTTTACTGTTACAAACTTACCGTGTAAATGAATTTGCTGCGTTCGCGTTGGGTGATTAAATTTAACCCTTGCGCACCAGTCGTGGTAAAGAAAATAAACATGGTTTACAAAGTTACCGAGTCAATTAGATTATACGAAGTATGTTTATTTTTTAAACCAGAATGTTTAATTAATATTTTTGAATTTTTACGTTATAATACTTTTAAGACATTTGCATCAACTCATAATACGTTCGTCGCGTTGTATTTTAATGAGCGTTAGGATTAACGTAAAAATGTGTTTAGTCGAGTGTTTTAATTTTGTGCAGGTATTTTAGTTATGAATCATCGCGCCATAATGCGTATAATGTGATTTTGCAGTGCTATTTTGTCGAGCCAGATTTTGTTTCTATGTATTTTTATTACTCGTCGCTGGCATAATCACGAACCAAAATGTACAGGGTGCATAAAGATCTGCACTCATCTGCGAGTTCTTACGACGGTCATTTCAAATGTGTTCGAATACTTAAGATCGTCTCTAGCGGAGGAGAAGTATACAAAACAGCTATTGTCTATCAAAATATTACGATCATCAGTAAGCTGTACGCGCTTGACTGGAATATGGCCAGGTCGTCTATAGGAACGGTAGTTTGTACATCTTAATTATTCGTGGATTTTCAATATATTTTATACTGCGTTCGGTGATATTCGATTCGTTTGACAGTAGTTTCAGTCTGATAGGTTTTACAGGGTTTTTGTCAACGAGGTAACGAGATAACATCGCCGACATTCTGTGTTATCGCGGGCGCTGCGTGAATTGTGCGGATAGTGGAAAATACGGTTCATTTATTTAATATCACAACGGCTTAATTAACTTTTTGAAAAGGCCATTTTTGCGCAGTGAAATCGAAACCTTTTTGTCTGAAACGAACGTGCACACAACGAGCGAGACGCGTTCGACCGGACGACGATTCGATTCGAATCGCTAAGATATCAAACGCGGAACTTTATATTAATTCCCATCGACCGGCGTTTAAATTAAATACTTATATATACGAGCACAGTCAAGTCGAGAGTTTGACGATAACAATAATCATAATAACAACAATATCCATCAGGAATTATTATGAGGTTAAACCGACACCAGCTCGGTTCTTAAGCCCGTTAACGGATATTGAGTTTAATTTAATGGAAAGCGTTGTTGTGTACACAAAGACCCGCAGCAGTCTGTGGATTTATAGTTTAATCGCGCTGGTGTATATGATTTATTTGTTTAAAATTATTATTATAAAACCGCTCTTTTGAAAAGTGCGTTTCAATAGCTTTATTACGGTCCACAACGTATATTATCAAACCATGATCGTTGTCGAGACCGATATAATCAATCATCCTAAAAAAAAAAAAAACCAAAGCGTTAACAAACGGTTTAATTCAACAAGTTTAAAGTTAATATTATTTTTAACCGTGTGGTTGGGTTACGTTGAAAAAGCCAGATAAACTACATTCTAGAACCGCTTAACCAAAAAAAAAATATTACTCATAGGTAATGTGATGCTTAGTGTTTGAAGTGTTCTTTTGTCTTTGAAAACTTACTTCCAGTAAGTTTTCAAACCGTATGACACTGAATTTTGACGAAATAAGTGAAACATAGACTTTTCTTTAATTTTTCAGCCGCGGATTGTTTTACAACCGGACGAATCCCAACATTGGGAATACGATCGATGACATTGATTAAAGATAACATTTTGGAGTCCAGGTAAGCACTAAGATAGTATAGAAATTATGCCCAATCATGCACAGTTGCGGTAGAGATCGCACCGAGGTGTATTCAGAAATGTGATGAAACAACGTCTGTAATTATAGAGCTGACGTCTCGCATTTGACATATTTTCTTATTGATTCAATAACTAGGTATATGAATGATAAGTTACAAAGATTTTGTTTCAACGATCAAAATTTTACGAACTTATACGAATCATACGAATTTTACGTATGATTAAAATACTCGTAAACAATCTTATCAAGGCTTAGTGTTTAGCATAATTTTTCCGTAGCCGGATATTTTTAGAGAAGATGATACACTTCCGAGTTATTAATCGCGATATACTCGTAGTTATCGAGTTTTAATGTTCATTTTCTATAAATAAACAAATTTTAAGCGAACGTTTTATTTGTTGCCCAAATTATAGGCAAACTTTTGTAATATATTATGTACCTTACTTTTTCAGAAAAAATTTTTGATGTACACTCGCTGTGTACTGCAGATATTTCAACACTGAATACATCGTTTTTTAATAAAGTTTTCCGAAATTGGCGGTCGTCTAAAATCTGAATTATGATTCTCCTCGGTCCATTCGTTTTCTGAAAATGTTTCCGTCCAAAAACGCGCAGAACTCTTAGAAATTCAAACACAAAAGAAAACACGTTGTTACCGGGGGACGCGACTGCAACAGCTCATTCGGTTATAAAATTAATCTAAACATACTTGTTACGACGTTTACGCCCGGTACGTACAGATCCGAGTAATAATAACTGCAGTACAGTTTGTACGTCCTATAATTGTTTCACAAAGTAGCAAAAATATTATTGTACGCGCCAAATCGGGTTTTCAAATATTCAGACCCGCCGAAATGAGTTATTTCGGTCGAAATCCGACGAATGCGTGAAACCGTTGAAATATGCAAATTTTATTAATTTTTCACGAGACGCTCCCCAATTTTATACATATTCTGTAGTATATTATTGCAGGTCGTGACTGAATATTTGATAAACAACGGAGGTATATACTACTACCGGTATTTTCCCCTGCAAAATAACGGTTATAATACAGGATAATCGCGACGAGGACGAAATATTATCATTACTAATTTTTACAACTCACGTATCAGTTGAAGAATCAGTATTCCGGAATAGTTTATTGATATTTTACGCTGTACTGCAGTCAGTACGATACGATCGCTTATTTTATAAATCAAATATTATATTCTTAAGCGAATAGTCATTCATTTTTTTTCAGTTTTTTTTACTTTAATACAGTCCGATCGCGGTTAAAATCGTCCTAGATATGTGTGTTTACGATATTTTACGGTAAAAATTTGAAAAAAAAAACCCACTGAAATATGTTATCCTATTATTATGTAAGGTAATGGATGGGAATGAACAGCATTTATCTAAGTACGGTAAAAACTATTTAGATTATTCGTGGTATTAGCGTGCTTACACAATATTTTCGTCGATCAATAATTTAGATACGTAATATCATAAAGTACAGATAATTAGCGATGTGACGCGTGCGATTTATCTACCTTTAAACGATGTTGAACTATTTGAAACGATATTGCGATTAATCGATCATATTGAATAACGTTTTTCGCCGAGACTGTAATACTAATATATTCTAAGTAGTTTATTAGGGAGTTGTTAATTTATCGTAACACACACGATATTTGTGGGTCCCTCGTGACTGCGGCGCGTTTTGTAACTATATAAATCTTTTATCGCAGACTTTGGGGATTGGCCGCGTATGTAAGTACCTAGGTGCATATTATTCGTTCCTAAATAAAATATATACTCGTAACACGTTAGTCGATTCGTTAAAATACAGTACTCGTAATTTGTAGGCTATGACTTAGGTACTGTGTGTGGCTTAAATACAATTTTTAAAATGTTAAACACGAGGTTAAATACTTAAATTTTTTTGTTTACTAGCTCGTTGATGATATATTATTACGTCGGACTTGATTTGTACTTAACGTTTTACGACCGTTGTTGACGAGCGAAAAAATCAAAATCTGCTCGGTGGTGTAGTAACCGGCACAAAATTCAAATTATTAGAATAAATTATCAAGGTTTTTTTAATTCACAATCGTTGTACACTCGGCAGTTAACCTGTTTAAATTGTTTAACGGCATTAGTTCTTTTCTGAAAATTTTTAACTCTGCTGTTGACAAACGTCTATCGATTTCCGATGATCAAAATTATAATTTCAGACAGAGTGATAATGACTGATTCGAGTAATATATTGTATACCTGTCAGTTGTACACCTTCTTTAAAAAAATAAATGTAATGTACAATTGATACTACGAGCAGGTACGACTATACGAACCACGCGTCTGCAGTACTAACTGTGCTTAGCGTGAAGATTTTCGGCATTAAAATATCGTCATGGGAAAATGCGTAGTGTTTATATTTGTTTAAAACTAACTTGCACGTTAAGTCGAGTGGACGATGCGACTTTTACGAGTTTGCGATAAAGGGTTTTGTTTATATATATATCTACGTCGAAAGTCAAGTTAAAATACGCATTCTTGGCCTGATCGGATTAAACGTGAACCGTCGACAACAGATTTTCACTGTATGGTAAAATTGACCTGGAATTTTCCCCGTTCCCGGATCGGTAACTTTTCGCTCAGAATCTCGTACATATTATTATTATAGAAGAATGTTTGTATCGTAAAATCTCACAAAATTTCGACTTCAACAGTATTACAATGTTGTACAAAATAATATGCGTACTAACTATATACGTCGTACAAATAATTTTCACACAAATCTCGTATTATATTAGGTCGACGCTCTTTATGTCTAACAATTATATTTAATGGGTTTTAGGACGAAGGTAGGTGTATTATATACTGTTAGACGGTAGTGCGAAAACGTTTTTTTAAGCTTGAAATGATTCGATTTAACAACACGCGATTTTTTTTTATTGCTAAAAACGATTCTAAAGTCTCGTACGAATCGAGTGCGGGTAAAACGCGCTTCGTCGGCAGAACGAAAATTCATTGATGAGCTTAAACGTTACTCGCCGGTTTGAGTTATAAAATGCGCGTTCGGCGCACAATTTGAACACCGAACAGGGTTACGTTCGGTCGTTTTACACAAATAGTTTTATTACTTTTCACACTGTAAAAACAATAACACCGTTCTCAACTGAAACGTTTACCGCAGGTCCATACTATTTGTCCAATGACGCCTAGAATATTATTTACATTCTCCGTAGGTCTCCTATCCCGTATGTAGAAGTATAAATTATGACGTAAAAAAAAATTGTTCGAATAGCAGAGTAAAAAAAAAAAATCCACCGTTAGAATTAATACGAGTATTATTAAAATTAAAATTTTTCGCGAAATTCGATTGATTTTTCAGCATTATAAATAACGTTCAACTCGAAATAATGTTGCGTCTCAACCATTTCTATTCGTTACTTTTTTTCACAGCAACGTAGGTATAAAAAATAAATGTCAGAGTTTTCTTTTTACACGGTGCTTAACATAGATGTTATTCAACAAAACAGTTATACGTACGAATATAGTATAGTAAAGTTTCTATATTTTTGTCTAGTTTCTGTTTTCCTGATTACCGGATGACATATGTTTTCTATTGTGTAATCGAGTAAGAATGTATATAATACGAAAAACATGATAATTGTACATGCATTTTTAAACGAGGTAAAAATTGAAAATGTTTTCTTCGTGCAAAGTTATCATTTACGAAATATACTAACGGTAATTTAGAGACCTAATGTTTACGCGTGGACGTGTTGACGTCGTAGACAAACATAATGGTTTGATGGAAATCTTTTGTTTTTAAAATTCTACACAATACGGAATAAAATAACTGTCACTTGAGTTTGTGATTTTTTACTAAAACACTAATTTCATTATTCAAAAAGTAGGTTACCCATACATACTATAGAATAAACACGTGTTTTAATAACCGAAAGGATAGCGGAAAATAGATTAAAAAAAAAAAAAAACAAATTAGCGGAAGCGTAATTTTTATAACTTGTTGTCAAAGGGATTATTGCGGCTTGTACATTTTATAAGCAGGTACAACATTTTTTTTTCTTCTATTTCCCCGCGATTATAATTATTTTTATTGATTGAGCTTTGAACAGAGTACGAGCAAAATTTTAAATAGGTAGTCAACTAAAATTTCCGTTTTGTCGTTACACGCTATTACTGAAGAACTGGACTTAAGATTGTCGGACCAATTAAAATTTTTGATGAATCGATCTAGAAACAATTATTACAAACATACTTCATTCGAAATCAATCGATGTACCGAATCGGCGCAGGTACACAACCGGTCGGGTTGTAAATTTTACCCGTCCGATATTCATTATTTTATGCCGTCGGACGAATTTGTTCGGTTGTTCAGTTTTCGACGGTGTTCGCTATTATTTCCAGTTCTATAACGTGTTTTTCACGTATATTTTTGTTGATCGAGTCCAACACGGTGTGGCCAGGCGTGCACGGTCAAGTATTTTGATCTCAACTATCACGAGTTTCGGTTTACGACTCAACATCCCCCCCAGATCTGGTCACACTCATCGAAAATTTCTCAGATTTCCTGCCGGATGGTCATGAAAAATCAATGGATTTTCTGCTGTTTGAAAAACCACGAGAATTCCTTTTTTTTTTTTTACTTTTTAAACCTCGAAAATACCCCCAAAAACAGGAAACATCTCTATGAAAGCTGGTCCGACACTTTCCAGCCCGATACCAAGCAGCGTTCGACAATATCGTAACCGACGTCGCGAGTTTCTCCCCATCCCCCCCGCTCAGAACGAATCCGACAACACTGTTCGCGTGTGCAATCACGTGCAATAGGACGACGTTCGTGACGACGTTGAGCGATACAAGCCCGCCACGTCTGCCTGCTCCCGTCACTCTTTTCCAGGAACCGCTGTCGTTCCAGCCGGAGGTGTATCGAAGATGTTTCGCCACTGCCTGCGAATTAATTAATTGCTCGCGCGTAATTCGTTCGGTTCGACACCTGGTTTATTGTGTACACACGGTGTTAAAACGTGAGAGTTAAACATTGTTCGTGTCGACGATTTAACGATCGACGTGCACGCGTCAAGATGAAACAACCGTCTTTTAATCCGAGACGCCCCGGATACAAAATCGCATACCTACAGCGATTCCCCTCGCACGGATCGCGTAATGAAAATTGGTACTTTTAAAATCGAACGAAAAACGAACGAAAAACGTATCGCCGAATACGTAGTTTCCACCGTCCACCGTGACGCGCAGAACGGACTTTTTATCTAACGCCGTTCACACGAACGCGCCAGAATCGAACAGACAAGTAAAACTGCGCAGATACGTGTAATAACAACCGCGCTGCTGGGTCGGAGGGTTTTTTTTTCGTTAAATTTTTCGTTTATTCGCGACCGTTGGGTATTATGGTCGCGTCGGATTCCCATAAGTTTCTCTATATTTCGATCTCCGTAAACGTACATCGAGCGATTTCCTCCGAACGACTCGCAAACAAATCGCGCGTGATGAATCCGGGCAACGAAAACGACGCGAAAACCCGCGGCTGACCGACCCGCCGCCGTCCGGGGCGACCAAATTTAATATTGATGAGTTTTTACAGCGCTCTCCGAAACGGCGTCCCGAAATCGTTTTGCCGACGAAAACGATTATTTCGCGCCGCGTAATGGATGGAAACGCCGACGAATTACTTACTCGAAAGCCGATCGCGCGGGCATTCGATCGCGCCGAGAACAATATTAATCGACGCCGTCGGACCGCGGTTCACAAGCGGCCTGCACTCCGCCGCGGAGACGTGCGCGGGAGAGCGGCGAACGGAAGTCGAAACGGCGAGACTCGCGGAATTTCCAGCAGTCCGTTGAGGAGGATATCGAACGACCTGGGTAAAAACAAAACGATGCTCGTTCGAAATCGTTCGAAATGATCGTCGTCGATTAGAGCCGACTATCAGTGGAGTCGCCGCAGCAGGAACATCTTAAAATGTTTGGAGGAACAGGCCAGAAAGTCGGGACAGTGGATGTCGCGATAACGTCCCGGCTCACATTCAGTGGCGGCGCTAGGCGTGGGCAAAGTGGGCCATTGCCCACGGCCTCGCACTTCAAAGGGACTTATAATTAACCATAGAAAAATATGGCCAAGAAAGGGCCTCTTTAAGTCTACTTGGCCCACATATAAATTTTACCTCGCGCCGCCACTGCTCACATTGATCGTCTGAGCGAAAAATCATACTGCAGCAGTGGTTCCATCGTAATCACCCGACCTGGCCACGTGCCGCTTTTTTTGTTGTCTCCGAATTTAAAATCAACGGACGTCGTTTTCAAACGAATCTTCGATCTTAAGGGCGCGTTCCCTCCCATTCGTTCCCGCCAGGAACGTTTTCAACGGTGGAAAAGAAGACGGTGGCGTTTCGCTTCCCAGGGAGATTATTTCGAAGGTGTCGATGTGTGTTGTTCGTAGACAATAATATGTGTGTCGATGAAATTGCGTTTGAAAAATCCGGGTGTTTTTCACTGCAGAGCGTTTATGCGATGACTCGCCGAACTCGTTACGATATGCGGCCGTTTTTACGATGTACAGATAAGCTTTGTGTAAATATTGTTTGTTCGGTTGAAACACGCGGAAAATCAAACGACGATACTTGATCGGTTATTTAAACCGCGGGCACGAAATCAAAATGAGTTTTTTTGTTTTGAAAAATTATCGCGCGCGAAGAACAACACTTCGGTGTCAATTACCGGCTCTAAACACCTATTCGTGGAAATACAAAAGGATGTTTTCTAAAACATCGAATTCATCGGCACTCGTAATGCTATTAAATTAACGATTAAGTGCTCCTACGAGTAAATGCAGTTATTGTGATATACATTTTCTCAGTGTCCGAAGAACTGTTGTCAGAAATCGGAAAAATATAACCATAGTCGCGAAAGAAAATCCACGAGAGTGACAAACACCTTATTTTGGATTTCGATCGTAGGCGCCGAGATCGAATTTACGATGAATAACTTTTCGGCCGCTCAAGTCCTGTCCCGCGGGAACGCATCGGAATCATGGTTCTTTGATGGAAGATTTTTTTTTTTTCTCGAAATTTCGTTAATTTTTGTAACTCGGTTCCAAAATCGAAAAAAAAAACCATACGTTCCGAAAGCGCTTTAAACGTCGGAACGGATAAAAAAAAATTTATGAAAAGACAATACGTCATAGAAAACGATTTTGTCTCGTGGACTTTTTAACACCCGATATAAGTAACACGTGTTCGACACCAGTGTTGAATAATATCTGTATCTACTATTTTGTTCATGTTTAATAAAATTTTTCATCATCATGTTACAATATCATCCAAACGGCTAAATTGTCTAAACGATATAATATATATTTCGAAAGCGATCGTCATCGGGACGCGTGAAAACATTCTCTGTTTAGGAAAAAAGGATTGAACGTTTTTTTTTTTTCCTTTCGTTTGCTAATAAAAACGGTCTTTTCCGCATAAAAAAATGGCGGTGTATTGAACCGTTTCGGACATTTTTTTTTTCATTATGATTTTCCTCCGAGAGAAAACGTATTATCCTCTCGCGTTTCATTGTTACACAAATCATATTATCGTGCACATATAACCTATTGTGATGTACGAACGCGCGTTTGACAATGCTTCGTCTCATCGTGTCGTAATATTTTACAGAATATACACGAGTTTCGCCGATGAACTAAAAAGAAAAAATACGAAACGACCGATCTACGACAATACTGTAATCAATCAAAGCGCGCGTAGTTTTCTTTTATCCGGCACGTATTTTAGATTCTGAGCGGACCGAGTGTGGTTTTACAATGACGTTTTTTTTCCTAACGAAATTTTTACCGGAAACAGTACGCCGATTTCTGCATCTTTTCTTTTAGCTGATCTATTAGCTCTTACGCGTTCGTTTTCTGTTCTATCTTCTCTTCACACCGGACTTGGTGGTCGTACTCTGAAAAATATATCTATACTAGGCTTTACTGCAGAAGAGTTAGGTACCGTTGTGTGTAATGGAACGGGTCGCTGTTGAACACGCGGTGTTTTAATAATAATGTCAAAACGGGCACCGAGTTTTGCGTAATTTCAGTTCTACACCTATACATGACACGCATTATATACGCAGATTACGTCCACTAATACGTGTATACAAAAAGCGTTTTCGAGTTTAACGGCGAAACTTTGGGGGCACACATATAATAACATCAATAATATTATCGTGATCAATGTATATGGCGACGAATCGTCGTTTTTATACGGTGTGTGATTACCTGATGCCCGCGTTTAGCGTCTGGGTTTCTCAGACTGTTTACAATGTTATTCGTTTAGAGAATCGCCTTCGGAACCGTTCGAGTGTTGTTTAGGAAATTTATTTTTGTCGAATTCATTCGAAAATAAAAACCGTTCCGACAGAAACACCTATTTGTGTTGAATAAAAAATTAAAAATCTCGTTTTAACAAGTAAATTTATCGTACTCGGTGATAACCGTACAAACTAATCATGAGCTTTATAAACCTAAATAGTTTAAAATCCAAATAATACGATATCGCGTTTCCAATTCTACGAGCTACTTGGGTGTATGCAGTTTAACAAAATTAAATCATCCGAGAGAGAGGCGTGACGTAATAATAGTTTATTTTAACGGATTAAAAACGTTGAGATGTATTTAACTGAAATCCGTTGATTTTTTCCCTCGATATGTAATGCGACTCGCACGTCGTCGAATTTCCGTTTCTGACGTCGTTGCAGCAGTTAAGTGTCGATCGGACATGACCTCGTTTCACAAAAAACACGTCCATTATACTACACCGTGCGGCCTCGGTGCACGAGTGTACGTAGGTACGTATTATACGCAAAGTTCGGTCACGAAGTTTTCCCACTCGTCTCGTGTCCGCCGCGCAAGTACAATAATAATTTATAGGTTCTCGATGTCGAATTTTTTTTCCCCAGTCCAAATTAACGTCGGAAAAATATATATTGTATAAAACGACCCCGTCAGTATTTTACCGTGTTGTTATCGTGTATCGTCGAAAGCCGATTACGACCCGGCGATCGGAATAAAACGCAAGTGCCGTCGCGGTGCCATCCGTAAACGTCAATCGGACAATGCCTTATAATAAAAGACAATCCTTCACTGCCCGACGAAAACGCGTGTTTACAACGTTACTAAAATCATATTTTTGCCTATTATTATTATAGCCGGCCGAGGTGGTATCGTTTTATCACTTTAAACACCGATTTTTTTCGATAAGTGTGCGGCGACGCGCCGAAAATTCAAACAGCGCCGTTTCTCTCGTTTAAAATCCACCGCGAACGTAGGCTTTTATCGACGCTTTCCAAACGTCTTTTCAACCGAGAGTGTAGTTTAGTCGAACCAATAATGGATCCGAAATAGATAGAAAAAAAAAGCACGTTTCCTGCGCCGACTAAATAACATACATTCTATAGAACGCACGATTCAATTTTGATAGAAGTTTTTTCGTGCGTGTATGTTTTTTACATTTCGAATTGATTTATTCGATTCGACTATGTGTTGTTTTAGGTTTTTAACACGCGTACAGAAAGTCTTAAATCGTACAGATTTTTCGGAACGTTTTCCTTATTTCACTCGGTGTACCTGCGTTTCGGTAAATTTTTTATTTATTTTATGCTACACTTCAATGGAAAACATTCGATTACGTTTTTTCGTCGTTTCACTCGCATTGTTGATAGGTTAAATCCAATAGTGGACGCTGCAGATAACACAAAATTCGATATTATAATTTATAGAAATAAGATAAAAAAACGTTGTTACTGACTGGCACATTTCATTTTTTTAAATATACACTTTTTTGTTTTAGTGTTTTTGCGCGATAAGTTATCCACTTTAACGTTGCGCACACATAATGTTTTCTTTTAATTTCGGTCGTTATGATAAAAAATTAGTCCATATTATTAGCGTTTCATCGTAATATGTAAATGTTTTTTTGTTCGGGGGTTCCGAAGTATATCATAATGCACACACGCGGATATTTATCTTAGCGTGACAAAATGTGTAAAAGTTCGGTAGTTTTTAATTAAAAATGTTCGGCGTACACAGTCGATCGGATGTTAATTGCAAATATTTTTCTGACGGTTTCCAACGTATATCGTTTGATTTCATGACGGTCGGCGATTTAGACTTTTCTCAACGAACCGATAACGAAATCGAATTGAAAACGTAAAATAAAAATCATCTCCGTATCATTACCCTCTACTTTCATTTCGCGCTCGTGCAAAATTCGCGTAAAACATATTAAATTTGACCAAACATCGTCATATTATATTGTAGTGAATTGATTTTGTTAAATATTTTCAAAAATTATCTTGTAAAAACACAATACGGTATCTATGCATTATATTGGTACAGCGAAACCGTTTTCAGCAGAATCAATTTGACTAATTTACGGTACGACTGGGATACCCGCTGTACGCTTATTTGCGTCATAAGATCAAGTGAGACCCCGGAATCCGAACCCCTCCGTTTTTTTATTCTTTAACGAAATTGAATTGAATTCACTCGCAAGTTTTTTAATTTCGTCGTCCAAAATAACAAAATTCTAAACGCATCAAAACGCACGTCCGGTGGTCGGTGGTTTATTCGCTGTTGCGCCCGTTTACGATTGACGAAATAACCGGCCCCGACAATAATGAGCCGTTGACATCGCGCGAATAATATGCTGCGTGACCAGAATTTTTTTCTGAAAAATTCTACCACGTTTCAGCTTGTAACTCGTATATATATACTGCTGTAACGCGACTCGATAAAATAATTTAGAGATTTTTCGTGCGTATCTTTTCCGAGGGTCGTGTTTCGAGCAAATCCAATAACGGTACGTGAGTCTGTATTTTTTCTTTTTCGCTTCTGCAGTTCAATAGTGTTTTGCAATCATCGACTCGCGAACACGTCTCCAAACGAGCAATCTCGCACGATACTGTCGTTCAGCGAATATGATATATTATGCATCGTATAAAAAATAATATCATCCGCAGTCAAATGGTAGGTTTTCGCATAGCACATCACTAAATCACGCGCGTCACTCGTATTTTAAACGCGCGTTATGTTATAGACCGTAGAATCGTAAACGTATCTAGTAAGATCTATCGATTAAAATCATTTCAAACTTTCCGAATATAATAATCGCGATAGCGCGGTTTTCGCGGTTCAGTAAACGATTTGTAGTTATCGATTTTAAATCGCACACAAGTTTTCGTCGAACGAAAGTTAAAACACACATAAATAGCTTTGTGCATAGAAGCGTAGATTTTATTTGTCTTTTTTTTTTTGATCGTTGTTCTCAATTCGTCTATGGTTTTTTTTTAAAGCAAAAATTTAATTCATAATTCACGGCCATAAAGATGACATGTTACAAAAGATGTATGATATTATGTTGTTGTATAAGCTTTTGTTAACGTTTTATTGCTCATAGTATACTAGTTTTATTTAACAAAATTAGCGAACCCCGTAGAGTCTCGTATTTAGCTCAAAATTGGCTGAAAATGTTTGAAAGCTTGTTCAAACAACAGTTTTTTACAACAGTGTGTAAAAATTTCAATACATTTGAATAGTCTATTCCTTTAAATAGAAAAATAATTTGTCGTTTGGATTGTACGTTAAAGTTTTTGAAAATCCGCAGTGAAAGTCTTAAAGGTGTTTTAAGGAACAGTAACGGACGTAATTGGATTTATATCTTCTCGACCTCGCTCAAAATTGCGCACAGTCAATTTCGGTTTCGAGTACAAACGTGTTGAACCTTTTTTAAGTGTGAAAAGGTCAAGTCATTCGAAGTACTCGTACAAATTTTCTTTTTTAAACCTTTAAAAAGAAAATTGCTTTAAGTTAGCATCTTAGGCCAATGACCTATATCACATTAGATGTGTACAAAGTGAAAAAAAAAATCTTTAGACGGGATAAATCGTAATAACCGAAAATTTGTGTTGCTAGAAAAACACCAAAAAAAAAAACATCATTGTAAAAATAAACCTTCCTTCGCTACTACGCTCAGAATCTAGTACATCGCATTATGCGAAAACGTAAACAGTATATTTTATAGTTCAGCCGAAGACCGTACTTTATATGAAGTCGTTTTTTGAGTATTCGATTATTTTTTAAGCTGGTTGTGATTCAAAAAGCCAAATTATTAACAATATCGTTGGACTGAATATCGTGGTTAAAACATAATAAAATATTAAAAACGCTGCGAGTTCAAAATAGAATTGACATATTTTCTGTACCTGGTTGAGTATTTAACCGCCTGCGCTTGCTCAGAATCGTAGTTTTCTCAAGGATTTCGGCGCTCGCAAATTTAATTTTAACGGTTTTACCTACGTCAAAACAGTATTGATTATTTTTAAGGGTCGTATTTTTTTCCTCTCTCGTGGGCCACATATACATATTATTATATATATTATACTTACGTCTCAAATCGAACGGCATCAACGGATATTTCAAACGCGTGTTTCCACATAACCGAACGCGCGAATCCGAGTTAACTAGACGGGCTCAAGCGCAAACTTTTGTGCAAAACAGAGTTTTGAGCGAACATGTATTATTTACACTATTATAGCGAATTTGTGTGTTTGTGCAGCTATAATATAATTACATTACATTTTTCGTACGTTTATTTCGCAAAGCAAATGCATTCGAAAAACTGAATTCGTTGATTTCGGTCTTACATAATATACTGGGTAATATTATGCAAGTTGATTTCCCCGTTCTTATGCCTTGTGGCCCGTGCTCAACACTACCGTAATTTACAACTCCGATTACACCCGAATATAAATTACATTAAGAGCGCCTAATATTAATTTTTATGGACGACAGTCATCATATTTTTTGGAAATATAATATTGTCGATTCGTTACTGAGCGACCGTTGCAGTATAAATGTGCACATGTAAAAAATTAAATTTTAAAAATTCCACGTTTTTTCTGCGCAGTTATCGAAGTCTTTGCACGTAAGTATATTTTTTTAATTTCTAATCAAACTGATTGAAAAAAATCATACTAAAACTCTGTGGTACAATACGGTGATTTTCTAATTAAAAAAATTAAATTTCGGTAGAATTTTGTGTTTTTGTCAAAATACAGCAAATATAGTTACTATATGCACAAACGTATAATTATGAAAACGTGTGAATTCGACCGGAAAAAAAAATGAAGAAGATGAAAGAATATAAACACGCCCGACAGTTCGAAACCGATTTTGTCCAACTTGAAAAATAGAAAAGTACAAAAAAAGGTCTCTAATTTTTACACACACAGCGTGAGGCGACCGCAAACGATTCGCGTCGGACACTTTGCTGTCGTACAACAAATAAATTCGTTAATTTTATATTTAAATCCTTCTGCAGAAAACTGCGCAGGGTTTTGCAACGTCGATCGGTGTACAATACGCAATTAATTTTTTCGGTCGCTAGTGGTAACAGCTGCGGTACAGAGACGTGCAAGAGAAATATCGAGTATAACAATACGATTTTTAAGTGTCAGAAGACGAATTCGCTGCGAGGATCCCGCGGTCCCAGAAAAATCTGTTTTGCACACAAATTTGCGCTAGATCCCGTATCGTTAACTCGGATTTGCGCGTTCGGTTGTTGGAAACACGCGTTTGAAATATCCGTTGACGCCGTTTGATTCGGGGCGTAAATATATCATAAGTAATATGACCCACGACAGAGAAAAAACAAACGACCCTCGAAAATAATCATTATTCATTATTGTTTTGACGTAAAACCGTCAAAATTAGATTTGCAAACATCGTTACGGAAATTACGATTCTGAGCAAGCACGCAGCGGGTCAACGCGGTGCAAAAAATATATTTCAGTTCTATTTTGTAATCGCGACGTTTTTAACACGTTTTAACTATACGCGACATCCAGTCTAACGATATTGTGCATAATTTGGCTTTTTGGATCATAACCTGCAGCTAAAAAAATAGTCGGGTATGTTTTAAAAAGCGAATTCAAATAAATTACGGGCCAAGTTATGAAATATAGGCCGGAGAAATTCTTCTAACTAGCTAAGTCGACGCAAAATTTTCGACGTACAACTACTTTTGGCGTATCATTTTTTCCCCCTTTAGACTGGAAACAGTTTGGTTTAACGAAATTATTTTTTTAGCGAAATTTCTATTTGAAATATTACAGTTGACGACGTACATGGATAGTATTCGTTATTATTCGTTTTACTTTTAATCTTTTACTCGAGAACTCATCTTCTTTTCGAGAATTATAACTGCAGCGTGTTTTGCAGCAACCGACGGGAGAAAATCGAATTTCACACGCGTTAAAAGAATCGTCTTTAACGTTATCGTTTATCCGCTGTCGGATTGGCGTTCGCGGGTAGAGTACGTTTGTCGAAATTTTCGATAACTTCCGACGGCTATTCGAGTGTACCTACCTATATACGGTGGAAACTTTCTAAATTAAAAAAAGAAAAAAAGTGGCAAAGAGGACTTACGTGCCCGTTCTCGACGAAACGAAATCAAGTTTTGTTTTTCGCCACCTTCCCGGCTCACCGAAAATTTCTGCCAAAGGGTCTAGAAACTTTTAACCGAAAACTAAATCCGCCGCTCTACCTTGCACACTTGTGCACCTTGCTCGAGCAGCATAATAATAATAATAGCACACGGACGCGTAATAAGGATTTTAAAAACCGTTTTTGCTGTGGTTATCGTACGATTTATTAATCATTGCGGTACGAATTTTTAAAGTCTCGCCGTAGTTTATTTGACGAAATTCCGACCGCGGACCCGCCGCAAATATGTGTTGATGAAAGGGGGCCGAGGTCACTGAAAAGGCAATAGAAAGGCACTACAAAGCGATTTTGTTAAACACATCGGGTCGTCTAAAAATTTTTATCTATCCAGTACGGCAAACGGACCCGAGGATATATTTTGTTTTAAATACGCCAAAGTGGTTCTTATCTCTGCTCGAAACAAATTTAGGTATCGTAAAGTCGTATGATAATATCAAGATCGATGCGTTTCGTAGAATTCGATCTTACTCGCATTTTCAATCAAAGTTTCGAACATTCGAGCGGTTGATATCATTATACTATCAACCAATCGAGAATTAATGTTCGTTATAATTTTCGAGTACACGCGACTATAGAGGCGTGTTTGATGGCCATCCGTATTGCAGGTTTCGTTGCACGATTTGAAATTTTGTTTTGGTCGTTTTATGTCGTACAACTTTTGTACGTCGAAAACCGTACAAAAACCGACAGGGATATTTAATTATATGTAGATTCGAGGTTCCCGTATAATTTTGAGAAACAAAACGCTCCACGTATAGCGGTTTCCGGGTATTATTATATCGCGAATATTCGCGTGCGAAATCTGAGCTGTAAAATAATATTATTTTCGATTCGCGGTTAATGCGCCTTTTTTACCTCTCGCGTTTCAAGCGTATTAATTGTAATAGTAAATTTGTTCGCACCGACGAAAACATTATTTTGGGCTCATCTCGTGTGTATCGAATTTTCGACGCACAAAGATTTTAAACGACGTATAAGTTCAAACGTTGCAAGAATAATGTTACACGTGAAAACGTATCAATTTGTTTTTCGCACAAATAATATTGACACTCGTGTGTAAGTACACGCGAGTCGTGTGATTACGTTGAAATATTCACCCGATTCAAACAGAAAAAAAATGAAAAAAGAACGTATAACGTAGTAATACGATATTGGTATAATTTATGAGATAATTTACTTTCTCGCATAAAAAGTATAGGAAGATTTGTCGATAGGAAATAATTGTAAGATTCGGATCGAGTGGAATCTTTTTGGTACTCTATGAATATTAAAGCCACGAATATCATACGGCTAACGGATGCGGTGTTAAACGAGATTTCTCGTTTGAGATGCGGCTGATTAATCAGTAATATTAAAGAAGGTACGATGTTACTTTATTATAGTAATAAATAAAAAACGCGTGTCGGCGTTCATTTCTTAGATTAGACCGATAAGTCAGAGGGGAAAAAAAAATCGACGCGCCTTCGATTTCGCGGTTTCCGAAACCGTCGAAAAACCGAATTGAAAAACTCATAAAATGATGTGATTACGTGATTTCGGGACCGATTAAAAATACAAAACTGCGATCGTATCAGTGCGGTAGTGTCGTATTAGGTGTAGCTTCGATTTGATACAGTTTGCGTACTCGGGGCGTAGAAATTTCGAGGTTGTTTTCGTTTGTTTTTCGTACGACCCGCGGCGAATGCATGCAGTAAATTACGGGCCTCGGACGTGTAAAACGAAAAAAAAGGAAAAAAAACTACGATAATTTAAGCGGCGATGTTAGATACCGTTTGATATAATATATTGCCGACACCATCAGCACCGCTCGCGCGTGTACAGCCGTCGCATTGTTTTTGTTAATTAACTCCGAACGCTTTAGCGGAAACTTTAGTTTGTCATTGAACTATCCTCTTATCGCCGTGACGAAAAAGCGTTATTTATCCTCGGTGAAAACGGAGAGTGAACTCGGAGACGGCGGAGACGCCGTTCGGGGGCGGATATAAACGTTTGAAATTTAGAGCACCTAGGTACTTTTGCGTCCGATGTTTTAAAAATGTTTCGATGCTGAGCGGCGTCAGCGAAGAGTGTATTTTTAAAACGTTCGTTTTTTTGAAAAGCTCCGATTTTCGCGTTCAATGCGTCTAGCGCGAAACGCCTTTGGACTCTCTCTTCGAGGAGTTTAAAAATTGAAAAAGTAATATTTCGTCACTACTATTCGTTTTTCCGTGTTGCCACGTTATATTCCGTCAGTGGTGAAATTTGAAATCCGGGACGTACCTACACAACAATATATTATACCTGCTGTCCGAAAATTTGTTCGGGACACTTCCCCGGCGAATCCGCGACGTACTCAACCGCGCTTCGGTTAAAGTTTACCCGTATCGTTGTCGGCATTAACAATTATTGGTGTACGCGACGCTCCGCTCCTGTCCCGCGGCTGTTAAATTAATAACCGGGCCAAACAATAATCGAGAGACAAAAAAAAAAAGGCGCCCTCCCGAAAGATTAGGCCTGTATGAATAAGGCTAGGCACGCCACAATTTTCTACAGATTTTTCCATTTATTTGTGCCGGAGTTTCGTACGGGAAGCGCGTGTCCGTTTCGACGAGCCATATCGTCCGCGGTTAGAACCGTTCGAAGCCCTCCGAT
Source organism: Hormaphis cornu (assembly GCA_017140985.1). NCBI lineage: Eukaryota > Metazoa > Arthropoda > Insecta > Hemiptera > Hormaphididae > Hormaphis > Hormaphis cornu. Next base: position 6,938,548 of record CM029364.1, on the reverse strand, counting down.
AACCTTTTTTTGCAAAACGGCGACTTTGGCTCGATCGATGTGCGGATTTTGACGGCCTGTTCCGAGAGGAAAAAAAAAGGGATCACCGGCAAACCGGATCGTGTGTTATGTGTTGGCCACGCGCAGTGCTCGGCGGAAGCCGCGAAAAGACGCGTACTCCGACTGGCGGACGTCAGCGCAAGGGGCTACCCGAAACGTCGGTTAAAAATCCGTCGGTTCGTAAAATTAACAAAAAAAAATACACGCGCGTTTATCAACCGCGGACAACGGAGAAACGGATGGGACGTATTATTATTGTCACGTTCGATTTGAGGTGTTTTGCGCCGACGTCCGATAACAGGCTGTTTGCTTACATTTTTCAACGCGCGATAACAACCGTTTGAAAACTGTAGGCACAGACACTGTCGCTTTACGCTCGTTAAAAAGTTGTTGGTCAAATCTCTAATATTCGTAGAGACCCACCCCGTCACCAATTACGTTTCAAATTACGCGCGCGTCCGAGCGAACATTTTCGGGAACCCTGTCGATATTTTTTTTTACTTTAGTCCGCACCAGTCGGGTCCCCGATTTCGCGAACATAATGACGATTATTATCTATAACGACCCTGCGTGGCCCTGTCACGCTTTGTAGTGACGCGTATGTTCGTCGTCCCTTGTTATCCCCGCGGCATTTAAAACACTCGTATTCCGCGATAACGCGCCTGGCCGCGGTGGTCCAAACAAAGCCGACGCGGAAGCACGAACGGTAATATTGCCGTTAGACTTTTAGAGATGGGTGAAAATACGAACCGCTCTACGAGTTGTCCGGTCGAAAAGACTCGATCATGTCCGAGGCTGAGGAAACTGACGACTTACATCGAAAAACCGAAAAGTGTCGAGTTAACTAGCGAAAAAAGAAAAATAAAGTAACTCGACTCGAAACGAAGACAACAGTTTAAAAATTTTTAACTTAAGGTGTATTCCGTGCCCGTAGTATGATGTTTTCTCCGTTCCCTAAAAATCGTTCATTCGTTTTCCTATCGAAATTTCCTTCTACCGAGTACTTTTAACAGTTTGGAGAAAAAAAAATTTCAATCGTAACAGATTGACACGTTAAATAAAAAAAAAAAAAATCGACTGTTTTAGATAAAAGTTAACGAAAAATTGGCATAACTTTTTACTTTGAAAACATCGGGGAAACGACTAAAACCAACACTGTGGCTTTTTCACCGCGAAACGTTCTATTTCTTCGGTCGGCCGGCACGGACCAAAGTGGCGTTTCCCCAGATGTCGTTCCGTTGTTTTTGTTTACGATGATTTTCACTTATGATACGTTTTAGTCAGTCAGGTTTTGTAATTTTTGACATTTTCGAAATTTCGTTGCTCTCGTAACGTGAAGATTATAATAGTACGATGAGCGCGCGATTATCATAGTCTACATGACTGATTCTACGTCTGAATCGAGATTTTCCGAAGAGGTGCATTTAATAAGACTATTTTTATCGCTCGCCCATTCGCTTCTCTGGGGTAGACGAAAAAAAGTTTTAAAAACGGATCGATACGGTGAACACGACCTGCTTCGTAACTATCGTTTTGTAAAAAAGAAAAAAATTTTAGTTTTTAAACGTACGAGACTATAGAAATTTATCATGCGGACGACCCGTCATAACCGCGTACTTTTTGACGAGGTCGGTTCGCACAGTTTATTTTGGTCACTCGCGTTTTCGTAGTCGTTTTCCCACGAATATACATCGTACCGCGAAATTCCACGTGAGTTTCGTCTCCTCGTTAAAGTCCATTGAACGCGAGTCCAGTGTTTTCGTTCGGCTCGGAAGTTTCGTGATGCGCGTGTCTAGTTTTCTCTCGTCTTCGATGTAATCGTCGTCGGCTTCTCAGATTATCAAACGTGGATTGACAAGCGGGTGAAACGCTCACAACGTCCACATCGGAGAATATATATATATTCTCTTACTATATAAGAATATATAATAAATTCGAGTAAGAACTTGAGCGACGACACACGCGCCTACGCCATAATCATGCGGCGACGTCGCTCTATGTCTATGTGGACGCGTTGAACATTTTAAATCGCTCACTTTTCGAGAAAGTTTTTTAGCTTATACTTTAGCAGTACGTTAGATATTTTTGTTTTGAAGCGATGTGTCTTGCGGGGATTTTTTTCACCTAACCGTACATTGTTGTACAGGTCAAGACTCGTAACGGAATCTTCCTCGTCCGTGACTGCTGACAATTTTCGAATTGCAGATACGTCATACGCAAATGCGACGTAACACGTGTAAATATATGCGAAGAAACTCGTTTTGTTTCCCCGCGTACCGCAGAATAATCGACCAAATATTTCGTCCGAACTCGATTTTCCCGCGCTTGTTACACACGCGTGCCACAAACACACACACGTCGCATTTATCATAAATTTCCACGACCGAAACGCAGAAGAATAACGTCGGACACGGGCGTTCGGAGAACGTTTAGAACGAAGATTAATCCGTTCGGGTTGTTTTTTTATACTTTTAAATTGAAATAAACCACGGGTCTGTCGCGTAAGGTTCTAAACAATGTTTTTTGGTCTTAAATTTACTTCTCCGGATATTTATAGCAATTAAAATACGCTTTTTTCTGTCTTGAACATAAACAGCAGTTGTCATCGTGAATTTACAGGAATTTACAGAAAAAAAAATTTTCCACATTTAACAGTTTGGTTTTTTGAAATTGACGTCATATACCAAAAATGTACTATGCGAAACAACGTATAAAATTTACGAAAAAAAGTTTTCAACAAATCTAGACAAATCGAGTGAGAATCGTATTTTGGTACTATAGGCCCGTCAAAGTCGTTTGCGCGTCACAACATTTGACCGTTTACGTAAGTCGATTATAATATATCTATTAAATTGGTAAACAAAAAGGAATCGTTTTAATTAATTGTATTTTTTGTATTTTTATTAAATTGGAAACAAGTGACAGATACTAATAATTCCGTTTTATATATTACACTCACTTTTGATTATTAGACTTTTTCGTTGCCATACGTATTTTCTGAATCTGTTGGTATAATTGTACGGTACAGCGTCAGATGTGACATTTTATGTGGGACTAATCTAGCGAAATCAGATTGTTTTTGCTAGAATAAGAAAACAATATCGTTTTTCTTTTACGTTTTTAGATGACATCCCAAATTCAATTAGCATGTCTATTGAACCTATAACGTCCTAAATGTGATATCATTTGCATAACGAACTAGCATTGTACTTATTGGTCGCATAAAATTGTAAAAATAACAATTGATCTTATCGTTGGATTTTTGACGTTTGATTTATGAATATTTTATCAGATCGTGTGTTTATTTCAATATCAATATAAGCCCGGAGTCCCAGCAGGGCGTAGAACCTAATTTTTTTTGTAATTTTTGGACCTTAAAAACTATAAAATACGGTTTCATCATGATTTTTTTTCAGTTCGATCATAAAGTTTGAGGTATACATGGACGATTATAGTGCGTGTGATCTATTATACAATTAATTAAGTGTTTTCGATGACGAAAAACACATTTATTATTTTGTGAATTTTAGCGCGTCGCATACAACGCGTTTTTCGGGAAAAATTTAGTGTGCCACCGCGATTTCAACAAAAATCTTTTGACTGACGTGACGATAGTACGCGGAATACTTTTTTCTAGAGAGTGAATTAATATTGATGCCCCTTTCTTTTTTTCTATTCTTTTTTTCCCAAAGTATTTTACAATTGTTACGGTCTCGACTAGCGTTTCTCTCCTGCGGGCGGCCCACTTTTTGTGAAAAAAAAACTCTTTCAAACTTTTTTTTGTTTTTCTTACAGTTTCACGAGTCTTTTTTTTGTTCGAAAACTGTGCCGAGTACCGGGAACTATGACAAACATGCAGCCGCAAACTTTAAAAAAACTTAAGCCAATGTCGTGTCGCTACCGTTTGGAAAAAGGAAAAATCGCGACTTGACGCGCGTTTTTGTGCTGTATGATACTTAACTGCAACGTATATTGGCGCTCTTTTTTCCTCTCGAACCCGACGTATGTGTCTCCTAACGAATGTTGTTTGTCAATATTACTTTCGGCTTTCGAGTGTGGAAACGTTCATACGACTGCGCTAATTAGAGATTTCTTATAATACGTCGGACGTATCAGGTTGAGTAGAAATACCACCGATGCAGTATAGGAAATAATATTTCCTATAACTATGAAGTTTCCTACGCGAAGCGAATAAAAACCGTGAAAAAATGAGCGAAACTCCATTAAATTTGTCGAGAGCACTCCCCAGCCGGTAATGTAGTGCGTGTATGTATAGTATGCGTCGCTATAAGTGTGTGTTCCAATATTTTTATTGCGTTAAACCGATTAACAGTTTCGTCTCCTTTTTTTTTTTTTTTTGTCGTCTCAAGTAGTCTGTTATTTATATTGTTGTTTACCGTTGAAAATTTCCTGTTTTGAAACATTTCTCAAACATCTGACGTTATAATTCATTGTTATAATTTTTTTTTGATCGCATTCAATCATTGTTACATCGTACATAGTTATTTATTTAAATCATAATAAAATAATATCGAAATGATTGTAAAATGAAGTATCACGATTCCGCGTACCCACGTCCGATTATTATTATTTTTTCGGCATTCGGTTAGGATGTAAATATCAACGTAGTTTTTGAGAGAAAAAAATGTTATACCGTATAAAAACAATTTTTAGAAAACATTTCGATATTTTAAAATGTTTAGAGGCGAATTAATATTGTTAAACAATAATTGTTGTTTAAAAATCGTTTTTTTTTTAACGTTTAAGAAGAAAAAAATAAAGTATTTTTTTTTTTTTTTCATAGAAACACGGCTCTTTCGTATAGGCAATTTAGCTACACAAACGCGTAGAAGAACGTGGAGAGTTCGTCGACTTGTGAATTTTGCGATGGTTTCGCTCTACAATAAACAAAAACTCGACTGAAACTATAAATTTACTATCGTCGAACGACTAATTTCTGTGCGGACGGTTACACGTTTGTGATCGGATTTCCTATTTGTTTATTAGATTCCTACAATATCACAATGTGACGAGACGACTTGTTAAAAATAAAAACGAACAGATACGATAACATTGCTTCGCGATTATAAATAATTGTTGAAAAACAAAATTACAAATACGCCATTTTTTTTTTTCAAAAAGCCTCGCAGTATAATTATCACGGCATCGTCTGTAACGGCTTGTCTCGAACAAGACCGTATTTTACGTCGTTCTCAACGTCTACGAAACACTACTACAAATTATAATAAACGATCTCTGACAGCGTCAGAAGTCCTCGGAATCTTTTTTTTCGTCCGTCGACAACGAATTAAAATAAAAATTTATGTATTCTGTTCAACAAGGTCGTCACGTCTCGTCATCGATCGCGCGTAATTATAATAATAGTTGTGCCGTATCGTAACGTTTTTTCATCCTCGCGTTCGATTCATAAGGCCCTAAAGTATAAAGAATTCAAGTCAAATTAAAACGCGTTATTGATAAGTGTGTAGTCGACGACGTTTAACTTGACTGTTTTTTTTCTTCAAATTTTTACTAAACCAGTTGGATTATCAATACTCATCAACTTTAACTTGAATCGCGTCGATTGATTTTGTACGATTGTTTTTTTTTTTACACATGATAAAGTTTAAAAATAACAAAAAAAAACTTTTCGTTTCGTCCATTTTCGTCCGTACGAACCGCGTTAATTACAATGATTATAACTCGCGTTGAAAATTACGATTTCCCCGCAGCTTTGAACAGCCGTTTTTGTCGTCGTTGTTTTTCACGTCACACTGTACGATAACTATAACTATATTATACGTTTTGGCGAACACGAACTATTGCCCACGGACCACGTTTTATTTCAACGTTTTTATATTGGAAGGCAATCGTCTTTAAATTCGTCGAAAACACGTATAAACAACGTTATTATCGTCGTGATGTTATCATGCACGACACTGACGTTTCGTTCGAGCTGAGATGTTGTCAACAGAGACGTAGAGAAAAAACGCGCGTAACGCTGTCGCAGTAAAAATATAAAAATTAAAACGGTCTCCTTGTGCACTCAACAGTGTACGACGTAATATATAATTTATGTTAATCGAGATTGAAACGTCGAAACACCGTTTCGTCGGCGGACGCAAAAAGTTTTCAACGACCCGGACGGTTTTGTATATTCCGTATGAATCCGTCGACGTGTCGTTCGGATTTATTCCGACGTGCCAGACACATAAGCAGCGATAAACACGCGCGCATAACTGGATTTGTTCGCAAAACGTAAACAAAGTTTTAAATTTAAATATATATTGTGTGCGGCGCGAATCGCGCCAGTGGCGTGGCGAGCTACGATATAATACACTACTACTTCGCCCCGAGGCGATTTTGAGTCATTTCGAGGCGTGCGGCCGACCACCGGTCAGGAAAGAAAGAGGAGAAGACAAACGGTGTACAAAGTGTTTAGTTTTCATCCACGTCGGAAGATTATTTAAAAAAAAAAAAATACAACTACAACGAGGAGGAGACGTTCGGTTATGAGCCCGTTTAAGGGAGAAAAAAAGTCGAATTCCGCCGTTCTATACTCACTAGCAATCTCAGTGTAAGGTATCTTTCACAAACGGAATACAAACATTTTTGTTTTGATAAACGATTCGAAATCGTTTTCATGACGTCGAGTTTCCTCGTGTTGGGCATTTTAATCGGTAAAAAAATCGCGAATTTAAATTATCAACAACGAATTTAAAACCTAATGCCGTTTGGGGGGAAAACAATTGATTTTAAAACATTGGCCAACGATAGTAGATCGAGATCAATTTGTACAGATTGTATATTTAAAGTGTCGGACTTCTAACAACGAAACTAGCGTTAGCGAAAAGGGAAAAGTTCGTTTTTTAAACTTTACATAATCTGGCTAAAAAATAAACAACGATTTTTTTAAATATTTTTTAGGGTCATCGTAAGCGGCTATATAGTATTAATTACAGGTATACTCGACCATTTAAGCAAAAAAAAAAAAATAACCTCTGAGCATATTTGAAAATTTGCCACGCCATTGAATTTACAAGGCTGGTTTAAAATTAAAATTTAAGGTAAAAAAGTTAAATATTAATTTATTAAATTAAATGAATTTAATTCGTTGACCTAGGTTTTTTGTTAATATTCGACCTAATAAGTTAAGTTAATTTTATTTGTTAGTCGACATTCAATACATTCAAAAGTTAAAAAATATTGACCAAACTTAAATTTTCGTTTTTTCAATTCACTTAAGAAATGTTCTTTAACTTGCCCAGCCTTGATGTTGGAACGTGGTAATAGTATACAGACAGTAGTTTGACGTATTATGCAAACGAAATATACGACGAGGATGTGAAACTGGAAAATTTTGTGGGATTTCTTATGGACAGAATTTCCGAAAATTTAACTACAGAGCATACTTATCAAACACTTTTTTCACAAGTATTTTCAAATGCACGACTTGTGTATAATTTTAAATCAGTCTACTATATTTTATACAACAATCTGTTTATAGGTGTGAAACCCCTCAAAAAAGAAAATCACCTTTTTACTGTAATAAAAACTGTTTTGCACGAACCAGAAGCGTTTAAAGGTATAATCGCGCAACAAACTTTTTCTGTTAGATTTGCCGATAACGTAGCGTTGTTCGTTTTCCGATAGATCAGCTCCAGTATAGTGTGATAGTCTTCACAAACGAAAAGTTTTTTATGTTTTACAAACTTAAATAAAAAAAAAAAAATGCTCCATCTCGGCTAACAATTTACTAGCTGAAAAAAAACAATAGTCGATTTATCATGATTACTTACGGAATGGTTTTGTTTCGTGACAACTGTGTTCTTACGCTTATGTTATCTTTTTTACAAAGTCTGATAAATAATTATGTTCTCGTAATGGATTCGGAATGATCAAGTTTTTTCGTTGAAATGTGTCCGTGTTTGGAGGAACAGGTGCTTGAAAAAAGAATACTATTTCCGAACTGCAAACTATTTTGTGGTCGCGATAGATTTTACAAAGTATTATACGTAGCTAAAGACATAATACGATAGTTTTTAAAACTTTTGGACACTAAAATTGAAATAAACTTGCGTGTTTTAGATTCTGAGAGATTGATTTTACAAATATTTGTGTTTTTTTTTTTTGTGTCGGTGTCACGGCTCCTAGGGAATAATTGCCCCGAACTTGACGATCGAAATATATATTCTAAAAAGCCAACTTATATCCTCTGGGATTCGTATTTGGCGTTTTATCAACATTTTCAGTTCGAAAAAAGTTGTCTCCGAAACACAAAAAAGACTTCGAAAAAACCGGTAAAAAGTACGACCATGGCGATTTTGAGAAAATCGATTTCGTTTTATGGTCATAACTTCCGTAATAACGATTTCTCCGACCTGAAACTTTTACACAATGTTTATATCGATGATATACGCAGATTCGATACTAAAGTATCATTAAAATATTTAGCAATTATTTTTGAGCTAATTGTATAACTTTGAAACATTCGAAAATTTCGGTTTATTTTTTGTCGTTTTTGTCCGATAAAAAGTTTAATTTTCAAGTAAGAGCTTTCAAATTTTAATAAAATGTTGGTGGTCGACATGCGACTAAAATATTTTTGTAATGTTTGTGATTTTTTTTGGAAAAAATTTTGGTTACCGACTCAATTTTTAAAACTTAAAAATGTTAGTGTAAAACAAAATTTGCGTAACGACGTATTTGAAAAAATAAAAATATCCTATCGGTAGTTTTCGAAAGACATCGATAAAACGGATTTATTTTGCTATACACCGTGACAATTTTACAAAGTAATTTTTTTTTTTTAATTTTACAAACTTTATAGTCAACGTTCAACTAACCCACTTCCCCTATCGGGCCTAGCGGGCTTCGCTCAGAACAGTTTTTTCAAAAGCCAGAGAGCAATATATTTTTCGGATTATTTTTCGTGTTCAAACTACCGTACCATTTCGAATTTACATCCGCGGGGTTCTATAGATTCTGGTTTAGCGGTCGCCGAACTGAACACAATACATTGTATTGTATACTGCGACACTCGAATCGTTCCAGGACATTCTGTCGCGAATCTTTCAAATCACGTTTTTATTGTACCCGAATTGTTAATCTTGGCTAAAATGATGAAAATTCGGTTCAATCAACAACTCCGAGTACATTCTTCCCCCAACTCGAGGACATCCTCCGAGAATCCCATCCATCACCGTAATTTTACGCCTCCGTATTATTACGTGTAATCTAATGTTATATTTTTTTTTTTTTACGACGTTTCAACGGGAATCGAATAATTTCAAGACTGAAAGTTTCGATAAAATCCAAAAACAACACGACACGTCGGCGGCAGGCCAATCTTGACTAATGGCGTTGTAAACGCATGCTAACAGCGCGGAAAACGTTTTGCGGCGTCTGTGACGTTTTCGCGAGCGCAACTTGACGGAATTTCCACGCAAATTACGTCTAAATAAATCATCCGCTATCTCGAAAATTGTTCGAAAGAATACGGAAACGCGTGATCCAAGTGCAGAATCGTAACACCCGCCGCTCAATTTGGTCTTATTTTGCGCATTAATATGATATCTTTTTTCGCCGACGACTCGCAGAAATGAGTTTGCGCGGACGGGAATTCGTACGGTCGTCAACTAATTCGTCTTTCGGACGATATTTTCCACTGGCGAGCTGAAAGAGAAAATCATCAATTATACGCAGCTGCGAACCACCAACGCGACGAAAAATGCGTCGGGGCGCCATTCCGTTTACCTTAGGAAAATTGTTGTTGGAAAATTCTCGCTCTCGTTTTGTGCGCGGCCACATTGAAGCACAGCGTATGACGGCAGTAGCCGACGCGTTTTTCATTTGCGTACCGGGAAATCGGCGAATTTAATCGACGAAAGAATTTTTACAGCAGTGTCGGTTGTTCTCTACGCTTAAATGCGCTGTATCGGTTTTTTTGCGGTTTCGGAACGACAATCATTTAAACGTTTGTACTACTGTATCGTGACGACCATGTTTATTGAGTTTTAACGTCCGATTGCATTTGAAAACGATTCGAAGTTTCGATAAGATCGTGGAAATCTCTGCGGTTACGGTTTTGAACGAATACAACACGTCCTCCTCCTCCTCATGCAGAAGCCTAGAACACGTTATACGAAGTTCGATCAGTTTAAGTGCTGTTCCGGGTGTAAATCCGAGTGTTCGCATAAGAAAATCACATAACACGCGGCGATGGACCGGACAAATTAAATTTAAAACTGTAGGCGCTGTAGGCCACACGTACCAGCTGTATATAAGCATATATTTTAAAATATCGCGCAGAGGTATAAAGATGAAATACGTTTTTCGCGGAACTTCTGTATTTATTGCGCGAACAGCACGGGCATTACGCGACGCGTGTCCCTCGTCGATGGAAACAGTCGGTCCGAAAAGTTTTCGGGGCGTTGGTATGCGGCCACCGTCGTCAATCGTCGATCGGATATAGTAATCGAGCGTATGCAAATTCGAACGGGAAAGTAAAAGTCATTTTTCAAAATCCCCGAACCGGCCACAAAGTAATGTGACGCACATTATCGTAGGTATCAATCCGCTCCCGGCGGGTAAACTTTAATTCGATATTATTTTCGCTACACAACATTTCGTTGCGTCGTCGTCGTACTGAGCACGAATAAACGTCGTCGTAAAAAAAAAAAACTTTTATTGATAAAATGTTTCGGAAAAACTCGTTATAGCTGGCACTATTGTGAGACGAGCGCTCATATTTTCGGCAGCCACCGCGGCCATTGTATTCCGTTTTTAAAATCGATTCGTGTTTGAGAACGTTTAAAAAAGAACATGAACGGTACCCACTACGCGCAGTAACGACCACGCTTTGGGTGGGTTTCGAGTTGCGGTTTATCCGTACGGGTATTGTGTCTGAGAAAGCAACGTTCGAGAAAAACCGTTCTGAGCGAGCAAACGAAATCCAGTCTAACAGGTCCGGGGTAAAAATAAAATTTGACATTACATTGATTTATTGCATAAAAGTTTAAAAACGACGCGGAATGAATTTTTTACAACGATAGTTTAAACGCCGGGCACGGAAATGTTCGTCGTTTTCGGCACATACATTTGAAAACAATGAAAATATTAAAACGTGTTTAAAATATATCATAAGATTTACATCCGAAATCTCAATTTTCACGCGGGTCTTCAACGCAACGATCGGAGCACTATTTCCATCCAAAAACGTCATCGCGAACCTGAACCTGAACCACCGGACTCCATAAACCATTTAGAATAGTTGCTTACTCTGAAAATCGGAGCGTTTCTTCTATACGAACATATGTTGTTGACAGGAAAAAAAAAATCATCATTTTATATTAGGTAACAATCATCGATCGTCGCTCTGAATCTAAAACAGTAAGAAAATCGCTATTTTATTTTTCCCACCTCAATAACTTACAAATGAATAGTAATTTTTGGCGTAGTCCGTATGTCTGCAGTGCTATATGGTAGATAGCAGGTACAGAAACGAGCGGTAGTAATAATTTTACCAGTTTAAAATAAAAAAAATAATTAGTGAGGGCGGACGATTTTTTTCATCCAGGATTTAGTAAATCACGAGTGAAAGTAGGTTAGAGCTTTGTGCGGGACACTATATCGTGTAATAAAAACGTGTGTTATCTACATAAAAAGAAAGGAAGTAAATTTTAGGTCGGGTGGAAAGCTCGTCAGTGTAGCGACTACGCTTTGGAGTAGGACACTGTTTTGTGCGAGTCACTGGTCTCATGTTATAGTATGAAATTTGTAAAAAGACGGATTGCTTACAAATATTACGGTTCTGAGCGTACTCAATAACATAATATTTCTTTTCAAAAAGTTCGATTTACTTTAAACAATTTTAACACTTTTTACTTTAATTTTTTTTTGCTTTTTATTGTTTTTCGTGTAGTATTCATTTTAGATCGTCTATTGTTTGAAACTTGAATATACTTAACTGTTATATAAAACGTGTAAACAACTTTAATTATTGCGAACAATTTTTGAAGTTGGAGTTATTATTTATTTAATCTGAGGTCGCTCAGAATCGCGATCCGCCCAAAGCTGTGACCCACGCAAAATCGTAGTCAACAAGCGTCCTACCCGAACTTACTCCCTTTATTTCTTTCTTTTCTTAAAATTTACTCCATTTCTTTCGCTCTTTACTCAGATTTTGCTTCCTTTATGCTTTAACTATTTTTCCGTAGTTCTTATTCTTTTAAGATTGTTCGAATCCGATTCCGATCAAAATCGTATGCCATAGAACTAATTAATTAACAACGGCGTCCTGAATATGGACAACTTTAGATTAATAGGCCTATTTAAGAGAACGGTGGCAGCTCCAATAATAGTTTCAATTGATTAACATCTGTAAATATGTTAATCTAAATCGGTCGTAGTACTGATTTCAAGCTGATTATTCGGTCTAATGGTATTTCATAGTGCGATGTAAAACGGACGATTATATTGTTCTCGAAATCAACAAATATACCATTCATTTGAAACAGTGTAAAATGTTTTGATTACAGCTTAATGTATAACCGTTTAAGGAAAAAAAAAAAATTAGAACATTGGTCGAGCTGTACCTGCAGATAATTTGTATACATACGTGTATTGTCATTGTTTCCATGGTCGTATTAAACATTTTCAAATAATCACGTATAAAAATAATAAGTCAAAACGATTTTTGAATAGTATAGGTTGTCTAAGCATTAAATTATGACCACTCGTACCATTATATTTATATACTTCCACAATCTCGTTATAATATTATTGAACGTACACGTTTTACAAAATTTGTTTGAATCGAGCATAATATAACGAATAAGAGGAACTTATAAAAAAAGAGTGATGACTACCGATTAGTTGGGTACCTAGGTTGTTGAAGGTTTCAACGGAGTACGCACTCAGGATTTAAAATAAGATGCTGTGCCTATGACAGCCGTATATGAGTTTTTTTTTTTATGACAATGTTTAAGAGGTGATATTATTTTGTTGGCATTTTTCTATTTATTATTTTCTACTTTTATCTCTTTATACAACCTTTTTAGCGTTGCACCGTAGTGACCCGTTCTTTTCAATCAACACTACGTCGGTTATTTATTCCGCTGAAAGATTTTAAAATTTCGTACTTCGTAAAACGGTCAAACGTATTCCGAAAAACGCGTATTCTGTCATAGTGTCGATTTTATACTTTGGTGGATCGCTTCTCATAGTTTGTCTAATAGCTAGAATCCAAAATCGTGTCGTGACGATATTTTCAACAAAAAAAATTTGTCGAAAACCGTCGTCAACTGCAGAACACGTACTTACGACAAAAATGTGGGTATACCTCAGTTAAAGCAATACGCAATACGTCTAAGTGTGGTCCATAAACAATCAAACTTGCGGTGTGTATATATTATTATTATTAAAATATAGCGGAAAATTGTTTTTCACGCAGATTTTTCGCGAAAGTAAAATATTATGCGTTCGAAAAAGTCTAACGGTTCGCAATATTTTTTCCCCCGCGGAAATAGGAAATCGGGTCACCTGTGTACGCGAAAACAGCCGAAACAAAATGCAATCGTGTTATATAGCGCGAGATTGCCGATTTCCCGGAAGTGATCACACGAAACGTCAACAGCGACGATCGATCAAAACACACTCGCATCAATCGGATGGGATTGGGGGTATGGACGACGAACGGAAACGTATTGAATATATTATTATATCAAAAAAAAAAAAAAAAATGTAAACAGAAACGTGTACAAACGTTTGTTTGTATTATTACGATGACGGGAAAATACGAATAAGACCTAGTACGTGACTTTCCGGACATAGTTTTACTGCAGTCGTCGCCTCGAAATCGTCGGATAAGTCTCGTAATATGACGTGGAAAAACGCTCCGACGAGACGTAAAAAAAAGAGGCAAAATACAATGAAAAAAAAGAAAGAAACTGAGCGAATCGATGTCGGAGTCGTGTTTGGCCTAACGGGTCGCTTCTCTGGGAAGTAGGCCTGCAACGTTTCGGGTTGAACTCAATAAGTATCCGAAAGCAATGCACTCGAAAAGCGATCAGCCCAGTTATTTATGGTTACGTCTATGGTAATAACCAAAATTAACAAAAAAAAAATCAGTTTTATTTTAAATAGGTACCTGCGCGGTACGACGCTTTTTTTTTAGGTAATCGCCAGACAACATATTCTCAGGTTCCGACCTCGAATTATTTACTCCCTTTCTTCGCTTTCTTCCTTTTTTTCATGCAGTTCTGTATGTTATCACCATGTTATGGTATATAAAGTGTACCGCGTGAAAATATTGGACCGATACTCGCCTATCCATCGAGGATTTAAGTCTAAATCTGTGCGTGTTTCGGATCAAAACTCGCTAAATACTGTGTATGATATCCCAAGTTGTTTTGAATTTCCAAACTTTTTTGTGCTTTTGACACGAAAACATGAACAACCGAATGTCCCGATGTTCGTTGTTTGCGGCAGATAACTCAAAAATGGTCGAAAAATGTTTCAAATAAATTTATACATTTCATAACCTAAACGTTTTTGTGGTGTTCGCCGTCAAGATGGGATTAAAACATAGAGTGAGGTCTCGTTAGAGGTGTTGAATGATGGTGGTTAGTTTATAAGTTATTTATTATTTTAAATAATATTAAATAAAAAATTTAAATGAATTTTCAAACTTAACATTTACTTGATAGATTATAACCATCCGAACATTCTATATGTTATCGTAATAGAAACGATAGCTTTTTAATCCTTTTATTTTTCGAATTATTCGAACGGACGTTTCTGCTCTGTGCTTTAGGTTCCGAGCAACGCAAAACGCGAAAACCTGGGTGCATGTACGACTCATGACGATCGTTTTAGAAATGACGTTTTTGTGTTATATTGCATTTAAGTGTAAAAAGGTGGAAAATGTGAGATATAACAAAAAAACAAAAGTGTCATCAACACAAATGACGTATAATTTAAAATAACTATTAAGTCGAAAAAAGCTCTTGTTTGCCAGAAGTAAAAAAATAAATCGGTGAAATTAACTTGCGCATTCTGAATATTTTTTTATTTAGACACTATCGGTTTTTACCGAACGCTTTACCACTTTGTACCTTTAATAAGATAAGATAAGATTTATTAATTTTGAATAGAATGTGTAAAATTCGTAATCATTTCTTTAGCTAGATCGTGTATAGAACGATGATTTTTTTTTATTTCGTGTCAAGTTGGTTGAAACATTTTCCGAACAATTTTCATCTTTTCAAAGTAGGTAATAACTAAAAGTTTCTCGTAGAAAAATAATGAGTTATTCTTTGTGAATTTAATCAAAATTAAATTAAAAAGGAAGGTACTCACCGTAGTAACGTTATGAAGTTCTAATTGTTTTTATTTGGAAACAAGAACAAAATATCTCATTTCTCCTGTCAGACCTTCAGTTTTTACGACCATATCAGCTATGCCCAATTGTATGCCATTAATTTCATATGATATAATCTTGTGAAAAATTTATCGTGTGATTTCTTACACTTGTTAAGAGCTAGTCCTGTTCGTCAAATATTTATTATTATTTATATTTAATAATATTCTCCCTCCTTTAGTTTTATAAAATGGAACTTTAAGTTAAGCGACTATATCTTAAGGATTTTGAAAAGTTATTGTACACTTGAGAAGTTTTAGAAATTATTTTTATGAAGAAATAATTTATATAGGTATACACAATAATATTTATAACATTGCGTTTTTTTCGGGATTTTTTTTTTTTAATAAGCATCCGTTTGTTCACAATTATTTCTATGCACCATAAACGATTGAACCGTTAAAAAGTAAACCTACTATTCTTATAGTTTTTTCAACTGGCAAAGTGTTTTTATGAAGTCTTGAATAAAATTTAACAAAAATAATTATTTCATTCGGAATAAAATTAATTGCGTACCAGATTAAACACTTTTAAAATTTTATAACGGTTCTGTTGGTAATGTACATACTTTAATTTATTTAACCTGTATTTTACTCTAGAAAACCAAGACAATTACTTTAAAATACAACCAAGCAAATCTAATTAAAAGAAAAATGTAGAAAAAAAAACATAACTCGTCTCTGTCGCGAGGCAATAATAATAGATGGATCATTTTTTATTTATAGTTTAATATACATGTTAATGGCCTGGTAAATATTAAATGTGTATAAATTTTTCTCGTTCCGCGTATATGTATACAAGTTTTTAGATTCGATCAATAAAACGGTGATGTGAACGATTTACGTAGATAAACAAATGATAGAAAAAATATTACAGTTCAGTCCGTCGTGAATCATAATTACAGAGGTTGTTTGGTAAAAAGAAATCGAAATACGCATAAAAAACATTCGGGTTTCTGAAATTTAATTTCAAATCGATTGAAAAAAAAATCATCTGTGAAATTTTTCAAATGAGTATTCTGTTTTTGAGCACGACTTTTCATCCGAAATCCAGTCGAACGATATTCGTTCGCAATTAATGTCCGTTGGCTTTTTCGTTAGCTGCTGTATATTAGCATCGTTAAAATAAATTATAACTTTTGAACCCGTCGACTAAGTCAAACACCGAATATTTTGCAAATTTCCGCGCGCGTTCTTCATCGACGGAATAGCGTTCGAGTGTCGTCAAAGTTGCGAAGTCGTTTGTTCCGAAAACAAAATGACAAGACCGTCAAACTTTGTAAAAAAAAAAAAAAACAAAAAAGGTGCGATTTAAAAATGTCATACTTTATAAACTAAGTCAACGGTAAAGTAAACAATTATTATACCTACATTAAATTTGAAACGTTCTTACAAATATTGAAACATATTGAATATAGATACAGCTGTATCGTACTCCAGTCCGCCAAATCGTATTCACAAATTTAACATTAAAATAATGTTGAAAAGAAGGGTTTGAGAAGTATGTTAAATGAGTGTGTGTGAAATTTTCGCAGTTTTCGACACATCATCGATCCGTCAAATCTTGTGTTTTCTATACTTAACGACGGAACATTTTAATTCAGAACATAGTTTTTTGTGAGAGGTTCATGTAAAAAAAAAACCTTTTTATCTTTCGTTTATTTCACTATTTGTATTCGTTTTATTTTATTGAAATTTTTATACTCGTCATACGATATAATGAATAACGTAATAATAACACGCATAGTACAAAAATATTAGTTAAAAACGTCAAACAATTTTGACTTAAGTGTAGAACTTTTTCATAAATTTGCAGGTTTCGTTTGATAATGCAAGCGTTTTTCACTTTTAAAACTATTTATGTGCAACGCTGCGAGCTTATCGCAAGTCATATTCTTCTGTACTATGCCGTAGATGGTGTAACATAATATTATGCGAGAATAATTAATATTCAAAACAGTTTCAACGAGCTACATATAGAATTCTTCAGCACTTTTACGTAACCCGAACGACGTACTGAAAATAATTTATTCAAAGATTTAAAAAAAAAATTAACGTTGAAATACTCGCGTGCGACGATACTTAAAATATGTCTTTTGCAAGGACGTCTTTTTTTTTTTTTCAAACGAGAGTATCGTGCGTCGTAGTAAAACCTATTCACGTAAATGTGAAATTTCGATCGTTTATGTACTCTATAGTGTGCTAATATTTTGGATGTTTACCGAACGTTATTCGTATTAAACGTAAGACGAACGTTTGAAAATGTTCCGTATATTACCATTCGAGATTTCAACCGAACGTTCCGATTTTGTTTGGGAAATCAGCGTTAATTGTTAGTATTATTAATTACGAAACGCCGTTCGTATATCATATTAATATAGATCCACCTCGACTCGAGGTTGAGTTGTTATCTTACCAGTGCAAGGCGTTATCTGTGCATCGTATGTCACGTTTTATAATAATATAAACGACGTTTTACAGCGTTATGCTTGTTATACTCGTACTTTTGCTTTTACGAAACGTTAACGTAACGCGAACGCAAGCGATAACCACAACGAGTCGTCGAATAATCGTTGTCGGAGTAATTAATGAATCGCGCGTTTCGAAAATACCCGTCGCGGCACTTTGGCGAACGAAATCGTGGTTTACCCGCTAAATTTTTTTAATTTTTTTTTTTTTGTATATATCACGCCATAAGCACCGCAAACTCTCGGTTGATTTTCGCGGCGAGCGCTGGCGGTAACGTCACACCTGTGGGAAAAAAAACTCGATTAAAAAAGATAACTTTTCGGAAACACATTACAACACCTCGTCGTTTTGTGTTGCGCAGATAGGAGGCGGCGGACGATGACCGCGTCTTCGGCGGACAACTGCACGATCAGCAGCAACAACACGGAGCCGACGAAAAGCGGCGTCGTGGATCTGTTCAAGGACGGACACCTCGCCGACTACCTGTTGATCGTGTTCTTCTTCCTGGTCATACTGACGACGGTGGTGAGTAGTAGTGAAAGCGCGAACCGCACGTTTTCGTGAACATTTCTGCAGCGAAAACCGAAGTATACTTTTGGGCACTTTTGGGCAATCTACGAGTTGATTTTTTTCAACTCTATTCAAAACCGTACCGCAACAACTGTTGGTCAGAAACGGGTTCAAAATGACGTGTACAGTCAGTAATGTATAGTCAGTACGGGCGCGCGCGTTCCCCCGAAATCGTTCTGTCCATTTTTCCGACTCAAAACAACGTCGTAATATGTTTATTATTGTTGTTGCCGAACTCGTAAACAACAATTACGCAGAAATCGCCCGCGGACAGATACGACTACTAGGCATTTACGTGCCGGAGATCTTATATTACCGCACATGCCGTTTTTTACGCGCTCCCCGGAATCGCCATCGTTTCCAATGTGTCGTCGTCGTCGACCGTCGGTCGTATCGACGATAAAATGGCTGTACAAAACACGTTTATTGTTCTCAAAACTTCGCAGCACTCGGGGCCGTTTCAAGTAAAAGTCCCGTCGTCATTACACCAGAACCCGCCGCCGGGTCCGGAGCGTTATTATTTTTTTCCCCAGAAAGGGAAGCGAAAGCAGGGCAAAACTTAACGGCTGTAAGAAGAAAAAGTGAAATTTGGCGAAAAAAAAAAAATCACCACTGAAAACCAACAGACGTTATTTCCATATTGAATTACACTCAATTAGCGTGGACAAGCGATTTTTAAACGGAACTCGTACGCTTCTGTTTTTGCTAATAAATTCGTCCGTCACTCGGACTACTGCACGATGTTGGTTCGAGGGATGAGAGTGTGAAAACGGTTTTTAATCGGTATGTTTCGAAACATGTTGCAGGCACGTATACTTGGCTCGTCGAAGACGTAAAAATAAACTTTTCACGCGATGGCTTAATGTTTTTTTTTTTTAACGTTCAATTTTTAGCGGATCCCCGTTGTAGTGTCGGAATATGCATTGTAAACTGATCTCGAAACCGCGATATCGTCCAATTTTTAAGCGGGATTTTTTCGCGTTCGGTGTAAAACAGTTTACTCGAACAGTACTGACAAATGACAATAATCTCGATAAAGGGATGAGTACACTGCGTACTGTGGACAAGCGGACACGAATTCCGCCCCTTAACTCTTGTCAGTATCAGGAACGATCGGACGAAACGCGTGTTTCTCGACGTCTTTGGCTGTTCTGGCAAGCCGGGTCGATCGTCGTCTTGATTAAATCGACAGCGAATTGTTGAATTGGCCTCGATCGTTCCTCTCATCGTTTTGACCGCGCACCAACAACAACGTTGCCAACAAATTTTATAAGGTCGAATTTTTTTTATGATTTTACGTATTATTTCGATTCCATAGTCTACGCAGTGATATTATAATGATATTTTTATTAAAGATGATATTTGATAAACAGTAAATAAATCTTTAGGAGAAAATAATCACCCGTATTCGATATATTATTTACCGCTATTAGAATTTTATTGAAACAATTTTTTGAACACAATCGAAACGATAAATTGTGTTTTAAATTGTCACTTTTTTTCGTTTTTACAGAATATCAATGGAACGCATTTTTAAGGACATAAAAAGTATCGCGTTAACTCTGGTATTCAAAAAAAAGAATATTATGAGAATTTACCGCCCATTTTTTAACGACGTTAAATCAATTTTAAGGGTTTCAAGTGAATCCAAACTCTTCGGTAATAAACAACGATTGAGTTCACGTCGTCAGAGTGATCGCATTCTGCTAAATAAAAAAAAAATGGTAAAAAATAAAGACGCTTAATAATAATTTTTACTATACACGGCTCTATTTTTCATTTTCGAAATCAAAATAATCGTGTCGAAGTGAACAGTAATACCGAATTGTGCCAAGCGTACTATAATAGTTTTTCTATTTTGTTTTTACAGGGCTTTTCTCTCGTCGTTAAGTTTTCGCGAATGCGGGTTTTCGCCCGGTCTAATAAAAAAAAAAAAACAGTAATATACGTAAATAAATCATGTTTGTTTTCGGAAAAAAAAAAAAGATTTGTCCGGTCGTTTATTCTCACTGTTAACTTATTTTTACGCATAAAAACGGGAATACGGGACGAAAACTTTTGTAGGTTTTTTCATCGGGACGCGAACATAAAAAAAAAGCAACCGCGATATCCAGTCTTATAAACGTGTTTTATCCTGGTTCGAACGCAGTCAAACGCGAGTATTTCGAGCTCCGCACGGACAAAGTTTCGCTGCGATTTTCAACATCAACACAAAACGGTCATTGTTTGATAGTTTTTCATAAGACCTTTTTTCCGGTAGTTACAGGACGTAAATGTACAGATGTGTTTTCGGTGTACTTACACGCAACACAGGAACGGACGTAAAAACTTATCGACTGTGATTATTATAATCGGCAGCAACGATCTCGGAAAGTGCCGGATCGTCTAAATCTGAACATCCGAAGCGCGGTCGTGTATCTATGGAGTTATTATTACATTTGTTTTATGTTTTTGAAGCGATAAACAAACGCCAGTACCCGTCGGATCAGACTTGAAATAAACCCAGGCCAAAAGACGTGTCCGCCGTTCTGTGTGAACGGTTTTCGCGATATTTTTTCATACGAATTTCTCACCGCGCGCCCCGTAGAAAAAAACAATCGCGAAATCATCGGGAACGAAAAACGCGCGCGCGCGGTCTATTAACGTCGTTTTTAGAAATATCGCGAGAGATTTGTTCGGAGAGACGACCGGGTAAAAAAATACTTTTATTTTTTCTTTCGCCCCCGTGTAAACCCGCGTGTGGCTTACCCGCTAACAATAACAACGCCGACTGATTAATACCGTTCGCACTCGTACAAAACGACCTGTCCGATTTTTCGTGTTTTACTTTTTCTGACGCATTTTGTTTTCCACCCACACGGTGCTGTCGCGAAATTTTCTCCGTCACGACAATACGCGCGCGCAAACGACCGCAATCCGTTTCTCGGGGGTTTTTTTCGATTTTTGTTCGCCGTTTTCGATTCCCATTATCGTCCCGTGGTGTTTTGCTCATTCGGCATACGACGCGTTTCGTTTGGTTCAGTCGGAGATGTGAACGGTAGTCGCGGGTTAAAAACTTCCACGAGACAACGGGGCGAATAAACAAAAATTTTTTTATCTAGACGGTTAAAAAACAGAAATTTTAAATAACCCCCGGGAAACGGTCTCGCTTCATCTGCTAAATCGATTTCGTTTGAACACAAAGAAAATCTTTCTACACAAAATTGACATCCGCGGAACGATCGTTTTGACAAAACACCGCTTTGCCACCCGAACACGTTATATTGCCGTTTTTTTTTGATTTCTCGCGCGTCCATACTCGTCGTCGTCGAAAATCTCCCGCGCACTTTCGTCGACTCGGAATTTCGACGAATTCTCGTTCCGAGCACTTCATTGGACGTATAGAATGTCCGTTTATTTTTTCCCCGTACGTATCTGTATTTACGTCGTACATTATCACGTTTCTCGTATTTTGTTTCCGACTCTCGCGTGCTCACGATAAAATCGCATACTGAACGACCGGAGTGTATGGTGTTTATACCGCGGCAACAGTGAGAGATGCATATCACACTCACTCGATCGTCTCTGGATTTTATAATCCTTTACGGTCTTTTTTATGCTTCTCGGGTCCGTTACTGTGTGAAACGGCTCCGTCATTTCCAACGAATCGTTACGAGAAACAGCAGATTCTACTTATTTCCTCTTGACCGCGGCCGCTCGTATTGTTTCGTTTAGGTTTTTGCACATTATGAATCCGATCGTCGTACACGCGTTTGATAAGTTTCGTCGTATGGGTGTTTATAACGCTGTGTTTTGCACATCCGGAGGTCGAAACTGTAGTTTGTACTAGGTATTCGTCGATGTTAATTATTGCTATTGTGTGTAACTAAAATGCTGCAGCGGGTAGTAATGGCGACTACGTTTGGTCGGGTCACTGAAGTTGTTTACGCGTATCGTTTAACGTCCGAAAGCGATGACAAATTAGATCGACTGCGAAAAAACGATTGTGAGCGAGCTCGCTGCTGTACGTCCTGGCGAATTCGTCGAGAATTTCAGAGTTCTACACTTGGCTCGAAACTCTTTGAAACCGCTTGAAACGCGTTTATCGAACCCCCGCGTCTTACCTGTTTGAACATTGTGTAAAAGTTTCAGCTCGTTCCGATCATAAATTTGAATGTTAAGAGCTAAACCGATGACGCCGGATTTGGCGTTTTCGGCATTTTTGTCGTTTTCGTCACATATACGACATAGGTGACAAGTAATGAAAACGTCAAAAAATTCTTCGAATGGAATAAAATCGAAATCCCGACTTCTATGATGTGACATTCAACGTAACGATCACACCAACCCGAAAACGTCATTACATCTCTTTGACCAAAGTACCACCGGAGTTTATGGATCTTTTATAAGAGGTACTGACACTGAAAATCGGAGCGTTTCTTCTGTACATGAATAAACACATCGTTGCAAAAACAGTACATTCCTCGCTACGCTCAGAATTTAAAAAAAAAAAAGCAGTCGGAGATTAAATATTATCTAACATTCGAATAAATTCGGTAAATAACTGTCGAGAGGTGAGCTGTTTCGGAGTTTAAGGGTTCTCGTTCATTTTGCGTCGGCCATCGTCTAGTGTTCCGTTTGAAATTAAATAATACATATATAATACACACATCAAGTAGGACCGGTGAGTTTGCCAAGTTTATACTGAAGTACTGGCGGCTGACCTCACTTACACAGCTGTCGTAGTTTTAATGACGTTATAATTGACCAAAAATTATTGTCGTAGGGTTATGACACTGTTGGAAAAACGAATAATATTTTTTATAAATAATATTGAAATTTTCAGGTTCGTAATGACGTTTTCGGGTAGAAAAAGCAGAGCAGTCGAATACCGCATAAAAGTCGGCTTTAAATATAATTTTAATTGACGCTTTTTTTTTGTAATGTTTTGATAATTTTCTGAGTTGTGTTCCGAAAACGACGAAAATGGCAAAATCGGCTTCGAAAAACAACTATTACACATTAAACGATCGATATGAAAAATTATTCCGCGTCGTTTTAAAACTTTTACGGACTTAATTACTCGCTTGAAATTCCATAAACGTGCGAACATTTGCGAGTTAGTTTTGAGATAAAAATTAATTAACGATTTAACGTAAAAACGAATATCTTCTTTTGCGCACCATGCATAGGTTTTTTTTATAAAACTCACGTTGTTAGCAGTGATGCGAGCAAAATGAAAGTGTTTGCGCTGCATTTAAGCTTTTGTCAGGGGAAACGACGGATGGTATGAAAAAAAACCTTAATATACGTTTTAGTAACGTTTGGAAGAAAACAGTGATCGATACACTTTTGTTTTTTCGGAAAAAAAGATAGTTGACTTCCATGCATAGATTTCCCGGTTTTTTAATTCGTTACGTTTTGAATTACCTACGACTAGCGGTTGTATACGATAGAAAGTCTGGAAGATACGCCGTAATGCAGAAATATGTTGTCTATTCGAATTATTTTCCGAAGAATTTATTTTCTTCGAAATAAGCGTTTAATGTTCGTCTCGTTATAAGAATATTAACAATGTTTGTAAAGCGCACGTCTTAGCACCGGTCGATTCACGTTTAATAATACTGCGAACGCGTCGATATATTATCATGCGCGTTCTCGGGTGGAAATTCGATTGTAAATATGTTTTCTGATCGATTCGATTTAAATATTTTAGGTTTTTTTTTAACTGTACGTCCCCAACACAGTCAACACGTCTTAATATTTACAACGCATTTGTGCGCGTTTTAATACTTTCAAAACGATTAGTGTCCAAATAGTATACAGTTATTTATAAAATTATAAATCGGATTTACAAACATTTTATTGGAATTTTCAATGTTTTTTTTTTCGTTGGATAAATAAATTTAAAAAATATTGTTAGGATTTTTCACTGCCAACGTTTTTTATCCCTCGACGCTATTCTGGGGCGCGTTTGACTGGTTCTCAAATTTCCCACTGAACCGTCTCGTTGGACGTTCACTAGCAGTATAATCTTTGTGAGCTTTATCTACATTATATTATACGGTTCGCGTTCGCGATTTGAAATCGTCAAACGAATAGCAGTTCGACAACAATCGGTTAGAACCCGAAATCGAACGTAAAAATATTGTATTTTTAACGTGATTACAAAATATGTCGGGGAGAAAAAAGTTGCGATCGACTGCAGTGCGAGGCGTGAATATTGAAAAGAAATCGGGTATCTACCTAAAGCAATCAACGTAAACGATATCAAAACTGTTGTCTTCGTAAAAAAAAAAAAAAAATATAATAATAATAATCGAAACACGTCGTTTCATTAATTATATTATATTACACTGCAAAAAGAAAATTACGATTTTTTTTTACCTGAACGCTGTTTTGACGAGGGTGAAAATTAAATCCGAGACGTGATTGTCGCTTTGTATGTAAAACGTTTTCTTCTTAACCGTTTAAAAACGTCATTAGAAATCTGAAACTTTTACGACGTAAAATTGTAATTTTTTTTTTTTATTTTTGTGGTATAACTCAATGAGTGAGCGATATGTAAAAAAAAAAAAAAAATTGTAATCAAAATATCACCGGAGTCCATAAACCTATCAGAAAAGTTACTGACTTTAAAAATCGTAGCATTCGGTCTACTCGAAAGTGTTTACAGAATTTAAAAGAAAAAATCATTGTAAAAAAAAATATCGCTGCGGTCAAAATCTAAAAACGTTACGAACTAAATTCGCTCATCGAAAATCAAAAGTATAGAAAACGTAGTAGTACAAAATAATTTTTTTAGATTCTGAGGATGCTCCGATTTTTAAAGTCGGTACCTCCAATGAAAGACCCATGAACCACGGACGGTACTTTTAGGGGTCTCAAATTCGAAAGTTCAAAATTGAAAGAGTTACCTTGCCGTTATTTCGGGCGGCCGTGTATTTCTTATGGGAGGCCCAAATAATTACGTTGCACGTGTTTTTTACACGTCGGCTTAGATTTTTTTTTCTTCGATTTTCGTGACGACTTTTTCTAGTAGGAAGAATGCTCCGATTTTAACGCGCTATACCTCAAAATAACCTCTTTGTTGTTAAATTTGTTTTTACCACGACGTATACTAGACAACTGAGCTCGCTCAGAATCGTATTTTCGAAGGCGACGATTTATCGTCGCTTTTAGAAATATCGAATAATGCGTTTGAACCCACAACCTCTAAACCAGTGATCCACCCCGAAGCGCGGTCGCTACCCCGTCAAAACAACCCACGCGACCTTGACCGATCCCGGCTTTTTTTTTTTGAACGTATTACTCAAAATGATACAAGTTCGTTAAGAGTTTCGAGAGTGATTTCGAACATTTTTCGAGCTAAGTTAATAGAAAATTCTTGAAAACGTGTCAGGACCGTCCTATATTGGACGACACCGAGCTGGCTCAGAATCGTTTTTTCGTCGTCGTTATAACGTTCGTCGTTGCTTACGGACGGCATTATAAAACACAATACGTCTGAACCGAAACTTTTTTTTCAATTCGTTTTTGTTTGTTTTTTTTTCGCTCTGTAGGTGTGTACAACGATATAAATTCGCGTCGATTTACGAAAAGTTTGCGACCCACAGGATAATGTTCGTAGGCGCCGCCGTACAGAATCGAGAATATCGCGTTTACTCGTTATCTTTCACTGGACCGGAAAAGAAAAGAAAAAAATAAATAAGCGAGCGATTCGTCCGTACGACGGCATACGCGTGCGGTTCTCTTTTATTTATTTTTGCATCGTTATGGTATTTTTTCTCTCTCTCGACGTTCAATTTTCCTTCGAATTCATGTTCGAAGTGCGGCAGTCGACAGAAAGTCCGTTAAAAGTTCTCCTCCGCCGTGTACGCACGTATATTTTATATATTAAAACAGCAGACGAAATCGAAATGGTTATATTTTTTTTATTAGTTTTTTCGCCGATCGTTTTGTTATTTTTTAAACGGTGGAAATAAATCAAACTCTTAGTATACATCATCGTGTTTACATGTACATAGCGTTCGTTTGTTCTTCGTCGCGATCCCCATCTTTAACTCTGAGATAATTGCACGCTCTGTTCACCGCATGTTTCAGTTTTTAGCCGGGCCGTGACCAGCGATCCGATGAGACTTTTTTTTGCTTACGACAGTTCGGTCGCTGCGCTGATACCGTCGAGACTGCAACATAATAATAATAATATTTTGTTTAACTTTTCTGTTAATACACTGTGTCAACCGCACGTCCACCCACAGAACGTTTTTCTCCGCACAAACTAATGTAACATTATAAAATTAGCTGACATTAGCTCAGACTGGCTTCGAGCGAAATCCGTTCGCCATTGAAACTCGCTTCGAAGTCGATTAGTCGGTGAAAAATGTTTTTTTTTTTTTAATTTCGTGTTAAAAACGTCCAGCTCGGTGTTTTCTGACGCTAGAAAAATCGACCCGTCCGAAAGCCTGATTATTTCGAGGCTCGAATGAGCATAAATTTTCGCTTAAACGGTTCGATCGAGCACGTAGTTTATATTGTAGGCTTACGACGACACTAAAAGATATTTAAAAAAAAAAAGTCCGTTTGTAGCCAGTTGAAAAAAGCCATCGAAATCTCGCGTGTTTTTTAAGTTCTTTCTAATCGTTACTAGTCTATAAGTTTTGTAGTGGTCAAAAGTCTGTGACTTTTACACTTTTACACTGTACACAATCCGTTTCTCGATCTACCGTCGTCGGCACAATTTTTTAAAATCCGTATAGAAATAGAGTAGGTATGTGGATCGCGCCCTGGCGGAATTCTAGCTAGATATCGGATATTCCGCCTTAGACGAATCTGAAACATAACTTTTTCCACACCCGGTTCGGGTGGAAATCTTATTTTCTTCTGTGCACATCTCGCACGGGTCCTGCAGAGGATCAAAACACGTCCGTCCGTCCCAGTCTCGCGGCACCCATCGAATCGCTAACGATCATCCCCCGTTCTCCGTCGACGTCTGGATGTCGCCTCTTGACTGCAAAATAATAATAATTGCTTTCTTATAATAGGCCGACAGCTGGGATTTCGATTTACACCGTGTCGTCTCGACGAAATCGATCGACGTCAAAACGATTTCGTCACGTTTTGCCTGACGCGGGTTTGTCTGCTGCCGTTTCCGAGTGACAAGTCTTAAACGACGGACGAAGGGATCAGTCGTCTCTCCCTTTCACGACATTTTTACGTAGGCTTACGAAACACTGTAACGACGAACACATCCGATATTACAATATTGTATGTTATGTTTTTAACAAATTTCTCGCTACCTAAATCATCTCGCCGACGGCGGTTCTTCGAGAAAAAATATTAAAAAAAGTTTTCGATATTACTTGACGTCGGTAAAGATTATACTCAAACTAGTAGTGTAGAATTTGTAGTTGTTTGTAGGTACGATAACGCGTAATCCATAGGACTAAAAAATATTAGTTACGACTTCATCATTATAGCCAACATTCGATTAAATTGAATACAGTGATTCATAATGTGTAATTTTTCGAGGTCTAGAGTTTACCCCTGACTTTGCAAGAATTATTTTTACTATTTTTTTTTGTACGAATCTAACCATCGATCAATTTGGTTATGGTACCATATCATGGTGAAGACATTTTACACCGTGAGTCAAAACCGCATTGAAATGATTTCTACCACGGTAAAAAATGTTTTCGGACGAGGGTAGGATCTCGGCGAGGGCCAAGAGTTATGAATTTTTAAACACGGATATTGAAACATTAAATAGAAAATTCAGTTCTTAAAACCGTTGGCTCGGCTACGTTTTCCTCTGGTTAAAACCACAAACGATAACTATTGTTAAGTACGTTCAAAATAAACTGGAATTTGGAAATTATTGTACAACATAACGGAATGGACTATAAGAACAGTACCGCGGGGCAAAGTTGCAATAGCGACTGCGCTTCGGGTGGGTCGTTGTTTTCAAAGTATCCGTATTATCTGCAAAAGCAACGGTAAATCGTCGCATTAGAAAAAAAAACGATTCTGAGCGAGCTGTCTAATCTAATAAGTCCTGGATGAAAATAAAAACTAGTCAGTTTGATATAGGCCGTACATTTTCGTCGTTTTCGGCGAATAACTCGGAAAATAATCCAAAAAAAATGCTTCGAATGTAAACTTTAAAACCGAAATCTCAGCGTTTAGGTGGGTAACGCGACGATTGAAGAAGCACTCCTTCTCGACCTCGAAAATCGGAGCATTCCTTCCGTACGAAAAGTTGTTGAAAGAAAAAAATCATTGTTAAAACATCACACATTCCTCGCTCGTCGCTCGGAATCTATAAACATACTCGCGCATTTTATCGCGGCAGGAAAGTATGTAGCTATAAAAAAAATAAATAATATCCGCTCGGGACGTCGGAACGAATCGGAATTCAAATTATGTGTTTTCCGGTTCCTCGTCAGCTGCAGTATTACAGCTAAAAGCTTTCATACCTAAGTTGGGTAGTTATTATATACGGACTGACCGCACGTATTCGCTGTTCGACAAAAATAAATTGATAATGGCCAACTTGAGAGAGAGAGAGAGAGAGAGAGGAAAAAATAAAGTGAAATTTTTCACTTTTTATTTAACGCGAGGCGAATACGATATGAAAACTCACCGCCGGCTATTTCCGGGAGATATTTCGTTTCCTGTTGTTTATATATAAGTTAACCCGCGTTTGATTTCCGAGCGTAAGGCACGTACATTTTATTACATCGGCAAAAGCGCTCTTGTTTTGTTTCCGGAAACCTTTTTCCTATAGTGTAGTGCTGTGATATTTATTGGTGATTGGCAAGGGGATGATAATTTAAAAAAAAAAATTTTTTTTTTTTTAAGTATTTCATTTTTTTGACTTTCGTGACCCTCTGAACAGATAAAACTAAAAAAAAAATCATGAACGGTTGTGATTAATTTACGTTGTATAGAATTTTAGATTCTGAGCGTCAGCGAGGAATGTACATTGTTTTTACATTTATGCTTTTTTTTTTGGTTTTTCCGTCAACAACTTTTCGTACAGAAGGAATGCTCCAATTTTTAAAGTTTAACTTTGAATACCACAAAAGAGTTGAGATTTTGGCTTTAAATTACAGTTTATTCCAAACAAGAATTTGAAACCGATACCATATTATCATCGATAGGCAATCACGTAATTTTCACACGTTATTCAAATTGGTTTTTTATTTATACGTGGTTTATACGATTTTCGGAGGGTTCGGACCATTTTTATTGTTAAATTTAGTTTTTACCAGAACGTATGCTAGACAACTGAGGGCGCTCAGAATCGTTTATTCGAAGGCATTGAGTTGCTTTCAGATATTAAATAATGCGTTCGAACCACAATTTCCAAACCGGTGATCCACCCAAAGCGCAGTCGTTTCTCCGTCAAACTATCCACGCGATCAATTTGTGGTTTACTGAAGTAAAAGCTTCAATTTAGAATCTCGACGTATAAACGCGATTTTTTCATCATTCCGTTTCTGGCATCGATTTCTTTGAATTCCTTTCAAATGCGTTGAAATTTTCACACGTTATCGGCGTCGTAGAAATGTCAAACAACTTGGGCCATTTTTGAGCTAAATATAAAACTTGGTAAAATAACCAACCGATTCCACAAAAATATTATTGATATGACTTTCATCAAATGCCAGTGCGATCTGAAGACGTCCTATTGATTATTATTTCACCGCCCCGGACTAGATTTTCGTAATATTTTTGTCACGTAGCATATTGAAATAAATTCGTTTGAGCAGTTTGCTCGTTGTTAGTATAACGTCGTTGCATAATATTTTCCCGTTATTGCGGGGCGTTTTCACTTGTACTTTATTTAATCGAATTTTAATTGCCGACGATTAAAAAAAAATGAAACTGATTGTATACGCCTGACGACCTTATAAATTGAAAATAACGATAAAAGTGTCAAACACGCCACTCGGCAGGGTCGAATTCATTATTATAATATGTATTGTGCGAAGTAAAAAAGTCAATAGGTGTTTACGTCGAACAATTATTTTAAAACATTACAGTTTTTATGTTTTCTCGATTTTCAATGTATTATTATACTTTGTATTTGGTAACGGCGTTTTCAACGAACTACATATACTGTAGTATAATAATAACAACAGTTCTTTCGAATCGCCGAATTATCTTACGACGTTCGTTGACGTTTCTGTTTTTCATACCGACTTTTAAAACTCGAGTAACGTCCTACGTTCGTTTCGCACGTGTTGCGTGTATGCGTGATTTTTTGCGTTGACACGAATGACGTTCGCAAAACAAATAGCGCGTGCTTTTCAGTACCAACAGCTCTCCGTCAAACCGATTGGTGTATTTCGTAAGGGGCTTGTTCCGATCGTTATTTTATGGCCGAAAAACTAAATCGACACGTCGCCATTTTCGTCGTTTTCACACGACTAGTAAAATAATCGACAAACGAAATCGAAATCGAAACGCCCGTATTTTACGACGCGGTACACAGCGCGGAGATGTAAAATCCCGAAAACTTTTCCGCCTCTCGAAAACTCTCGATTATCGAGCGTGAAACTCAAAAAGAGTAATCTCGTAACAAGTGCCGTGTACGAAAACCGTACGTTTCGCCACGTTTCAACGCCGTGGATCATCGTAATAATATCATTGTAACAACTGACTCGGAACACGTCCACGGGAAAACGTTTCTTTCTGTCGACGCGCGCGCCTTCTCGACGGTCTCGCGCGGTTTTTGAAATCCTTCGCTAACACATTTCCACGGCATATCGTACGCGCGCGTGTGTACACAATACGAAACCGAGGATATCCTCTCTCTGTCGGTCGCCGAATATAATAAACCGATGTGCTCGCGAACAGTGAATATAATAATAACAATAATAATACGACGGTATCGCGTTTCCTACAAGCAAAGCACGCGATCGAGTCTGACAAACACCGCACACGCGGCGACGTCGTTGCGGATTATGCGCACGTTTTTCTCGCGAGTTTCACGTTCTGCGGCGGGATGTTTACGCGCGCGAGATGAGGACACGCTTCTGGATATTCTGCGTACGTTTATAATAACCGTATCGCGTTATTTTGTACACCGCTGCGGCCGAATTTCCGGATGATAATATCGTGGCAGATCTCCGCGAAACTTATTGATGTAGTACTACACGGAAAACGTTTGCTTTAAAAGCCCGGCGACTTCTGTCCTCGGGGTGGCGCGGCACTGTGTATCAACGTTTCGCCAAATTCTCAGTTACAAAAAAGTTACAGTCGCGCGACGCTAAGGAGAAACGTTACGATTAAAATAGGCGTAGGACAGTTCGACGAATGTTTCGCGGGGGATTTCAAACAATCCGAGCACGGCACTTTGAATGCCTCGAAAAATTTACCAGGACGTAGACTGCGGCCGAGCTCGCTCGGAACAGCGTTTTCGAAAGCGTATGAACCACGACTTCCAAGCGTTTTTAGCCGTCACCACCCCATCAAACCGCCCACGCGGCTTTTTCTGTATTCGTACGTCGATTTATCCGGCAAAAACAGATTTTGACCGTTTTGTCTCGTGTCCGCGAGGCGGTCCCGTACGGACGACACTGTTTCAACGAACACCCGAAAATATTATAATATCCGGACAAATCGGGGTGATAACGTCGCTTTTACCCTCTGCTACAACTGTTTTATACGGCGTAGTCGCCGGGTTTCTCAGGTGTTTTTTTTTTTCGTTGTACCTTTGCTGTAATGATTTATTACAATATAATCACGTTAGCGAGAGAAAAAAACACGATATTAGTTCGGCAGATGACACGGTACGAACACACGAAGTAATCGATCACGTCAAATTATGAAATACAAAAGAAAATTTACACGTACTTAAAAAAGTATAAAATAATCAAATGGAAAAAAAAATAAACTCATACCGATACTTTCTGGTGCCTAGTTTTTGGACGGTAAAAAAAAAATTTTTCGGTTTTTTTCTAAGTCGGTTTTATTTTTCCAAACTGACAAGATGGCTGAAGACAACTGCAGCGCGGTACTCGCTGGAGTTTTTTTCACGCCTTTTGTTTTCTATTCGTATCCACGTTTGAAAGACTCGCTCTGCAGCGGTGTCTAGAAAAACGGCGGAAAACTTTTACCATTGCGAATTTTAGAACGTTTCGAATCTTAAATAAAAACCCCGTAGATGTTAAACTTTAGGTAATTTTTACGTATCGGGTCGCGAGTTGTGTGGGCGCCGTTCGACAACGGATATTATCGTGCGTTCTATCAATACACTATACTGTTGTTGCGGGACTTGACGACGTCATCAAATTAATTTCTGTAACAACGAGTGTGTACGAAATAACACAACGCGTTATGTAATGGAAACTTGTACTCGTGTAACACATAATAAGTTACAAATACGAAAAATAATAAAAAAAAAAATAGGGAACGATATCGTACCACCGATTGTTACAACAGTTGTCAACTCGTATCAATAGGGGCTAAAGTCACGTGCGGAATGTGTGTTGTAGCGTATGACGCGATCAATCGCGTCCGCGGGAAACGCGTTTTACACGACGAATTTTATTATTCGTGAATTTTTTTTTAGCGAATTCTCGTTTTTTAATGTATGTGAATAAAAAAAAAATATACGAAAAAAAAAATACACCTCGTTTGCCTCGTCAAAGTGATGGCTGCGTGGCTCGAATTTCATACAATTTTGCGGTGTTCGCCCTTTGTGGTCGCGAAAAACACCGCTGCGAACAGTCTCGCAGAAAAGGTCGTAACACGACCGTCGGTATATAGGTACGTAGACGCGTGGACCCCGTTGGAATGTTCTCTCCAGAGTTTACTTTCCGCGGGAAGGTCCCGAGACGACGGTCTGCAGACACTTTCAGACCCCTTCGATCTCTTCTTCGCGACCGTCTTCGTGACTCCAGGGAACTTGTGGCTGGAAGGTGCGTGTACTGTTGTTGTTGCTTTTCCCTGGCGCCGCCTCCCGGGACGGACATCGAGTGTCCAAGATCGTCCGCGCTGTTGTAGGGCACTACACGTCACTCGGGCCCAACGGATCGAAAATCGATTTCGTCGACATTTGGGGCACAATCCATTCGTTGGCGCTCGCGAGTACGACAACCTCGGCCGACTGGGGGGCGCTTTTTGGAGCTCAAGGCGAAACGACAAAAACAAGAGCACGTCAAGTGCGTCGTCGTTAGCCCTTAAACAATGAAAAACAAACGATATCTGTTCGTCGTCCGGTTCAAAAGCGTCCGGCCGCAGCGGTCGTCTGCGGATTTCAGCGGAGAAACACGTTCTACACGACCCCGTCGACACACCACGCTCGTCTTTGTGCCGACGTAACAATACGGCTGCGCTTTTTGTTGTTTATGCCTTACGTCGGGATGGAGTTATCGGGACATAATTTTTTATCGATTACTGCTAATTCTAAGTTTTCAGATGTTCGCCGCATAATAATTTGTCGTTTTGCGCCCCCGCAGGTGGGCAACACGCTGATCATATTCGCCGTGTTCACCACCAGGCGACTTCGGACGGTCACCAACTACTTCGTCACGTCGCTGGCGGTGGCCGACTGGCTGGTCGGGACGTTCGTCATGCCGATCGCCGTAGTCTACCATTTCATGGGTAAAAAAAAAGAATCATTTTTTCTTCTTATTTGAACTTTTTTTTCGTTTTTCGTTCCGAGCTAGTGGGAACTCGGATACAGCGCAGGAAACGTGACGATTATTTTGTCACGCGCGAATCGTAGGAATTTGGGCGCGGTTTCTTTGTTTGTTTTCGACGTGCGATTCTGAACCGATTGGAAATTCGACGTGCAAAGTCTTCTCTCGAAAAAGATTTTATTTGGAAAAAAAAGAAACAGTGTTGTGAGAGGAAAACACCGAAGAATCAAAAACGTTGTAAATCCAAGTAGAAACGAATTCAATTTTTTTTTTTCTGTTCATAAGATCTATTCGTGA
Source organism: Hormaphis cornu (assembly GCA_017140985.1). Taxonomy (NCBI): domain Eukaryota; kingdom Metazoa; phylum Arthropoda; class Insecta; order Hemiptera; family Hormaphididae; genus Hormaphis; species Hormaphis cornu. The sequence goes on along the minus strand of CM029364.1, from coordinate 6,904,121 downwards.
AAAGTTAAAAATTCTATATCGTATCTGAGTCGACGTTTCCGACATTTCGGGAGTCGTGACGCAAAATATAAACATTCAGACGGGTTTTTTGATGCGATAAGGATTCTGATAATAGTTTATTTGAATTCGTCGTGACAGTCGTGATCGACATTTTCGATTTGTATTGAGAATCTTTTGTACAAGTGTTAGTAAAAAGAAAATTATGTCTACCCGAAATTATATGAAATCAGTTATAGACATAAATCGTGCGAGTGTAATTGGTAGTTCTAATTGAATATTTATTTAAACAAAAAAAAATTCCAACGTTTTTCGTCGTACACACAAAGTACGAACCAAAATCAAATTAAACTTCACGTCGTAATCCCCGGGTGATAATAAAAAACAGAATATTACCGTCGTAAAATAAATTTAGAATGTATATTAATACGGCAATGACGGAATAACGTTTTAAAAAAAGTTTCGGCCGTATCCACCTAAAATTAGCTTTAAAACAATATTTTTTTGCAAAATAATATTCGTTTGAACGTTTTCGCAAAGTTAATTATACGGACGAACGTATTTTAAAAACTTTTTGAATCGTATCCGATACTTTTAGGTGTCGTCATTCGTTGCCTTTTGAAAAAGTGACTTCTATAATAAATTGTTTTCTCTAATTGTTCCTTACGACTGTTGTATTATAGTGTTGACGGAACGATAAACAGAACGACATCTTTTAAACGGTGTTTTGACTCGTTTCCTTCCGAAACGTTCGTCGTGGAAAAAATTGTCCTAAATGATGCTATCGTGTTTTTCGGGTTCGCACTCACCGGACGAACGGTTTTGTGTGAGTATTGGTGATTCGGTGAATTTTTAAAACAAATCTCGACCCACACAAATCTTTCGAGTACGCGTGAAATAAACAACGCGACGTACACCAACATCGTAATATTATTTAAAAAATAAAAATAAAACACAACAATAGGTATATTGTGTTCAGCCGAAAACGGGAAAGTGTTTCTCAAACATGCACGGATCACGAGTGAATAGTTAAAATATGCTTTTTATTTTTGCGTAGTGTGTTTTCGATTTCAACAGGTGTTCGAGACCACTTCCGCGATAGTTCAGACTTTATTTTCGTTTTCTTAGAGACAGGCCGGAGTTCCGCAGAGCTAAAAATCGCATAAACGCATCGTCGACGCGTTTGGAATTTATCTTTGGATGAGTTTGTTTTTATTTTTCCCTCTTCTTCTTGGATTCGGATTTTGGCCGCCATCGTCACCGCTCTTCAATAACAGCACGATCCCGGACTCCTGTATAGAGGCAAAACCATTCTTTTCGATTCGTTTTCTCTCGTCGATATTTCAGTAATATCCGTTTTCCGTATATTATTTGACTTCAACTTTGAGTATCACGGAAACATTTTAGATTAAATTACATCGTGTTATTCCGTACGAATTTTCGAATTTTACACATTTTGCGCGTTTTTTTTTTACACGCGGACACGACTTTCCGAGTTGATACTGATAACTGAGCTTGCTCAGAATCGTTTTTTCCAAAGGCGACGATTGCTTTCGGACACCGAATATAGTGCTATACAATAGGCGAGACGTTATTGAACCCTTCGACCACGGACCCGCTCTTGCTCAATACGTGAGCTGCTATCCCGTACAGCAGTTTTACGTCGCGGCCTACACATGCGATCGCGGCTTTTTTTTATCCGTCGTCTGGATATAAAGAAAAAAAAATCGGCTCTTCACTTATCCGGATAACGGCGTTCGACAGCACATCTTCTTTTATCTGGACAATCATAATAACACACAACCGTCGTCGTGTGTACAACGCTGAGCCGTCCGCGGTGTTTGCAGGTGAATGGCAGTTCGGCCGGGTGATTTGCGACATCTGGGTGTCGCTGGACGTGTGCCTGTGCACGGCCTCCATACTCAGCCTGTGCGCCATATCCATCGACCGGTACTTCGCCATCACCAAGCCGCTGCGGTACTCGAAGAAGAGACGGTCGAAGAGGCTGGCGTCGCTCATGATACTGGCCGTGTGGCTCGTGTCGCTGTTCATCACGTGCGCGCCGCTATTCGGATGGTCCGTGCTCGCCGCGTCGAACTGTAGCTATAATTTTCCGAAACGATAAAACGCGTTCGAGGAAACGTGGAAAAGCGTACGCGGGGAAAATCGGTTCTACGGGACGTGGCCTTACGAGCAGAAACGAAAGAAAGAAAAAAAAAACGAGAGAGCGAGCACCCGGTTCACACGGCCACCGCAATCCTATGGTTACGATCGGAAAAAGTTTGACAGAGAAAAAGAGACGAACGAACGTACGCGGCGAGCTAAAAACTACTAGCGGGAGTAGTTACGAGAAACGTTCGTCTCTTTTTTTTTTCCCCGTTTTTAATTCAAAAAAACCGTTAAATTTTCATCTGTTTGTCGATAGCGCGCATTCGGGGACTGAACTAAGTACGTTTTCATTCGATGCGGTTCGACGATTAACTGTTTGAAACAGAATATTCTATTTCAGTTTTAGTCGTTCGGTCAGTTTGTTAGGATAACTTCACACGTTCGTCTTTCGTTAGTGAATTAAACTTTTTCAACGATTGAAATGGGGTTTGTAAAGATCGGGTGTTCGCTTGCTCATTTTTTATTTCTGCGCGCGCCCCCCTTCTACGACGACAGAAATGCTCGTATTTTCCACCCAGTCTCGTTAGTCAACCTTCTACAAACGAAATGTTATACAATTAAAAATCATCAGCTAAAAGTCTATCGAGTTTTCTCCTATCATCCTTTTTGTCCACCGTTTTAATCCAAATCGACTAAACTCAAGAAAAATTAATTAATTTTTTATTATTATTATATTTAACTTAATTTGGTCGGGCAGTTTTTTCTAAACGATTTGCACAAAACTGAAATAACCTTTTTTTTTCTCGAGCTGCCCAATAACGAAGCTCGAGTTGATTTCGACGAATCATTTTACCGTTTACGAATTTATTTTGTAAGTCTGCCGCTCGTTTTCAGTGTGTCCGACACTCGTAAGTTCTTCAAGCCGACCGCGTCACGTTTGTTTATGCTTTTTAATTCAATTTTTATATTTCGTCACACTATAGGTACGACAAGGACCGGCAAAACGATCATAACTGTACGTACAATCAGAACAAGTATTACGTGGTGTTCTCGGCGATGGGCTCGTTCTTCGTGCCGCTGGTGGTCGTCGTGTACGTGTACATCAAGATATCGTGCGTGATAGCCGAAAGACACAACAAACTCGAAGCGCTCAACGGGCCGAAATCGAAGGTAATATACCAAACAGAAGTCAAGGGTGGCAAGTTGGTGAAAAAAATTAACTGTGATAATACATAATATAGTTGTGTGAATTCGATTATAGATTTCGCTTTAGAGCTGATATAACGGGGGGAAAAAAAAAGTAATAACTATTTAAAAGTTAACGCGAAATAAACTTAACAGCTCGGTTAATGAAAAGCTAATTTTTTTTTTTTTGCTAAAATATCTATAAGTCGTAAAGCGCGCGCCCAATTTGATGTAGCGTTTTCAACTTGTATAGTTAGAAAAACAAACGGTCGAGAGAAAATTCGATGGACATTGTAGTTTTGGTAACGTGAAAATTGAAACTAAACATTGCAAAAATGTCGACAGTTAACTATAGAAAAAGTTGAACTAATGCAATAAAATTTCTAATCGAATAAGTTAGTACGAAAAAAAGTTGGTACGCTTAAAACGAAAAGTCAAAAAATAATTAACTTTGGTACAGTAATAATGCTAGATACTATGTAGCTAAAGGGTAGTATTAACGTACCCCTGAGGCATTTTTGATTAGGTACTTGAAAATCATCGTATTATTCGTCGCGATTAACATCGATGAACGAATTTATTCCTAAACACACTCACAATAACGTATTTAAAGGTTCGGAAAATTCGGAGTAGAATATTTTTTTAAGTGGCCCAGCCAAAATCGATAACATTCTCATCCCTGCCCTGCCCCCGACGCAACTCCGAACTGCGAGCGTCGCGTTCCGCGAACCGCGAGGCTGGACGCGTGTTTAGACTTCAAAATAAAATTAAGAATCGTGTTTGTTACGTATACACGTCTCCGCCTAGTTCAAATCGAGTTAAGGTCAGTGACAATCATTGTTATTTCGAAAAAAATTAAAAGTCGAGTGGACTAAAACCGACGTGTTTCGGCGTGACTCCGATATTTTTAGATTCTGAGCGTAGCAAAGGATTGGTATTTCTTTTTTCTTTCGTTTACGATGAAACCTTTGATGAACGTAAAAAAAAAATTACAAAATGGCTGGATCCATTGATTTAACGGTGATGTTTTTTTTTTTTGTGAAAACATTTCTAAGAGCATTGCTCTGAACTCTACAATATTATATCGCTAAACCTCCGAAGAAAGTATCTGTCCGAACTGGTAGTTTGGTTGAAGCATTTTTTGAAATTTTGCTTGTTTTTCAAATTGTGGTTTGAAATCGAAAACGTCGAAATTTCTCCACGTGAAGCACAGAACTGCAACTTTACATTTTATTACATATCTTTTGAAACATCTCACTTAACCTTGCATTTAGAGTTTTTGTGAGGAAAATATAGAGCTTTTAAAGTTTTTATTTCGTCAAATCTTAATCTCGTAGTTTGATGACTTGGAACCGTTCAAGACAAACTTAAGAATATAATATTTTCCTGTAGTGCGTACAAAAAAGCATGTTGAAAACGTGTTTTCGTTTTAAAAACGTCGCCACGAATCGTTATGTTATATTGTTTTCTTCCTTTATACTAAGTATACTCCTCCGAAAGCAGCGGTACGCACACTAATTATTGTATAATTGATCGCATCGTTTGTGGGTGAAAGACAGTGAACTACGTGATCGATTTTTCACTCATTTCAAACGACATGGATCTTCGACAAATCCATCTACCGTTTGGACCCCGCTCGGAATTTTCGCTCATTTACGTCCGCGTTGCGCGGTTTTCAAACAGAGAAAACGTTTTTGACGATAAAATAGGTTAGTTTTTTCTTTCCGCGTACGATTCCCCGACGAAATGCTGTACACGACTTGCTCGAAAAAAGTCGAAAGAGTCGGCAAGTCGTTCTCGATCGCCGAATCGGGTACAAACACGTCTCGCGGTTTCCGAAATATCTAGTTTACGAAATTTATCCGATTCGTCGGGTCCCCTGGGAGGGAATGAATTCATCCGGCGTCGCCGCCGTGACCCCGTTTGGCCAACGTAATAATCCGACGCGATTAGGAGAAATAAAAAATATTACTCTGCTGCACAGATCGACCATATTATTTATACGCACGTATACAGGGTTGTTTCAAGTCGGATGTTACGACGATTATCTCGGAACGTGTTGAGTATGGAGAAACGAATTTCGTTGATTTTCTACGATGAATAATACAAATTCCATTCCATTTTTTTTTTGTACAATTTGGCGTTTTTTCAAAACTCGATTAGCCCTACTACATATATACCTTGTGTGTGTGTGCGCGTAATTATTATTTTTAATAATAAATTCTGTGGTCGGATTTTCTACAGAAAACTCTATGCGAGTTAGAGAGGTTTAAAATTTCTCAAAAGTATACAGCTCGCAAACAATGTTTATGTCAACGCGCTGCAGTTGCAAGAGATGAGACGACTGCGTTGTAGAAACATTGTACCTCTCTAACTTGTGGAGTTCTCCACGGTTTTTTGAGCACCATCTCACGATTCGTCGAAAAATCTTACGTACGCAAAAAACGAAAAACAAGTGTACTCGAGTTTTAAAAGGCGAAATAAACAACACAAACACCAATGAACACAATAGAGTTTGGAACTGTAACTGTATAAAAAACCACACGCACACAGCATAAAACGACTTTCATATGAAAATTTTTTGGATTATCGACATGAAAATCTATGTCGAACGTCGTTATTCGATATACAATACACCTTTAACCTAACTGCAGCTGGCTGGTTGTTGGGCGTTTGGCAGATTTTCTAAATTCGTTTTCTGCAGTGCGTGTTTGAAAACAACAATATTTAAGAAGACGTCGCGGCGTGCTGTTGTGATTCAAAGTAAATTGATTAATTATTTGGTGTGCAAACATGCGAAGGTTTGTCGCACGCATCGATGCAGACACGAATGATGTCGTTTGTGAAATAATTTTGATGAAATTCGCGAAACAATAATCTCGTACCTGTATACTGCAGTCGTGGTTAAATAATTATTCTCCTCGAAACGCGTGCCGCGTTGACAGATCGAACAAAACACACACATTTTCACCGCTCATCTTTACCGGTAACATTTAATAATAATACCCATGTATGTATAAATTTTATGTCGTGCGCCTAGCATATTATACGACACGTACTCGGGGTTTTGTCATACGAAAAATCGTCAAACGTTCAAAAATAAACCGAATAAAAATTATCGTTGAACGCGGAGTCGAAGAAAAGTTTTCGGAAACGTCTATCATTACTGATTTCTTAAAATATCCTCAGGCGACCCCGCACATTGTAATTCGACTCGAAAACCAATAACACCTTTTTTAGATTCTGAGCGATGAGCTAGGATCGTGTTGTTGTTTTTACAATGATGTTTTTTTTCTATCAACAACTTTTCGGGTAGAACGAATGCTTTTTCTCGATTTTTTTTCTAAAATTTTGACTACTATTTGAGTTATACCCCAAAAACCAAACGAAAATTGGGAATTTTACGGCGAATAGTTTGAAATTTTTAAGATTTGTGATGAAGTTTTCGTTTGAAAGGAACGCTCCAATTTCGTGTACCAGTAATTTCTATGATAGGTTTATCGATCGCGGTGATATTTTGGTTCTAGAATTTTTAAATTTTGCTTACTTTTTGTGAAATACTCGAAAAACCAAAATCGAATCGCGACTTTTACTGCGAAAATTTGAAATTTTCAGGTTTGCGATAACGTTTTCGTGTGTAGAAAGAGATCTTAACAATCCCAAAAAAGTCTTGGCTTTGAATTAATTACATCCTATACCGAACAAATTTTGGAATTTTAACATCAAAAACACACAAATCTTTACTGAAAAAACCTGCTGGAGCGGCGAATACTTGTCCGATCGAATTTGGAACCCATGCCGTTATAATCGATAGGCACGCAAACGTTCACACGTTATTAATTTTTTTTTTATTATTCGACTTTCGGAGGTTTCGGACCATTTTTTTATTGTTAAATTTGGTTTTTACCGGGACGCACGTACCGGACGGCTGAGCTCGCTCAGAACCGTGTCTTCGAACGCAAAGGTCGCTTTCAAACATTAAATAAAAACAAAGCGTACTCGCCACTCCGTCAAACTACACTCGCGACTTATCCCGGCTTTTTTTTTACAAAAACTCCGTTTGGATTTCTCAAAAGTTTTCCGGAATCGTTTCGAATCGATTTTTTCTTCCACGTTTGTGAATTTGAGCGCCGAAAAACAACTGTCCGTTAAGTTACTTAATTTCGAAGCGTCGTCATCGGTCGAATATAATAATATATCATTATTTTACTCCTCGGCAGATCATAAATAGCCATAGTGTTACGGATACGATATTATGAAAAATGGCCTCTCTAAAATTCGTTATTAATCCGAAGGCGTTTATTTTATTTTTTTTTTCATCTTGCAGACGGGTTTTCTTTAATAAAAATCTCAAAACGCTTATAATGGTGCGTGCCGCGACGTGCGTGCGCGCGAGTGTGTATAAATAATGACGTCGAGAGCGCGTTTAGCGCGAAGCTTTTCACTCCATACCGCGGCGAGTGATATATGATCACACTCGACACTCTCGGTCGCTTTTGTATAGGTGTGGTTCACCTATAGTGTGCCATTGATGGAATACAAAACGCGACAAAAGCAAACACCGGAGAATTTATAAATATTTTAAAATGTAATGTTATTATAATATACATGTAGACTCGCCGTAAATGCTATCGAGACCAAAAAAAAAAAAAAATATATTTATTATACTAGCTGTTTGTTGCCCGTGTATCAGTCCGGTTCCCCAGACCCGTCCCAGTCCGAGATGAATCTGTACGATATGTAATTATAAGAAAGTCGGGTCACACCGCATTCATAACCCAAGAACGGACCGATTTTCGTAGTCTTTAATCTGTTGGATTCGTCTCCACCACCCACGTGGAACAACCACGAAAACATCGACGGAACTTTTGAACTACTAGCAGCCGGAGAAACAACCGAAATACCCATACAGCAACCGTAACAGAACAAACAGTCGTTGAATTTTCCACGAAACTTGTGTTCGAGACAACCCTTAGGGGTGACATTTTTATATTTTCATAGTTATTAGCAGCACTGCGGTGGAGACTAATCCAACAAAGATAATAAAAATCGGTCCAGCCGCGTTCTCGCGTTTATAAACGGCGTAACTAACCCGACTTGGTTTTACGCATGTAAGATCAGTTTCGCGATTTATCATATAGATACGACCCTTTTCCGCCGCAAAATCATTTTAGATAATAATATTATTATAGTTCACGAGAGGAAACACGCGAAACAAACGTTTTGCACGCGTCCGCGTTTTTCCAAAAACAAAAACGCATATTTTTCAACTCGAGTATTCCGCTCCGGACTGTTCGGTTTCGCGTTTCGATCGTTATCGGTGAGAAAACGGAAAAAAAGAAAAAAAGGAACATTTTTCACCGAACCCGCTAATTACCTACTGGCAGCCGCGTACAACGTATTGGACGTCATTCGTCTAGCACGCGTTAAGTTTGCTCGAAAATTGGAATTTTTCGTTCCCATTCTTCTTAAAGTTCCTTCCGCGAGCCACCGACGTGACGATTTTGAAAACGTAAGAGAAAAAAAAAATCCGGATTCACTCTAGGTGTGCTTTGGGTGGGTCACAAGTTGTGGTGCGAACGGATTGTTTGATATCTGAAAGCGTCGGTATAAATCATTGCTGCGTTCGAGAAAACGATTCTGAGCGTTGTCTCTATATACTACACGTCGTGGCACGTTTTTCGACAATTTCAAAATTCTATAATTCGTTCGAGAAATCTCGGAGTCGTTTAAGATTTTTAACAAACCTGTATCTTATTGAATATCATGTAAGAGTTCGTTCCAATCATCATTTTGGATGGTACGGCTAAAAAAAAAAAAAACTAAATCGATATGTCGGAAAACACGTTTGCCGAAATTAATGTTCCTCTTGAGTTTCGTGACTGTAATTTTTTCAATTTTAACATTCGGATTTGACACTCCCTCGAAATACCATCATAGACCTTTCATTAGAGGTAAGTACTGACTTTAAAAATCGGAGCATCCCTTTTACCCTTAAAGTTGTTCACTGAAAAAAAAAAAAAACATTCTCAAAATCTAAAAGTCGGAATCACTCAAAGTCCCGCGGGTATAGTTTGACCGGAGTAGCTTTGGGTGGATCGAAATTTCAATCTTTTCGCCGTATGATTCTCCAAAATTCAAAAATTTTTTTTTGGTTTAAGGGGTTTAACTCAAAAAGTAGTCAAAATAAAAGCTTCATTCAAAGTACCACCAGAGTCCATAAAATATCTATCAGTATTCAGTAAAGGTACTGTACTGACTTTAAAAATTTGAGCATTCCGAAAAATTGAAAAAAAAAACAATACAATCCTCGCTGACGTTCAGAATCTATAAATTGTACAACATTCGCACTGTCTCGGTATACTGTGTTACGCACAAAATGCCATCAAGTTCTCGAGATACGTCGGTACAGTATGTATAATATTCAATACGTTCAACCGAGATTTGAGGACCGTCGATTCGCGATATTAAACCGTCAAGAAAGGATAAAATATATAATATCCGAAGAAACGCAATATTGTCGTCGAACTCCTCGCGTCGATTGAACATTTTAAAACAGCCGCAGTGTTGTAAATATGCAAATAAATTAAATTAATTCTTCTTCTTATCGCCTCGGTCGTTATTTTTTCGGCAAAAGAAAAACAAAACAAAATTATAAATCTCGCCGTCGCTCGTCTCCGGTTCGCAGATTACCGGAGTAAATATTTCGCATTTCAACACATTGAGTCAACGTCGTCTCGTGTTCGGTGGAACTTTCGTTTTGTAATTATTTTCCACGAGATCCTCCAACATCTTCGTCGCTTATACATTGCCACGCGGTCGAACGGGTACTTAAAATTCATCGGTTGCAGCTCGAGCGATTTTCCTCGAACGCTATCTTAACTCAATTATATTATTAATAAACCATTCGTTATTTCTTTTTCACCGTCGTAGGAAAAAAAAAAAAAGATAAAAAAATTATAATAAAATAATTACTGTCATTTACCGATATTAAAGTGTATATATTATAGTATAATATATTATGTGATCCGTAGCCGTTGCCAGTGAAATTAACATTCAATTTTTTCACCGAAATAAAATTGTGTTCTACATACTGCAGGAATCGCGATGCACGATATACGAGAAAACACCGTCGTGATTTCTCATTAAAATAGTCGTTTGTTCGTTATGACGATATGAAATTATTGGTATATTTTATCGTCACGAGTTCGTTGGATGGTAGAATAAAAAAAAAACAGCGACAAAGATACAATAAAATGTTTGGTGATTTTCGATAAAAGCGTTTTCGTCGCGACACGACCAACTGTAACGTAAAGTCGGGATCACTCTAGGTCTAAAAACGGTTACAATGATAGTAAATAAAACAATTTTGTACATAACAATGCGTTGTATATTAATAAAAATAATGATAAAATTTGTTTTAAACGTTTTTACAGTTATCGCGTTATAGCCACGAATCGATGGAAAGACCACCGGTGGAAGTCGAAGAAATCGTGCGCGCCAGGTAAACTTTTTTAAAACGACGCGCCCGATTTTTTTTTAATCGGCTATGCATGATTCAAAATTAAAAAACGTACAACAATTATATTATATTTAAAAACACTAAGATCGTAAAACTGTTGAAATTATTTATTGTTCGGTTTGTAAATTCGATGGTAAATTATTTTTTTTTTCAACTCGTCGTGGAATTTTTTGGAATTTCAAAATCAAATGGCATTTGGTTAAAACACCCGATTAACTTGTATGCTCGTATAACATACAGAACAATACGTAAAAATCAACAAAAATTCAAATCCGTTTTTAATAAATTTTTTGCTTTTTTTCCGTAACATTTTTAACCTCAAAAGTGTTAAAAAAAACCAAAAAATCACTTATTCGAATAAAAACTACAAAACAGTTAATGATACGTAAAAACAATTTGTCCGTTTTGTCGATCTGCTTTTATAACTGGATTCTTTTACCCATAAAATTTTTAAGTAGGCATACGCCCACATTTAAAAACAAATAATCGTTTCGGATAGAACGGTTAAAACCTAGACTAAAAAGTCAAGTTTTTAGCGAAGGAAACGTCACACTAAACGCGTATACAAACCACGCGAATCGTCTTTGTTTTCAGTTCGGTTAATTTGTTTTTGATTTGTTAACTTTTGATAAGACGAAAAAACCCGATTCAGTTTTTTTCAATCAACTCAACGAGTCAAAAAAAGTTGTCGTCCAGCTTCTGGCGCTAAACGTAGACGCCATTCGGACGGACTTAAGAATAGTCAGTCTAGTGTCGTCGCCTTTACCCAGGCGCGTCGACACCGGCACCCGAGTGTACGGCCACTAATATTGGCCACCAATTAATTTGGCCACTAATTAAGGCCACCACCACCACTATCGAGGGGGCACTTGCCGAATTGTTTCTTCAAAACTGTTCAAATCGGCCGACGTCAGTTTGCGCAGGGGTGACGACTGTCGCGTGTCGCTGAAGCGCGAGAACAAGACCGCGCAGACGCTGTCCATCGTGGTCGGCGGCTTCATCGCCTGTTGGCTGCTGTTCTTCATCGCCTATCTGGTCACGCCGTTCTTGTCCGAGGGCACCATACCGCCGCGCCTCATGAAATGGCTCACGTGGTTGGGTGAGTGTAAACGAAAAAAAACCGTTCCGTTCTTTTCCGGGTAGAAAACGGAGAAAAATGGAGACATAACAGCAGTTTTGCCCCAGCAGGACCTAGCTGGACGTGATAACCGAAAAGTGCTTTAATGAGTTCACAGAGTTTTCTTTTATTTTTGAGGGATATGCCCCCTCGAGCTCCCATACTACCCCGCCCGCGTGAGTATGACACGCTTACGGTTTCGCGTTTTTTCCCCTTGAATACGAAATAGATCACGTGGCGTATTTTGTCGCTTTAATATTATTAACCCGCGGTTTTTTTTTAATTATTGTTTTCGATGTTTAATTTTTAAATTCTTTCGTTCCCCCTTTTTACACAGTGTAATAACACGTTTCTTTGATTTCTGGCCATCCGGTTTTATTACTCGTACGTATAGTTACGTTTTTTCAATATTTATTGACGTTTTATTTTTATGAAATTGTCGTTTGAAAATGTGTACGACTTGATCGACGACCGGCCGACGTTTAGTAGAGTTCTGTTGCTGGGTCGACAACACTATAAATGTTTTTACTTCGCTTAAACCTGCGTCTTTCCAGAAGCGACGGTAGGAGCAAACCGTACGAATAATTATCGTTAAGATATGAACGTATTCGAGTAGTTTCTTTTTCTTTTAGGATCGACATTGTCTTCAAGGGCGCTCGTTTTGCCGATTCTCGAACGTACAACTTTGTATAAAAACATCGTGATCTTTTATAACTTCGGTTTCATATCATAAACGCGTCGCCACGAAATCGGGAAAACGAGCAGCCTCGGAACTCTTTCAAACGAAAACAAATTTTCAAAATCGCCATGTAGGTACTTGCATAAGTAGTGAGTTTGCGTTTTGGTAGTTTTTTTTTCATACGAGTTTTAGCCGCAACCCTCGAGGGCAAATAGTAATTAGTCGCAAACGGATTTTTCCGTAACACTGCGACGTTTTTCAATCGTACCGAAACAATGGAACGCTTACGCAATAATAGAACGTCGATAAACGAAATATCGTTTTCTATTGTGGTTTCAAATACACAAAGGAGCGTTTTTGAAAGGGACAAAATGTTCGCAAAAAATGAGCATCACGGCGCGCAAGCAATACAGGTCGTTTTCCCTCTTCATTCCTATATTATTCGGCGTTCCGAGTGGAAAACAATACATAACATTATAATAACGCTAATATTTTAAAATTTTTTCCGTTTGCAAGGACCGACCAGAAGTCGAGACGAATTCTTCCGCGTTCGAAACGTCAGTGTATCGTAAAAAATAACGAGATGTTTGCGCGTTTGTTTTAGCGGATTTTACTGGCATTTTAGAACAATATTATTCCCCACGTGCTGCGGCTAGATTCGCTAAGCACGCCGTAAAAATTACATCGACGTTTTTTTATCTCGGCTCTTTTTGCCGCAGTTGACAGGCAAAAGTAATTTGCGCGTTAGTTATTTACTTTATGTTATTTATACGACGCGATTTGTACCGTGAAATTTAGATGAAAATAATAAATTTCGTTCGCGCTCGTTCTAGGTTAACACGCGTGTTGAAAAAAACCGCTAGAAAAACCAAGCTAGTGTACCTAATTGTAAAAAAAAAACGCACCTAAATAAATAACGGTAATAAAAATAAATGTCAAACACGTCCCAAAGTTTTGTACACAGTGTACGGGGGGTCTTAACGCAGAATAAATATCAATTTATATTTTATAACTTAAAAGAACGTCTGGACAGAGTGAAAAATGATATGATGTATAGAGTTATAAGAGCAGCCCCGACTTTTTATAAAAATGCGTACTGCGCGTAATTTTTTTTTTTGATTCAATCCGAGAAATCATATTATATCATATTAAAAACAAAGAATGTTTACCGATATTGATTTTAGATTCTGAGCGTTAGCGAAGAATGTATTGTTTTTACGACGATGTTTTTTTTTTTATTTTTCCGTGTTCACTTTTTCCAGCAAAACGGACGCTCCGATTTTAACGTATTACTACTACGCAATTGATCCGAGACGGTACTTTATTTGAAACGTTTTTTGAAACGTTTTTCGTCGAAATTTACACACGGCAAAAGTTGTAACGAGTTTACCGGTAACATTTCAACCGATTTTCATCATTTATTAAGGGAGTTGCGTAGAACTTTGAAATTTTTTTTTTATTTGTTATTTTACGGCATTCCATAAGACCTCTGTAGTTTTTATATTTTGAAACCTTAACACAATCTAAACAGGACGGATTTACGCACGTGGTTAAAAAATTTAGAAGATCGGACCAAGCTGAAACTTTTACACAACGACAAAACTAGAAAGTTTTTATCGTTAGTTAATTTGTTTTTACCCGGGGCTCGCTCTGCGGAATCGTATTTTCAACCGCTACCCCGTCAAACTATACCCTGCACGCGCGAGTTAGGGTGAGCACGGATTTTTTCTGCGATCGCTGTTCTTCTACAGCGGAACGCTCCGATTTTAACGTATCTCGAAAGACAGGCCGATCCGAGACGGCACTTTATTCTAAGCGTTTTCTGTCCCTTTTTTTCTCTTAACGTCACAACTACCCTGGCAAACTCTGCACACCACCACTGTGCAAAAACGTAAAAATCATCACCGTTATCGTTCCGGCGTACCCGTCGGCCCTGTTGCAGGTTGGCTCAACTCGGCCATCAACCCGTTCATCTACGCGTTCGTCAGCCAGGACTTCCGGATGGCCTTTCTGCGGTTGACGTGCAGTTACTGCACCGGGAAGAGCGCCGCCAACGCCGCCGCCGCCGCGCACAACCACCGTTTCGTCATCAGATACGGCCGATATTCCAGGAATCAAGTGTAATAACGGGGGTAGGTTTCGTCGACGGAATGGCGCCGATATCTTTCGAAAATATTGTTTGTTTTTTTAAATCGAAAATGTGTAATAACAATACGCGCCTATACGGCCTGGTAAAAGAACTGTACATAATATGACACGAGTCGAATTTCTCTGTGTAAAGAGAAAAACAACACGGCTTGGTCCGTTGTATCCTGTAGGATTCGTACGCTCAGCGAAGTGTGAAGGTACACCTTTCGTTGGGATTTTTTCGGTTTTTCTTTTTCCGGAGCCGCGCACACGGGCCGAAAACGCTTTCCTCGGAGCTAAAAAAAAATTATTGTAAAAATAATAACCCGCAATACATGATGGATGGCGAGAGTGTTATCTATACGTAGATAATATAGGAGACCGCCAGCCCGTCCTATCCGCTCGTCAACGCCCAGACCGAACAGCTGGGGAGAATTTTGTACGGAGGTTCCTCAAGCAATGCGGGGGCGCGCACTGAGAAAGGTTTTTTTTTCAAAATTCTGCCCCTAAGGCGGTGAAAATGGGGTTCGACATCTTATACATCGATCAGACTGTACCGCTGGGTCCAGAGACTTGAAATTTCGCACACACGCGGAGGTTCCTCATACGACAAATGCGAGCACCAAGAAAGGATTTTTCAAACTCAAATTCAACCCCTAGAGCTTTTTTAAAATTCTTCCCTCAAGGTGGTGAAACAGGGTTTCCAAATTTGTGTAACTCGGTGTACTCGTTTTTCAAACTGAATTTGAAATCAATTTGCTGAGCTTCGACCAACTGAATCCCGGACGACGCCGGACAGCTATAGTCCGCGACAGGAAAAGTGGCCCCTGCCCGCCACGAACCTAGCGGCCGTTTCGCCTCAGTGGGGCGTAACGTAATTAAACTTATTGCCGCGTTTTTTTGAATTAATTTACTGAAAATACTTAAGTACAATATTTTAAAAACAAATAATTTGTGTACTCTCAAACCAAACAAAAAACATTAAAAAATTAAAACATATAATACAAATATTTTATTCTCTATTTTCTTCTTCGTCATCATCTTGATCGTCACTCCAGTCACTGTCATCCGGAAGTATGGTTAGGTTAGGTAACCAGTAGACCCATCGAATTGTGTTCATTTTGCCAAATAAGCGTGCGTGAATGATTTTGGTTTACCCACGTTTCGTCGAGGTAAACAACAGGCCGATCGTCTTTTTTTTCTCGCAGTATACTCGTCTGCCTTAAAAACTTACACCGAAGCGCGACGATATCGTTCCTCTCCATTAAAAACAAACGACCATCGTTGCATTTCTTGTAGCTAAATTTTAAATTTTTAAGGAGTCTTTGCATCGATCGAACGCACCCGTTATAATTTGTTTTTTTTCTTACAGCATTGAGGATTAATTGAGCAGTCGGGTACTCACCCCGGTCATAAAACTCGTAGACAGTCCTTCTCACAATATCGGAATCAAAATCATCGAGCTCTGTTTTTGCGCGTTTGTATCCTTTACGCGAAGAAATAAACGTAGGACTCGCATCTGGTGTTTCTGGATCATCACTTTTCCTTGCTTCAGCACAAATTCGTTTGATGAGATATTCCACAAGCTCGGGCTGTGAGCACTTTTAAAAAAATCAGCCGTTAAATCTGATTTCTCTGACAGTTGTTTTAAAAATATATATACACACTATAAATATTTTTTTTACTCTGGCTATGAGGCTATCTTTATCGACATTTTTAAATAATTATACAGTAACGTTATATAATGGGTACGGAGGAGAAAAAGTAGCGTAAAAAATTGTTGTTTACGAACGGACGGTGAACAACAGACTAAACGATAAAAGACGAGGGTCTGTACTCTATATATGTGCATCACTGTATCCCTACCACCACAGTACGTTTTGCAGCTGTCTTCCACTTACACTCCAGTAAAAACTGGTTTTTTAGTCTATTTATAGTCTGGACAGCTGCTGTAATACGTAGATAGCCGGCAAGGTGCCCCAAAAAAACAAATCAACCATATGTTTCTTTTTATATTTTTTTAAAATGTGTATTGTACAAGTGGCGCAGTATGCGGCATATGTTGAGAACCAATGGCTCACGATTGAGGAGGAAGCGGCAACGGGTCGGGGGCCACTTTTCCTGTCGCGGACAGCTGTAGTAACATAAGCTCGTCTTTCGCGGCGGTTACATGAAAAAACGAAACGCCCGATCGCGTCCCAATACGAGAACAGTCCAATAACGTACGATAAGTATACGACTATAAATGTTTGTATGGAAAAAATCAGTTAAACGTTTGGAGTTTTTTTTAAATTTTTTTCTCCGTTCGCAAAACCGAAAAATCTCTGCTGTTAAAAACGCTGTGTATTTTTGCGCGTCGATCTGTCGTTATACGTTTTGGTAACGTACGGTCGTTACTACGGGTAGGTCGTTTAGAAAATTTTTTGTGTGTACATTTATTCGATTCGGAAAAAATATTCTAAATTTAAAAAGCAATTTCATAACGACGATAGGTGGTGATAAGGACCGTACAACCGCCGTTATTTAAATTTTACAGTTTAAACATTATATGATTAAAAGCCCGTCGCCAGTATTCACATGATATTATAGGTATATAGGGTAGAGCGGTTATCGAGTGTGTGTACAAACACGCTGCAAAAATGAATTATTTATAAAAGAAAGAAGAAAAAAATGTGAAAATTTAAATGGAAAAAGCCAGAATCGCTCTTGGTCGCGTGCGTGTGTAGTTTGACGGAGTATACGGCAACGATAAACCACTGCTTTTGGAAAAAAAAAACAATTCTGAACGAGCTCAGTTGTCTGTATTACACGTCCTGGTAAATTTTTCCAGAATTTCAAAACTCTATACTTGGCAGTTAGTTCAAAAACGTTCGACAAACTTTTATCGAACCTGTGTATCCTATACACTGTTTTAATATTACGTGTAAAAGTTTCAGCTTGTTCCGATCATCGTTTTGGATGGCCAAAACACAAAAATCGGTACGTCAAAAACACGTTTTCCGCGTATACGGTTTCTTCCGAGTTTCACGCCTAAGTAAGTCTTTAAATTTCGAGACCCCTCAAAGTACCACATCAGACTTTGTAGACTTTTCATTAGGAGTACTGCTAATAGGTACTGACTTTGAAAATCGGAGAATTTCTTATACCCTTAACGCGTTGTTCGCGGAAAAAAAATCATCATTCAAAAATCAATCAATACATTACATTCTTCGCTGCGCTCAATATCTAATATACGTGAAAATTTGCCAACAACGTATGATTTTTTATTCCATTTAGCGTCCCCCGAGAATTTACCGAAATTACTCCTACATGCACGTCGAACGCTATACCAATATAATGTATGTACGCGATTTCAAACCTACCTGAATTATTCTTCTGTTATTTGTTACAAGTATTATACATGTCGGTACGTAGTTATTCGGAATATAAATTAGAATATTTATTTCTGAAATAAAACTCGAATAAAATACGACGGAACGTAAGTACGACGCGTTTGAAGAGAACGTTTGATGTTGGTTTTTCGGGTACTACTATTGATCTAAGCGAAATTTAAAAAATTCTAGCACCGAAATCAATAAACCTATCAGGAAAGTTAGATGCTGATTTGAAAAACAGGAGCGTCCAAACGAAAACTTGATCAAAAAACCTTTAAAATTTCAAACTTTTTGCCGTGAAATTCTCCGAAATTCCCAATTTTTTTTGGGAGGGTTTTAGTGTACAACTCAAAAAGTAGGCAAAATTTCCACAAAAGTTCTACCGGAGTCCATGCATACAGGTGACTATATCAATAGAGGCTAATCTAAGGATTCATTCTGCCCGAAAAGTTGTCAAAAAAATTGCCATTGTAAAAATCTCGGAATCTTGAAAATTTTTTTTCAAATCCACGTGCCGTCCGTCGAAATGAGCACCTCGGGTCGAGTACAGCAGTAGTCGCTGCGATAAACCGTCGATCGTGTTTTATCGTCAAGTATCGATCTATAGCGAAAAACACGACGATTAAAATGCGAAACGCGTCGTACACGGTAATGGTAATATATTACGATTTCGGGTTTCCAGTCTATTCTGCCGCGGTTATTCAAAAAGGCACTCGAAATAATTACAAGTGTTACACGACGACATTACACTACTTACTTACCTATTTTGTTACAACGACACTGTTTTCGAGGCCAAGTCAAATACCCAATTTGATAATCGGTGGCGAACACAGGGAGTCGGGTGTTCAAACCCGTCGCGAAATATATATGTAAGGTACCCACGTTTAAATATAAAAATTTTAAATGAACCAAAACAAACCATTCGATAATTTTTCTAGATTTTTTTTCAAACTACCCCACCGAAATTTTTTACCGCGTTTGCCGTTGTAATTAAAATGGACATCATTCTTTTTCCTAAACGGTCCGATTGAGTATACCGAGAAATGCTACGAGAAAATTTAGAAAAACCGTAGTCGCAATAATTTGTTGTTTAAAGTTGGAAAATGGTCGAAAAACGGTCATACCTTTGACCAATTACCATATCTCGTACACTTTTGTTACTAAAATAACTCTAAAATAACTCTTAAATACCATGTTACTCATGGTATTTAAGTATATTTTCTTGTATTATTTATGTTTGTTGCAATCAAGTTCATTATTATTACTTTTAATGACTCTAAAACATTTCTAAAAAAAAAAGTTAATCTTGTAAAACAAAAGTAAAATACTCATATAATACATGATTAAATTATATTGGAAAATACTCTTAATAAAACTATCGCAAATTCGTACCTTCTTTTTGTTTAACACTCAAATTATAAAACAGAGTAGGCATGCCTGATTATTAAAGTAGGTAACAACGATCCAAAGACTAAATTTTTTTTAAAAAAAAAAAACTATTTTAATACTCTCGCAGTTGTAGCGGCTTATCCAAAAAGCCATGTATATTCTACACCATTTGTTCGATTCGTGTTCTACTTCATTCTTGTTTATCATTTTCAATAAAATAAGGGTCGATCCCATTCTTTTTTGGAGTAAAAATTATTTTACCATCTTGTACGTCGAATGAGTGTTGTGCTCATGCCAAGCGCTCGGGAAATAATGTGTTGTAAATAATATGTTGTTGAATTTGTTTTTACGTTATAATAATTTGTATTTCAAATGATTGTACAAAAAAATTGTAAATATTTTTTTCAAATATGAATAATACGCGGAGTGTGTGGAATATTAAGAACTGTGTAACAAATTATTACTCATTTATTATTCTGTTTTGTGAACATTTTACCTAATTGTTTCTTTGTGATATAAATTATAAATATTACGCATTTGTTTGCAACACAGCAGTGTTTAATATTTTTGTCCTGAAAACAAAATCCTTCTATCAGCAAAAAAATACTCATCAAATGATAACGCTTTTATAAAAGTCTACTTTTAACTTTAGTTCAAATC
Organism: Hormaphis cornu; assembly: GCA_017140985.1. Taxonomy (NCBI): domain Eukaryota; kingdom Metazoa; phylum Arthropoda; class Insecta; order Hemiptera; family Hormaphididae; genus Hormaphis; species Hormaphis cornu. The sequence continues at coordinate 6,883,962 of CM029364.1, read as the reverse complement.
ATTGTACAATAATATCGTTTTTACTTTAATAAAATATGAAATGTAAAATAATATCGCTCAAAATTGTCTGTTTCATTCACTATCAACTATCATCATTAAAAATTGTTTCTCAAAATATAAAGTAAACTCAAAATTATACCTATCTCAACCTTAAGATAAAACCATTTAGTGTAACAAATCATTTTTGAAACTTTTTAACAATTGTTATTCAAGCATGTGTGTGCTTTGCAGTTGATATTTCCTAGTATTGTCAGAACATAAGCTGTTTTACAGTACAGAAAAGTGTATAAAAAAAAATATTTTTTTACAACTGTCATTTTTTTTAAACATATTTAAGCGCCCGCATTTCTGTTGCGGTGATAACAACATAAACATTTTGTAATCTTAATTTATACTCAAAATATTTAAATATCATTTATACGTTGAAAGGTTATCAAATCTGTAATTTTGTAGCATTGTTGAACTCCTGAAACATTATGCATCATGAGTTCTATAAGTACGACTGATTGTGTGGGTAAATAAATATTATAAAAATGAATGTGTTGACTTTTTTTTATTACAATTTTATAAATTTTTGGACTGTTAACTAACTAACAAACGTCAAAATTAATAAAGATACAAATTAAGATTCAAAGAAGATCTTATTTTAGATTAAAATTAAAACATTACTTCACACAATCAGTGGTACTGACGAAACTGATATGAGAGATTTTGAGTAGACACCCAATGAAATGTAATCGTTATTATTAAAAACACGTACTTCACAAAATCACAACAAAAGATTTTATTATAGTATTGTTATTATAAAATAATATTATATTTAACATGTCCTGCCTGAAACAAAAATAAAATTCAAATCATCAAATAAATTCAAAAAACAGCTAGGGAACAATGGTGAAATAAACGTTACCTTAACAACCGTTAAGCAAGAAACTCGGTGTAGTATCATGATCATTCGTCAGTATCAGAACTATCTGAATATGCGAGTCCTGGTAAAACACTTGATTTGTTTTCTCCTAAAAACACAAAGGGCTTGTTGTAAACAACAGTGTGCTTTTAAAACGGGAAATATGATTTAATGATCAAATAATTAAAAACATAAAAAAAAATTTTTTTAAAAAATCAAGTATTACAATATTATCTTGTTCTGATAGACCCCAAATCCACCTTGAATAACTTGAGTAATGGAAAACAAAAATTTTATACGAATAAATTGGTAAAAAAAAAAAAAAACTTCATTAGTTACAGCCAAATTATTATCATAGTGTCAAGTGCTGACACTGTAGATTAGATTTAAAAGCAAATCAAATTTAATGAAATTAAAAAAAAAAAAAACACCTTAACATTATACCATTTAAAGCAAAGTGCGAATAAATATTATGTTGTTAGTAGTAATGTCATTTTGTGACATTGTACAATTAGGTGGAGATTAGAGGTAACTTTTTACCTGAATCCATGAACATTTGTTAAATATTTAAGGACAAATAGAGAATTTTTTCTTTTATTAAATTGTTTTGATTAAGGCGCTCTCCCATCTTCTAAGTATACGAAAAGTTGGGTCTACACCCATTGTTTACTATAATAGACAGAAAATTAATTTAATAAGAAAATTCAACAATTTAAAACCGCTTTTAACTATTTTAGTCAGTTCTTAGGCCGCATCGCTAAGCAAGTACATTACATGAAAAATGTTAGTTTTTGTTTTCAAATATTTCTATAGCTTACATAATATTACAGTATTATTATTATATACTTAAAATTAATGATAGTACCAATACTTAGGTATAATAATATCATGTATTATAAAGTTTAAATACAAACAAACCTGTTGATTTTTCTGGCGATTTTTTAGGTTCATCAGTTGTCAGTTTTTGTTTTTTAGAATTAATATTGTCGCTTACGTCAGAGGTTCTTTTTTTTACAATTGCACCAGCTAATAGTTTACTTTGAGTCTTTTTAATCCTGCAAAACCAACAATATTAGCTATTAAAAGTTGAACATAATGTTAATGTGGTTAATTTAATTTACGCATTATTCGTTACGGCTGATGATTTGGGGATCGTAGTTACTAATGGGGATACAGAAGTTTCACACTGGAGGGTTGACACTTTAGAACGGAATTCTTCAATCTGTCTACTCTCTTCCATGAATTGACGCCTTTCTTCGGCCATTTTTGTTTTATCGACTAATTCAAGAAAATCCACTTCATCGTCATCCAAACCTCTGATCATATTTTCTAAAAAATTTGCATTCTTATATTAAAACACGATAATAAACCAAAAATCTATAATTATAATTAAGCAAGTGTCCACATTATACCTATCATTACTGTCAGTTAGGAGGGCTGGAGAGGCTAAGCCCTCTTTCCCCAAACAAATTTGTGAAATGTTTGTGTTCCAGCGAAGATTAGCATTTGATCATAAAAACTTGTTGACCCTCTCCTACATTTTTGGTTTAGTTGTGCCCATGAAAGTGTCAAACATATTAAAGTTTATAAAATAAATTCAAACATGGTGGATTCAAGCTACGCAATATGAAAGAAAAATAATGATAGCAAAACTAAATTTAACAGCCAAACAAGGTTAAAAGATTGTACGCATCTCTGTAGCTATTACCAATTAATTTACATAGTTACTTTGGAGAAATAATACTATCGAAACAGACCAGTGAATAAACAATCAAAAACTTTACCCATGTTCTAAAATGGACGGAGTTATAAACATGATATAGTTAAGAGTTCAGTTGTCAGTCTTAGCATTAATTTCATATCAAATTTAATGGTCCAGGAAGTCTCAAACAGTACGTACATGGTAAACGTTTTCGATTATAGTTAATAATCGTACAGGAGAGTTCTAGCGACTGTACACATAACACTCACTGAGTTTGTGCGTTTCTTCATACTCATACTCCTTTTTTCTGCGCTGCTCTTCAAGTCGGTCAAACAACGAACGGTGGTCGTACTGCTCGTCGGGCACCTCTGTAACAGGATTTCAAAGCGTTAAACAAGTTCATAAAAAAAAAAAAACTTTTGTAAGTCACGTTGATTAACCAAAAGCGTCTTTAATTAAAATATATGCGATGATAACATAAAATGTAATTCGACGCGTTGAGTTCAGAGTCTAGTATCAAAACCATTTTGTTTAAAAAAAAAAAGGCTACTTTTTTATATCGACTTTTTTAAAAGTGTAAACGTGCACCTATGCAAGCGATTCTTAAGGTGCATCGGCATAAGAACATTTTATTATTTTTATTATCTGTTTGGGCATCTATTATGATTCCAACAAACATAACTTAACAGAGATGATGAGCATTAAATTGAACACATAAGGCTATAAAATAATGTAGGGTCTGCAAGAAAAATAAAAAATCGAATTACTCAAAAATGTAAAAAGTTGACATAATATTATACGTTGAAAATAAAACAAACCATTTAATTCTCACGTTTGCGTCTAGAGTATAATGTTTGTATGACAAATAGGTACTTGACTGATATTTCAGGAAACGTAGTGAAAACGTGATTTGATACGTAAAAAAAAAAAAAAGAAGAGAAGAGTCATCTTCAGTTTAAAACAGAATAAATATAACTACGTATATGATATAACGTGTAAATGTAGTCAAGTTGAAACGGAATAACACTTGTACCTACTTTCAGACCTATACTTTTAAATTAGTTTACGCCTACAAACTACATTTACCAAAGTACCTAATACAAACATATTTAACATAAATTTATGTTTTTTTTTCATCGACGTAACAAAATGAATGGCTAAAAAACTGCAAAGAGTATGCCAAGTGTACGGCCAATTTTTGACGAAACAAAAAAAAAAGCTTGCTATCAAGTCAGGTCGGTTTCAAACGGAACTACAAGGGTACGAAGCAGTCGAGCGGACATGTTAAAATTGAATTAACTTTTTAGCCACACAGAGTTATAGTTTATTGACAATTTACCTAACGGTTGTTCGGCCGTTCTCACTTTTTCCCATTCCTCCTGCCGGACGCGGCGCCGCTCGGCCAGCTCGTTTTCGGACACGAATCCGGAGCTCATGGTCGCTACGATCTGCAGATCGACCGTTGACGACGAGCGGATCGGACAATTTTTGTACGGGCAAAACGAAGGGGGACGCGAGTTTTACATTTTTTTTTACATCGGACAGCAATAACATCGACTTGAACGGTTAAAATTCGCCGTTGTGGTAACTGTCGTGTTCGGTGGTTTTAATTTTTTTCTTCTAATATTTTCTCTTGCGAAAAGCGAATCGTTTCACCGGACGGCTCGCGTCGTCTGATAACGTCGCGCCGATCACTGATAACGAGAAAATAGTGATTATATAGTGCACTCATCGGCCGGTAAACAATTAAAACTGGCAAACGAAATGTCCACAAGACGAAATTATTCGGCCATGAACCTAACCGATATGCGCAATGAAAGCATCGTGTATTCTGGCGGTGTTATTTCAAAAATAATTTGACAACGTTGATAAGTTGTATAATACTAATAATGACCGGAACTGACAGTTTTCAAGGCGTTTAGAGAATGGGCAATTTTAATTTTTCTTTAATTACTCGTCGGGGGTGAACATTTTAAATCAGGACCGTATTACCGCTTAGGCTGTGTAGGCTAAAGCCTAGGGCGGCAAATTTTTTTTTGGTGTGACCCAAAAACTACGTAAAATATCATCAATACCTATGAAAATTAGGCGGTAAATTTATTTCAGGGCGGCAAAAACCTTAATCCGGCGTTGCTTTAAATAGTCGTTATTTTTTATTTACAATTATTTTGACACCTTCGAGGTATATACTGTTTCATATACCTACTAACTATTATTTACGACACGGGAAATTTGCGGGAAAAGTGCCTCTCGTAGAATATCAAAACAATTGAATTATTTTTTTTATTAAAAGTTCAAAACATTTCACTTGATTTTTTTTATCACATTCATTTTAAACTCGGCTCGATTTAAAATATCGCAATTTTTCGGTCGATTTCACACACAATTTTTTGAGTAGATTCTAAAAAACAAAAACACTTTAAGGGCCCCGGGTCGATACCATTTTTCACCGAAAACGCGCTTCCCGGGAACATTTCCCGCGCATCGTAAAACCAATATAATTTTTTTTTTCAAGTAGGTAATAGTTTTTGCATTCGAATTCCATTTTATAATGCTTTGATTAAAAATATCAGTTTTTATACGCGACCATCGGTCAAAATCTAATACTCTAAAAAAAAAAATAATTATTCGTTGATTATTACTAGGAGACATTAAATGCACGAAATGTAGTAGAAATTGCCTACACTTTGCTCCTTAATAAATAGTCGACACCGTGCCCCTTAACATCTAACACGGCGACAACAAGGACATGACAAGAACCATAGACACTATATTTTACTTTTGACATGCCTTTCATCATGAAAATAATACAATGATAATTTAATCATTCTTTTTTTTTAAATTATTTTTGATGGAACGTGTTTTTCCTTTAATAAACTCGAGTTGTAATGAAAAAAAAAAAATATGTCACATTTTCTGTTTACTGATGAAACTATAAAAAAAAAAAATAGTATTTAAACGCCTATGACATACGAGACGGCTTCTTAAAAGTTAAAATTAAAACGTACCAAACCGATGCGAGTGTAAGATTGGTTATAATCTAATTAAGAATACCGTAAGAATACGGTTTTGATTACGGCTGGGTTTGAAAATGAAAAAATTAATTTCAAACGTCCAGCAATACTCGTATTATCGTGCATTACCTGATCGTTGTTTTTCTTTTTATCAATCCCCGTCGGCTTAATTTGTTTTATTTCACGCATACCGCGGTTCTTTACTGCGTTCTAATATTTCAATACTACTAAATAGCGACATTAAATTGTACAAAATGTTATATTGATGAAAACACAATACACTCTCAAGTCAACTCAGAAATTCCGGAATTCGTGGTAACTACTAGAATTTCCAAAAGCTGCTACAAGAATGCCGACCAGCCGCACCTCGCTGAAACTAAAAATCTCTAGGAAACTAATGCGGGTAGGTACATAAATTATTACAAATTACACATGATGTATTATATAAATATATTATAATGCGTTATAAATATTTAGAAAATTATACCCACAGTTAAATCAAACGCATGATATTTCACCTTTTTTTTAAACGTTGATCTAACTGCAGTTTGTTTTTGCTAACCGCGGTTTCATCTGCAGTTTAAGGCTAAGTAAAAATATAAAACATTTTTAATTGTATAATATAGACGTTAAATTATTGTTGTTTTGTATACACACCGACATCGTGCACTTGCTGTAAAACGGCCGACGCTGGTAAAGTATAGAAACGGATGGCGTATACATAAATATAAGTATTACGGTTAATTAACGTACAAAATTTTATCTAATCGATAATAACTATTGACAAAGTCTCTTCACGAATGTGTCATGATAAAAATAAACGGTTATTACAAAAAAAAATCCAAAAAAAATATTCAATCGATGTTTGAAAAAACAAACGGTGTGCGAGAGAGTAAAATTTTGAGTAAAAAATTCACGGACGAATCGTTAAATAATGTAGTGTACATTTTGTTGTTTTTTAAGGCTCGCAAGTCCCAATAATAATAACGTTTATCATCGTATAACGTGTCGCGAATGTAAAATGCACATTCTATATTATAATTGGTACCTGCACGTGGCCAAACGAGACGACTGTGATTATATTGGTTTTGATGAAAATGAAAAAAAAAAAATACATTATATCAGTCGGGTAAGCATTGAATCGATCGTGGGTGTCATGCCTTGCACGTCTGCATCTTGTGACTTTCACAGTTCGTTCTCTGCCTTCCGTGCAACATGTCCTGGATCTCTTGTAACGTTTTCCCCTCGGTGTCGGGCAAACAGAACATCGTGAACAGCAGTGCGACCACGCAAAAACCGGCGTACATCCAAAACACGAAATGCTCTCCGATGATCTTGCACAGGGGGTCGAACGACTTGGTCAGGACGAAGCCCAGGAACCAGCAGAAGCTGGCCGTCAGCCCGGACGCCACGGACTTGAGGTTGCCCGGGAATATCTCGCCCATGATGGCCCACGGCAGAGGGCCGAAACCTAAAAAAAAAAAACCCCAGTTGTTGCGCAGTGTAAAACGGACGTTCGTAAAAGTACGACGATTGTTTCTGGATTTCGTGATTTTAATTTCGTTTTTTTTTTTATTCGAAAAATGTAATTTTTGGAAAAAAGTCCAAAATAAAAAAACTATTAAAAAAGACGACTTTAGGTAAGAAATTTCACAGGTCATAATACGGCTGGGGTACTAGACTGTGTATAGTACTTTCCAAACGCAATGCGATTAAAAATGGACAAGAAACACAATATTCAAGCACCAGTTTTGTTCAAAGAGTAGGTGGGTAGTTTTTCAAAAAAAAAACGCTGCGTACATGAAAATTTGTATTCATTCACGAATTTTTAAAAGTTCTACTAATTGTTCCGCGTATAAAGTTTGAATTTTCGATCGGAAAGTTGTATACAACGTTGTGACTATAATTAATCAACTTGTTTTTGGTTTAACACACAACATATTATTTACACGGTAAGCATATGCATACATATATTTTTTCGCCAATGGACTGTGATAGTGGGTTTTAAAATTTTCTAATTTATTTTTTTTTTAAATTGATTTTTTCGAGAGGAATGTGCGACATGAATAAAAAACATTATTATTTTCTACAAAGTGTAATCGTAATAACTTAGGGTATTATATACGCACCGACACAGTATGTCATTATGAAAAACACTAAACTGGTAACCGGCAGCCAACCGATTGATTTCACAAACTCCGACTTTTGGTCTAGCAGGTAAAAAAATAGACCGAGAAACACCTGTAACAAAACGTAAAGTGATTGGATCAGTATTTCTTTTTTACCACTTAAAACAAATACAATGTATTGAAAAAATTTTAGTGTACAAAACAAAGAAAATTAAAAAGTATGAGGAATCGCTATTTAAAAAAAAAAAAATATTATTTTATACATTCAAATAATTTTTTTTTTTTTTACAGATCGCAATCCTTTTTTTTTGCAGGAACGAGGAAAAGAACGAATCCCTTCGAATGAGTTGGCTTCCTCTTGAAACTTCGCCTCCTACACACACACACACGAGCTGCTAGAGGAAACTCACTTGGGTCACGGCCATTCCGATCGCGGAGACGTACAACAGCGTCCTCATGGTGGTGAGTTTGGCCAGGGGCGGCGTGACGCCGGCCGCCAGCAGCATTACCGACCCGACGATTATGGTGGACGTGCTGGCGGAGATGGCGACGCCGGTCTTCGCGAAGATGATCTCGCTGAAGAGCAGCACCACGTTGATACCGCTGAGCTGCTGCCAGGAGACCATGGCGCAGGATATGCCCAGCGCCTTAATGTTACCGGGGTTGGCGAACAGTTCCCCGAAGCCGGACTTTTGTCTTTTCGACTCTTCCACCGAATTCTGCGCGACAAAAAATAAACGTCTAGCTGAGAAGTGTCGAATCGCGCCGGCGACCCCACACACACACACACACCGGAACGAACAAACCGGTGTACTACTCGTAGAGTAATATTCATAATGTGCAATAATGCGCAAACAGAACCGTTTTGATAACCGTTCCTAGCTCACTACTACTCGAAGACATCGGAGACGAGTAGAAGTAAAACGTGTACGGAGCATAATTTCGGGGGAACAGACCAGGCGTTATGAGAAGAGTGACGGACGGCGGTAAGTGGCGGAAGCCGCAGCAACAGAAAAGAACACTTTAAGTACCTCGGATCGTCTGTACGGAATGGCGGAGGATTTTCGCGAGAGATGTGAGACATAGGGCCAAGTGAAACGGAGAGAAGCGTCAGGTGTTTTACGTGACGAACGAATACGGCTAAGAGGCGAGTTTTGCAGGAGTGTGGCGTATAATATGTTTCGCAGTGTCTGGCGGTCGACACGAAAACGGAACAGAGTGTCGCGGGTGTAGTGGAAATGAGATGGTTCGGCCGCGTGACGAGCACAGTGGATACCGAAGCAGTAAGAGCGGTCACGAAAGAGACACGGGGGTTGGTAATTGGTGCGTATAGGGGACGCGCGATCGATCGTCACAAGTGGAGGGATGCGGCGACAAGGGTGTGGCCGACCCCGAACGGCGTTTGGAAAGAAAGGGCGAAAACGAAAAAGAAGAGACGAAGAAGACCGCGACGTGTGTGTTAGAGAACAGAATTCTCACTCGCCTTCATCTCGTCCAGCTCCTTGACCAGGGCCGACTCGGCGGGGTTGCCGCGCAGCCATCGCAGCGACTCCATGGCCTTTTGCTCACCGCCGGGGCGCACCAGCAGCGACTGCGGCGAATCGGGCATCCACATGAACATGCCCACGCAGAGGATCGGTACGGCGAGCGACACTAGGGCCAAGTAGAAGTACGTGGTGTACGGCCCGACCACGTACTCGAGCAGGAAACCGGCGACCAAGAAGAACTGCATAAGGGTGCCCAGGGCCGATCTCAAATGCACCTGTCAAAAACAATCGTGTGTGTCATCATACAGACGGCGGACACTATAGGACGGCAAGTTTTAAGCGAATGGTTCGTAAGATAGTTTGTGTTTGCGATTTGTGTCCCCGCGGCGCCTGCATTGCGTTGTTTCGGGCCCGACGGAAAAAAAAATAAAACGTACCTCGGATATTTCCGCGATGTACATGGGCACGGCGGTGAAGATGATGCCGACCGCGACTCCGGCCAGCACCCGGGCGGCGTACAGGGCGTTGAGGTCGGGCACGAAGCCGACCGCGATCCAGGAGACGGCGGACAGGACCATGCTGAGCAGGATGGTGTTTTTCCGGCCCAGCCGGTCCAGCAGCGCGCCGGCCAGCAGCGGTCCGATGGCCGCGCCCAGCGTCACCAGCGAGCCCACCCAGCTGGCCTGGCTGTCCGTGATCTTCATTTCTCCGTCCCACTCGCCGTTCTTCAGCTTTTCCAGCGTCGGCGACGACCACGTGAGCGCGCAGCCGGCGGCCAGTGCGCCCATGTTCACTGTGACCGTAAATACCGTTGTTAAACGTAACACATGATATTATGTGGTACGCGACGAAAAGTGACACTCGTTAAAAAGTAGAAACAAAAAAACCGACAAAAAAAGTCGATAGTTTATGCACGGGGTCGACGAGTGTGTGTATTATGTAGAGATTGTATATATATATAGAGCGAAATTACCGAACGAATTGATCTCGAATTCATTGTAGTCGCAAAACAATTTAAGTTATTATCTTAAATACGACTCTTATGAAAACTGGCAATTTTTCAGTCGCGTCACTTTTTAAGCTCGAGTGTCCGACACTACGTAACGGCCAATACACGAACTACGAAAGTCGTCAAGTCGATTTTAATGTTTTCCTTCCGTGTAACTAATCTTATAGTTTGACTACTTACGTTCTTAACGTGTTGTAATCCGCAGTTATATACGCCCATAAATAAAACGAATTAAAAATTTCAAAGTTTTATGTTAAAACAATAACCTAACCTATAGTTACCTAAGTATACTAGGTTAACGATGAAGTTAAAAATATTAAAAAAAATTTTCATCCATTTTTTAGTCAGTTACATAACAGTATAAAAATCGTCATTGCGCGTTTTCTGTTCTTTTCCACTACCTAGTTTGAGTTATGTAATTATTAGAAGCGTCTGTAATTTTTGAACGTACTATCCGTACGCATGTTGCTTGGTCGTCGGCTGATTTTTAAAAATCAATTTTCACGAATACTTTTTAAATAATCAAAAAAAAAAAAAAGAACCCAACGACTGCAGTACGTCATACAGGTAGGTATTCTGGATCAAAACGAAGATTGGTTATGAATATTGTTTCGTTTGGGAACTAAGATTACCTACAGGTACTATAATTGATATTACGCCCTACTGCTATATAGATAAATACAGTACAGAACGCGCTCTGGCGGAATTCGATAGTGACTGTCTCGGAAATTCTCCCTGTACAATATTCGAACTCGGTGAAATCCGCGGCGTGTTCGCTACAGTGAGAACCAGGAATTTGTAATTATTACAGCAATAGTGGCACACTTTAAGGGAGAAATGCGTACATACATCAAATCGGAAGAATATTCGACAGAGTTCAAACGCAATCGACATGGTTCACTAACAGTATAAACAATAATTGCCGTTCAATTGCCGTGTAAAACGAATTGACCTGAACGCAGTAGCAAACAGTTTTGTTTGTTCGACCGCAAGATCAATTTTAACCGAATCCTGATGTATTCCAACTGAAAATGATATTCAAATCAAACTTAAATTGCAGCATTAATTATTAACGTCGACCATAGCTCGAGTCGTCAAAAGTTTTTTACTACCTATTCGTGAATATTCCACAAATTGTCAGGGGTTAATGATTTTTTTTTTTAGATTCTGCAGAGCTCAGCGAAGAATGTACGCGGTTTTTACAATGATGTGATTATTTTGTGAACAACTCTAAAGGTATAAGAAACGCGCCGATTTTTTAAGTCAGCATACGAAAGGTCTATGATGGTATTTCGAGTGGATCTAAAATTTGGCAATTCAAAATTGAAAAAGTTGAAATAAAAAAAGTTAAATTTAAGGGAAAACGTTAAAAATTACGGCTAACGGGTTCTTTTTAAAAATAATCGATTTAGTTTTTCGGCCATAACTTCCAAAATAATAGACGGGACTAAACGAAACTTTTACACAATGTTAAAATAGGTTAAATACAGGTTTGATCCGAGTTTCGAGTGATTTCAAAATATCTGAGCAAAGAGTATAGAACTTTTCGACAGTTTCCATTTGTTTCGTGGTTTTTGTCCGATAAGAGTTTAATCGATAGTACATCTTAATAGTTTTTTTTTTGGCCGTAACATCCAAAATCGGAAAAAGCTGAAATTTTTACATAACATTAAACCAGGTACGATACAAGTTCGATAAAGGTGATGTCGAAAATTTTTGAGCCAATTATAGAGAACACTTTGAAGTTCTCAAAACCAGGACGTATACAGACAGGTACGTACTAGATAACCGAGCTACAAACTCCGACAAACGACCTAGGAGTGATTTCTAATTTTTTTTATTCCACACACAAATGTGTGGATTATTTGAGATACCCGCGGTCGATTTCGTCGGTTAAAAGTACGAGATTACATCGATGAAACAGACAAACGGGTGCTTATGTCGGCAGGTTTACGAAGAAACACCGTATAGGCGCGAGTTCGCTAATTATACAATATCTGCACGCTGTTTTTTTATACGTGCATTTTTTTCATTCCAGACTACTCTACACGTTCGGTGATCATACGATATTGTACACAGCGTAATTATAACTACTCGCCGATAACGTTGCGTAATAATATTTTCCTACGGTAAAACGTATTTATTACGAAATATTTGTCTGACAAAACCGACTGAAAATACGTATTATAAAATATCTAAAGCGAAAATCTTTGTCGTCGTATACACGTGCACCGTGAACAAGTAGGTAAACAACCTGTACTATCGGAACTCGGTAAGTCTTACAACAACACGGTTATAAAACACTTATTGTTGTTCCCGCATCGCTGCAGTTTTCGTTAAACTGAATTCCGTAATCGGCAAAACAAAACAAAACAAGATCGTAAAAAAGCCGGAATATTATAAAATCGTTTTTGCTGTTATAGGCACGGCTCCTCTCTGTGTATGTGATTTTTGAAGTTTCTACGTGGAAAGAAAACGTTAATGTTCGGATATTATAATATATCATCACCGCTCGAGTATTCGGATTAAGTTTCTCATACGAACGGATTATTATCGTCCCCGTTTCGTGCACGTGTATAAAACCACGCCGTCTCAAATGTATATATAAGTCGCGGGCATAATTTTTCGATTTACAAAATGCATCTTTAGCGTTATACACGTTCGAACGAAACGGGGGAAAAAAGGAAAAAAACTGGTATGGAATACACGGTAATAAATTACCAAGATGAAAACCGACTGCGCGTTCGGCCTACCTGCGAATAGACACATAGACGTGTATCATTTCGATCGGCCGTGCGCGTTAGAAAGCTTATACCTACACACGCAGCTGTATTATACGCACGTTAAATGAACAACTTTTATGCGTAAAAACACGTTATGAGCATTATTACTCGAGAGTCGAAATATATTGAAATGCGTTTTTTTTTGTCAGCAGCTGGTTTTGTAAAAAAAAAAAAAAAAATGTGCCTATAAAACGCTTTCCAATACGATCTTATAAACGTTTTCTATACAAGTGTACGCATAATATTATAAAGCTGTTGATGCGCGTTCATATATATGTATATTTTTTTATGTGCGCAGAGAGAGAGAAAAATGTAAATTGAAGAAAACATCTTCGAACGTCTCAAGCCTACGCACCGAATTCTCCAACCTTACGCGCGCTTTGATAAAATATTATAGGTGGTATAGCGTAATATTTATATTATATAGATTGGATCGATTCCAGATACACGGTAAAGAATCGAGTTAATTGACGTGTACAGAAAAATAATAAAAAATGTTTTACTACTAGTAATAGTCGGAAATTCGCTAAAGCTCTTAAACCTACCTATTACAGGCACTGCGAAATTCCGTCATCGACAAGAGAGTATCGTCGATAGGAAAACCGTTCGAGAAAAATGCTGAATAGTATAGATGCCGACGTTTTATAAAATGTTAAAGTTAAGTTAAATAGCTGATTAACTTTTTAACTTCATTAGTTGTTTTTGTTTTTAACTCGTTATTCAGTTGAATGTTTTTTATTGCATTGATTCGACGTTTTACAGTTATTTATCACTGTTGCAAAGTTACCTGTGTTTTTATTTTTTTTTCGCCGTCAAGCGGAACTAACAACGAAAACTAATCTATCGTCTTTTTTTTTATTTCGATCATTCATTTCCGTAACTATTTAGTTACGTTAAAAATACTATGTACATGTTATAAGATATTATTCGGTTTACCCTATAGGTTTTATAACTTGTGAATATGTTTTACGAGTGATAAAAAAAAGAAAATGTTTTAACTATGTTCGTGTACCTACTATTATAGCGTTCTGCAAGAACGGCTTTGTTACTGCACGTTTTCTAATAAATTACAATATCGTTGCATACCAATCAATTATAGTATTGTCGACGTGACCAATAATATAGTAAGCACATTTCTATTAGACCGCGAAAAATGTAAAAAAGTTTAAACAATTTTTTCTCGTACATCGAAATTAATAACTGTATATCTCGCACCACGAATCGTACCTACGTAGTATATTTTCCCAAAACGATATTTTTGTTCACCGAAAGTCGGAAACGAACATGTACAAAAGGAGCTGCTGCAAACATTTTTTTGCCCGTTAGCAATATTATATTACATCTTGGCAAACATTTTGCGGAATGGTATTATTATGTTGAACTTGTGAAAACGTGTTAGTTTGAAACACAACACTCAATAATATACCTATTGTGTTAATTCGTTCACTGTTAAAACGTCAAATAATAATAACATTAACGCTGTTCTATAATGTTCCAGATCACCTCGAATAACCTCCAGACAATTGAAAACAGGCAGCTGTCGACAACCGACAACAGCTCTCCGTATTAATATTAAAAAAATGATACGAGTGTCAAATAATAAATTAAATACGAATATATATATTTGTATAAATCGTATGATTAAAGTCGATTCGAATGCGCGGCCTTTAATTTGGCGCATCCTCGAGTAAATAACAATGAGGTGGGTTCCGGTGCTGCTCGCCCTTGGACGTATTAACAATAATAATTAAAAATCTAAAACTTAAATGTAATTATTATGCGTTTATACATACTTAACGCGACCGAAATATCGATTGATTAATACTGTGTATCATTGTGTTTTCTGCGAGCGATCAACTGGGGCGATCTCATTCAACATTTTTATTAAAACTCAAATTGTACGTATATAATAGTACCAAATATCCGTTTCCAGCTCTCTCTCTCTCTGTTTAAAAAATAAACAATTTTCGAAACACGAATATCGTGCGAAATTCTAATTTTCATTTCCAAAAATAAAAAACCGTCGTTGGATCGTGTGTTTATTATTATAAGTGTAAACTGCTAGTTTTAATCCGAGACGAGGCATTTTCGCAGTATTATATCCGTCGAGTTTAAAAACACTGCAAAACCAATCGGTGGAATTTTAAATGCGTCCCGTTTCGATCACATCAGATATAACACGACGGAATTTTTTTCACGACTATTCCGTTAGAACTATATTATATTTTATACTAGGTAGACGTATAGTGTTTAAAAATACCTCATCATTAATAATTCGGGTTTGATCGCAGAAATTTGTCGAAATTTTCCAAATTCAGTTTCATTATTGTAAGTTGTTGCGTCCCTGTATACATTTTACCCACCAGGAGAGTGTATATTGATAACTGTCGAACAAACGTGAGTAATAAATCATAATATCGTGTACGAATATTCCGATGACAATGGCATTTATATTATCGACAATTATTACATTGACGATGCGTAGGAGCGGTGCGCGGGCGCCATCGGTCGGGAAAAGCGTCGCTAATCGACAGAAAACTGTTGTTATATGTATACCATCGATTAGACTTGGAAATTCGTTTTGTCCGTTCGTCAGGGCTGAACCTACCACGAAATCGAGTTTCGTCAAGATACCGTCGCTATTTTACGGAGAAACGTGTAGGTGTTATACGAGGTTTATAAGGCAAAAACGTCCGGGAATTTATTGGATAGTGAAACGCGAAACGTTCGAACGAACAGAAAATCTGGCTATGGTTATAATGCCATCCTCGGGGAACGAAGAAAATGCGGTTCAAACCGTTACCTTGACGAAATTTGTGAATATATTAGCTTGTAGATATAATAGCCCATCAAAAATACCCTTCAACTGTATGTTCCAAGATCTCGTGTCTCGTGTATTGATAGGTATTTTGAAAAGTTCACGGGCGACATTAAATATATAGAAATAAAAGATTATTTTGGATACGATATGGACACAAACATCGATCATATAATATTCCGCGGATCGATCGAAAGGAAATACCGTGGCGATTCGGAATCGGAATATTTTTGCACACGCCTAAAAAAAATGTCCATCGTGAATTTCCGATGAAAAACGAATTTTTTCGGCACATTTATGATTTAAGCACGGTATAAAATTGTAAAAAAAGTTTAGGATCATATACGACCTAGGTGATTCGCGCTGTACAATCTTTCGGTAAAATTTTTTCTTTTTGTCACTGGATTTTATTTCAGTAGTGTTATGCGATTTGTGCACAGAGTAAAAAATAAAACCAGAAGTATCTACCGTGTTAATGTTGACGACAAAAAAAGGGCGTAAATATATATATATAAAAAAAAAAAAAGGTTCGTAGATAAGAAAATATGTTTGCGGAATAGTTTTCGCGAATTCTAGTGTTAGCCGTGTATTTTTTTTACGCTAATACAAACGAAATACGTGATTGACAATTATACAAAAGGATTTTCAATAAATCATTCGAATCACGAACATTTTCAAGTTACCTGCAGCGCATACATAATATACGTCATATTTTACGAGCGAATTAAAAACTATGGGTAATTTTCCCTCGCTAATCTACATTTAGTTCGCGCAGATAACTCTCCGAGCAATAAAATTATGGTAAAAACAGGGTAGATTTTTTTTGCTCATTTTAGAGAAGATGTTTTCGCAATACACGCAGAACATTGTAAAAAATATTAAGTTTTCTAATAAAAAACAATGTTTAAATAAGGTGTCCAAAAAAAATAGTGAGCCGCGTGTGCAGATAAATTTCACCGGTTTGTAAACGAAAACAGTTACATTTTACTGCTATACTTACTATTCACGACCGCGCTCGGAAACCAGTGGTTTTGCGAAGAAAAAATAGAATTTGAGGGTCGACGAAAAGTGTCGCGGTTCGACGTCGTACCGATTTGGATGTGTGGGTCAATTCTTCGGGTGGGCCTACTCGCACGTTATCTGAAATCGTCGCGTTCGAAAAAAACACTATATTAAACGAACTGTTCGGGTCAAGCTACGACGTCAAACTGCGACTTTTCACGAATTTACTCAATTTCTTTTATTTTTTTTTTAAATAAATGTTGCTAACGAAATCGTTTCAAACGGTCTTTTCGGCGTACAACTCGAGCGACATTTGTGCGAAAAAAAAGAAAAAAAAATGCGTTGCGGACTGACCTGTGCCCGCGGCCAGCATGAGGTTGAGCGTGCTGCGTGGACGACCGTCGGTACCCGCGGCGCCCGGCTTCATCGCTGATTTCTTCTGCTGCGGCGGCTCTCGGCGATCTCGGCGCGGCGCTGCTCCGTCGTCCCCGTTGGCTAGCGGCGCGCTAATGCCGACGTCCGCGGCCGCCGTCAGCGGCGCGGTCGCGTCGTCTCCCTCGCCGCGGCCGCCCGCGGCGGCCCCTTCCTCCATCAGCGTCTCCAACTGATCCATCGGCGGCCGCGCGTACGCGGACCTCTTCCTCGGGTTACCGACGACCGCGCCGCCGCCGACGCCGACGCCGCCGCCGCCACCGCCGCCGCCTCCAAAGTTCAACCGCTGCAGATGATGTTGCTGTTGCTGCGGTTCCGGTTTCGGCGGTTTCCTGCAAACGTGGCGGCCGCGGTCAGAAACAATTTTGGCTACGATCGGAGGACGACGACACGGCCGGAAACGTCGGCGCGATCGATACGTATTTATAACAATCGAAATTATCGTTCGAACTACTGTTTAATTTCCCCCTAGAAAACGTCCGGAATCGGTTAGGCCTGTTCGTCACATTTTTCGTCCGACGAGATCGAGATTGTTTCAAAAATAAATGAGATGTCACTCGAAACGATCGTTCGGATTATAATAACGTATAATCGGTTATTATTTTAAGAATCGAAATATCACGATCATACAACTCGATTATGCCATTTTAACTTTTTTTTTTCTAAATAAATAGTTTATCGATTAATTAATTTTTGAAAATAAACAAACAAGCATATTTCACGTCGTTTCCCTCGGGAAAAATTAAAAGAAACCGAATGATCATCCAAGTGCTGCGTACACCTGTCGTATACGAGGTACTTTCTAAAAAAGAAAGAAAAATACTTTCTGCGCTCAGAATCCATAACGTAGAAACACAAAAATCTTAATTGGACATGCCAACGCAGAAAAAATGTTTCACAGCATAAAATGTGTATTATTGTACATCGAACAAGCTACTTTTTTTCTTTTCTGTTGGACGTGTTATAAACACGCTGTTGATAAAAAAATTCCCGAAAAAGTAAAAAATGTTACAACACGAATAAGTATGATTAGTCTGTCGGGATACAAAAAAAAAAAATTAAAAACTTCTAAACATTCACTCGGTACACAGATTAGATCGGAAACACAAGTTTTTATACGCTTTAGGATTGAATAGGAATTATTTTATCAAATTTACCCAGCTGTACAGTTGAATTTGAATACCAAACGTTTTTAGAACTGCAGATACTGTTTTATACGTCAAATTCCAATACATCGACAACGAAAGAACTTATCATAATACCTATGCGATTAATATACGAAAAAAAAAAAATACGTTAACAGGAGAACCGCTTCATGGCGAGGTGGGCTAACTGACAAAGTTAGGAGATTCTTAGCAAAACACTAAAAAACGATAGAAAGTTATTAAATCTTTATGTTAATGCGACGATTCTAATCGAATGATTTTTTTAAATCGCATGAAAGGAATACGAGTTTGATTTATAAAATTTTACAAAATATTATCCATTCAAGTTTCAACGTACTTGAAGTGTCTAACTCTCCGAATTTTTAATCTGAAGGTGTTTAGTAAAACAATTTTACAACGCGTTTATCGTCGACGAATGACTAAAAACCCAATAGTTGTAAGTCCATTTTCCCCCTTCGAAATCGTTAGTTTTACGTAACTGTTACGACGTCTTATATTATTCTAGTCGGTTTTCATTCTGTCAAATATTATGATAAGCAGACACACAAGTCCTATAAACAGTTATTCATACGTTTTTTTTAACATTTGTTTATGTATTTGAAGATAAAATAAACACGTGTTTTATAGTTCACAGACAAACTAAAAGAAACAAAACGAACAAAAAAAGTAATGTTTGTATGCGTTTGCCATACTTACAATATTAACGCGTTCAGACTTTTAGGTATATTATGTTATTTTTGTCGAAAATTTCGCATAAAATCAATTTAAATATTTTAGTTCATCGAAATATGCACGACTCCGGTTACAAAAAAAACAAACCAAAATCAATTCTCACAAATAGTTTTTTTCAAAAACAAAATATAAATATGTATCTAACCGGTCGCCGTCGTTGATTTTTCTGTCAGCAACTCGGAAGTATCTACGGACATTTTTAACGTTTTTGCTGTGATGAATAATAATAACTTTTACTAGGACAAAAAACTCCATAAAATATACGTGGTATCGTGAATATTGTAGTACGGAAACTGCTAAATGTATGTTGAAAACGAAATATAATATTAAAAAAGAACGCGGTACCACGATTTGGGTTCATTTGTTTTTTGGGATCATTGGTTTCAAAGTTGCGATTTATAGGTAGTATCTGAAACCAACGATCAATCATTGCATTCGAAAAAATCGATTTTGAGTGAGCTTTCCAATCTAATAAGTCCTAGGTGAAAATAAAAAAGATCGCACATTACTCCTATTATACATAAAAAAAAAATAATCAAAACATCAAAAAACGATTTAAATAAAATAAAATTAAAATTCCCATCTTTTATGGGTGGTATTCAACGTAACGATTAGAAGAATACTCATTCTACCCGAAAACGTCATTACAAACCTGACAATTTCAAATTTTTCACCGTAAAATGTTCGTTTAATTTTCTGTGGTTTTTGGGGGTAAAACTCAAAATGTAACCGACCGAGCACCAACGGAGTCCCCATAAACCTTTTAGAAAAGTTATTGACTTTCGGAGCGTTCCTTCTATACGAAAAGTTGTTGAAAGGAAAAACAGAAAAAAATGAAACATCATATTAAAAACAATACGTTCTTCAGAATCTAAAAGATAGGATAATAATCCTACCACGGGTTTGTACACGTCGTTTTACTCACAATTATTATTATTATTATCCACGGACAATCAGAGGCGAGCATCTTGCAGAGCGAATTATCTGTATTGTGTTTGTTTGAAAAAAAGTGTTATTAATTGTTTAATGACTATCCGTTTTCAAAACACTCAACATTTTATGGAATCTATTAGATTTATTACTCACATGCGTAAATACACCGGCTAATATTGTTGAAGCTGTTTTAAATGGTTCTCATTGATATTTTTTTTTTTTTGTCTATTATTCAATCGTATGATAAAATACCGTACAGCAGTATACAACTTGTTTACACAATCAGATTACGTATGGTGAATAAATATTTGTTACATATTTTGTAAATAATTGTGTAACTCTAATAAAACGGTACATATTTTTATTACCTCGTAGCAATAAACTTATATGTTCTAAGTAGATGAAAATAGTAATAAAATGATCGTGTGGCTTATGGGTCTTAAATTCAAGCTCTTGTTTTTTATATCAAAAGTGTATAAAACAATATGTATAAAAGTAAACATAATTCTGTATAAAACGTCATCCCAAACACCGATCAATATCGGAATAATTACACGCGAGTCGCGTAGGATACGTTAAATCAGAAATAGGGACTATTGTTGCAGGTGTACGCAGCCCGACTTGAAAGTAGTCGATAATACAGTTTCGCCGAAAATTCCAAGTATGAAATACATGAGAATTCTTTCGAGTCGTAACTTGCGAGCTACACAAAATACGTTATTTTTTTGCTCCAGTTTCAATAAACAGCTTCAGCTTTAAAAAAAAAAAAATACACCTATATCATCGAAATGTAATAAAAGCGTTATAAAAACAATATATCGTATACTTGTAGAACGAAATAGACGAGTTACGACTGTTTAAAATTTAACGAAAATAAATAAATTTAAAATAAACGATGGTATATAGTATTTGATGGCTGCACGTAATGAATAAGTATATAAAAATATAATTGTTAATATGGTTATAATACCAGCTTTACTACAAGTACTATCTAAAAATTGTGCGTTTTAGTTTTTAAATATTTTAAATTCAACACCGTGCAAACGTGCAAAAAAGTAAGAATTCTAACATGCAACTTAGTACACTTTAGTGGAATGACCATAATTGATACCAGACACCAGTGAATTGTGTAACGCAAAAAGAGATATACAGAGTGATCATGACGCGTGTTTTTTTTTCTTTTAGGGAAATATTGAAAATTTAACCGTGTGTTATAATCGTAGTCTTACTCACTAAAAATTGTAATTTATTGGCATAAATTGTTATTATGTACACCAAGGCTTGGCATTCGCTCGTTAAAAGTTAAAATTAAGTTAAAAATTTAAGTTAATCGAATCATTTGATCGTATTTTTTCGTTAACTTTTGACTAAATAATAGTTAATTTTTTTAAAATTTAACCTTAAAGTTCATCTATGATGATTGGAATTTTTGTTTTTGATTCTTTAAAAACAAAAATAGAATATTATAAATATTTATATGAAGAAATATACGGGGCGTGACTAAACAAACTGGAATGTCAGCAAGATAACACTGCGCAAGAAATATGTGCCCCAGACTTGGAAAAAACAATATTTATCAATTATATTCATATTATATATTTTAATCCCATGCGCGGAATCGTTCGCGAATTCGACTTTTTGCTGAAATGCCTGTTATGATACCGGGTACAAAACCATATCGTTAATACGAACTATTATCATTATTTCAAGTTAAGTTAGTTTTTTTATTTCTTCTAGTTAACTTTTAATTTAATACATTTAAAAAATAAAATAAACTCTTAACTTGACTTTTTGTTTTTTTACGATTTACTTTAACTTAACGAGTTAAAAAAAGTTGCACAGACTTCATTGTTATTATCATCGTTGGTCATAAATATAGAATTATTGTTTCACGCAGTCGATATTATATTTTGTACGGACGTCATATTATAAACCGTGAGTTTCCAACGTTCTAATTTGGAAAACAAAAACATCTACAACTCTTCCGACGTCATCCGTAGTTTAACGTAACGATTCGAACAATATGTTTGACAGGGTCACGAACAAAAATAAATCAAACGATTAGATTAGAACGAACAGCTTTCGGAAAACATGACGTCGACTCGGGAAATCGAATCGCGTTCTCACCTTCGAGTTTTAACGACGCGTAAACACACAATGCAAACTTAGTAAATACTAAAATAGTATGCGATAAGTATATTATTAATAAAAAAATAATATAGGTACTTGCGATTATCGTTACACATTGATCACTGATTTTATTAAAAAAATATCGGAAAAAGCGTCAAGATGGAACTCATTAAAAAATCCGGAATTGCTCTGAAAAGTAGCCCGAGTAATTTGACGGAGTAGCGACTATGCTTCGGGTGGGTCACTGCTTTGTAATTTGTGACCCAATAAGTTTGGATTTCGGAAAACATTTTGACCGTTAATATCGGAGCAATTCATACATATGATAGTGACACAGACACAAATTAATAAAAAAAAAACACACGTATTTGTAAAATCAATAGGCTACCCTCAGAATCTGAAGCTGTACACAAGCCTAAAACCGATCTCGATTCCGAGTACAGTTTACCGTCAGTTCGTAAGGAGTTCAATACGTTTTGTGTACACGAACAAAATAATAATAATAACGATATTATGTTGAGCGTGAAATCTAGTTTTATATTACCGACAATGACTTTCGGTAGCACGCTGCACAAGTGTGAATCGTAGCTACAGAGAACCTGGTTGTTTTCGGGTGAAAACAAATGCGATGTATCGCTCGGAAAAAAGTAAACAATGAAAAACGCCTATTAAAATAAGAAAAAGACGATCAGTAGATTTCGAGCCTATGGAACGAGTAAAATCAAAACACTTCCGTCGTTAAAACAACGTAAACTATTTTCCCATAAAATTGATCAAAAGAATTTTTAAAAAAATCGATTACTTAAATCAAGAAAAACGGTTTTTTTTTGTTGATTTAATGATATTTTTTCCTTCGAAATAATTGCAGCGCTGAAACGTATTATACAGTATGCGATTAGTTCAATGAGATTCGTAATCGATTGTAATTAGTCGTTCCGTACACGAATCAATGCGATAAAAACTTTAAATTCAAGAAATGTATTTTTTTTGTGATGCTTCGGGGGCGCACCGTTATGAACGCGGGCGGCTCTGAGAGTGGATACGAACTTTTTGCGAATTCAGCCAGGACGGGTCGTCGATGATTTTTCTCGCGTTCTTCCTCTCGCAAAACGTTCGTTGTATTTTAACTATGACGCACAGAACAACAGCGGGTACGACCGGACAACACAGTGTTATACGGCCGATTTTAATTCGATTACAGGAATTATAATATAAGAAATATATATTATGAAATATACGACGGGTTACTAAAAAACATAATTTAAACGAAAACAACAGTACATTACACGGTACTGCGCGCGCGTAACAAACACGGAAACGCGGTCGAAAACGGAACGAGAGCGACGGGCCCCCACCGGTTCGACCGCACCGCGCGCGCGGGCACAGGGTGATCGTTTCGCGTATCGTTAGGACTCACAACATTTGTTTTGTTTTGTTTTGTTTTGACAAAACAACGAGAAAAAAAAAAAGCACTAAAAAATGTATAAAATAACAATTCGTACACATATGTGACATCTGACACAACGTTTTATCCAATTTTCGTTCTGAAAACCATTTCAAATTCCGAACTTTTACAAAATGATTGTGATTTTTTTTTTTTTGTAGAACCAACACTAAATTAAAGACGAAACACTGTTTTAACAAGATGGTTTTGCAAAAGTTCTCATAACTTTGTGACCGTTTAAAGTCGATCGTCACAGTTTCAACATTTCGATCGTTTTTAAAAATTATCTCGTAATAACTTAAAAGACACAACACGTCCAGAACCGTTTTCAGAATGAAAACTGGATAAGTGTAACACTATTTATTTATGCGGCGGTGACCGTATTTGCGCGAAAAAATCCGACCCTTTTGAATGAAAAAAAAAATAACTTTTTTGGAGTCGGTGCCCCCCTTTCAACAGGTCGGTTACGTCACGGCACACCGACTGCAAAAAATATTTATTTTATGCAATATCGGCTTTCTACAATAACGGCACATTGATAAGTAACTGACAGTAACAAGATTTATGAAAAACATTTCTATAATTCGCTCGAGACATATTGGCTCTGCTTATAGTGTGCCCGCCTCTAAGTAATTCAATCCTCTCGTGTTCGCACAGGAACCCAAAATCCAACTTATTTCGCGACGCAGATTGATAACGGAAAAACAATTGTCCCGATCTCGTTCGTAACTCGACCTGTGAAAATATCGAGTAGTTCGGATCGTTTTACAACACTATCAATGTTTCGAAATAATTTCATAATTTTTACGTATACATTACAGGAACAATATTCGTTTTTCCCGCTTGTGTTCCTGCGACGAAGTATGCGATTACCCTGTAAACGGACAAATAACACAATGTGTTTGCAACGCACACACCTCACCATTAACCGCGCGACACACAGAACACGTCAGTATCTTCCGACCATATTAATACGACTGCAATATTATTATTTTGGTAATATTATTTGAAAAATAAAATACAACACAACCTATATATTATATATATATAACATAACCTATATATATTAACATGTACCTATATATTTTAAAAAACTACTATGCCCAGAGTATTTGAATAATAAATAACGATGACTAAAAAAAAAAATAGTTTCGACCGTACTCGTAGGTCATTCAGGTCACATGAAATAATAAAGCGAAATGAATAATATTTGATTTCACGCATTGCTGTATTAATGCATATTCTATTAATGATATATATATATTATAGGCATTAGAGCGTAGGAAAATGGAGAAAACCCAAATGAATATGTATATATTATACGCAACATAATATTATTTCTAAAAGATTTACATTTTTTTTTAAAAAAAATTTTGAACCGTAACGAATTTTATTTTGCAGGTATATGCCATCAAATAGAGTTTCACAGTTTTAAAAAAAAAAATTTGGTTAACACTCACAAATTTACTAGGCCTACGCGTGTTTTTTTACATCATACAGACCATTACGATACGCTCGTTGCGCGGCATCCTCAAACGTTTTGATGACGTCCGCCGAAGAACCGATAAAATATAAAAAAAAATCCTTCGACGCGTAATATAAAATTAATGATTGTATTCCGATATGCAAAACGTGCACGTATTATTCAGTATCATCGATTTCACGTGTAATCAGTGCTCGTAGAGGAAAAAAAAAATAGTACATACGAACGCAGTTAAAACAAAATACGATTTTTATCGACGTGGCCGTACAAAATTAGAAATGTTTTTATGAAACAAGGTAGAGTCCCTTTAATCAAGCGCAGTGTATGTATAATATTATGAAATCAAATGGTTCATTAAAACCAGATTACACACTGCGTGCAGTTTTAAGGTATTATTCCGACAACTGTTGCGTCAATCTTCTTACCTGCAGGTTTTTATTCCTGTATTTCGTTTCATCGTTCTGACTCCATTATACCGACCGGTTGAAAATTCGTATCCTTTACGACGCGTATCGATATAGCGAGTAAATAAATGTCCGATAAATCCAAATCCGAACTGAATTGATAAAATCTACCGCCGAATAAGTGTCAATAACGTGCCGACCCGGCCTACCGTGTGCGTTTTTGGAAGTGCTTTTCGGGAAATTTTTCAAAACTGTGACACCAAAAAGTATGAAAAAGCGCACATAATATCGTAAAAACCGTACAAACAGTTAATTATTATTAAATAATTGCTGTAATACAAACCGCTTTTCGATTAAGATGCAACACAACGTACACGTCCGTTTCACACTAATAACTATATAATACACATTTTACGGCGCCACGCGCGCGATCCACTCGAAAAACGCACGCGGACAATCGTTGTTGCCGATACGTAGAAAAAAAAAATCCGTTCAAACGTCGTATCGTCGGCGCCGACCAGGTTCAGAGGTTTATGGTTTACATCCTCCCCTTATTTCAACCATTTACGCCTCCTGGAAGGCTCAGTTTCGAAAACGCTGTGAACGACATCGTTTCAATAAAATCTCGCCAAAAATACACTTTCACTATCGCTTTTTTTTTTGTATTAAACTGTTATGGCCAAACTAAAAGTTCGATTCTAATCACGCTTCGTGGTGTGTTGGTCACCGGTTCGGAAGCTCTTTTTTTTTTTGGTTTTCGGAGTAAAGAGCAAGCAAAATTTCGACAAGAGTACCACCGGTGTTTGTAGACCTTTCGTCACAGAGATACTGACTGTTTGAAAACCGGAGAGCTTCTACGCGGAAAGTTGTTGACGGGGAAAACAAACATCACCGTAAAAACCTCGGTGGAAACGATTACGACGCCCATCGGCATCGAAATATCATCGCGGGGAAAAGTTTTCGCGAACGAAAATATTAATATCACGATCGCGTAAAACGAGTTATTATACCGTGTAAAACGTGCGTGTACATAAGCTTACTTGTCGATCGTCCGCAGGCTCGAAGAGATCATTTATGTCAGCGTATACGGTTTGAACCGCAAATTCACGTTCTCAAACGTTCCGAAAAACGCGCACCGTCGCGAAGGAACGACGATGACGATAACGGTAATTGTTGTTATTACTGTTTTGCATTTTTCGATTTCTTAAAAGTTTTTTCTCGGTTAAATTCGCAGACATACAACACCTACCGCGTTGACTACTTGTTTCTCGGCGGCACAAAAAAGCGACAAAAAACAGAAGAGGTTAGGTACTTTTCGTCCGCTCGAGTTGCCGCCGTACACAACAGTTTTATTACTACCGCGCTTAACGACCTTACGGCTAACACTGTCGAGCCGAATAAATCGTGTCGCAATTATTATTATTCGTTCCGTCGCGCTGTTCGGGTATAAGATACGAGATATAGTGAACGGCGACGCGACGCCGTTCACGTCGGATCGGCAAACTGGGTTTGTTTTTTTTTATCGCCATACTATTAGTGCCCGTATTAGATACCGCTGTTATAGAATATTCCTGAAACCGACGTCGGATTATTTTGGTTTTGTCGTTTACGCGACGACGACGATCGATCAGAGTAGAAAAAACAAACAATACGCGCATTTCGATCCGGGTAGAAACTCTCGAAAACGGGGACGGCCAACGTTTACGCGCGCGTGTAAAGTACAAAAAAATTGTTATTTTCCAACGATTTTATTCGATCGTTCAGTTTTCTCGAGCAAACGGGTTTTAAGGGTAGTGCAACAACATTAGGTAGTGCCGTCTCAACAGCTGTGAAAAGGCCGACGACGCGTAAAATATCATACACTAACTCGTCGAGACAACGCTGAACGTCGATATTTAACGAGATAAAAAGATGCGACAAGAATTTCAGCGCACAACGTAACAACAACAATATTGTCTTTTGGAAAATTACCTGGCGACCGTGTTTCGTTACAGATCCCGTTTTCGCCTCGGGTTTTTATAATTTCGTAATATTTTTTTATTTACCGTTCCACACTGCAGTTAACGGTATTTTAACGCGATTGAAAAGCGAGTCGTCAGATTTTCGCTTTTCTACAATCGACTTACTGCATCCCTTCCAACGACGATAACAACGACAACTTAAGAACCGTACAGTTTTAGGTCACGTGCGCGCCGGTCTAAACGCACACGCGCGTAACACGTACGTCGCAATAAAATGCACCTTCGCCAGTTTAGAGTGGCGACGTGGCCGGATAATGTTGGGCAAGTTAATGAAGAAAAAAAAGAAATAACCGCGATAGGACATTCAATAGAATTCGGTTATAAAAGTTTGGCGATGATAAACAGACAAGTCAAAAGTTGAGGGCATAAAGCGAAATAAAACGAGTTAAAAAACAGTCGCCTGATTTGTTTTTTTTGCGATAAAGTGTATCTACAAGTCGTGAAAGTCCGTAATATTTTCAACTCGCGTAGTCGAGAACGTGCAATTATAAACGATCAAAATAAAAATAAGTCGAATTAAAATTAGTTTGTCGGTTGATAACGAAAAAGATAGAATGAAAACGGAGGGCTTTACGCGCGAGTGTTTTGTGCGTTCCCGAATAAAACACGTAAACTTTGCAACAACGCGATGATAAACTGTAAAAAGTTGAACAACGCGATAGCAAAAACAATTAACAAGTTAAGTTAAAAATTCAATTGTTTTATCATTTTTCGATTTAACTTTTTTACTAGTATACATATATGGTATGTGTACCGCGCGACCTTAACTAACGACAAAATCGAGTGATCGCCGCAAGAACACGACCGTAACGAGTGTTTCGAACGGATTAGTTTTCTAAAAAAACAAAAAATTGGTCCCGACGTCCAACATTTTGCCGGTGTACCTACCAAAAAAAAAAAACCGAATTACGTACTACCAGCTACTGCCTCGCGTTCAGAATCACATTCGTTTTAAAAAATATAAAAATTTGAAAAATAAAAAACCACGCATCATATTGTGTGAAATGTGCCGCGGCGGCCACGAGTGGTCGGTATACTTATCTCGGCGCAGACGGGCGATAAAAAACGTATACGTGCGCATTTACAGTTCACAGCAGTTTGAATTTCGTACACTCGAACGAATATAATATCACAAGCACACTATGTACGCAATTATTATAAATCGACGACGATAATCCACAAACGAACTGAAAAGTGTAAGTACCTATATATTTTTTGATAAGCGAGAGACTCTCGAGATCAGTGTCGGTATAATACTGTTGGATTTCTCTGTTTCGGCACGGCACCAGACAAAAGTGTACACGTCACGTCAGAAAGGATGTGGTCACAATCTGTAGGTCATCCCATTTTGTGTTTTTACGATTTTTGCAACTTTATAAAAACAAAAATCCGGGATCACTCCGGGTCACGTGGGTAGTTTTACGGTGTCCAGTGGGTTTTGGAACTTGTGGTTCGAACGCATTATCTGAAAGCGACGATAAATCATATCGCCTGCAAAAATACGATTCTGAGCGAACTCAGTCGTGTAGTATACGTCCTGGTAAAAACTGAATTTAACAATAAAAATGGTCCAAAAACTCCGAGAGTCGTATCAACGAAAAATATTAATTTAAATAGCGTGTGAAAAATGTATTGGCCTACCAATTACAACGGTGTCGGGGTTTCAGTTCAAATACTCGCCACGCCAGCGGACTTTTTATAGTAAGTATAAACTTGTGTGTTTTCGGACTATTAAAAAATCTAAAAATCTGTTCGGAATAAGATGTAATTTAAAGGCAAAATATCAACATATTTATGGTATTCAAAGTCAACGCTCTTTCTACACGAAAACACGTCATCCTGAAAATTTCATATTTTTTGCCGTAAAATTCTTGATTTTTTTGGGGTAAAACTTTCGAAAAGTAAACAAAATTCAAAAAAAAAAAAAACATCATCGTAAAACTCTGGAGACTCCCCCCCCCAAACATAATTTTTTTCAAAAAGATAAAATGCCCCTCAGATATTTATGTAAGTGATTTCTAAAAATAAAAGGTGAGGCCGACAACTTATCTTTTCTGTAGTGAATTGTTGATAGAAAAACTAAAAACAAAAAATATAATATCATTGTAAAAACAATACATTTTTTACTCCTAATCTGAAATTTTCCGTTATAGTTACAGGCATTGAGATTTAAAAAAAGGTAGTAGACGTAATGGGACTAGGAATATGACCGAGAACATAATAATTTATAAGTTTTATAAATTATACCTACTATATTTTATATCACGCTATTTTAAAATTTAGGAACCATTGAATATCTAGATCCTTTCGTACGCATTGTTACTTCATTTTTATTATGATTCTAAAAGGGTCACAATTATAAAAGGGTCAAATTTATCACGGTGCAGTAATCGAACTAGGCGCAATAGTTTATTTTATTCTAAATAGGTATGATTCTATTATTAAGCTCAAAACTGCAGTCAATTTAAAGCATCTTCACTCCTCGTAGCTGT
>CM029364.1:6781441-6804431 GCA_017140985.1 Hormaphis cornu | reverse complement strand
ATGTTTTCCATCATGAACAAGTACTCGCCGGTGGTCTTGGGCGTCTCGGGGGGCGTCCAGCCGCCGACCACCGTTCCCGAGGCGAACGACATTATTGAAGCTAAAAAAAAAAACATAAATAAAAAGAGAACGACTTAAAAAAGCACTAAAAATTATGAAATAACAGAACGAAAAAAAAAACATCGTTGAAAAACGATATTGTAGTCTTCTAGCGAAATTACTCGGTCTGTTATTTTTTTGAATTTCTTTTTAAAAAATTGAGGCGCGCTCACCGATAAAACTGGCCAATAAAGGTCGGTTTACGGGGACCTTTTTCAGCGACAGGAGCGGCTTCTTTTCCATTTGAGAGCCGTTCATTTCGAAAACCGGAAAAACTAGAACGAAAACAATAATAATATTATACGGCGTGTTTTTAATAAAAAAAAAAAAAAACATTAGCCATCAAATTTTTTCAAGTATCATCTTCTAATAACATTATAACGTAAGTTTGACTTTATAAATTAGAATAATTAGAACGCCAACTGTGCAAATATATATATATATATATTATGCGCGTAAATTATAAACAACGCGCGTATCAAATTCACTGTAAAATCATAAAATTCAAACCGTTAATTAATCATATTCTCGTACGAACTATCGTATTTCTTGTAAACGCACACCCGTACTAGAAATTCACGAACATCGTCTTCAAACAATTTTTCGCGACGAATTAAAAAATCTCAAATGTTAACAGCGTTGTATCGATTCAAAATATATTCGCGCCAGCAAAAATGGTATTAACACGCCGATTAGGTAAAAATGCTTCTCTAAAACGTACAAAAACAATGATCTTATACTTACGGAGCGATTAATATTTAGTCCAACGTAAAAAAAAAAAAAAAAATTACATTTCACGAATTCTCTCAAACGTCAACATTGAACACAGAACAATCATATTGAATTACTTGAAGTATAATATTCGAAAGCAACTGTTTTAAATGTTCAGAATTCAAAAAACTTCTTTAAAATTTTCTCTCGAGTACATTTATTATTGTATGCTGATCGTATACGACATTCTTAATGGTCTTGTTACATACGAGTAATGCGTGTAATATTATATAGATAAAAATTACTTTGACGTTTTGAAAAAGCTAAACAATGAACAAATTACAATTTTTAAAATTTATAGTAAATTTCGTCTAGCATTCTCTATAGTATTCAAGCCGTTTGGGCGTTGACTCTTTAAAAGTTGAGTTGATTCCGTTGGTTAACTCGTCATCAACTCGTTCAATTTTTTTTTTCAATTCAACGCGTTAACTTCAAGTTAATCTATAATGATTTAAAAAAAAAAAAAAGTGTTCCAAAGAGAATGCGAAAAAAAATTTTGAAGCAGACGAGGAAATGTATCACGTACCTAAACCGGCGTGAATACGAAATATTACGTCTATTTAGAGTCAAGTAAAAAGTATTTTTTTTTTTCCCGCAACTCTTAATTTAATAAATTTAAAAATTGATGTTTCGTTGTTTTTTTTCGATCGATTTACGAGTCTAACGAGTGAAAAATATTTGTTAACTTGCCCAGCCGCCTATACGAGTTGTTTTCTACTGTTCTGTTCGGTTTCACGATCTCTTTGCTCGAAGCTCCGGACGCGCACTGAACTCGCAAACGACATTGCGACGGTCCGTTTCACCGGCGGTTTTTAAAAAACAGGTTTATGTTATTTATGTACACGCATCGTGGCACACATTAAGTATAACGAGTGTGTTACGCAACGTTGCGCGATCGTCAAAACAACAACAATACGACGCGTTGAGTGTCTAAAAGTTTGGTTTTTCTTTTGCCTCCTAGAACCAAGTTTTCCGGATGGGTCGAGAGTGATCCTTTTTCCGCCAAAAACTCTACAAAAGGTACGATTCCCGTTTTCGCCAAATTCGGTACCCATGTGTGTTTAACATCTGCAAAATACCAAGAATGTATCCAGTTAAATCCAATTACGATGCGCCCAGAGTCGTTACCAGACGTTGTGTCCTTAACTCTACTTTTGTTAAGTGTTAGCGTCATCAAATTAACCAATCGTCCGTAATGCCCGGCCACTTCAATCCACCACTTGTTTTCCAACCATATCGTGGTTTTAGACACCGTATTGATTCGATAGTAAGTTCATAAATTTCAACTCGGTTTGTTTTCAAACGATTGTCTTGAAATAACGATAGGTAATGTAAAACAGTAAATATAACAAAAAACAAGTCCTTGATTTTACCAATGTTCGACAGCTTACTTATTATTCGCGAATGGCAAAACTCCAAAGAGGAGCCACTTCGTCCCTTAAAATCCGCCCCCGAGCTGCTTAGTGTCCCTCCCTTAGGTACGTATACTAAGATCGCACGCATATGACGCTCTATCTGGGCAGCTGTAATTCTCGGGTAAAATTGTACCTTGGCGGAAACGGAAATCGTGTCTTTTCGTGATTTTGGCAGAAACGACCATCGCGGCCCCTTTTCGCGCGGCGTTTGATGGATTTCCGAACCCAGACGGTGGTTATTTTCGTTCGCGTTTCGAGTAGTTTACGAAAACCGAAAAAAATTTAGCGCCAAACTGCTTGAAATCCTCTTGTCCGCGATCATTTTTTCTGGTAGAACCGCAGCGTTCATTATCGTGTGTACATACGAACGTGCAGTGCGAGATCCATAAAAAAAAAGTCAGACGAATGGCGTACCTCGGTTGAGACAACAGTTTTTATTATTATTTTTTTTGTTTTGCGCCAAAAAAGAGGCGAATATTAATTCGAATATGACTTGAAATTTTCACACATCGTTCGATGTGATTACAAATACGCGTTTTTGACATAATAATAGTTATTGAAATATTACACGGCACGTTGTTAGAATGGATTAATCTCTCTAAAATTTCGCTACAAAACCGACGGACTTGGAAGGAAAAAATGACTGATTATAATACACGATAAATAGTCTACGAACGAAAAAAAAAATGTCTGAATTTGTTCAAATATACTATAGATTCATCATCAAACATATATAGTCCTCGCCGTTTGTTTAAAATTAGCATGTATACAAAATATATTCGTGTTTTACTCATTTAATTAATGTGTGTCACCTATACAGGCCTCGTCACACGAAAAGTGGGAACTGTAAATGTATCTGTGTTACGTAATTATTGTTTTTAAATAATTTCAATAAAACAATAATTAGACGAAAAAAATGGTAGGCAATTACCCGAGTAAAAGAGTAATTTTATCACTTTTGTTACACTATATATCATAAAACATTGTGTGATAAAACAACTTGTAGCTGTTTAGTGTTCTACGTATATTATTTTTAATTTTTAAACTAATCTTATGAAATAAAAACTTTAATATAGTGTACACAAAGGTCGTAACAACAGTTGTGGAATACCTACAATGAGTATTAAATAATAGTAAGTATTTGACACGAAATTTTCAAAAACGCACCAAGACATGGGCAATAACAATAGCGGTTGACATTTTTACTTTGATAGAGTTCAGTCGGTTGAATACTATATACTTACTATATTAGTTCGTCCGTAATGTTTTAAAGTTCGTTTAACTTTTGAGCTCATCGTTTATGTTAAACGTACGAATCGTATTAGAGTTTCTAAAATGTGAGTTGAAAATTAAAATACAGCTAAATAACGTTGTTTTGTTATCGACCGATTATAGTTTGTTATAGTTGTCGACCTGTATAGTCTCGTTACAAAAACAACTGTTCGTGTCGATAATAGAACAGTGATAGTAAAGTTAAGTAGTTAGCATTTTTTTTTTTGATTATTTTACTTACCCATCCGCTGGTGGAAATCGTATCGTACAACACAATACACCAGCTCGAAAAGACCTACGGCCTAATGAACATTTTTGTTTTTTTTTAAATAAAGTTGAACATTTTAACGCAATAATAATTTTGAGAACGTAATACGAGTAAGTACGCAAAAACTACGTATCACTTGACTCAACTGATCGCGCGAAGCGTGTTACACTGTGCGTGTAAAACGCGTTATCAAAACGCATAAACAATATTATTATAACGAGTTATCGGGTCATCGTACAGTATAGAACCGTCATAACGATATAATAATTACGTTATTTACGATAAACGGTGCTGAAAATTAAACCTTGTAAACTTTAACTGCCACTCTATCTAAATTCCAATTACATATATACGTACAGTATCGAACGCATTTGTACGCTATACGCGAGAAGCAGCTCCAGTGCTCAGAATGAGGGAGCTTAGAGGTCATGTTCCGTTCTAGTTTTTGTTTAGCGAACCAGTGATTATTAAATAATCCGTTAGCTGTTTCCTCCTGTACGCGTGTTATCGTGTGGAATATGACCGATAAATATAAGAAAGTAGTAAATGTAAAAAAAAAAAAACCTTATCTTCTGTTTTACTGTTTTAAATTTATACTTCTTCTTCTTTCGCGTCGTTCAGATCATCCAAAAAGCCACCGCTTTGTCATTTGCCGGGTGGAAGTCGTTTTTATCACAAACGGTTATTATTTGAGGGCATCGTATAAAAGTTAGCCGATCGTTTGTGTTTCGCCACATGTGCATTCGGCAGTGTCTCATCGTTCATTTCTCAAGTATGGCTTTGCGTCGTACGACTCCTGTTCTTAAGCGATTCGCGAGGAATCCCCCATCTCCATGTTTTTTTTCCCTTTAGGTAGCTTTTCTTTTTTTGCGGTGTTTCGTTCTCTCTCTCTTTCCACCTCTTTTCGTGGCGAGTTCTTTATTGGTCGGATCGCATAGCGAAGAAACTTTTTCCATTCATACTTATTTCGTGAAATGAAAAAAGGACAAAGGCATAAGGAAACTACGATTTGCTAGATTTAACGATACTGCGTTTACGTGTAAAAACAAATATTGTGGAGCGTTTTATAGAATTCTAAGCTGGAATGCCGGTGTATGGGTTTTTATTTTCGTCAAAAATTTCACTCGCCACGTCTGCGAACCAGACCATCGACACAGTTGGTATCGAAAATATTTCGTTTAGATTATAATATATGCGTAGTACACAGACAAGTGTCACACGGTTTTGGACGGAGTCGGCCGAGGGAGGTTCGGCCCATAGACATAATAATGTATTGTATGACGGACCGCGCACCGAATCCAACGTGTATTCTCTTGAAACGCTCGGACACGTGCGAGAGAGAAAGATCCCAGAAACGCCACCGGCACAATTTATTACTTTATTTATTAGGTTGGGTGTATTTTATAAACACACGGGAATTTTTTACCTTTTTTTTTTTATGTGGTTATATTTGTGACACTAACGCATATTGTATCTTTCTCTTTCACACGTAATATTATAATATTATCGTCGCTGTTTGTGAATTATTTCGCATCTTTGATCGAACTGCAGCGCCGCAATTAGCTGGACGCTAGAGGTCCGAACGTTCCAATGTTTATAGGAAGCCCTTTGAAAAAAAATAAAATAAAGGACCCGAAATTCGAATGGCACCCGGGGTCCCTCTCTCGTCTCCAGTTGCGGCCCTGGATTTAAGTGCGTCCTTCTGTATGCGCGGCCCATTATAGTATAGTGTATTATGCTATTCGACGTCGTCCGTTCAGCCGTCCATCAGGTCGATGCGGATCTGCTCGCGGCTCCTGTTGTTCGTCTCGGGCACGAACAGAGCGACGAACACGAGGCCGACGGCTGAGAACGCGGCGAACGCGGACCACAGCTGCACCGGGTACTGTTCGACGAGCGTTTTGAACGTCTTCATGATGACGAACGACAGGGACCACGAGAAGGACGCGATCCTCGACTGGACGCGGCCGGCGCCGTACTCGGCCGGCACCAGCTCGGTGGCCATGAACCACGGGACGGGTCCCAGGCCGGCGCGGAAACCGAAGACGAAAATGCAGAGGATGAACAGTATCGACACCTTCCACGCCGAGTCCTCCAGAGATCCTGCGGCGAAGAGATTAAAGTAAAATTTCTATACGCGGCTAAAGGGTAAGTCAGGAGTATACACGCGGTTCGGAGTGTCGGGCGGTCGACGGCCGGAGAACAGTGAGATGAGAACACGTTTAGACGGATTAACTGTGGAGGAGTAACAAGAGAGGATAGAACGAGGAACGAACATGCGAGAGGTTCAGTGCGGCGGACATGCGGTCGGAGAGAATAGACCATGAGTGGTTTGGACGAGGAGAGATGGGAAACTGAAGCGGTGGCGGCGGTGATGAAAACGAACGTTGGAGGAAAACAAAGTTGGGAAGATCGAAGAGAAGTGATGGATGGAAACAGTTGAAAACGAAGACACGAGGTCTGTTGGCGCGTGCAGCGTAGGGGATGATCGTGACAAGCGGAGGGATAGGGCAGTGGTCGGGAGTAGAGAGGCGGCGAAGTGGATGGAAACCGTCCAGATAACAAACTCGTCCGTCTTTATGTGTACAATAATAATATGGTGTTCGAAGTGTTTTGAGACATTTCACTTAGCGTTGAAGTAACAAAATTGCCAACGACAGTGTGCCAAGCGGTACAATGTGTATAGAGCAGGGTTGTCCAACTGGCGGCCCGCGGGCCGCATCCGGCCCGCGATGCTATTAACTGTGGCCCGCGTAAGGTTTATACTTATACAATGTCAATTAGTGTATGGCCCGCAACCAGATCAGAGGTTTAAGTTTTGGCCCTTGAGGCCTTGCAAGTTGGACACCCCTGGTATAGAGAATGTACGTTCGAAAGTCACACACACTTCTGACTACAGAACTTAAACCAGCGAGAAATTTCTAAATAATTTTTACGGCCATCGTTTATATTTAATTCCTCCTTATTGTATACCCGCCCGAATCAGAGACCCGTTTTTTTTTTCATCATGAAACATTTCGAAATTTTATAGGTACGTGAAATTTTCAAAACACCGCATAATACACAAGCACACACACACCTCTGACCAACAAACTGAAATAGACGATCAAAAGCGTCAGGCACACGGTGACGACCGACGACGAGACCAACAGCAACGTCCTGCGTCCCACCCGGTCGATCAACAAGAACGCCAATCCGGACGCGGCCAGCTGGAACGTGCCGACGATTATGCACGACACGTTCGAGTGGAACGCCGCTCCGGACATGTTGAACAGCGTCACCGAGTACTGGACGACTCCGCCGGCGCCGGACAGCCGCTGGGCGAGTACCAGCGCGACGGATATGGTCCACACTTTTGCGAAAAATCTCCTGAAACCGTACACGATCGATCGGATGTAATAATAAACGTGACATAATATTAATATATATTATATTTTACGCAATACGCCCCCCCATCAAGGCTGGCCGGGTTGTTTACCCTTAAGTACGGATTAACGTTTGAAGTCGGACACGTTAAAGTAGCATAAACATAACGGTTTTAATAATAACGGACGAAAAATACACGCTGTCGACATTAAATATTAACGAACGCCTTGTGTGATAATCATACGACGTGTCACTTATGTTCTCGAAGCGAACGAAATGAAATCATATCCCGCGAAATGTGGCCTCGACAAGACGGGTTAAAAATACTATTGTTTTTGCGCTTTTACCTATGCGCCGACAATGTCTCGCCGACTGAATTCTACAGCGCGGATTACGTCTAAAACCCTTCAGCTTTTGTTGTTCGCGCGCGCAAACAAAAAACTTGACGACGCAGTGTGCGATTTCGCATTTTCGAAAATCGATTTGTAAATTAATAAAATAAAAAATTCTATCGACAGCCGTTTGGGACGATTTCGGTGACCTAACCTAACTCGCTGATGGAACTCGCCGGACATGTTTATTGAAACGTCAAACAGAGAGACGAACCTTTCTACGAAATAACCGGCGAATTACCTAATATTTAAACACTACTTATATGTATTCAGAGTTTATAAATACGTACACATTTCGTACGATTTAAAATCATTTTCGTGTTAAAATCGGTAGTTAACAATCATGAAATACGCACCATCCCTTCAATGTGTGTAAAAAAGAAAAAAAGCGTTTTATTTTATTGTAATAGCTGGTAGACGATACTTTGCCTGTGGCACTTTTCTTTTTTTCAATACCTTACCCCATTAGTGTAACGAAAAACTTAAAATGTGTATAAGCTTTAAAAATTGTAAGACATTGTATGACGTTTTGTACTTGAAAAAAAAAAAATAAAGTTCTCCTCGTTTAAAAAAAAAAAAATGATTTATCCATCATAACATAATTAAGAACAAAATGGTTCAGCTACGACAACAGTATATTTTCACTCTGAAAGTTTTATTACTTGTCTTTGGCAATTGATTTTCCGTCACTTCCCGAATGCGATTTTATGTCATGATTCAGTTGATTTCCTTCTATTCGGTCGAACTTGTTGTTGACGTTGAATCGTTTTCCCCGAAACCATCTAACATGTACAATAAAAATATAAATTTTTATCTCACAATTTCAGATCTATGACAGTCGGGACTGTGATATTTAGTGTGGTAAACATTTTTTTTTTTTTTTTTGTCAAACAATTATTTTAAGTACCTAACACATAACTTACATACTTATATGTACTGCATTGGCTTTATGAGAAACTCATATTGGGGTTAGCCCTCGAAACTGAGTCTTCGTCAAACGTATTAACGTTCCGAGCAACAACAATACGCTCTCGTGAATAAAAATTTGAAAGGGCCCGACTATGGTTTTAGCTCAGCCCCCAAAATGTTTGGGTCCATTATAGTTACAACTTACACTGTTGATTAATAATATATGGATTTGCGAAGTGACACTTGATAAAATTATTTTTGGCCATTTCAATAAGATTTTTAAACTACGAAAACGGCTGAGCTAACCCACTCATATGCGTACAACTCAATTTGTCCGTCTAAAAACAGTAGTATCTTCTCCGTCTTTTAAGATGTCGAAAATAAATCGATAACTGTTTTTTTTGAATATTATTGTTTTTCATTGACCATCAAAATGGACTAACTTTACAAAAAGCTTTTGTTGCGAATTTATATCTGTTGGTACACGTTTTTTTTATTCTTTTTTTTTGCTGTATCCATACCGACTGACTTTTGAAGACGCGTTTTGTCGATTTTTTTTCTACGGAGTCAACATACTCGTAAACATATCTAACTAAGGCCGGGCATTGACTCGTTAAAAGTATCCGGGACTAAGTTAAAAAGTCAAGTAAATTTTAATTAAAAATTTTTTTTTTTTTCAATTTAACGTGTTGTAACTTTAATGACTTTAAATTTAATGTCTGTAACAATTAAAATTTTTTTTTTTTAACTCTTGAAAGAAAGTAAGAAAAAAACGGAAAACGATTTTTTTTTTGAAGCGGCGGAGGAACTGTCGTACTTACTAGGTTAAGTAGAAGTAATTGAGTTTTTTTCGGTAGTTAACTTTTATTAATTTAACAGCGATTTTAAAAAATCAACTCTCGACTCAAGTCGTTTTTTCCAATCGACGAGTCAAAAAAAAGAACGTATCGTGTTGACTAGCCCGGCCCTGAACGTAATATCGTTGTTACGATACGGTACCCACCTCAGTTCGGCGGCCGCCAGCTCGCGCCGACCACTCTTGTACAGGTGGACAGGCGACTCGGGCATGTACGAGAACAGCGGGACGAACGCGAGCGGCACGGCGATGCAGGCGATGCAGAAATGCCGCAGTCCGACCAGCACCGTTCTGGCCACGTACGCGTACAGTATGCCGGCGCACAGCATGAAGTCCAGGAACACACCAGTGCGGCCCCGCAGAACGTCCGACGACACGTCGCTACAGTACAGCGGCACGACCACGGTGGTCGCGCCCAGCGACAATCCGCACATGAACCGACCCAAACACTGCATCCACAGCTGTTTTTGTACGAAATACAATGATTTGTTATTTTCCGATTTCCACCGACACGAAACTTGACCGATTGTAAATGTATTCAGCGGTTTAAAAAACGAACTATTACGTCTGTATACCCCGCGAAACGGGAGGGACCTCGGTACTTGAAAGTTCAAACTCAATACTACATCCAGCCGGCCAGACGTAGAGAACCAGTATGGCAATGGTCTACAGAAACGGTTTCAATTTCAGCACCTTTCGCGCGCCTGTACAGTAGGAACTGCAAAAGCAGTCTTTCGGTCCTCTACTACACCGCTCGTTTGGACGGCCGCACAACGTTTTCCATAAAAAATTTTAAACGCTGTCGGGTACGAGATTAAAAAGTTTCTATTGTTTTCTACGACCGGCCGAAACACGCATACCTATATTTTGTTTCGATCGCTTGTACACAGGGGGGATCCGCCGATTTTATTTTATATCGATGTACTCACGCTGTCCAGATACACCATACAGACGATCCATCCGGAGGTCATGGGCAACGCCAGCCACAACAGGAGCGTCTTGGGCCCGTACCTCTGGGACAGTCGGCCCGCGGGCAGCGCCCCGATCAGTGCGCCGATCACGTACACGGACACGATCCACGATTCCTGTTCCTCGGTCCACGGCCGCTCCAGATCGGTGTCGTCCGTGACGCGCCCGTGTCGGTTCTTGCTTGGCGTCCATCCGGCGATCACCGTGCCGGACGACAGCGACATCAACGAGGCTGTGTCGGGAGAACGGCGCGGCCGCAAAAAAAAAAAAAATAAATAAACAAGTAAAATCGATTAAAAATAATTGTTCTCGAAAATACGAGCGAGCTCGGTCGTCTGGTAAAAACAGATTTAACATTGATTTTGTCGAATCTGTATCTCTCCTATTTTAGTATTCTGTAAAAGTTTCAGCTTCTCTATTTTGGGTGTTACGATCAAAAACGTCTGTTTCGACGTGTGCGCTCCCCGTAAGGAATACACGGCCGCCCGGAATGACGAGTTTTACGACAAACTAACAACGTGAAATCGGCTGTAAACCGAAATCGTGTGAAACTGTCTTGTTTAGAAGTCTCGAGACTTAAACGTAAAAACTAGAGATTTTATGGAACAATAAACTGCGTAAAATTCAAAAATTTCAAAGTTCCGTAACTCCCTTAAAAATGATCGAAATCGATTGATACATCAACAGTAAGCTCGTTAAACCCTTCTTAATGATATATATATAAATTTCAAGTCGAACGGAGCAATTTTGAAACCGTTTTCAAAAAACGCTCCAAACAAAGTACACCATTTCGGATCAATTATCTATTTTTTGAGGTATCATACGTTGAAATTGGAGCAGTTTTTCTACTAGAAAAAGTGTCCACAGAAGAAAAAAAAAACATCACTGTAAACGCTCAGAATCTAAAACACGGTATATAATTATACGTGAATGTTATACAGGTTGACCGTGATTAAAATCGTAACTATATTTAGTCGATACCATAAGAAAACTTAACGAGATTGTTTTGGGACAAAAGTAGTTTCAAACTAACAACAGTTTGATCTACATACAAATTATCAGTTTTAAAGTTGAGATTTTAAAAAATTGAGACCTGTAAACGTGAAACAATTACTATCTGAAAGTACGCGATAATGTAAAAATTAAAAAATTAATACTTCTATTAAAAATTATACTTCTATTTTTTTTTTTTCAATTTTATGTCTTAAATTCCTCAAAGTTCCCATTTAGCTCCGTTACTTTTCCAATATTTATCAACGATTTAAAATTGATTATTGTTCAAACGGATTATTATTTGCTCACTATATTCAATTGTTGTATTTATGACTTTCCTACA
Organism: Hormaphis cornu; assembly: GCA_017140985.1. Taxonomy (NCBI): domain Eukaryota; kingdom Metazoa; phylum Arthropoda; class Insecta; order Hemiptera; family Hormaphididae; genus Hormaphis; species Hormaphis cornu. The sequence goes on along the minus strand of CM029364.1, from coordinate 6,792,778 downwards.
TGATTCCGAGCAGTTCTAAACGCGATACTTGTACTCGAGAAAATGAAAATAATTTTGCTTTAATTAATATTGATAAATGTAATAATAATGATACTTATTCGAGATCTAAATGCGATTATTATTTTCATTGATCAATAAAATATATGCTATATTTCTCTTAGTAAACGAAATTATAAAAATTATCTTGGAATCATCTTTGACTCTTCTCTTGTTTTTTTAATTTACACATTGCGAGTATCACCAAAAATGTTTACCTATCCTTAGGTTTCACAACTCGAAATTGTAAAAGTTTCACTAATACTGTTATCTAAAAAATATGTTTAATTGTTCTTGCGTTCGGTCAAAATTGGAATATCAGTTGTAACCCTACGACACTGGAAACTTTGTATGTTTTAATTTATAAGTCGGAAGAAAAGTATTGTTTGTCCAATAAGTAATGTAGATTCAATTATAACGATTTCAAAATTGTTCGTTTAAAAAAAAAAAAAAAAACGTAAAAATAGATTAGGAATTATTTCTATTGATTGACTTAAGTCGTGTTCTTTGTACTAATAACAATGTTACCTTTTCTTTTTGTGTTTATCGTATAAAATATTCATACCAACATTTAATTTCTATGTATTTTGATATAATAAAATGAAATCTGATGATTAAGTAGTAAAGTACCTATCTATTTTGTCGGGTCAAAGTCAACATTTTATCATTTTTGAAAATTCCAACTTATAACATTGCGAAAACTTGTTAATTCCGTAGATGTATACACGAACTAGATTACCGATTTCTCTAATTTAAAAGCTGTGTATAAAACAAATTTAAAAAATTGTTCCTACTAATATATGTGTATAGTAAATATTATCTACTGACTACATACGCATTTGTGTTAGTTAGTTGATGCGCACAAATTTCATTTCAACACGTCTATTCGGCAGCAATTTAATGTCTATTTATTTTGTAAACCACTCAATATTATGTAACACGAGTTTTTTTTTACCCAGAGTGATTTTATGATAACACTACAGTTATAGTTTTACCAGTGAGTTATGGCACAAAGGCCACAAACTACAATCTATAATCGAGAATATTAGAGAATATTATTAATATAATATTAATATTAGCAGAAGAATATTAACCATTCCTACAAGCAAACATGTTGTACACTGGTTTGACTACGATTAATTTTTACACGTACGGCATAAACCCGTTGATTGGCAGTGAACATCTGACATTAGTTTTCTTTAATTGTGTGTGTTACTATAATATTGCGTAACTGAAACTGCTCTAGATTCAACATCTTTGCAAACGCGTTATATTGAGGGCTAGCATTATCCTATTTAAATGCCAAAGATAGTATTATTACGATGTATAATTGTATAATTGTATAATTGTAGTTTTAACATTTCAAATGATATCATTTTATTCAGTTATACAATAGTGATTGCGCCGTGTGTAGGAGAAACGACAGTTAGATTAATCATCAAAAAATGCGAGTTACATATATAGTCAATAACGTATTATGTAGTTACGAAAAATGAAACGAATGGTGCAAAAAAAAAATCACCGAATTCAAAATTTGAAAAAAAAAAAAAAAGTATTAAAACAATACGTCTGCTATACCAATAATACCTAAACGTGATTTGTAAAATGCAATCATTATTATTATGTTTTAACTTTTGTGTGCACAATATTACTCGAAAATTGACCACAAAATCACTTATATTGTTCGTGACGAAGGTTGACGATAGTATTTTCAACAATATTACGTCGTGTATTTTGTACGCCTTCGATTACCTACTTACCAAGAAAGCTGGCTAAAATTTGTCTTCGATTAGATCTGGCATCCGCCGATTTTATCTCGCCAATAAGTCTTTCATTTTCTCTGTTAGCTCGTTTGTCTACAATCCAATTCATGTGCGAAAGCGTTTTCAATCGGCTGCAGCGTAGGTATATATATTAAATATATCGTACACTTTTGTCTGCAACAAGCCATACGTAATTATTTATAACAGTGAACACAGAACGTTTAATGCTTATACGACGATAGCAATGTTAGGTATAGTTAGGTTGTTATTTTTGGGAAAAAAAAGTTGTCAGAAGCACCGAATGCGCGCAGATTTCTAACCGAGACGGTTCACAATCCTTCTATCTTCGTAAAAGTATTAGTTCAAATGATACGAGTATATAAATGATATATTAAATATAATATAAATAAAATAATATAAATGATTCTAAAAAAACTTACATGAAAACCTCCATGTTTGGAGCGTTTACTTGAAAATGTTCACGTTAAATGCGATAAAAAAAAAAAAATAAAACAGATTCACCTACGTTCACGTTCGTTTGGTCGCTCATGAAAATTGTTTCAATTTAAATTTAATAATTCATTTACAGTCAGTATAAAAGAGAATCGTTATACAATTGATCATTAATTATTTTTGTGCATTATAACTCGTTATCGTTGTATATTACGTTAAATTAATGTTATTATCATAAAATATTATATTTGACTTTCATAACGCAATAAAAAACTAAATTTAGATTTTAGAGTAGGTATACAAATTGTTAACACAAAAATAATATAAAACTATTATAATATTATATTTACGTTGTTTCATATTATTTTTATATTATATTATATCAGAATATTAGTATATCTGTTACGTTTTTCAGTTTAGAAACATTTAACTTGTAAATCAAACTTTTTTTGAAACGGATATAGATTTTATTTTTAACATTTTGGTTCTACTTGTAGGTACTTAGAATCTTATAATTTAAAAACGTGCCGGATATTTAAAATTCTACCCATAATGTGAACGTTAACTGTAGTTTTAAAACAAAATATAAAAAATGAACTGATAATTTTCTAACTAATTAAGACATGTTGAGTTTGACCACTTCTACTCGAAACTGTATAATTATATTTTCCAAGCAACTGGTGTGCTCTTTGTGTACTCTGTCTTTGGGTATACATTTTTAGTGTATACAAATTTATATAATGAATCATAAACTTCATTTATGGTTTTTGCTATACAAAAATTTAAACTACTTACGCGTACAAACAATTATTTCAAGAAAACAATTTGGGTTAGATTTGAGTTGTAAATGTATTATACTTAATGCACTATTATTTAGTGAAATATTTCTTTTATAACAACTTCCAAAAATATTAAGAAAGATATTATTAAGAAGATATTATTTACTATATGAAATACCTAGCTGTAAAACAATGTAACAAAGTGCTACAAATGACGAATGTTACAACGATTAATTTGTAAGTTGAAATAATTTTTTTCTCTAGGTAAAAATGTATTTCACAAGCAACAAATATAATATAAATACCTTTTTAATGTAAATTATTTCCCTTTAGAGACTTCTTTTTCAAACGGGTTCCTTCTCTGGTGTTCGAGTTGATCAAAGTAGAACGGACTAACCGCGAGTAAAATAATAAGAATGGTAGGTACTTTTATATCAATTATTAATTATATAATACGGTTCAGGATACAACCATACATCAATCGATTACTGTTGAAATGGACACCGCACGTGGTACAAAAGTAAAAAAAAAAAAAGGACTGAAAGATTTTTAAAAACAGTTTTTATTCTAAAAATCTGACCCGTTTTGCTCGTTGTTTACCGCGTGTAGTCTCGTAGATTATCACGCGAGCACTGAAGCGATCGCGGCGAGAATGATTACCACGCGGAAATGCTGCAGTGAAAAGTGTTTCGGTCGGCTTGTGCGTTATACGTCCAGCAAATTCTAAGTTGGAATATATGCAAAAAGTTTTATGCAACCTAACCCGACCTGTTTTGCGCAACAGTCAGCAACCCTTGGTTCGAGCAGATTTATTTTGGTTACAAAATAATATAAATATAACAATAGAAACAATAATTTGATTTATAGGACGTAGGCAAATAACAATATTACACGTTTTTCTCCGTTATATATGTAGGTAAGTGTAATTAAACTCTTATACTATAATCTACTTGTTTAGCTATTTGCGATTCGTCTTAATAAGGCTGTATACCAGATATCTATTTCCTATATATTATATCTTATAGCAATAATATGTAGGCGGCTTAGAATTTTTGAAAATGTAGAAAATCATTAGATGACGAGTAAAATGATAAAGTGATAAAAGTTTTTGAGCTAACACTAATTGTTGAATTTTTTAAAGTATTGAAAATTTTCATAACAATGACAATGTAGTTTTCATCCAGTATGATATTTGATATAGTAGTTCTTGGACACAAAACATTTATAAGTGATTGGAATAGATTGTTCGATAGTAAAAGATCGATTGTTTTGTTTTCATTGCATGTACTTTTTGGTGTTAAAGTTCTCAAGAGCAAAAGGCAAAAGGATGGATTTTCGACACGGTCAAGAGTCACTTCTGCTATCCTAGTTCTCGAGTGTTCAGATGCACACATTGACGTTACATTGAACTTAGAACGACACATTTACCAGTATTTACCAACGATTTGAGAAAAAGAAAATCGAAAAGAAAAAAAAACAGAAAACCGAGAAAACCCGATTGTAGTTTAACCCGATCTGTAATGTATGAATTTGATTTTAAAATTCCGCACAACTCGGCAGTTTGTGATTTGTCGGGTGTATTAGTTGTTTATAACGTTTGGCATTTGGCTTAAATTATGCGTTAGTCGTAGGTGCGTTAAAAAAAAAAAAAACCCCAATCTGATATTAATTACGACAACATTTAGGTACCGAAAAAAATAATTTGGAATAAACCTAAAATTAAACTGGATTATACACGGTTATCTTCTACATTTTATCGACAGTAAAAAATTTTTCACTCGTCGTGCAGTTGTGTTAGTGTAATTTCTATTCCTGCTATTCGTAAACAATTATAATATGTATTTAGTCGTCATGGGATGTGAAAAAAAAAACGTCGTTGTATTTTCCTGTGCAGAATAATAATTATTCTTCTTGTCAATTACGAGCGCTTGGCAACTTTGTAATTAATCGTGTGCTCCTTGCCTATCCGGTTAATTATACGGTCGATTAATTAGGGGCTGCAAAATTATTACATAACTATGACTGTGGTAATAAACTGTTTTTAACTTTCCATAATTTTGATATTTATAATAAAGGGAGGTAATCAACGATCCAGACGTAGGAAAAGCGTTATTTTATTTAGTTATTTAGTCGATTGGGTGGGTGACTGATTTGCAAGGCTGCATGGCATGTTGACTCGATAAAGTTAAGTTAAAGAGTTTAGTTAATTTTATTTAAACTCGTTAACTTATTTTTTTGTTAACTTTTAATTTAATAAGTCAAGTTTTTTTTTTAATTTAACGAGTTTACTTTAATAGTTAACCTGTAATAATAAAATAATTAAAAAAATATATTACTAAGAAGAAAATTTCAAAATGAAATGTTTGAAGCGGTGGAATTGTGAAATATACTAAGTACAAAACCGTGTGATTTGAAAATCTGAAATATTCTTTTCTACTAAACTAAAATAATTAAAAATTAACTTGCCCAGCCTTGTTGATTATTTGGCAGTGTACAATCATTGCGTTCGAAAAACGATTGCTCGTAGTAATCTTACATGACTCCTCCAACATAATTGCTCAAATTTGTCACAATTTAAATATATTCAACGTTTGAAAATGTTTTAACGTTTGCAGATAGATATTGACCGTTTTTTTATCTAAATAAATATCTTACAGACAAACGATATGAACTGGCTATTCATTGCGTATAGGTACTTCGTATTCATGTTTGGTTTTATAAAAGTCGAATACACCTGTATTAAACAAGTGTCTTGTATACGGCTAATAAATGGTGATGAATGCGTAAGAAGTATTAGACTCAATAATCATAATATTATACTTCCAAACCCACTCAAAACTGGGACTTACTCCAAAGCGTACATTATAACCAACAGACATAGAATTTACACCGTTTTTACTTTTTTACATTCCGAGAAGCGTAGCGAAGATTGTATTGTTTTTAAAACAATGTTTTGTTTTTTTCTTTTTTTTTCATCGGGTAGATGAAGTGGTCCGATCGCCAAACGTCTAATGTTTAGAAAGTGGACGTAGACTTGAGGCGCTTATACATACAACTAATTAGTATAGCGTTTGTTTCGAAATATTAATTACCTATCGTTCGTTCGAGTTATGTAATTTTGAAGAATAGCGACTATTAGTAGTAATAATATATTAATAAAATAACCATCATAACACTAAAACCGACAAGAGGTCGATCGCGCGTGATCTTATTTTGATAAGATGAATTTATTTTACCCATTGTGGCATTGACGCGCGGTAACGACGAACAGCCGCAGTTATACGCGTTTACTATGATATTATACGCTATGTTTTTTTTTTAACTCTTTGATAAAATTTTCAATGAAAACTACGGAGAGAATTTTTGTACGGCCGTTTTGGAGTCGTTCCCTTAGGAAATTAACCAAATCGATGTACGAAAAAAGAAGATTTTGTTTCTTTAACCTTTTTTCGAGGCGGGGGGTCGTTGTGCGATCGTTGGATTGTTCTGATTGAAAAAAAAGTAATTTAAACGATCATAAATAACGAATCCGACTAGCATTTAGGTCTAATCTGTAGTTGTCTAAAAAAGTATTTAAATTAATTACGGCCTTCATCGACACACAATCGTTTACTACTCGCACAACTATGGCCATATAATATAATACGTCGCACGTTAAAACAGTTGCCTATTCGATGTTCCTTAGAAAATAACCATTATAACACTGAACAGAACGCACAATTTAAAATTTCCAAAATCACTTGAAACTTGTGCCAGACCTGTATCTATTTTAAAACACTGTATAAAAGTTTCAACTAGATCATTATTTTTGAAGTTATGATCAAAAAACTAAATCGATTATTTCAAAAAAATACGTTAGTCCGAATTTTACACGCAAAATTCTGATCAACTATATTCATGTACCATATCACATATTCGGGATGGGTCGATATTATTTTGGGAAAAATGACCAAGTTGGACGTTTTTTTCGAAAAATCAGAAAAAAATTGTTTCTTCTATTTTACGCCAAATCCATCATTAGTTAATGGAGGAGATAAAATAAAGGTGGTTTGTGTTCATATGTTATAACTACAAGAATTTACATTGGAAACTGCTTGAAATGCTAGAAGAATGAGAATTTCACTCTATGGTAGTAGTTTCCTTGGATAATAGTTTGTGTTTCGTTGTTTGCACAACGATCTGATAGAAATTGAAATAAACCCAACTCGGTTGAAAAAAAAATAGTATTTTTTTGGCGAAAATATTTAGACGAAAGAAAATATTTAGCTTTAGACGCTGTTTAGTCGAACGTAAAAACCTTTTGGGAATTTTTGTTCTTGGCGATGTTGAATCTGCCCGGTATTTATTCTTCGCAAGGAGGATATAGATGGAGGTGAGTACGACGTGTGTCGATGCCGTGTCGCGGAACTCCGTGGACTGGGCGCGCGAAGCACACCGTTCCGGATCCATCGGCAGATGGAGGCAGCGTAGCCAGATTTAGGGATTTTTTTCTTTTTCAGAGGATTTTTGAGGGTCTAAAAAGGCAAAAAAAAAAAATAAATCTAAGAATTTTCAAGTGACAGGAAATTTGCGGATTTTTTGACTGTCCGGTGAGAAATCCGATGTAAATCTGTGAGGACTCTGCAATAAATATTGACCGACAAGGAAACCTAGGGAAGTCCAAAATTGAGGAATTTAATCGTTTTCATCTGGCTACACTGCGTGTGTCTTTATAGCGTGTGTTCCGTGTGGCAACGTTATAATATATTATAACGGTTTTATCTACGATATCTTTTCCGGTCGACTGTTATTGATTTCGTTTTTATTTTCGACAATCTTCAAGGAATTCGCGGCCTCGTGTGTTCAAAAACCGATCGTCTGCGCTCTCCTCGGTGTCCACCAAGCGATGACGGCGTCGGCGGCCGTCTGATCGACGCGAACTTTTGATCATAATAGGTAGCTGGTGTTATTTGTCATAAATTTTACAATAATATGTGATATATTCACTGTAAAACGATTACGACGTCGAAATGCCTCTCATGCCCCATAAAACAATCGGATTTCCATAACGTTTGTTCTCATTATACGGATGTGAATTTTTAGCAGGTCTGACGGGCCAACTTAGGCTAAAGGCGCCTAAACTTTACAAAGACTTGTCGGTCGAAACCACTCCTCTCTGTCCTTTGCGACCCCCTTCATTTCACGGTAAGATTCATCAAGTCTTGTATTATTTCAAAGTGTCCTCTTCTCGGTCTTTCTCTAGCTAGGTTTCTCTCCTTGTATTTCTCTTCAATTACATCATTGTGTTGAAGTCACTGTGTGTTGGATAATGTCACTCCTTTTTTTTTCTTCCAGTTATTAACTCCATATCTCACTGTTTAGCTCCAAACTCGAATTAACTTTTAACTGTTTAAAAAAAAAAATTTGTTAACTCAATTTAAAAACTATAATTAACTGGTCTTGATAAAAATACATTTTAAGCGCATACTTGTTTACTCTTAGTTTATAGTGCATCTCCTTATTTTCAAGAGCTTATCCACTTTGAAAATGTTACTGCTGCCTACCTCCATAAAAATCTTTAATCCTCCTATCATAGGTAGTATAATATGTTACTGCTGCCTACCTCCATAAAAATCTTTAATCCTCCTATCATAGGTAGTATAATATTTTGGGTATTAGAATATTACCCATGTTTCTAACTGTCACGGCAATAATAAGTAACAATACCTACACTCCAAGACCGGCAAGTCACTACTGAGTAGCGACTACAGACTATTTACCCCAAACACAGGTGTAAAATGTTGTGTCGGACAAATTCAAAATCTAAAAGTGTGCTTACCTAGTTAGGCAATGTTTTTTCAACGACATTTTTATGTTGAGATGATGTGATATAAAAGCTGGAAATTTTTTGAGGATTTTGTATCGGCAAACTGAACAAAACACTTGCCAATTTTTTATGTTAAATCAACAGAATTGTTTTTCTTGTATTGGAATGTTTATGTTTTGTTATGTTTTTAAATTATGGCTGCATAAATACATTGCCAATTGAAATTGAAAAAACCTGTGGTTTTAACTAGAATTTGAAAAGAAGCTAGTAGAAAAGTTCATTTTTGTCGGCGGTAAATTGTGAGTAAAATTAGCGGTTTTGTAAGAAGCAGTTGAGCCCACATTGAACTGTAAACTCAAGCTCCGTGTTAATAATCCAATTTAACAGTGTGAAATTATTGGAAAAAGTATCTTTTCAATGCACCTAGGAAAAACTGTTTTACATCAAGCTGAAACATTTTGAGAATAATTCACATTGAATGACATTTTTTGTTTTATAAAGAGTAGACTAGGCCTTGCCAGTAAGTCCGTGTAACATATTTTATTTTATGATAGTTTATACTTTTACGCAATACTTTTAATATTCATAAATGACGACTAAAACATTTTCTTCTTTGTCCAGTCTTCAATCCTTAGATTGGTTTGCTGCAGTTCTCCACGCTTCCCTATTATTACTCAATACCTTTAGTTCTTTATAACTATTCTTCCCCATGTCACTTATTATTTGCTTCATTTACTCCATCCTTGGTCTTCCTCTTCCTATATGGCCTTCAGCGTCGCCTTCTATGACGCTTTTCGATAAGCTCTCATGGCGTAGTAGAAGTCCTTTCATTTTAGTTCTTCTAACTTGTATGGTATGGCATAGTATTTTCTTTTATTCTATTTAGTACTGCTTCATTCGTTATTCTATCAATCCATTTAGTTCTTAACATTTTACGATAACACCACATTTTGAAGGCCTCTAGTTTTCTTTTCTTTATTGTCCTGGTTTCACAGCCATATAAGGCAACACTCCATATATATGTTTTTAAGAACCTTTTCCTTACCTCTAAGTCCATACTATTGGTGGTTAGTAGGTGTTTTTTATTCTGGAATGCCCTCCTTCGCTTGCGCTATTCTACTTAGAATTTCATCTTTACAACGGCCATCTTCCGTTATTTTACTTCTTTAGTAATTAAAGTGTTGTACTTGTTCTATGCGTGCGTTATCCTTGTATATATTAAGTTAGCAGGGTTTGTCTTGCTGCACGCCATAACCTTTGTCTTTTTTTTATTTAATCGCATTCCATATTTGTCCCATAATATTTTATTGACCTTAGTTGAAATATTTTGCAGGTCATTTTCTGTTTCTGCGCAGAAAGCGATGTCATCAGCAAATCTCAGAGCGTTAATTGTTTTTCCACCTATTCTAACTTCTTGCTTTACTTCTATTCTTAGTTCTTTCATTACTTCTTCAACATATAGATTAAACAGCATGGGTGATAGGTTACAGCCCTGTCGTACACCCTTTTTAATTTTTGCTATTTCTTCTTTTCCATATATACGTATTAATAAAGTTTGGTTTTTGTATAAATTATATGTGCATCTTCTGTCGCAATATTTAATTCCAATTGATTTTAGAATATCGAATAATATACTCCACTTTACATTATCAAACGCCTTCTCTAAATCGACAAAGGCTATAAATGTATCTTTGTTTCTTCTAATTTGTTTTTCAATTAGTACTCTCAGTGTTAAAATTGCCTCCTTTGGTTTTTCTGAATCCGAATTGATCTTTACCCAGATTTTCTTCTATCTTTTTATCTATCCTGTTTTTGATGGGATCAGTCTAGGTTGCACGGGTAGTTAGTTTGACGGGGTAGCGACTACGCTTTGGGTGGGTCAATAGTTTAGAAGTTGTGGTTTGAACGCATTATTTAATTTCTGAAAGCAATGATAAATCATTGCCTTCGAAAATACAATTCTGAGCGAGCTCAGTTGTCTAGTATACGTCGTGGGAAAAAACAAGTTTAACAATAAATACTCTTGTCAAATATCTCGAAATATCATGTAAGAAACCGTTTCACAGTTCACACACACACACAAATTAATATTAATAATAAGCGATCGCAGAAAAAATCTTAACCGTTCATACGTCTACAAAAAAATTGAACATCGACACGAAGTTCATCGCCGGCTTTCTCCATCACCGGGGAATGTCGAGCCGGAAAAACCCACACATCGTTATTATAATAAATACAAAATAATTGTCCACAAGCACACTCCGGCCAATCGGAACGATCCGTCACACAGTTCAAAGTTCATCGCCAGGTTTCTCCATTACCGGGGAATGTCGGCCCGGAAAAACCCACACATTGTAATTATAATAAATACAAAATAATTGTCCACAAGCACACTCCGGCCAATCGGAACGATCCGTCACACAGTTCAAAGTTCATCGCCAGGTTTCTCCATTACCGGGGAATGTCGGCCCGGAAAAACCCACACATTGTAATTATAATA
>CM029364.1:6735818-6775603 GCA_017140985.1 Hormaphis cornu | reverse complement strand
GCCATTAGGGTTGAAAATTGAACCGCGATAATTTTTCCAAACCGAAATCGGTCGATTTTCGTTACGTTCGTGAAGGAGGAACTAAGGAACTGCTGGCCGTTGTACATAGAAATAACGTACAAGCGAGGAATTCTGGCGGAAAATTCGACAGCGACCTTATTAACGGGCAAATATCCGCCCTTAAAGCGCGACCCGATTTTCATATTGGGCCAAAACTTGTAAAACGATACCGTCACAGAGCGCCGTTTTTGAACTAGATTTATCGGGTTTTTCATAATTTCCACAGGAAAAACGATCGCCTTAATAGCCATACTCCGTCGACCTCTCAAAAACTATCTTTCTTTCACCGACGCGCCACCATACACACCACCACACACGTGGTGTACTACTCACTTGTAGGACGCCTATGATGATGGTGCTGACTTGCGAAGACACGTCGCTGCGGGCCGCGCCGAATATGGACTCGGCGTAGAATATGAGCACGTTGATGCCGGAGAACGACAGGAAGCTGAGCAGCCCCATGACCGCGATGGACGCGCGCACCGTGGCCCGTGACGAGATCAGGTCCCTGAAGTTGCTGCTGCGGTTCTGCTCCTCCTCCAGCTGCTGCTGCAGCTCCTCCAGCTCGCCCGCGATGTCGTACTCGTGCCCGCGCAACAGCACCAGCGACTGTTCCGCCTCTTTCCGCTTGCCCGTCCGCAACAGGTACGTGGGCGTCTCGGGCGCGATCAGCAGCACCAGCACGAACATGATGACCGGTATGATGCCGCATAGTATCGCCAGGCCCTCGTACGAGACGAACGGCCCGATGGCGTACACGTACAGTATGCCCAACGTCACCTTCACCTGGATGTACGAGCCGAGTTCACCTGCAGCAGCGGCGGAAAAAAAAAAAAAAAGAGTTTGAAAAAAAAAGAACCGTTTGTAGTGCGCCGTAAGCCCCCCAGATCGTTTTTTGATGATCGTTTTTACACAGAATGGTCGTCGCGCGCTGCTCTTCACACGACCACCACCACCGTCGAACGCGTACGTCACGGCAAACGCGGTCGTGTAAACAACACTTCTTGCAGGGTGGGTGACCGGGTCGGAACGAGCGAAAAACGAAAAACTTTTTCAGACGAGCGGCGAACCCATCCCCGAGTACATAAATTACAAGGTTTCCCGGCCGCGTTCTCCGGCAAACGATTAAACCCGAGCGAGACACCGCTTTTAACCCGAAAACTAAAACTGTCCTCGAAAACACCACACACCTCTGATGGAGCTCTCGGCGATCTCTCCGATGTACATCGGCACGGTGGCGGTGACGCCGCCGATGACCATGCCGGCGATCAGCCGGGCGATGTACAGCTCCCAGACGCTGGTCGCGAAGTAGATCATGGCCCAGCTGATGATGAACGGCATGGCGAGCGCGGCGATGGTGGGCTTCCGGCCGAATATGTCGGCGCTCTTGCCCGCGGGTATGGACCCGACGATCGCGCCGATGGCGATCAGCGAGCCCACCCACGATCCCTGTTCCGCCGTGATCGGGATCTTCGAGTGCTTGACGTCCTGCAGCATGGGCAGCACGGGCGACGTCCACGCCAGCACCGTGCCCACCGCGAACGGCCCGATCGTCGCTGTTGAAGAACACAACGATTAGTATTACGAATGAGAAGACGCGGTCATAAAATTGAAATAAAAAACGATTAGTAGAAACACGACTTTGGGTGCGCGTCGTAATGTTACGTCCGAAAACAACAGTGTAATCGTCGAGAAAACGACTCTGAGCGATCTCTGCGTCGTCCCCCCAGCGTGTAAGCCGCCCCGCGGTGTACGTTTTTCGAGAGAACTTCAAAGTACAATTAGCTCGAATATTTTCGAAATCGCTCGAAACTTTCATCAAACCCGGGGGGGTGCCTAACCTATGGCAAACACGATGGTTTCGTCTCGATCACCGTGTTATGGCCGAAAAATCGAGTGGGCGGGCAAAACTAAACATGGATTTATATAATAATACGAGTACTATATATATCTGTATAAGATGCAGATTTTCACCTCTCAATGTCACTTATAATGGTATTTTTCATAAAACGATTTCGCGTTTTCTATCGTCCCCCAAACCAGACCGCATAAGGCAACACTGTGCCTGTAGAGTAAGAGACACGCTCGAGTGTAACACCGAATTGTACACACATTTTACACGTTTTACACACAAAGACGAGTCGTATGATTAGATGTTACCCATATAATCACGGACAAAGACGATGTTACCCATATAATCACGGACAAAGACAGCAGAGGTCGGCGGGGGACCGGGGGCCGCTAGTATCGTACAAACAAGTGCGTTGACCCACAGATCTTGACGGACTGCTGCAGGACAGAGTGTACACTCACGCGCGTCGGTTGTTCGACGATTTCAAGGGTGCGGCCACATCCCGCCGAACAATTAAAAGAGAAAAAGATTAGTACACTCTGGTCGTGGGAGGATCCGAGCCCGCATAATGTGCGCACACACAAAATATCGCGTACTTGGATTTCAAAACATTAAAGTGCCGCGGTTCGTCACAATAAACAAAAAAAAAAAAAACGTATTTTCAGGGTCGTTAACCGCGAGCGACAGGTGTACCACGGATACGTATAATAGTCACACAATAATGATAAATAGCCAAAAGCAAAATAACTATTTTCAACTGTACCGCGTGTTGTATTACGGGTAGATACTACTGTATATTAAAATATGAGTTTTCTTCTCTCGTAGTGTTCGACGCGTAAAAAACCGTCGGCGAAAACGACTTTTAACAGAATCTCGAAAACTCTAGGCGTCGCGTGGGTGGGTGGGTGGTTTTTCACGCTGTGGCGTTTTGGAATGTTCGTACGGAAGTTTTACGTTATTAGCGATCAAAAACTGCTTACGAAAATACGGCGATTCTGAGTGAGCAACAGCAACGGCGAAACACAGAGAATAGGGACGGACAAACAAAATCACAAAGTTTAGTTTGTTAATTCAAACGACGCGTGAACATTTCAAACCGTTTGTGAACCCCACTGTTTGAGGAGTTACGTTTTTAGTGTCAATCGCAATAATACAGCGCGCGCAATTGCACTGTCATCATAATCAAAATAACACCGTTTTTCAACACTCTTTCAGAATATACCGGGTGGATTTTTTTGAAATTTTCAGATGGAAAATTTTGTTTTTCGTAACATTATGTTACATTTTCAAATAACGAATTTGCGTGGGAAACGAATTTTTTCCAAAAACGAATCACAGACATGACCAATTTTCCGACTTTTAAACAATATGAAAACTGTAACTACGGATCTTCGAAATTTTTCAGTAGCATATGTAATTGCACGTCGGGGGGGAACCTTGTATTCGATTCTCCGATTTTTAAAGTCAGTAACTAATATTTGTCATCGTAAACCTAACATTGACTATACAGGTACTATACTCAACCGAACCACCATTTAAGCGAAAACAAAACAAAAATGGCGAGTTATTTCCCCACAACAACATAATAGTTACAATATAGTATATTCGTAAATCGTCAAAGTACGAAAAATAGCTCTAGATAGTGCGTGCGACTGTTTCAGCGGTTCGATAAACCAGAGCGCGTAGTAAAACATATAGCTGGCGTTGATTGTAATGAACGACACTTTTTGTAGGTTTTTTAAGTGCGTCCTTGTGAAACTGTTCGATTATGAAATCCCCGTTATCTTTTTGAAAGACAGGCGTGGTCCTCTATTTTTCTAGACGTTTCTTGTGTACCGCATTTTATTATCTTACACAGTCACCGAACACGTTTTTATCCGTCGCTGCACAATACAACACCGACGCAATAAAAAAAACACACAAAAGGTACAGTAAAAAAATTATTACTGACGTTGTTGCAGTCTTCTCGTTTTCAGAAGAAAATCGAATCGACCCAGCGTTATACGTTTTACTGCGATCGGCCATGAATAAATAACAAATACTATATACCGGAGATAATAATATTATTTGTTTGTGCATACTGATAATTCAACCGTTACACTACGCTGTTGAGTAAGTTCTTATAGATACTTAAACGGTTTAGAGGATTATGGGGTACAATTACAAATTTTCCGTTCGGAAAAACAAGACACGGTCGTGCAAGATATTTCGTCAACAGAATCGCGTACCCAATCGTCGTATATTCGCTGCAGGTTTGACACATAAAAAAAATGCGTTATCTGTGTTATTTGGTTTTTTTTCCGGCGAACATTTTTTCGGGTAGAAGTGTTAGGACACGACACCACACAAAAGTTTAAAAGCCCGAAACTATTTAATACTCGCTTTGTTTGAAACCGTTTGAACGTTTTACAAGTTTTTCAGTTGTAATCTAAAAACCAGGCGGTTCATAAAAAATACGCGACTTGGAATTTTCACGCGCTGAATTTTCGTCGTGAAAATTTCAAAAAAAGGTTGATAAGTTCCAAAAAACATGTTATATATACACAAACCCAAAGAGCTGTAATTCGAATTAATACAGTAAGATCTGAACATCTGTTTTATCAAACGTTAAGCGAGATTTCGTTTTTCAACGTCATAGAGTTGGTCTTATGAGTGAAAATGTAACGACAAACAAAATGTACGTTTAACACTACGGTTCAGCGTTGCTGCGGTTGACCAATAGTAAAACTACTGAAAATGTTTGAAACATTGTTATTTGTTTTTAACACGTTTGTTAGGTGTTTGCGGACATTTTTTTCTGTACTCTCCGTACATATATACTCTATACATTTTTGCGGATCGTTTAACCGTGATTTAGTCAAACGTAATAACAATAATAACGTACTTAAACGCAGTCGCTATTTCGCGCCGTCGCAATAAACTTGTACAAAAGTTTGATCGACTACGACAAATTCGTAGTACATATAAACTGTTCGGGAAAAAAATAATTGGGTATAGTGGAAAACGTTTTCTGTGTAGACGCTCCTCCGCCGAGAGACAGAAGCCCTAGAACAATTAACGCGCGCGCACACACAATTTAGTACAGCGCTTATTATAACGGAGAAAGAAAGAAAATCGCCATTTTTCCGAGGTTTGTCAAAAAGCGTGTCTATATTTGTGTACAGCGTTGAAAACATATTACACGAGTTTTTTGTTTTTTTTGGCACGATAACGGTGAAACAAAAATACCGCAAAAGAGAATAAAGAAACATTTAAAACAAAAAACAAAAAACACTGTATAATACATAAGGTTGTATAATGTTATACGGCTGATTTGTGGAGGTATTTTTTTCTTTTTCAAACAAAAATACACCTATATGAAACAATATACGAGGTGGTGTATAATTTTTTGCAATACCTACAAAATTTGTAAAATGTTGCGCACCACAATCAGTTTCTGCGGGGCCGAAACGCGCGAAATAAAGCCTAAGAGAAAAAAAAGAAAAGAAAATCGAATTTTTATTTTCGACACACGTTTCTCGTTTACAGGACGACAACATAAACGTCGTCTGTCTGCATTTACACTCGATAACGGTTTCACGTAAACACGGCTTTACGCGTTTGATCGATATATTTTTCTGCGTTTTTTCGTTTTCAAACGGGCCACGGAGATTTTACCAATACGTACTACGTATTACGTTTTACTACAGACAAATCGTACTGGGACAACTTCATTTTTGAACCATGTTTTACTGCCAACAAAACACGAATGAAACACCCGACTGACGTGATTAACAAAAGTTTTCGCTGCGGTCGCGTGTATTGTGTATTATCCGTTTTAATAAACTATAGCACTGCGCATCGAACGGTCTTTTGTATAAAAAATAAGAAAAAAGTGATAAACGAAACGTCCGGCCTAGTGATACCGGGGACAAACCTCGGATTTTCTTGACTTTTCGACACACACACAGTTCTGCCAAATACTCACGATTTCTACGATGATAAAACAATGAAAACAACAGTCGCCATTGTGTTGCAACTGTCGACGATGGCGTTTTTTTGAATTTCAAAAATTTTTTTTTATTCTCTCTTCCCCGTTTCTGCCGCGCGCACACCACAACAGTGTCGTAGGACGAAACGTGCGCGCAAACGTTCTCGGGCGTTCTACGCGACCTTGACCTCAGAGGTGGGGGGTGGGGGGAGGAGCGCACACACCGAACCTAGGTCGTGGTCATTGTTCCGTACCAGCTGCGTGCGAAAATAATTCTGCGATTCTCGAAAACGACGATGCACGCGCAGGGAAGATTTTTATCGCGCGACTTTTTCGGCGTTTCAAACCGACGCGGACGGTAAACGACAGGAAATAATGGTACGAACTTGAAGATAAAACACAACAAACGGAATTTCGGTGGATTGTAGAAAAATATCAATAGTAGAGAAGCGAAATATTAGAGGTAATGTTATAATATTATCGTCTGTAGAGCTAAAAAAAACAAAATCGTTTTCGCCGTAAACAATTTTGTCGATACATTCACAAAACGAAATTGTAAAGGATTACTGTACTGTAACGATAAAAATACGGCGTTCAGTCTAAAACACGGTTCAAAC
Organism: Hormaphis cornu; assembly: GCA_017140985.1. Taxonomy (NCBI): domain Eukaryota; kingdom Metazoa; phylum Arthropoda; class Insecta; order Hemiptera; family Hormaphididae; genus Hormaphis; species Hormaphis cornu. Next base: position 6,769,104 of record CM029364.1, on the reverse strand, counting down.
AAAACAATTTAATTCTAATATTGTTCCATTATTTTTTGAAAACGTAACGCCGCACAAATTTCGTCTCAAACGATATGTTATTGTGGACACGTTTTTAACCATAATAATATTCGAACGAAATATATATACACATTTTCAACAGATTATCCTGTGTATAGCAGATTAATTATATCGACTTGGGTTTAATCTTGGCTGCAGATGTGTCTATTAACTCGAGAAAAAAAAGGTACGGGCCTATAACGTCAATTCAACGTATTGAAACAAATTATCTTTTTACTGTATTGATTGCAGTTCTGCTTTTTTGCTTTTAGAAGCTATCCAAAATTGGTTTTTTATGCGTCGATAAGTCACGTGTCGGCAGTTTTGGCCCGTTTATTATAATTTGGCGGTAAACAACAAAATTTATATGAAAACTACACATTCACCCGATTTTGGAATTTCTAACACTTTGATCGTGTTTTTTTCTCTATTATAACGTCATACCGGTCGTTTATACTCTATAAGGGCTGTTTCCGCAAAGAAAAAACGACGCTGCCAGATTTTTTAACAGTCAAAAGCACCGTGGGCTGTGTGTTGCAAAAGTCGAACAAACGCGTAATATTGTGTATACTGTATGACAACAGCAATTAAAAAAAAAAAAAACGATCATTTTTCATACTGATTTTTACGGTTAAGTATTACGGCGGTTTTCTCCATTACAAGATCGAATTACACACGTTGTAAATTGAGTCTTGACACGAAAAAAAAAGGCAAAAAAAAATATCGATGATGGTTTTCACACGGTTTCGGTATTGATATTTCGTCGAAAGTTGACGGCGATGTATAGTATTTCCTCCAAAAATACCGATAAAATTACTATCGATCTGTGTAGACCACCTGACGTGACCGCCTATAATGTTTAAAAGCCAAGGGATGAGTACATTTCACACATTTATAGTCTTTTATTTTGTACCTATTGTAAGTTACCGCAAATAACGACACGGATTATTTTGGTTAAAAAAAAAAAAACATAAAAATAAAATATTAATTAATTAATTCGCTCTTAAACATGGGCTGTCTTTTAATACAAACGATGAAAATATGTCCACCAAAAATATTATCTGTTAAAAGGATCTTATATAGATATTATTAAAAAAAACATATTTGTGTTCTCTCGCTAACAGTTATATACTTCCGAGTCCCAAAAAGTCCGGGTGTTAATTGTTAAAACTATAATGTAAGCGGTTCAAGTGCATTCTCAATTACACATTTTAAACGATTTTTCTTTTTTTTACACACACCCATGTAGAATATACGACAGTTCTATGTCACATATTATTGCGTGACACATATTAAAAAAAACATAGATTCAATTGAACCAAAGGTAGTTCAAATTTTTCATTATGATTGATTTTGTTAAACGTACGTAGTTAATACCCGCTATTTACTTGGAGCGCATAAGAAATTTTACGCGGAAAATTAATTTCATAACTCGAAAAGACCGCAATACATGGGGGAGTTTGCAGACATTTCCATTTGAATCAAACAAAACTCTACATTGAGCAGCTGTATAACGTGTTTTTTTCTAAATCATACATCGATGGTTTTCAATCGTTTTAACTTAATTTCGTGTAGAACCCAAATTTACAACCAGCATCTGCATTGTTATTACTATACGACGACGATTCGACAGTTTTGTAAAATGTAAAGAAGAGCTGCCTATATTATACAAATGATAACTGCGGACGGATTATTATTTTCGCTAACCGCAGAGATAAATGGTAGACGAGCTGCAGCTCGCCGGTACGTACAGCCGTTTCCAAGTCGACTGACACTCGATTAATCAGAAAAGTATTAGTTTTAGTCTCCTATACGAGTCGATTAAAAAATAAAAAACAAATAGAAGCAATAAATAAAACTTAGACAAACACAAAGGGGAGAAAAAAATCAATGAATCGGTAATAGGTATAATACAGAACGCATACTATACCGATATTGTCAATAAAAACAACCGAATAAAACACATAACACATCAATAATATGCAAACGCATAAATAATACGAAAATTGTACAAATATATATACACACATTTAAATTTGTGGACTTATAAATGGGGGGTAATGTGTAACCAAACAAACCGCAGGTGCAGGTTTAAAATAGACAGTACGTAATATACATAATATATTTCGCATGGGAATAAAAAAAATTAATTTTCAACATTATCGAATAAATTATAGGTAAAACGTTATTTTATAAGACCGGCAACGGATTAGAAAGTTTGCTAAGACATATCATGCGCGACACAAAAATTTAAAAAAAAAACGCACTGCTGATATTAATTGTAAAATCAAAATTTGAAAAATCTTAAGAAACTTGAAAAAATATAACACACGAATGCCACCAACCACTCCCTCGACGAGCAGATTGTTTTGAATAAATCAAGTATTACCTATATAATGTTTCGTGTACACAATAAAATGAAACACTCGAAATTTAACCGATTTACACTCACACTTGGTGTGTTTGGCAGACATATTGATTGGTTAGATAAAACGACGTAAAACTTTTTCCTTCTTCCTGCTTTTTTGAAAATATTTTCCGTCGGTTCTTCTTTAAAAAAAAAAAAATCTTAAAATTAAGAAATTCTTAGTAATTGGTCATCAGCAGCACGGCGTAGACCTTGTGGTCTATAATATGTGGTCCGTGGTTCAGTGGTTATCGGCTTGTCAGTTATCACACGACGTAGCTTTAAAATCATCAAACATTAAGTGAACCAAAAAAAGAACCCCGGTTCCGATTTGTGCCAGGACTGTCCGAAAAACCGAGAACCTTATCCCCGATAGGTTTTTATACTTACGTCGACGAGAAACCGAAACGAACGAAAGTACGCGAAAAACCAACTGTTTAGGGTTTTTCAACGACCACGTTCTGATATTCCATAGACATAATTAAAATACACGGACATTCCCTGTCCAATACCAATCTAATCGGGGCGCCCATTCATTCGGACCCCGGAAGCGACACCACATCATGGAACTATATAATAACGTTCGTTCGTTCGCGGACAAAATTCGTTTCAAATTTTGAAAAACATTATTTTCGTGTAAATTAATACATATTTATTCGATATTAATGGTTTAAAATCGATTTTTTACGATATTTCGTTCGATCATTTTTTTTATTTCCCCCCATTGATTTTCAGTCTAGATCGAACGACTCCACTTACAACGTACATACAACGAGCCGTCCGTGGTTCACACACGCGCGCATACCACCGTCAGTGTGTCCGCAGCCTTTTTACGATTCTTCCACCCGGCGGTGACGTCCACGTTTTACTGCCGTTTCGCCAGATGTTCGTATTATTATGATAATCTCTCATTCGAATATTATACTCGGCGGCGACGACGACCAAACACAACACACACGCTTTAACCATACATTATGGCGTAATAATAACATAATATATTCATCGAAAAACCGTTTTTGCCGGGTACACGATGATAATATACGTAGTTTAATGCGTACACGACCTGCACTGTAGTAGGTAGACCAGCAGAGTCGGTATTTTAAAATTTTTTTTTTTTTCGCGTCTGTCCGTACGTTTCCAAAACTTTTCGGCGGCGATACACACCACACGATTGATCCGCGCGATAAATTGACACTGCCGCCGCAGACGCCGTTTTTTCACCCTTCCGAACACGCGTTTTTCCCGTGGCCTTCGATAAAATAAAAGATAAACGACGATAATATCGTCGAAAATACGAAAATATCTCGTAAATACGAGAGAATATTTTATATTCTCTCGTATTTACTACGCGTCTCAAACAGCGCGGTTCCAAACATCGAGTCGGCGGCGGTACACATTAACGCGGCGGGCGGACAATATTATGGTCGACAAAACCGTATCAATAATTAGCGATAAGACGTTAATGTTTTTGGAACGGCGATTAAAATAATAATAACGATTACTAATCACGATTGCGACGCGGTCGTATGTATAAAAAAAAAAGCAGTCTTAAAAGAGAGATCATTGTTTTACACTAATAATATATACATAATTTATAGGCGCATGCGCAGTGTGTGTAACACGACGCCGTTGTAGTCGACTCTAAAATGAAAAACGATTAATTGTACAAAATCGGACACGATAATTAACAATCAGTGAACGAACAATAACAATGGATTTCTTTTAATCCGACGATCGTGGCTCGGTTAGTGTAATTAACGCGGCGACGTTTCAATAAACTTAAGATTTTCGTTTGTTTTAACATAAGAAACTCTGGAGAATCGTGAACTATATTTATTATACTATACACACCCACGTGATATAAACAAATCGACACTATAGTCTGTCTAAGTGCGTTTTTGTACGATTAAAAAAAATACGACGCTTATTATTCGTTGTAACCAGTGTTGCAACGACAAAAGTGAAAACCGTCTCAAGTCCTATGTGATTTACGTGTGAGAGAAAGAAAATTTTTCAACCGCCTCTGTTTGACGGAGAATTTTTTTTATTTTTTAAATCTGCACACTGGCATGTTATTATTATATAAGGTTTAGATGAGTCATGGATAACACAGATAGTTTGTTTAATTCGACGCAGAAATGCAATTTTGTCGGATTCAACATAAGAGATGATAAACGGTCGGATTCTATAACGTCGAGTACAATAACCCCCAACATCTAATATATATATATATATTTATTAATATAAACACATTCCTCGTTTACAATTCAATATTTTAATTACGCGTTATGTTGATATTAGATTTATTATTATTACACATTATTATAACTCCATCATTTGGTACAAAATTACAATACGCTTTAAACGTCGTATATTATTCTTAATAATATTACAGAGACGGATGGACACCACATACATATATTATATTGTACATTTGGGAAAAATAAAATTCGTTTTGAAAACAAAATATTATACGTTTTGTACCTGTATTATTTGTTAAAGAACTAAGATGGCACACTGCTATAGAAATAAAGTGTAGAACGCGCTCTGGCGAAATTCGATTTGATTAACGAATACAAACGAAAATTTGATATCTTCGCAGTACTATACAATACGTCCGAGTATACCTAGGTGTCAAATTTTACAAGATTTAACAACAACAAGTACTATTTTGCAAGAATATGATGTTTTATTACACTCTCTTATAGATCATTATGTAGTGACGTTATCGAGACATGCTGTAGTTCCACGATAATTTGTTACTCGAGCGTTTGACCCGATCGACAGTGAAAAAAGGGATTGTTTTCGGAAATAATATATGTATATACAATTTATTACAAGCGTGAAAAGAATGAATCATATAATCACAAATACACTGCAGACCAGTGCAGAGATAAAATAAACGTTTCAACTATCGAAATACAGAAACGAAAACAGTCCTCGGGAAATTACGATTTTCGTGACAAGATCCCCGCGTCGTTCTTGTTTTTGAACGTCGCAACGTATATTTGTAGCTTTCCTACCCGCTGCAACCCTATCTATCTATATCGATGTTGTCGGATGCAATTATAATACGTAAGACCCGAGCAGTTCTTCTCTACTGTCCGATTGTGTTGGCGAGAAAAAATTTCCGAGTAAAATCGATGCAAAAATAAAAAATAACCTTCAGTTACCGGCCTCACGATTTTTTTTCCGTTTTGTTTTTTAACGCTCATGGCGTGCGCGCGTGTGATAATAATATAAATCAATCTCGCGTTATTTCGGCGGCGACTCTGCTCTGCAGACAGACGAATAATAATGATTGGCACGTCGCCGCCCTCGATCGCCAGAAGACGCGCGCCCGGCTGAATTATTTATGGGAGCGCGGCGGCACAAACTAACTTTCAATAGTTTCTTCAACGTTAATTAACCGAGCACAAATTAGGGATGGACGCGACACGTTTAGACAGAGCTGCAGGTGTGTCGTCAAACGTACCACACAACGAGCAGCGAATAAAAGGATATTTCATGATCGTCTCGCGTCCAAAAACAGAGGCTACAGTGATTTACAGTATTCGAAAGAAAAATATGTCTGCGACAGATTAACGGCCCCGCAGTCTTCGCGACGGTTAAACGGATGGAAAATATACGTACTTTATACAGCGATACGAAGCCGAATGTATATGGGGAGCCCTCGGGAGTAAAAGGGCCGTTGCGAACGAGCAGGTTTGAAAAGATAGAAACCGGAAATTAGTTGAAGAGAAGCACAGCTGGCGAAATTTGTATTATTACCGGTACACGGTCGTCTTAAAGACCGAAACTATAAAGGAGAGGCTAGAAGAAACAAGTGCAAAGTTTCGCATACAATCAATCTAAAATACAAAAAGTTTTAACAAATCAATACAATATACCATTTATTGGTATAATTCGCAGCGCTGCGAATCGCGATTCATGCGGTTGGTGCCGAGCAGATTTGAATGAAAACGTAAAATCTAGAATCTAGAATGGGTTGCGGTTATGCAGTATATCTAAATCTAAAGCTGGCACCGTTCCAGATCATTATTAATCATTTCATTTGGATTTCAACAATACGCGTCCTTAAAAAATTTATACATTTATATAAATAGTGTGTTCTCGAACAGCAGTAATTTTATAGTGTAACGAGTGGACTAAATTTATATGAAAAACAACAATTCTTTGTCGGATTTTTTTTTGTCACCCAAATATATAAGCGCTGATATATTTTGTACACACAATATTGATACAACTTTTCGATTGAATTTACATTCAAACGCAATATTACTTTCAATCGCTGTCGTGTTTGATAAATTACACCCGAATGGAAAAATACGAATTAATCGTAAAGCATTTTCCCTGTAAAATATAAAAACAATAATATGCTATAACAACGGTTAACCACGAATTTTGATTCCAATTTATTGAATTTTTCATACAAAAAAGTGTTTTCATATAGTATACAATTTAGACGTATCATGCTTTTAAAGTATTGCCGTTGACAATATTATTTGGGTCGAAACTGCAGAAAGATATGTTTTGATGACGCTATGAATGTAATAATAATAATAATAATAGATATAGGTAATTTAATATTAGGTACATAATCTTAGTACCTATATAATATATTTTAATTCTTGACATAATAGGTATAAATCTATTCTAATTAACTAAAACTAAATAAACTAAATCCATTCCGTTTCTAACAGTATACAATGCGTATACTATATAGAAGTCCACGTTAATAATAATCGCACGACTGGGTTAAAATAAAAAAAAAAAAATTAAAAAAATGATTTCTTTAATTTAATACAGCCGATTAAGTACTCGCATAAGAACAGTGACTACGATAAAAAAAAAAAAAAAAAACACGTGTTTACTACACATACACAGTTATACTGCGGTTAATTTGTCGAGGTAAAAAATTCAACAAGCTGCTATTAAATCGTTATGGGTATAATATTACAACACGACAATTATATATAATTTACAAAAATATGGTAAATTATTATTATTTCTTAGTTTTTTAATACTTAAATGTCTTTTTTTTTTTCACGCAGAAAATTTTTTTATATTTAACGAGCTACGTCATAAAATGTACATTATATATTATACGTTGTTAAACTAAAAAAAAATGTTTACCTAAACGAAAAACAGTTAACGCGCCTATTCTACAGGTGGCGATTAAAAAGTCGATTACTCGCTATTATATTATTACTAACTTGCACTAAATAGTCGCACTACAAATATAACAGTAGGTAACTATACGTATTCCTTAAATTGCAGCTATAATTTAACTAAAATTTACACATTATTATACCCGTAACGAACTGTTGGCCTCCTGATTATTTTGAATTATAATATTAGTTTAACATAACACTACTATATAGGTACTATTTGGCAGCGAAATTTTCTTCCGCGTTCAACTCGAAAGAAAAATATCATTATAATATCATGCGCGTGTTTGTGTCTCGATCGTGGTACAACATTGAAGAGGGAATTTTTTTTTTCTGCTTTGGTCGAGTACCTTAGTAGGCTCGCGACGAGTCTAAAAAATATTATAAAACATTTTTATTTATTTTTTAGTCGGTTAAGACTAAAATCGAAATTTTGTTATTGCCCTATTTTTAAAAATCTATTTTTTTTTTTTTTTTTAGACAGTAGGGTTGGAAATCGACCTCGCCGTTGAAAATAACTAAATTTTGTTAACATTTTTTTTAAAATAATCAAAATTCTAAACAAAAAAAACCTCAACGACAGTATCATTATATTATTCTGAATCGTAATCATTTTTTCCAAACAAAGATTAGTTCATATCGTTGTTTCAGTTCAAAACTAAGATTCCCTACTATAAGATAGCCTGCGCACTGTTATAGAAACAGAATGCGGTCCGGTGGAATTCTCTTTCGGAATCATGCACACACATCATGCGGAACGTTTCGCGCAGTCTTTGATCGCAAATTTTGCTCGGGTGCTGACAATTCTCTTATTTTTCGAAATACGAGCACATAGTTTTCGATTTTCACCAAAAATTCTTATTACAACACGTGTCGTCGTCACACTATATATCTATAGTAGCTGCTTGTACACGAAACACTCGCGGGATTTCCAATCACGTATAATGGAGACTATGCGTGAAACAATGAACGTACTTAAGCGAAACAATTTTGTTTGGCCAAGAACTAAGTATGACAGTGATACAAATAATGCGTTCTCACAAAAGCGATATTTTTTTTAGTGCGGTCCCCTGAGCTGCTACGCGTCATGATCGTTTCGTATTACAACACGCGAAATGAAATATTTGTCTTTCCTACGAAATCCTATACAAATATTTGGATTGTCAATGTCTAACGATCATAATTCATATTATACGATACACAGTGGTTTTCGATGTTCCCGGAGAACACGGGTAGTAGTAAATGTCACAGGGGCGTAGTATTTGGAATAAATGAAAAGGGCACAAAAACAGTATCATCGGGGTGGAGTACGCAGGTCAAGTGCCCCGAGTGGGTCAGTATTTTTGGACGGTGTATGGAAGCAATTCGTTCGGTCTCCTAACCACCTGTGAACATAACACGTCAAGTCATTCGGAGCGTTTGTTAAACATTGTTTCCACATAATTTCACGAGTTCTACATAAGTCACAAAGTGTGATGTATGAATAAGGATGAGAAAAACAAAAAAGAGGTATCGAAACGCGGATATTCGATAGTAACGAAAAAATAAAACTTAAAAAAAAAACATGGTTTACGGCGAGGCCCCATGTGCCCCTCCTCTTGAACTGCGGTAGATGACATAATTTTTTTTTACAGTTTTGAGTAACAATTTAAAAATTATACAAATATTTAGACGCGTTGAGCGCAAACGCGGGTGCAGAGAGGACCGAGTAAATTAAAAAAATTATAAGAATAGTGAACTTTCGTCCGCAACGGCGTTCGTAAAACGTTTCCTAAAATTCAACTCGCGATATAATATATTGAACCATCGAATTGTACGTATAATGTACAATTTATAGGAATGTAAAATAAATGTATAGAGGTGATAGTAATAAAAGTGAAAAAAGTTCACGCAGATTGGTTCGAATTCGATAACAAAAAGGCCCGAACAGTGTTTGCCAGCAGAATGTACGTGTGTGTATTGAAAAAAGCCGATCTCACTTTGTAAACGGGCGATTATAAGCGTCATTGATTCAAAAAAAAAAAAATATATTGAAATACAAATCTTACAAGAAGGGCGTTGTAAGTTGTTACGTATACTCGAATAACATGAAACACGATATTATTTTTATCAGTTTTTCAACCACATGGCCATACATACTAAACACCTATAGCGTGAAAACATATTATTATGTGCCGATGACGTGTGTATGTAGGCGACTACGGGTACAAACTACAAAATCGTTATGTAACACGTAACGAGAGCGTTTTACAATAGTTGAACGCGAACCAAAATTACATTCAACTTGGAAAATAAACGTTTTTAAAAACACAAAAAAACCGAGACGTAATATAAAAATTTGGCGAGGCGCACTTCTGAATATGACGTATTATATATGACACGATATTATTTGTGTTCTAAAACTATTTATATAGGTACTCTATTAAACGCGTACGAATTGTTAAAAAAAAAAAACCACAGACAAACCGAAAATTCGTTGGGGCGCAGACGGTAAAAGGATAGGTAAAAATGTATGCGAATAAAATCGTTTCGCACGTTTGCCTACTAATAACGTACTGCTCAATTATAATAGACTATAATTCACACGAGAAAAATCAGAACCGATTGTTTTAAAACAATAGTCGATGAGGAAAACAATACAAGGTCGTGGTTAAATGATTAGATTATCGTCTCTGGGTTAGATTGAAAAGGTTACCTTCAACTTGATGATCAAACAACAACACAATGCGGCGGATTCAAAAACGAATAAAACGGATATTTTTTTTTTAGTTTTTCTCTCGTCACCGTTCACTGATAACTTAAAAAATCGTTTTTCTTAGGCGACGCGTACGTCGTGCGTATATATAGGTATTACATATTATCGTGTACGTCATTAAACTGGCGGATATCGTAGGAGTATAAATTGTAAACATATAATAAAATATAATAGTATTATATATTGGTAGTAGTCGTGATTCGTAAAAGTAATAATATTTATCACTATAATAAAGAACGTTATTTACGTTTAAGGTCAAACGTGCAGTAAATAGTTTGATGAAATAGGCGAGTGTGTTTACGGTGGCATCAATCGTCGTCGTCGTCCGTCCACGGAATAATAATAACGATATTATAAAGAAAAACACGATTAAAAACTGTTGTTATTCTCTACGCTGCACATATAAGTGCCCTATATCGTTCTATAGTGAAATATAATTAAAATATATAGCGAATAAACATTTATATAGCGAAGCAGACGAGTATGAAAAAAATACCACGAATATCCACGTTACTGTATCGTGACGCCGCGCCGTCAATCTATCACGGTGTAAACATACATGACGAGACAGTAAACAGTAAAAAAAAAAGGTTCGTAATAATATTATTTTGTTGTGCGGTTAAATAATATTTTTATACATTTAATACATATCGTATTATTTTGTTTTCCACGAGTTGTCTGTCCACCCCTGCAATAACCTTGTTGGCCGCGAACGAATAGTAGGATATTTTTAAACCGAGTGGCGTTTTCGAGATAATAATTTGTTGTTGACAATTTTTACGAGAGGATACGTACATCAGACAAACACGAGCCAGTAAAATACGCGCGCAGAAAGTAACAGGTAAGAAAATGTGCACACGAGTTCTCAACAGTAATATATATATATACGCGGTAAGTTTGGTAACTCAAGTAAAAAATGTAACACGAAATTTAGTAGGTATTATTTTGAGTATAACTTTGAACACACCCGCGATTTCACAGCGGTATTGTTGGTCGAACGGCTAAAAAAACAGTATAATATTCATAAAACTTATTTTATAATTCAACGTAGGTAGTAGGCAAACGACTCGAACGAAAGATATAAACTATACGGATTAACGCGTCTGCATGTAGAAAAATTTCATCTAGTATAATATTAGTATATTAGTGCCTCATCGTATTTTAAGCTGGTCATAAAAGTGGCCTAAAAACCCTCTATCCCCAGTAGATTTGAACATCAACTGCGATATTTTAAACGAAAAGAAAATCATCAAAATGAATCACGTTTATAACTGCAACGATTTCCACACCATCGAAAACTCCAGAGAATACGTCAAATTAGAATCCACTCGTATCACAAACAATAAAATAATCGATTCATTATTGAGAAAAACAAGCAAACAGATGAATACACATCACACATATTTCCGCTATGTCGAGTAAAAAAATTCGAGTACGTTTTTATCGAAATTCTACAAAAAAAAAAATAAAAATTCTTGTTTACATATAATATAATATGAATAATCATCATTTATACTAAAAACAATCGATGTATTTAGCGTAGATGACGTGATTAGTCATATTATAATAAAGAAGAATTTTTATTTTTTTGTAGAATTTCGATAAAAAACGGACTTAAATTTATCTCACTCGACATACCGGAAATATGCGTGACGAGCGTTCGTCTATTTGTTTGTTTTTCATGCGCGTGTAACACTGCGAGAATTGTTCGTGAAAACCAATTGAATTTTGTTCGTTTTTATGTTTAATTTTTGTTCGTATATCACCTTGTGTAGTAATTCAGATGCCGAACATTATATATTGGCTAAAAATATGTCCCTTTATATACGTGTGTACATAACCATTGTTTAAAACATAATATTATGTCACTGTGAAAAATAGTTTGCGGTGCATTTTAAACAAACGAAAATTAACGAATAAGGAAATTTCAAACAATAATTATTGATGTCAAATCTACATACATCATTAAAATAAATGATAATACAACAAAAAGCGAAAATACAGTTCACATATTTCGTTAATGTAGTGTTTACGCAGTGAAACCGATCGTCGTTACGTGCAGTCGATTGCACGTTCGAGTGGTGTTTTACACAGTTTTATAACGATTACAAAAAGTGGAAGAGCGTATTGTAATATATACGTAGAAAAATGAAAATATGTTACATTTATTGCACTTGACACGGTTTAATTCCTTATCGATATTTCGTGAATTCAACGGAAGTATTTACAATGTTTCACTCTGTTTTTACCTCACCTACATTATTGGAAAATAAGCGCGTATAATATATTATAATTTGACATCAAACGTATAAAATGTGTAAATAGTGAATTGTGTACAAAAAAGAAACGATCAGCTATATAATAAGAATAAAATAATATGAAATGTTGCATTACTGGCAATTACTGTGCGCAATCGATATTAAATTAATATCCCTCTAAGAATAACCACACATCAGTTCCCTGATGATAATAATTTTAGCGTCATACACACTCTCTCATACAGCAGGAGACAAATTCTTAGTTTTTGAATAATTTTTCACTTTTTCAACTCTGCAGCGATATACAGCCCCAAACACATCGAATGATTCTATAAAACTATCAAAATTATAATTATGAACGTGCGCATGTGCGGTTTATACGGTTGGCGACAAAATGTCCAACAGCGTTAACTTGTAGGTTTTATTTTTATCCTCAAAAGTAAACGAGAACAATTTATTTGTTTCATTAAAGACAAAATAGTAAAATTTTGTACGTAAATATGGGATTTATAGAATTTGTGCGAAATCGGTTTAAATCGGATAAAATCGTAAGTTAGCTAAATATTTACATAATCAAGTTCTTCGCAGCGAAAATCGAAATGACTTTCGGCAGTCGAACTTAAATTCCTATTTGCATAAAACATAATCGCATCGCCTTTGTAATAACAGAAACTTCTATAGGTTATAACTTATAGGTAGAGGAGCACTTAAAACCTTATCTTCAAACTATAATAATAATTGTTTTACTTTTTATCAACCAGCTCAACTGTGTACAGGCTTGTGTGTGTGTAGGCGACCTAAATAATTAATATTAATAATAATTATGGCACATGTATAACGTTAAAAACCGTATACTACATATATTATATCGCAATACAAGCCCCAACAGTATAAAATCAATACACGCGATACAGTAATTACTTGTACATTATACTTATATAAACTGACATAAAGTGTAATATTATGTTTTTCAAGAAAAAAGTTTAATTCGATAGTTAAATTTTAAGGATTTTATGGTTTGAATCCGCCGACACAATTTGCAGAAACAAACTAGGCAAAATCCACAAGTGGTCAGTGCCGGGTGATTTGCCGACGGTTATACGTTAAATTTTAAACCTTTTTCGCGTGCATCATTTCACAATTAGTGTTAGATATATATATATTTTTTAGAATTTTTCATCAACTTCTTTTCCGCAACAGATTATGCTAATAATTCTGCAGCGCCTACACTACTCATATTATTTGTCCTCGCAATAAAAAACAATGCTAAAAATAAACTAGGTACAACCGAATATCAAACAATAAATTTAAATTTTCATAATATGTAGGTAGGCGCTTTTTTAAACATAAATATACTACAATATATATATCAGCATACACACAGCTATTTTAAAACCATTCTCTGCAGATCGTTACAATTTTGCGGTTATTATTATTATTATTATGCAAAATGAGTAGCACCCGTACATAATATATGCTATGCGTTTACAAGAATAATACTCCACGTCTAAATAAATGAACATACAATATACTATATAATCGTGACCCAAAAAAGTTAACGCGTTTAGTAAGCGACTCGTAAGATTTGTAGCGTATAAAACTGTGAGATTATAGAGGTACTTAAAGAGACAAACAAAATACTTTCAATAAGTGTTTTTTTTTTTTTTTTATAGGTATAAACCTGCAGTAACCTATATTTTTAGTACTTATTCGGGGGGAACTAGAACGCAGCAGATAGCATATTGTTTTAAAAAAAAAATCTACGATTAAAAAGCGATTGATCCGCGAGGTACGTATTCGGTAACTTGTTTTTGTATTCGTGAAAACAAAATCTTATTCATGAACTTGGCTAAAATTGCAGATAAAACAATCTAAGTAATAAAACTTAACAACGTGTACACCTACGTAGCGGTAACATTGCACGACTCGCACAGGACACAGCCGGTAGAAAAAACAATATTTTTTTATAGAAGTCAAAATCGCAAAACATTAATCTACACAAAGAAATTCGGTGATATGATATAGTGTTGTTCAGTAAAACGATTACTAATCAGAGTTTAATCTAGTAGGATTGGTCAATGTAAATTTAAAACGATTATACTTAATACAAGTTATTAGGCACCAACGTCATAATATTATGCAGCGTTAGGTTGGGTAGTAATACAATCAATCGAATACAGATTCGAATGGACTGGCAATTTCAATTCAAAATTAATCTTAATCCGTCGTAGATATAACCCTTAATTCCTACATAAATGTAATCGCAAACATCGTACATAAAGCTATAAAACGGGGTGGAAAAATCAAACGAAAATCACGAAAATAATAACGTATATTTTACATATATTTCACAAAAATAATAACTTTTTGCAAAACACGGTCGAATTATTATTATTATTAATGTATATTTATACCCTGAAATGAATTTAACGAAATCCACGAGAAGCTGTGGACGCGAGTAACTACTTTTTTTTGAAGATTTATCATATTTTCGGTCGGTTTACCGCGTATTCGCGAATAGTTTTGACGAAGAAAACATAAAAATCGGACAGTTTGTCTTCAGACGTGGCCTCGTAACCGTTTGGCGTTTACCAAATATATATAATATTCCGAGCACGTTAACGCGGCGGCGATCGTCATTATTTTTTGCAAACAATACAAATATAAACGTAAAATTTTTAAAGGAATTTATTCGTCCGGATTCGTGATAATTTTTGATAAGAAAAGAAATAACGTGCACGTTACTCGCGTATGATATACGCACTTTGCATACGCGTATTACCGATTGTTAGGTACGATGTTCAATGACGTTTAAATCGCGTCGCTCAATGACAAGAACGAAATGTATTTTATAAAGCGATTTCTCGACAAAGCGAAACCGCCAGTCTTTCAATCTCGCATTACTATGTATACGACTGTAAAATTATCACCCCTCTAAAATGCAAAAACCAGCACGAAAAAGGAATGAATTCGAAAAGAAAGGGAGTAAAAACTTGAAGTGATGTTTGGCCGTTGCGATTTGCAGTGGGTCACTTCTTCGGGTAGACCAAAAGTTGCGGTTATTATTTTCAATGACAACCGAGTGCATCCGAGCTAGCTTCGCAGTAATCTACGGTGTGTATACGTCCTGGTAAAAACCAAATTTAACAAAAAATATCAAACTACGATTATACCACGTGAAATGCGACTTTTTTTACGCGATTGATACGCCAAACAACTCTCACCTCGAATCCCTTTCCTTCCTTTCTTTATTTTTATATGCAATACTATATTACATTTATACATTAAGTAGGTACTGCGTTTGTACTTTGTTTCGCGATTTTTTTTCTCCGTCACACACAGCAAATCATATACGAAGAAACCAAGACCACGCCAAACCAGACTGATCGAACATTTATGCGATTAGGATCCATCACACGAGATCCATACTCGAAAACGACATTCTTTTGTCAAATCGGTTTTTTCATTCATATCAAATTTGTCTTGTTAAGTACCTACAGAGAGTGAAAAAAAACGACGCGGAAAAGTCGTTCTCTAGACTTTGCGATGGTTTCAAATGTGTTTTCAGAATTCGTATTGCGAGAAAACCACCGCTGTGACGCGTGACGGACGGAGAGAGAAAAAAAGAAATCACCAAATTATTTTAACATCGTTTAGGACCAAACGTCGACGATAATTTTTCGGCCCTCCTACACCTCGACCGACGACGACAACTCGCCGTAAAGTGTCATCAAAGTACACCGCTCAAGTCCGAGAAGAACGAGGGCGGCGATATACCGGCGTTGTAATTTATAACATGGGTGTGTCTAAAAAACGTTATGAACAGTAATTTTTTATTTTTTCAAATTGAGACTTTATTTTATCGATCGTTTACATATTATATCATCGTAACATTATCCGATTTACGCGCCTACCTACACACACTAGGAAAACGATCGAATGGACTTTACCGGTTCGATAACAGGATTTGGTACTCCCGCGTAGGTATAAAATAAAATGCGTATTCCGTACTCATTAATTCGGGTTTATTCGACCGTAACGGACACTCCGGTATCGGACTTAGCGTTTTGGCTCGTTTAGTAATCGACCGGTGGGCGTGTGTCTCTTCGCGGTTCAAGAAGAAGCGTTTATCTTTTACACCATTATCGTTAGTCTTTTCAAATTTTGCCCACGTTTTGAGTCCAAGAACCGAGGGAGAAAAAAAAAAATTGGGAATAGCGAACAAAAGATTCGTGATGAAATTTTCGTTTGGAAAGAATGTTCTTAAAACCAGTAACTCTGATTAAAATGCAAATTTTCGTCCTCGGACTTGTTAAATTTTCCATACTTTTCGCATAAACGCCCCAAAAGCAAATTTTCGAATTTTACGCACATTCGGATATTAAACACGTTTGAACCACCGTTTCCGAACCCGCCCAAAGCGCTACTCCGTCAAACTATTACTAACAACCACGCGACCTGTAGACGCCGTCTTTTTTACGATAATACGACGAAAAAAACTCAACGACGGCGTACAGGAATCGTAAAAATTCTGAAATCTAACCCGCTATTATAGAAACACTGCACTGTGTAGCGGAATCCGATAACGTCGTTGGCGGGTATAAAGGAAACCACTTCTGCCCCCGTGTAATATTATGCAAAAACCACTATAGATGACTATAGTTATCCAACCGTGACAAATAAACGCAATCGTGGATGGAAAACGATTCAACGTGTTCCACGGGGTAAAGTACGTAAGCCTGAATATCGATCGTCGGTTTTCCTGGGGAAAATCATTCGTGAAAATCATTTCGTCCATGATAAAATCGTTTATTTTTTCTGGGGATAAAAAAATATTTCATCCGTGACTGGCCCTCGTGTTAAATTACGACGTGCCTGTTTTTATTACTTATTTGTATTACTCGTGGGTCGGTCAACAGCGAGTTATCTATCTTTAAAGTTAAACTAGTTAAAGAAACTAGTTGAACTATCTTGATCCGCGAGTACTGGGCGCAGACCGTACCGTACGGATGGTTTATCGGATAGCGTTTTTTCAGCAGCTGTAATCACGGTTTTAGAAGATAAGGTCAGCATTCCGCTTGCTGATACGTTTGCTGACTCGGCCGCCACGACGCGTCGAGCGCTGCCCTACGGCCGTTTTTCGAGGTTATGGCGATGACGGTCGTTGGAACCGATATAGTAATTTATCGGGCATTTTGAATGGCAGCCGTTAAATTACGCGTCCGATCGCAAGAACAGCGGCACCGGATCTCATAAATTGTAATTTTAATTAATTTCCTAACCTCAAAGAACGTTTTTTAGCGGAAACGTTTACCACGGGTCCATTGTTATGTTATGTTATGGTCGGCGAGCACGACCTAACCGGCCGCGGTGACAATTGTTACGGGGTGTTAATTCTTTCACCGACTTTAAAAAGCACTTTGTAGTAATCCTGCGTGTGCAAATCGAAAAAACCCCCGCGTGCGCCAAACGGTAAGTGATTTCACGCGGCCTAGTGTATTCGTTCCGTCGTGCGGCGAATTCTGTCTACGCGAGAAAAATCCACCGTCTTCGGAACGACCGCCGCCGTCGCCGAAGGGAGTGGTGGGGGTCGTATGTAAAAATAGGTGCAACACGGGCGGGCGCGCGCGCGCGTTTTCCATTGTTCGACGCGACACGCGCATCTGTTCTGGTGCGTGCGACAAAAACAACGATTTCACGAACGGAAAAAGAAAATGACGCAAATGTACGGTTTAAAAGGAAATCGGGAAGGGTGTTTTCACGGTGATTGTGCGGAAAAAGACAAACCGGCCCAGCGCATCGGTACACCGTCGGGAGGGTACGCCGCACAACAGGTCGCGGTACGGGCGCCGTGAAAATATAATAGGGCAAACGCCACGTCGGGGACGACGAGAACGGACGAGATACGATATTAATTATAATAACGGCAAAAATTAATAACAGCAGTCGATAATAATGGACATCACGTGCGCAATAATAACCATAACACTATTACAAATAACACGGTAACATTGTGAAAACATTACATTCCGCCGCGTCATCTCGCGGAATCCGACGGGTGTCGTCGTCGACTAACACAATAACACAAGTAGTACCGGCCACGAGAACGGCTCGTTCGTGTGTTACTACACGTTTTTCGAAAATAATAATAATAATCGTTTTGTATAATAAATATTCTGTGTATATACTCACTGGACAGCGCGGCGGCGTATTGTCTGAACTTCTTGCCCTCTCGTCTGGTGCCCCTCGGCCCGTTGACCGACAGCATGCTACTGAAAACCGACAAATCCATGGTGGTGGTTGGTGGTGGTGTTCCGGCGCGTCACACACAATTTTTACAGGGGGGTTTTTTTATCTTTCCCCCGTTATACGTGGACGTTTCGCGACGACTGGGGGATGGGGGGTGGGACAGGGGGAGCGAAAGACGAAAACTCGCAACAGGGAGGATTCCGAACGAGGTCGGGGTTTCGCGGTCGTTTAGCAAGAAACGCGTGCGGCGGCAACGGCGCTGAGGACGAGGTACGTGCTCGCGAGCGTCTGGCACCGACTCGTATGCGGCCGGCGGGGCGGCCAGTGCGTGCTGCTACCCACGAACGCGGCGGCGGCGGCCACAGCTCGCTGCGCTGCGGGTCGGGCGGCGTGGGCGCTTGCGCCGTCTGGCGTTCGTCGCCCCCCCTCTCAGACCAGTGACTACGCGATAACTCGCGGCGCTGACTCGGTGGCGTGACCGGCGTTGCCGGATTTAGGGATTTTTCCGCGTACCGCGGGGGGAACTCTTGAGGTCGAAACGAATTGATATTATTCGAGTATAAATTGCGGGGAGTCTGTTTTTTTATTGACCATCCGGCGAGAAATCCGAGGGTTTTTCGAGTAAAACTGACGGACGATAAACGGCATTGTTATTGACCGGCAAGGAAATTTTACTGGTCCAAAAATCGAGGATCTCAACAACTCTCGTCTGGCGACACCAGTATGATATTTTCTAAACGAGTGAAACAAAGAATCGTGTGAGGTTTTCCTTTTTTTATTACCTCTAGGGTGTACATGGCTATACCGCTACTACACGATGACTTCTACCGTTGGTCGATAGTACCATAATCACCCCCGTAATCAACGCTTCTACGCACTTTGAGGGGTCCGCGAGAGAGTTACGATAAAAAAACTAATCTCAGGTAACGCGCGTGCGAGTTGCGAATTTTTACGTCCAAAAGTACAGTGGAAAACTTTCGAAACGTAAAAATTGTCGCGTACGGATCGTCGAAATTCCACGGTACGACGTGGTGTCGAGAACCGTCGCGTAAGATTATTAAAAAACTTTTTGTGCAAAAAGATACTCGAAAATATTCGAAATCTCTTGTGATTTTTTACAGACCTCAACAATTTTAATATTATGTGAAGGTCAGTCTCAGCTCATCGTTATTGTGTGGATGTTACGGCCAAAAGTCTGAACCGTCGTAAACGTCTGCCGTAATTTTTAACGGTTTTTCCTCGATTTTCGCATCGTTTTTTTTTTAACTATTAAATTTGACACTCGCACGGCTACACTCAGAATCTTAAAAACGATGAAAAAATGAAAATAATCCTATTTCTGTATCGACGACGGGCTACCCCCAAAAATAGTGTCAAATGTATACATTTACCTAGCAAAAATGGCCTAAAATATGATTCTACGAAATCTGTGTTCTGATACTTTTAGAGTATATTTCGTAGATAAATAGTACTCTTTTTGATTCTTAGAGGACAAATTTATCGTTTTTACCACGGTGTAACCTACCGTTGTTTTTACAATGATTTCTCTGAACAGTGTGACGGCCAATTGAAAAAACAGCACCGAAATGTTCGGAAAGTATAATACCTACACTTGGATTGTGCCTTACTTGGTGCTTTTTATTTTTGTGAATTTCGTTTGGTTTTTGAGTAATGGCACAACAACGAAAAATATGTTTTATCCACGCTTTCCGCTTGAAATTTCGCCGTACATCTCTTTTACACGGCAGGCGGCTCCGTTTTTGTACGTTGAATACGGTTTAAATTTAACAAAAGTTTAAATTTCCGTTGTTAAATGTATTTTATTTGATTATTTTTCGAGTTAGCGGTATCAGCGGCCGAAAACGACGAAGAAAAAGAGTGTACCTCATAAAATATAAGACGCGGTAGTGTTACGTAAATAAAAGTGAGGAATGGAGCGAATTTGAGGTCTGCGAGACATTATCGTTTGGCGTAGCGATCGTACTAAATTTACGTATAGTTATATTTTTTTTTGTTAAATCTGGATTTTATCAGGACGCGTACCTAGATAAGAATCGGTTTTTTAGAACGCGATTCATCCATCGGGTGTAAAAAGTTTGAACTTCCGAAACATAACCGGCCCGAATCGTAATCGTTGCGCGACCGTAATTCTCATCCGACCTCGAATTTACTCCATTTATTTCCAATTTTTTCATTTTAAATTTCGCGCTGATACACGACATAGATGACGTGTCGAATTTGCGCGATAAATTGAGATTACCCGCACGGCATTGTAACGAAACAAATAATATAATCGTCCGATTGAATAAGACGAGAGCCGCTCTGCAGGATATAAATCGAACAAAAGCGGCTCGGACAGTTTTGCTTCGTTCGGCGTACGTATAGTAAATTGTGTACAAACGATCGAACGGCGGTGTCCTCATAATAATATCGTCGTGTCATATAACATCATATTATTATATACCGTAGAAGAATGCAATTTTATATAATGCACTCGGAAAACGATCAGCATCGATTTGTAGTAACTACTATATATGTTATTTTTATACGTAAAACGCATTCTCACTGGAAATCGATTCGTCATGACCACATTGTTAATGTTGTTATGTAACGCCGAGAGCTAAAAATCAATCATTTACCCGGAAAACTATATTATCCTTATTTCGATGGTTCTATCTATAAGCTTTTTTTATTCGTGTGTAATAATAATGCGATTAATATAAAAGTTTTTAATCGCGTCTACGTAGAAAATACGACAACATCGTACATTTGCCACATTTTAGAGTCTCTTGTAACGTTTGCCCATACACGTCGCGCGTACCTATAAATATATTATAAAGTTGACTATATTGCGAGAGTGAAATATCATAGACTTGTACAATAGTTATTATTACAGAATGAAGTTACAGTCTCTCCAAAAGGTACCGCGCCAAGAAATTTTCTTGATTTTCAAATACAATTCATTATATGATCCGACGATGGAAAAAAGTTCTAAAAAAATTGAAAGTGTCTAGTGAACAAGTGTTTTGAATAACTTGCGATTTTCACCAATCGCGATAGAAAAAGAATCAGATACATTCGTCGTTCACTATATCGATTTTTATTAGTTTTTTGCGACGAATATATAGGTAACTTCGAATTCATTTAATGCGTAAATTTTTACAGTTCGCATGTTTCACGAAAACCTGTGCTGAATTTCAGGGTACTCGATACTTACCCAAGCTATAATAGTGCATAAGGCATAACATTTTCTTTCGTATGGTTTTTATTTTAACAGGATACGAATGCGTTTTAATAACGTTTAAACAAGAAAAATACAAAAAAACTCCGCATTTTCGTGTGTACTACCGTGACGTTCTGCTGTTAAAATTCTGTTACCGAACATGTTCTGCGAATCACTTTAAAAAACGTGTTTTCTTACCCGCAAAATAGGAAAACTCATTTTCGTTACTTTTTGTGGAGTTTGCTACATTTGTTGTTTTAACGAAACGAAAACTGGATTATTAAAAAACGTTTTTATGAGATAATCAACCGTTTTTGTAATTTATAAATCGCAGTTGTCGTTTACAAAAATTTTTTAACGGTTCATCTAGATAATAATAATATATTTTATCGCTTGAAGAACAGCGTACAGTCACGCAAGTTTGAGCGTTATTTTTGGTTGAAAAGAAAGTACCTAAATATTTATAACAAACAATCACTACCGTATTTTACGTTCAAAATAGGCCGTGATGACGTTTTGAGTTTTGTTTTCATTTTTACGTCAGTCAAGCGAAATATTGTAAATTTAAAACGCTGCACAAACAGCGATATATTTACACGGAGGGAATTTTTTTCGTAAATAGATCATACTTGACATTTTTGGTGAGCGTTTGAGAACTGCTGCAGCAGTACACAAAAACGCGTTACGCTTGTTCGATGAAAAATGATTAATTAATTTATAAAAACAATAGTATTGTCATTTATGAAAACTTGCATAATATTTTTGAACACAACGTAGGTATGTTAAACACAAAGAACTTTATTTTTCAAGTTATTCATCAAACACACGTCCTTTTATGGTTCAGTAGTCGGTGTCTACTTGCATAATATTATTGTAATTTTATATTGTACGCCGTAAAACTGTAAAAGTATATATTTTATCCGTAGTTTCCCAACACTACGCAGAATTTCAATAGAACTACCGTTTGGTAAGTAAAAGAGTATACTGCGCAAATGATTTTGATTTTGAAACATTAAAACGATAACACGACTACGCACTTTTTACAACGTCGTATACGCCATCACCGCGAAAAAAATTGATCAAATTTAAGCGAACTGTTTTCTCGTGATGTATTTTGTTTATCCAGCGAACTTGTATAGAAATAATTTCGATTGCCTTAATTCGAGTTACAGTTTTGATGAAAGTTTTAAAAAATCAGTTATACTTCCCCTGCCGGTCCAACGATTTGTTTTCAAACTCCGAACGCAGTCACGATTTTATAAAAATATTGTATTACGCACACGTATTCGTAACATAAGGTATTGTCCTCGGAATGATTTATTATCCTGCAAATATCTCATTCTCATCACGAATTGATGAAAAAAATTGACGAAAACCTACTTATTGTTTACGGTTTTGGTAATGCGCGTCAAAAACGTTTCTTCGTTTTGCTTCGTGTAACACGATTGTTGTTCAGTAATAATGGCAAAAACCTTTGAATCAAACCGTTTGACGTCTGTGTGTTTTACGACGAATTAAAAATCGAAATTAGGCGAAAAATTCAATAGTGTATGGACTGTACTGTTAGATAGGTCGGAGGTTTAGAACGTGTTTTGACCGTGACGGTAACATTTAACGAAACTTTGAGACTAGGCTAGACTTTACGTTTAATTTTCGCAAGCGTTTTACCACCCAAGGTTTTCGATCAAAATCAATATTTTAATAAGTATTTTAATTTAACTCGCCAGTGCTGCAAAATCGCGATCGTGCAAGTAACCAATAGTTTTTGAAAACTAAATGTATCGTTCATCATATTTAGTCGTATATCTTAAAACATAATTAATATGCTCGGATAACGTATTTGTAGGTATATTATTGCGTATTTTGGATCTGTATACATTTTCCGTATCTCGAAAACGACACAGTTTTTTTTTTTAATTACCTATATAAAAAATAACTCAATTTTATTCATTAAATTGAGTTTCGTAAAAATTAGTCGTTAAATTCGAAAAATGTAATTCAATCATCGTTGTATTATGCTGTACGTCGTGTAAAAATACGGTTAAAAAATCAGACGGTGGAATCAATAGAACAACGAAATCGCTACTTTTCGTGTTAGAACTGGCACCATTTTTTTTTTTTGAAAACAAAAATTCTGGCGAAAACGACAAACTGCATTTTTGTTGGCTTTTACACAAACACGCGCGTGCGTTTGTTTTTTCCATGGGTGTCGGTAAAATAACTACTAAGCATTCGTACCTCAAAATAGTGCTTGTATACTCGATACATTTTATACTCGTCTTACGCTTATCGATTTTTAGTTTGTTTCGCAAAACTAAGCGCCTTAATATTTACAATAATAATAAATAGCGACGGGGCGGCAACGTTTCCGCGCGCCCGTATCGATACGACGCCGCGACGTTCTTTCTACACGTGTTTGAGAGTAAACTGTGTTGCGTACGCACGTTTATACCCGGCGTGATCTCTATCGATATTTTATTATCACCCGTCCGTTTTTTTAGATTCTGAGCGAAGAACGTGTTGTTTTTAACCACGACGAGTTGTTCTTTTTTTTCTGCGAACAACTTAGGTGGTAAAAATGTTTTTTCAAATCGCTTCTGAACGTGGTACTTTGTGGAGTGTCAAAATTTGAAACATTTAAAATCGAAAAAGTTTCAATCGATCAAAAGTAGGAACAATATAAACGCGTCCAACGCGTTTTTCACGTACCTATCGGAATGGCGTATGACGACCGGAACAAGCTGAACCATTTGAATGATACGGGTAAGATACGGCAAAAGTTATTTAAAACAATTTTGAGCTTAGCGTAGAACTTTGAAATTTCCGAACAATTTACCAGGGCGTTCCTACTGCGCACGTGAGCTCGTTAAGAATCGATTTTTTTTTTTTGAATAAACAATGATTTTTTCCGAACTAATTATGTTATTATATTACCGTCACACGTTATTGCTTTTTGATTACCGCGGTCGACGAAAAACGCGTGCGGCCGTGTTTCCATGACGACCGATCGAGTCTGGGTGGTGGCTATGGACTAATATCGTGCGAATTTATTTTCACGACAAATTTCCATCCAATCTTGTTCGACCCCGCAATTAAATTTGTCGCGTTTTACAATGCATAATGCATTTTTTTTTTATTTTAGTATTATCGAAAAAATACTCGTTTCGTCTAAAAAAATTGTGTAAGTACGCAAAAAAAAAATTACTTTTAGTTATCTCGAATAGTTTACCGGAACAAAAATAATATTTTATAATTTCAGTATTCAGCGCGGGGACTCAATGGGCACTTATCGAGGAGTTTTGTATAGGCAATCATCTTTTCGCTTGCGCCGAAAACAGTAGTAGTATGCACACGAATATCGTAAAACCGTTTCGCGGAAAAAACTCTCGCGGCTTTAAATTTCCTAAAACCGTTTTTTATTTTGTCAAAATCACAAAATTTTATTGCCCGCGACGATCGAATTTTTATACATAATATATCATACGCACGTCTCTCCTGTAAATCTGAGCCATTTTTGTCAACTGTGTATATTAATGGTGGTGGTGTGGACACATTTTAATGAAGTTCATTGCGTCCTGCGAAACGTTCTCTTCTACGATATTACGACGACGAGAAAAATCCGATTTCATATAAATATAAAAAAATACAGAAGCCGTGAGAGTTTTTCTCCTCAAAACGATACTTGACATTTGATTTTTTTCACGACGCCAAAAAAGTCGGGCAGGTGAAACGTTTGTACCGTTACTGGCGAACGCACTGGTTTGGATACGGGACGTTATCATATTGGGCTCGGGGTATTAACGTCCAGGTATAACGGGAAAAAAATAAAAATGTGTTTCTTACGTGAAGCGATAATAATGTGATTGACTCTAAAACGACGAAAATTCTCAATCAAATTTTTCGAACAAATAAGTTCGTAAAATTCGTGTAAAAAAATGTTCAAAGGTACTTATTACATTATTTTCGCTGTTTTTCCTAATCGGAGAACGTACTACGTTAAAAATTCGTCGTCAAATCATAAAACGATCGTTAAGCGCTTTGTTCGCGAGTTTTTTTTTGCTCGAAAGCTTTTCCCGAACACTTGTAGGCAGTAATTTTTCATAACGATTTAACTTACCGTCGTGTTTTAAAAAGGAAACAAACGCAACCAAAGTTTGTCTTAAAACCGAGTATATAGTTGCTGTGGGATGTAACAATAGTTTAGTGAAAGTCTGTAAATATACTTCAACGACCGCAAATAATACGAAATTAAACTGCAAAAAGTATATCGCGACTATGCGATCTTGAAAACTGTTCAAAATATCGGCTCGTATAGTGAAAATAAATAATTCGTTTTACGGCTTCAAGACGAATTTTTAACGCGTTTTTCTCGACAACGTTAACACATACGTAATTAATAATAATAATAATTATTGTTCGCTTACGTTTTGGTTGCATTATTCTTGTTGGACGATGTCAAAGCCAGTCTCAACGGTCTCACGAGGTTTGTACTGAACAACGATACGAATCCGACAAACCAGCCCATAAACTCTTCTGGTGATGATAGAAATGTCGCTACCGCCAGATATGAGTCCCAAGAGGTCATCTTGGCTGGATCCGGCCCGATGGCACCTTCGACAAACAATAGCAAAACAATATTGATGAAAAAAGATTTTTTTTCTTTAAATTCCATTCGCGTTATTCTGTTATTTTACAGTACACCAATAATAAAAGATGACGCTCGTCGATCCCTATCTACTTCGGGTTTGCTATAAAATCAACTTAAATAGTAAGTATGCAATATCGATACGAGAAAGCTTTAAAAATTACGTTTTGTTCAATACTTATCGATTAAATATTTTTGGTTTTAAACGTAGTAAAAACCATCTGATTGTTAAGTAGTTTTTTTTTTTTTTTTCAAATTTCAACGCACATATTATAGGTTTGTTCAACATACGTATAATACAGAAATTGAAGTTGAAATTAACGTTATATATTTACAAGACGAATAAAGTTACTTTTGTAGATTTATACTGCAAAAACAACAATTTTTATTTTACATATACCTAAATAAAAACAAAATAGGTATCAGGTATAACGTTCCTTTGTTTTTCATGATTCAAAAATTGTAATCGACGTATCATGCTAACAGAACACTGTTTGCATTTAACACTAGACAAAATTACTTCGAACTCGTGTATAGATTATTTTATTTCAACACTAATAATAGTCTCTACACGGTAGTTGTATTTATATGTATTGTTATTTGGAAATGAAATTTTGTAATTTTTTCTGTATGGTCACGGTGTTATTACAGCCAAGCTAAACAATAATTATTCGTTAAATGTGGCAGCCATTAGGAACCTAACAATTTGTTTCATTCCGACTGCAGTATAATAATATACGCATCCATGGTTCGGTCGTTATTGTTTTGAATTTGTCACGGCCACTAATAATTGGATTAGTGTAAACGTACTTAAATGCAATTTTCAATTTAGCCGATAAAGTGCGAACTGAACACAAAGTTTTGTACATTTTTTCTGTTTGCGTATAGAGTCGTCGAATAAAATATCATGGCATTCCGATTGTGCGTGGAAAAAATATTATCTTAAAAACAGTCTTAATTGGGGTAAACCGAAACAGTTACTATCGAATTCCACCAGAGCGCGTACCGTACTGTATTTTTATAACAGTAGGCAGGCTGTCTTAGTATTGGGAATCTTAACAGTTTCTTAACAACCGAAACAACAACTGACTAATTTTCGTTCTGAAAAACGATTGCGATTCACAATAATAATGCCCGTATAGAGTCGTCGTGTTTTTTTTCTTTAAATTTTAATTATTGAAAAAAATGTTCACGAAATTTTGTTTTCAAAAACGAGGTAAATTTTAAACCGCAATAACCTAAAAAAAAAAAAAAATTAATTTTTAAAAATTCGCCAACGATAGTAATATGTACACGTAATGTACGTTTAAAAGTTACAGACTTCTAACTAAAAAACTGAAACTAGTGAGAAAGAACAATTGAAATTTCGATTATTAAACTGTTGTAACTGACTAAAAAAAAATAAATAAAACATTTTTTAAATATTTTTTTAAGGCCATCGTAAGCCTAGTATACTCAAACGATTTAAGCAAAAAAAAAAAAAAATGTTGGAATATTCCTACTTACAGAACTACCGCGCAGAACTGAAAATATTTGACAAAACACTGTTGATCTGCAATATAATTATGAATATTATAAAAATTGACATCTTCATTGCAGTACAAAAGTTATATATACCATATTAACGCTGTAAAGTGTAAAACTTATGTAAAAATACGAATACGTTGTGCAATTCGAAATGTAAGGACGATGTATATAAATAGGTAATCGTATAACATGTAAAAAAACACGAATTCCTAAGTGTATGATTCATACAGTATTCTGATACGCAGTACGGTCGTAGTATAATAGTATGCGAAATATGATTTTGTAGAAAATTTACACTTAGATTGAAAACTTTCCATAAGTATATGTCGTCATAGTATGTTTTTTATACTTGTCACTCATACATGAGGTAATTTTTTTTTTTTTCCTATAAGACACACACAGAATCCCGTGTAAATTGTTACTTTTTTTTTTATCATTTTATTTTTTTGAATAGCTTAAAAAAAAAAACTATTATACATTGTGTTACTATGCTAGAAATGTAGTAAAAAAAAAATATTTACTTTTCTAACGAGAAAACAACTGACTATATTCTATTTCTTTTGATGTAAAGAATAACTACTATACATTTTCAACATCGTACTAATACATATAGTTATACAGACAGTAAAATTTAAAATATATAATATACGTCACACGATATTGACCGTTAACTTTTTCCTATTAATCATCTGCAACATTGTTATACTATAATACTAACTTCATAGATTTTATACGTGAAAACGTTCAGAGAGCATCCGATTCAAAATAGTGATTTTTGTTTAAAAAAAACACAAAATCAAAATACAGTTGATACAAAACATAATAGTTTCGGAATTTTTTTATGAAAATTTTAAAGTATCTGAATAATTTTTAACTTTGTCAAAAAGAAATAGTAAAAAAAAACCACAGATATTTGACTGAACAAATTAGTGTAGATCATTTCGTGTAGGTACATACATACTGCACACGCATTATTTTGATTGATAAACTAATTTTAATTTTACGATTAGCATAAATGGTCAATCGTAATTAATATAAACGGTTTCATTGTTAAGGTTATTAAATATAGTATGGTTGTAGAGTTATTCCTTAAAACGATTGAATGATATAAATTTATACACTTAGACAGTGCAGCTTAGGTACTTTTTATAACAAATTTTAATAGCAGGATAAAATGTTAGTTTTGTTTTTTTTATAAGTCTCCATTAATTGATGTGTTTCCAATTTGTATTTAAAGCATATAATTTTTTGTAAAAATCGTGATAGTGTAAGATAGTAAGTTTTGTTTCACGATAAAAAATCTAAGTGCTAGTTATTTGTTATAATCTGTAATAGTTTTTTTCGGTTTCATATGAAAAATTAAACCTAAATTATTTGGGTAGATTACTACTTTAGGCGGTCATCTATTGTTTTGGTGAGTCAAAGAAATTTAGAGTAACCACTTACAAACGAATAAACATGACGTTTGATAGATATTGTCAACACGAATAATTAAATATTTGGATTCGGACGAGGGTAGCCGAATAGTTGAAAAAAGGCCAAGAAGAAGATAAAAAAGAAGATTGAACTTCCAGTTACATGTTTTTCCACATAACCAAATTTAAGTAGATTTATTGAAAGCAACCGTTATTATTTATAGACCAGGTTATGCTGTATAATAATACCATAATGACTATATTAAACCATAAACGTATTTATTTTCATAGGACAGTACTTGAGTTTTGTGTTACGTCCTATATTATACACATACAATATTATGATACCCATATCTCCAGTCATCCCTTATTATACTTGGTAGAAATCTATTGAAATAATTATTTTTCAAATCCCGTTGTATAGTATTCTTAATTGTATTTTGTAGGTACAGAATCTTTACTCAAAACACAGTATTTATATTATGGTTAAATCAATACGTTACAAACGTAACCAAATAACATTCAAAATAATAATTATACAGAAAAATGCATCGATTAATGACGTTTCGTCAAATTTTCTGATAACTTTTTTTTTTCTTGAAAAGTGCACGCCAACGTCTGTAAAAGTTTCCCGAAAAATTCCGTTTTAAAAACAATTTTTATAATATTACGTTTATGTTGAGGATTGGTGACAGTGTGTAGTTGTGAAATAATCACGAACTGAACCGACTTTTCATAATTTTGTATACCGTTGATTATTATGCCGATATGTGCGCCACTCATAATAACCCGAATAGAATTTTCATAAAATTAAAACCGTGTGATACGTTTTTTATTTTACTCGGCTTCCGATCGTTTGCTTTTACTATCACGTACTTGTAAATATTGTATTTTATAAAATATAAATATAGCACATTCGATCGCCTCATACCGAGATTCCCGGGGTTTAGCAGTGTTTGTGTGATAACGATAGGTACGTAAAAAAAAATTAAAAAAAACACGTTCGTCAACAATTAATATCCAAACGATAAAAAAATACATTTATAAGATTGTGAAAAATCGCTGTACTTATAACTTTTGTTTATTTAACGACATGATTTTAATTTGCAGCTTAATGCGCACGGACGTTTACGTCTAACAATATATATTTTGTTAAAAAAATCGAGTTTTAAAAATCGTTTATGAGCAATGGTTGTATGCAGTGTGTTTCGTGTTTGGTAGAAAAATAAAAACCGATTGGGATACGACTGCGTTGTAAAACAGTTTATAGCGACACCACGCCCTAACGTTTTTAACCTCTATTAGGTTAAAACCTATTAAATTTTAAAAATCAAACAAATTATTATTATTATTATTATAATATGGCGCAACAATGATATCGATGTGAAATATTTTATGAGCTATATAGTAGAACAAACAAACGCAGTACAACGCAGCACGGTGATATTGTTCTCGATTTGTCAATTGAAATAACAAAAAAAAAAAAAAATACGATTTTACAACGTTCGAAAACTACTGTGTACAAAATCATCGTGTGCGATGTGTTATCATTTCATCACTATGGATTTGATTTCATTCGGGGAGACGAACTAAACAAAATTATGTATAAAGTAAAAACAAGAAATTGAATTAGTCGAATCGATGCTTTACGTTTACTTGAATTTTTCGTTTTAACTCAAACGCAGATCGAAATCTCATAACTCGATCAAAAGTTTTTGGTACGATATCATTTCAATTATAAAAAAATAATTATTTCGCTCATCTCAATGAAAACAGGATACTTGCTGAGGTTATTTTAGGTATTTTAGGTGTTTACTCACTCTAGGTTTTATTTTATCAACTATCGCCGTGGTTACGTTGACGTTATTACGTCCGTTGGGTAGTCGAAAATTCAAACAGTAATTATTACAGTTGATTATTCGAGTAATTCCGATAGATAAATTCAATTTTT
Organism: Hormaphis cornu; assembly: GCA_017140985.1. Classification (NCBI taxonomy): domain Eukaryota; kingdom Metazoa; phylum Arthropoda; class Insecta; order Hemiptera; family Hormaphididae; genus Hormaphis; species Hormaphis cornu. Next base: position 6,737,464 of record CM029364.1, on the reverse strand, counting down.
ATGACAAAAAGAAAGCCGGGATCAGTCTAGGTCGCGTGAGTAGTATGACGACGGGGTAGCGACTACGCTTTGTGCGGGTCCCTAGAAGTTGTGGTTTAAACGCGTTATTTAATTTCTGAAAGCAAATCGTTGCCTTCGAAAATACGATTCTGAGCGAGCTCGGTTGTCTAGTATACGTCGTGGTAAAAACGAATTTAACAATAAATACTCTTGTCGAATATCTCGAAATATCGTGTAAGAAACCGTTTCACAGTCCACACACACACAAATTAATATTAATAGTAAGCGATCGCAGAAAAAATCTTAACCGTTCACACGTCTACAAAAAAATTGAACATCGACACGAAGAAAAGACGCTCGTTTAATATAATTATAAATGTTTATTATGTGAATAATTTAATCTTCGATTCTATTTCCTACTAAGTGATATCTTAAGAATAATAGTTCGTCAATCCCACAAATTTGTTATTTAACATTTTAAAATTAAATAATGTGTTGTGTAAAACGAAATTTACCATTGGAATAAAAATATTCGAATTGTAGAAAAAAAAATCGTGTAACGAACGAGCCCGTGCACGCGGCCGGCCAATCGGAACGATCCGTCACACAGTTCAAAGTTCATCGCCGGCTTTCTCCATTACCGGGGAATGTCGAGCCGGAAAAACCCACACAACGTTATTATAATAAATACAAAATAATTGTCCACAACCGCACTCCGGCCAATCGGAACGATGCGACACACAGTTCAAAGTTCATCGCCGGCTGTCTTCATTACCGGGGAATGTCGAGCCGGAAAAACCCACACAACGTTATAATAAGAAATGCAAAATAATTATCGACAACCGCTCTCCGGCCAACCGGAACGATGCGACACACAGTTCAAAGTTCATTGCCGGCTTTCTCCATTACCGGGGATAGTCAAGCCGGAAAAACCCACACGTCGTTTATAATAAGAAATGCAAAATAATTGTCCACAACCGCACTCCGGCCAATAGGAATGATGCGACACACAGTTTAAAGTTCATCGCCGGCTTTCTTGTTACGCTATAATTTTGTTAAAAATTTAAACTCTTACATTTTTTATATTCGTATAAAAACATCTAGCGCCGAGTTTTTTTTTTTTTTTTTTCGAGACTTAAACGTAAAAACTAGAGGTTTTATCGGACAATAAGTGCGTAAAATTCAAAAATTTCAAAGTTCTATGATCAAAATCGATCGAATACCGAGCAGCAAACCCTTTTTAACGACGCGTATAATCTTCGAGTCGAACTTTTGGGAATTTCACCGTTTTCGTTTCGGAACTTGAAAAACAATCGAACATTTTAAAAACGTTTCGGACCATCTCGTCTTTCGAGGTATCGTGCGTCAGAGATCGGAGCATTTTTCCCACTGGAAAAAGCGATCATGAAAAAAAAAAGTAATCTAATAACTCGACGACGTGTAAAAAACGCGTAATTGTGTGTCGTCCCTCCCTAACACGGCCGCCCGAAACGACGGAAAAGCGACTCCCTCAAAAACGGTCGACCGAAATTTCAGCGTAAGACTCATCCCGAATGACACGCGCGAGTCGATCGGAGCAGTTCGGCCCGATGGTCCTCGGGAAGAACTTTGAGAATGATCTCGGCGTTTCGAACACATCGGAGATC
>CM029364.1:6579438-6735418 GCA_017140985.1 Hormaphis cornu | reverse complement strand
AAAACCGGTGATTAACGTTGTCTTAAAACCGCGGAGTAGGTAGTGGCAGCAGGGGTATAATTCGATAGAATAATAATTATTGTCGTCGACACTGTTTATGGATAGAATAATAATCGTTGTGTCGACCGTTTGGACGCTGTGTGTATACCGCGGCCTTTCTTCTCTGCAGACGGCCCGAAAAAAAGCGTTACAAAGTGTTGCAGTAATATTATGATTTTTATACTCCAGTCGCATCGGACGAATTCGGTCGACGAAATTTAAAACACGAAAAACAACGACGTACGCAAAATGGTCCGTGCGATCGGAAAATAGTGTAATGGCTACGATATTATCGTGTTTACCGAGAAATCCTTTGTAAAAACAATACTTCAACCCTCTGCGGAACAACGTACCGAAATCGTGATAAACCGCGTCGCGTTTAATACTTTTAAATATCACAACAGTTGGCCAGTCAAAAATGATATAACGACATTACGCTTAAAAGGTAAAAAAAAAAAACACTAAAAATTTATCGATCGATAAAAAGTTAGGCGCGTGTACACGTAGTCTTAAGTGAAAGGTTTTTTATGAAACAACAACAACAGCGAAAATATACAGACTACTACGGACTGACAAAGCTCCGAAGAAAACGGTTGTGGAAAATTCAAGTCGGTTGAATTCGGATTTTTTTTAATTAATTTTTTTCGTTCGGGGATCGAAAAATTCAATTAACAAAAGAAAAACCAATGTACGTGTCGAAAACTCGTCGCAGTGTACTAAATTGCATTGTACTACAAGCCTAGAACTTGTTTACAGAAAAATATCCGAAACAATCGACTCAACTGAATAATAAAACCCTTTAAAAGAACGTAATAATAAAGTCGAGTTAATTATAGTTTAAAAATCGAATAAATTAACTAGCCACCATAAATCGTTCATTATTATTGTTAATAAACTGAAAATATCATAAAATTTTATCTCTTTTTTTCCAACTTGGTACGTACGTGTTATGTAATTAATTTTAATAAACCGTTTGTCAGGTTGGTTTAGGTCACTTAAATTCTGCGATTTTACGTTCCTATTACATTAGGTAGGTATCTGCGTAAAGTAATGCACGTGTGATAAATCGTATACACTGTGTAGTCGATAAGAAACTGCTCTCGGTCCGACTCGTGTTTCAAATAAAATTATTATCGTTTAAATTCCAAAAATCTACGTAACGGAGAATGTCGGCAAATTTTTTTAGAATGATTGTATTTTTCCTGTAAACAATTTTACGGATAGCGGTCGCAAAACGTCGTTGCACCAACAATAGGGGAAGAGAATACAATCACCATCCCGAACGGTACGGAACTTTTTTGTTTTTGGCTATAATCACTTAAAAATTTTAACACAAATTAAGATCGCCTAGTTTAACGGTGTTGAATCAAAACACGATCGCCGTACAGTTTGTTTCACGCGTTATTTTCACGTTATAACGTAAAAAAAAGTGCTATTTCGAGCGTGTACAAGTTTATAGTGCTGATATTTTTTTACCTCCGTTCACCTCGCTGAGAATCGTTTTTTCAGATGCTACGTAACGCGTTCGAACAGCACGCGAGCCATCATTGACCGATCCAAAAAAGTGACTTCAGACGAGTTTTTTACCCGACCTAGACTCCTTTTTTTTGTTTTTGTATCACCGTAAAATTGCGATTATGTGATTTGTAATCTGCTCGTTTACCGGGCCGTACCGTTGTAGGGAATCATCATTGAAGATACATTCGTTTATACGGAAACACGTTTTCTTTTTTGGTTTCTCGCACAGTAGGTAACCGTATCGTTTTGCCTTTCGAATTTTTTCGAATCCGGGATTTCAGTTTTTTCGAGTGTACTGTTCCCGAAGTACAGACCTTACCGCGGACGAAACGGTTTTTTTTAAGTGTTATGTTTCGTTATCTGTTTAACTAACTTTAATAATACCCACGAGTCCGTTTAAACGACCCGAAATAGATTCTGAGAAAAGCGTCAGGGGAAAAAATCCCTACCGAAATCGTATGATTCGTGTAAAATCAGTCAAAACGTTATGCGTTGAATTGTAGACACCCGTTAATTTTTGCCGAAACTCGAATTTCAATTTAAAACTACCTTTGTATAACATGTCGTTTTTGAAACTCGTCGAATAGCAGCGTATATAACATAGAACAGTAATTAAATATTCGTGTGTTTACAGAAACTGTGTAATTTTTCTTTACGACGATGTACGCGACATTGTGCGGCACGTTCCGTAAAATGTTGCGGTGGTATTTTTTTTTTATAAAACACGTTTTATCATGAGATATTTGAACTAAAAAACCGAACGTATGATAATGATACCGCCTCTACGAAACGGTATTTAAAAATTTAAAAAAAAAAAAAAACCATTAGTTAATTTCCAACACGATTAAACAATTCATATACACGTCACGTATACTAATAGTATGGAAAACAATGAGAAATTATATTGGTGAAATAACTTAATTCTAGAGAAATGTTGCGTGATCGAGAAAATACGGTGATTATTGTACGGTATTGTACGTATCGCTATATAGCTAGCCGTGTATCCGAACAATTAATTATTTACGACGTAATTGTTCGAACGATTATTACGACAAAATAATCGCACAATATTATAATACATTCGTCGTCGTGACCCACACACGGTTTTCCGTTGAAAAAAATAACCGTGTCACAGACGTTTATATAATATTCGATGTTACGAACGATTAATTTATGGATCTCATCGCGGTTACATCGAGGAGTTTCAATAAAACTTTACCGGTGCGTGCCGAGAGAGAGTATCCGTACAATCGCGCCTCTCGAGGGAAAATTAGAAAAACGAAAAAAAATGTTCTAATTTTTTTTGCGGTTTTTGTTCCACGAAAAACTTTAATTCTCGATTAAAATCCTTTCAGAAATCCGAGGTCGGTGACGCGATACGGTTCGACGCTTCAGTGCCCGTGTGACCGGAAAGTTTCAAGGACACAAATTTTTTTTTACACACAGTCGGGAAACATTTTTTTCAACAAATTTTAGTCACATCATAATGATTCGGGACTAGAGTCAAACGGCGCGAGTTTATTTTTTACGACTTGGTGAAACGGATGTAAAAAAAAACAATACTTGGCGGAGAAAAATTTTGGGAAACAATTCCGACCGATCCGAATAAAATAATGACCATCGGTAAAACGGTGTTTTAGTCACGAAATGACACCCGTCGTTTGAACATTTAAAAATTCGGCGATTCTCACAAACATCCGGTTAGGATCTTTAATGTTTGTGAAAAAACTCAAGATATCGTGGCTCCCCGCGCACACTTCGATCGTACAGGACGACTAAACGAAAATTAACGTAAAATAATAGAAAAAAAGAATAGCGGTCAAAACTCTGCTAGTTTTTTATTTAAAGAGCGGTTTTACTCACCACCGACGACGCGGGACAGAAACCGGTGGAACGAACGGCGATGATACCTGCGACTGCGGCGCGCACAAACAAACACCTCTAAATAAATTAATTATAACAGTCGCGCGTGTTGGATTCAACGAATATCTTCAACAGTCGCACTTGACTTTCGACATTCTTTTTTTGTACTATACAATCATTATTGTACTATTATTATCGCGCGTCGATATCGTAAAGTTTTTTTTCGTATAAATACGCCGTTTATTTATTTTTTTTTTTGATAACCGCAAAACGCGCGAGCGACGAGCGCCGCGGCGGTATCGCCGTCTGAACCTTCCTCGTACGAAATAAATTTCAAAATCGATGCCGATTTCGCCTTCGCGGAGTTTTTCGTAACGCCTAATTCGCGACTGAGAAAATCTAATTTTAATGACGATAAACACCGCTCGTTTCCGATCGTAGGGTTTCAAAGATTTTAATATACGTCGTACCTACGGATAACGAAACGTAGGTTTTTTTTTTAACGTTTTCGAAAAATTCGTTTTGCACACGCGCGATCATAACGTTATGAGACATGTACCTGTTCGTTTGAAACACAATTTTTCGAAAAAATAACTCCAACAAAACGTAGATTACGACGTGTTCTCTTTGTCTCGTGGCCGTTAAATCGAAAAAAAATCTACCCGTTAGTGACGAAATCGGATATATAGAAAACCTGACTTGTCACGCATTTTCAACTACCGCGAGCACATTTCGCGTATTATTTAACATCGCGGTGAATCGGTTTTCGCGCGTTTTCAGACGTTTTTAGGAATTATCAAAATATATAAGGTATATTAGGACCGTCACTGATCATATTATATTGTTATTTTTCCGCGGTGAAAAAAAAATCTGTGCGTGGTGGTCCGGTCGACGTTCGGAACCGTTGAAAACTTTTTATAATAATTTAACCGTATACTGATGATGGGACGACAGAATAGGGCGGCGATTTTAAAGATTGTTATTTATTCACCGTCCGTCGGACTTTCTTTGGAATCACAGTAAACTATCTTAGTAAAATAGTAGTAGACCATCTCGCGGTTTAGGGATTCTTAGTTCCTTAACGAATAACTAATTTTTGTTTTGACAAGCGATTACGATTCAGAACGGTTATTTATTGTGTGTTATACACGAACGTTTTGTTTTTTCGTTGGAATTAATGAAAAAAATATTGCTTAATTTCTAAGGTCAATTTTAAACTCTTATGACTGTATAAAAAAAATATTCGAAAAATCGGACCGCGACACCTGTATATCGAGCAATGCACGGATTGTATACATTTAAAAGTTACAGACTTCTGCAACAGAACTGCAAAACTAGTGGGAAAGAACAGCTTAAAATGCGAAATTTCGATTTCGGCAGCCCTTATTTCGAACCCACTATAATACTGACTAGAAAATAAATGAAAATTTTTTTTATACATTTTTTTTAGCGTCATCGTAAAAAATATTATTTCCCCTTAATAACCGTAGCAGCAACTTTGTTTCTCAAACTCTATAGATACACATCGCGCATTCGGTGTCGCTAATCAAAACACGTTGACTCGCGTCGTGTATAGTGGATTGATTCGTGTTGAATCCTTAACCTAGTTTTGTTTCAACACGTCCAGAGCAGCGGCGGCGGCGGCGGCGGAAGGCTATGCGCGATGTATAATAAATATATAACGTGTTCGCATGCCGAAGATCGGTATTTTTTCCATTTATTTTTTATTTATTTGCCGCATAATAATTTCGCAATTATTATATTAGCTGGCGCAAAACTGTGCGACTTATCGCGATAAAATTCCGTATAAATTACAATAGACCGGCGAGCGAGTGGACTCAGGGGCGTAGTTTTGACTCGAGGTGTACCATTATATTATAATAAGGAGGTCGACTAGCTGCGAAATTCGCCGATTTCCTGAACGAAAAACAAAAAAAATACTCTTCCGTCTTCCGATAGAACGAGTTGTATTAATTTTTTTTTGTAACCAACGATGAAAAAAAAGAACGAAAAAATAATTCTTCAAAAAAAAAAACCCCCCATTCGATTAAACGTTCATTCGTATGGTCGGAAAAAATGTGTCAACCAACGGAATACAGAACACTCGTGGTAAAAATCATCCCGACAACGAAAAGTTCGCTTTTATTTAAATACCTATAAAAATTTGCTTAAAGCGAATTCATTGTTTTCGACGGTTTTCAAGTTGAAAAATGCGAACGAACGCGTTTCACACCGTGAGAAACAGCGCGCACCCGTGGCACCTCCGACACTTTTGGATTCCCCGAGCTATCCGGAACGGTTCTAAAAAGTTTCTATACGTAATGTACCAAAGTGGTGAAACTCTATAGGGTCTCGTATTCCGCGTTCAGAAAACTCATCGATGTATTGTAGTATTTCGATCGTAAAGTTGAGAAAGCCATTGCTTTACGGTGTAATTAATAAAAACAATAGACGAACAATGATATTACTGCTCGTCGTTGAACGTTCTTTGACGATCTTCCGCAGTAATTATGAACTCTAGATGTACTTGTTTTTAACAATCGACGTGAAACATTCACAACAACATCACTTATTTATATGATGTTCTATAATATGATCTACCTCACGAAAAACGTCAAAAAAAAAACAAATAGGTGCAGCGTGCGCGAAACACGATCAATCGTTCGTAAAAATCACACTATGGTTTATACGAGTTATTCTCGTTTTTTTTTTTTTTACGATACGGCCATTAACTACCTCTCTATAGGCACTAAATTGTTGTTTTGCCCGTGTTATTATCATTTTGGATTTTAGAGCTTCGCGTTTACTCACATTGAAAATATCGTTTTTTCGTGCGCAGAGATACATAGGTCGCAATAAAAATGTTTAGATAACATCACGTACGCGAATCGACTTATTATTATTCCACCTTGTTTTACGTACAACCATAAAATAGTAAAACGCGCAAACATAATATTATAACTGCCTTTACATACTTAAAATAGATAAAATCACCTAAAAAATACTGCCGACGTATTGAACAAAATATACGTCAACGTTTCTGGTATTGAATAATTATTATTTACAACCCGCTGATTGTTTTTACTGTTTTCAAACTAATGTACGGCGGTTTTTATGATGATCGTTACGTGCAATTTGTTATTAAAATCTATATATCAACGATATATCACTCGGTAAAAGTGTTTGTAATGGTTGAAATAACGTGTGGGAGCGTCCATACCCAAATCATGAAAGGGGCGCGAATCGTGTACATACTTGTGTGTGTAGTGTAAAAATAAGACATTTTTTCGCTCTCAGTACCCGGGAACGTTTTTAATAAATTATCTTGACGTTTTTCCCTTTTAAAAGTCCGTAGGTATCGTCTTTTTGTTTTTTACATTCAGAAAATCAGTATTCACTATTCGAGTTTGCGAATCCTTTTGTCCGGCACATCCGGTACACGGACCGTCGAAGTAGACCGTACGTTATGCGCGTTTTCGCAAGAGCTTAATCTAAAATTAGATCTTTTCACATAGCGTTTTTGTGACGCACTTTCCGATAGAAAACATTGTGTTAACAATATTATCATCATTATTAATTATCATTGTTAGTTTGCCGTTTTTGTTTTATTATACACCGGTATAACAAACACGAGACGTTCGCGCGAGAAATGACGAACGCGTTTTTTTATTGTGCGCCACCGTTGAAGCACAGCCTGCAATTTATTGTTTTGATCGAGTCGATTTTTGGCGAGATCAAACGTCCGTGCTTCAATACTGTTCTAATAACTCGTGGAAATGTTCGTAGAAGTAACTCAGCTGTCCAAACAGAGAAAATTCACCAATTTTCTCGTAGCAATCTGCAGTATACACCGTTTTAAACAGCGTTTGATGGTAAATATTATCGTGTTCTTGTATGACAACGTCTCGAGTGTGACTAGTTGTATTAGAAATGAGTTGATTGAAATACCAACCACGTTATAAAATGGTTAGTTGACGAGTACTACTAAAAGAGTAATTAATTTTCAAGTCAACACAATAATTTCGCATAACATTTTGAACAACTGACGTTTCTATGTGGCAGTTTATACAGTTCAAAAACAATATTATACTGTTATCTTACGTGAAAGGAAATTTGAAATTTAATGCAAGTTACGAGTTGGAAACTTTAAAAGTAACTTTGACGATTCGAGAAAACCAACTCCGTTGAGTTTTTTTTTCAACTGTATTACAACGCAAGTTACCGAGTTGGCGTCGGTAAAACGTGACTACAGCGTTCAGTTCGGTTAGAAACTACTGAAAAAAAAGTATAACTTCTAATTGATTACTTTCCAACCAGCCGTTATAGTGCTTGGATGTAAATCGGAGGAAAAAATCATGACGCGAAATCATGGCCTGCTGGCACGCGCTAGAAATTCGAGTGACGAACCACGTGACCGACTGGAGGTGATCGACTTACGCGCCAGTCGTCGTCGGTGCGTGGTGGATACGCCGCGAGATAAACCTGTAAAACCGCGGCGAAGTCGGTCGTCGGCAGGTATATACCTACATTATACCACTCGAAAACACTCGTGTTTCGAGTGTCACGCGAGATTACAATAAAAATAATTATTGTTAGTGATTGTGTTCTCTTTTTGTTAATCTATAAAACGTAGCTCGAGCGCCCGTTTAAGAACTTAAAAAATTGTGTTTATCGAACAATCGCTATATATTGTGCTTCGGTCGCGACGTTGAAACAATACGCGAGGTGCGGCACGCACGCTGTTAGCTTTGTACCGAGAAGCTCGTCTTCTCCAGCTAATACTCGCAAGCTTTTTTTTCTTTTTTGTCGTGACAGTAATATTGTACGAACTATTACACTATTATATACCTAACCGGGAGCATTATAGAATTTTTATAAAAAAAAAAAAAAATCGTAAACTATTTCCTACGTAGACCAGATTCTCTTCTAAACGACGTTTTTTAATCTCACAAATTGTCGGTTCACAGATACGCGTTATATTTCAGTGCGCTAAAAGTGTCGCTCCGCAGTGGATTCCTTCGATAGTGTTTGATGCGTTTTAAAAACCTAATACGGCATTGCAACGGATACGCAGCAACGTTTTAAAAAATATTGCGTTTTTCTACCAGTATCGTAAAATTAAACGCACAAAGAATTTTCGTAGAAAACTTCACCTCGCGCAATATTGTACAAATAAATTTCGCGCGCGCTAAAAATTAGCAAAAATTATCGTTAAAAAACTTTTGTCAAGTGTTATTGTTTGACAATTGGAAACCCGTTTGTTTGACACTCGAATGTGTGTATCACTTAAACACTCAAAAAACATATTTTTTTCAACAGACGTGATAATGGTTATTAACAATTGATCAGAGGCGTTTTGCGTTTGTTTTTAATTTTACACCGACTCGTTTTGTACAACTCAAAAATTTCCTATAGTGCGAAAAAACACGATTATGCGTACATGCAGCGGTGCAGAGATGACGCGAGTAAAGCGTACTGTCGCTGCAAGTAGCCCGACGACTAACGCTACAATGTTGACTCGATTTCGTAATACAGTTTAATGCGAGAATAATTATTTTTAAAAAAAAAACAATAACATCCGTATCAATACCGATCTGTGTGGATAATTTGACTTGTAAATTAATCTGTTTAATCAAGTTGTAAGAAAAAGAACGCTCAACGTGTAAACAGCGTATAGGTCTTGTAAACATTAGTAGTTTTGTTTATTCTTTCTGTGTAAAAACAGATAGTTGTAGGATCGTAAGTTTATTTACAGGTAATAAACGGATGATCGCAGCGTTTCTATCGATCACTACAGTATAATTTAGAAGAAACGTAAAACCCACACTTTTTCCCATCGAAACGAACTCGAAATACGTCGCGATCAAAGTAAAATCATAAAAACTTACAAAGTTTTCCGTATTTTCATAAAAACTAAACGAAAACACGATCTCCCTCCGTTTAATACGTATGATTCTTCTGCTTTTTTTAAGTATTAAATGTTCGAATGGGCGTTAAAAGCTGATTTCGCCGCGGCTATTCCGACCCGATTGGATTTGAGTAATTGTAATTAATATTTTTACATTTTGTTTTCGACGGTAAGAAACCGTTTAAGAAAAAAACAAAATTATAGGATATTTCCCCCCTTAAGTCACGCACCGTCAATCAGCTACCTACAGGGCGATTGAAAATTCTTCATAAATTCTATTTCTCGTCGGTAATTTGAAATTCAAATCGTACACTGGCGTATAACGAGTAATACTCGTCGAGTATAGTAGACTTTATTAGATGCTGCAACCGAGTTCGATAAGTACACCATATTTGATATTGTTTAAATACATTTTGAAAACCAAGTTAATTTTCAAATCATTTTTAACCTATGACCAAAACTACACGTTATAAGTTTATGAGATAAGCCGCAGCTATTATCGTTGTACTGTTGTTTCATTAGCGCCTATAAGAGACAACAATACCTACCTGCATACAGGGTGATCACAACGCGCAATGAATACTGTGCAGCACGACACGACCGTTATTGGAAAAAAATGTATCGATTGAAAATTGCTTTTCAGAGAACTTTTAAACGCACTTAAGCTAATCTCCGTAAAACGTAAGTGATCTTATAATAATCGTACACTATGTATATTATCTTTTAAGTGAAGTAGGTATTATTCGCATGTCGCGTATTGTTGTATCAATTTTTTTATTTTTAAACGGTGACGCTATACGTTTCCAATGATATATGTTTTTTGATGAGTAGCGGTTATAGAAAAAAAAAAAAAATGTCGTTCAGACTTCGCTAAACTCAAGATAATCGTTTCGGTGTGTTTTTTGTTTTTTCACCTCCTTAAATACGCCTGCGAATATCTTGCAATGGCGACCACGTATAAATATTGTGCCGACACAACTTGTGTATTTTGTTATGAAACAAACGCACTAGAATGTGTATAGTGTCTTATCGTTCGACGTTGTTATTTGTAAACCTATGTCATAATACTATTAATATGTCTAATATAACGGCATCCGATTTGACATCGCGTATTTTAACCGTGAACCCAAGTGTATACGAACGGTTTTTAGGACATCGCGGCGGACCCCACAATCGTGCGAGTTCGCCCAACAAAGTATAAGTGATGGAAAAAAAAACCGTCGAAACCGAAAAGCCTGCACCCGCGGTGTAAATCGAGTTCGGAATTCGCCTCTCGAAACGTTCGATCGTGCGAAAACACAATTTTGCACGACACCAGCGATTCGATTGTACCTGTTCTGGACGGTATTTTTTTGGTATGGCGAATCTTGTGTAATATAACAAAAAATAAAAAATTATTCTCCTCAACTCGATTCATAACGCAGTTCGTGTCGATGAGTTCAGTTCCGACCGGTTGAAAGCGTATAAACTAACACTGTGTCATACACCACCTATACAGCTCTCGTGTACGTTTGTACAATATTTCGTATTGCTGTTGGCTGTAGCGCGGGTCAAGGGCGGACGACGCGAGGGTGCGTTTTCAGACGAAGAAGAAGAAGAAGATGACTAAACACGCGAAATTTTATATTATATAAAATCCGACAATATCCGTGTAACATGCGTAAACCGATCAAAATTACATTTATTGCCGTAATCGATGCGTCATGGACTGTCGGTTTTAAGTGCAAACACACACGTTTTGTCACACCGGTCGTTAATTATTACGTTTCCTGGCGAACCGTCAGGAGTCGTAACGTCCAAACGTTTCGTCACGTTCGCTGAAAACTTAAATCAATTTCGAGTATTTCGCACCGTTTTTTGAGTTTTTATGGACCTTACTTCGCGTTCTTTAGACTTTTGTTCACAACAACAACGACACGAGTCGCGTACGGTTGCTCTTTTGGCCTCGTGATGAACGACGCAGCGTGTACAATGGTGATCAATAGAAATCGTTCAAAACGTAATACTGGCGGCAAAAACTAAAAACACTACAGACTCCGTTGAGATCGAGCTACGTCATTTTTTCATCCGTATTTCGCGCCACGTTTTTCCGAAGAAACCAATCGCGACGGACATCGCGTGCAAAATTTTGGCTCACGCCTCCCTGGGGCCCACTCTACGTATGACAGCCGGCGAGCGAAGAATAAAAAAATCCAACTTTTAACGCATCAGCAACGTGCGTCGTTTAAACCACACGAGAGAAAAAAACGTAAAATCCTACAGAATCGCAGATTGTCCAATCAGACCGACTGTTCAGCGTCGGACGATAACGGTTTATTGGTAAGTGGTTCGATTTTGATTTTAAACTTTTTGACGTGTACAGCTAACGATTGACGGAAAAATCACACCGAATCGATAAAATTCAATTGTTTAGACGACAAATAGATAGTGTTGTAAATATTATCTAAATACACGACGTTGCGTGTGCTGAATTCGAATTTTTACTTGAACACCACAAGTAGAAACGTGCGTAATATACACGAGAAATGTCATAAGAATCCCAAGCTGACCGGGATGTGTTAGGACATAGCCGTGCAAAAATTAAAAACGAAAACTTGTCGTTTTTTGAATGAAATAAGAATGATATTATAGATGAGAATTTTACCTGAGAGACCAATGACTACGCTTGTTCGCCGCAAGAGCCCGTACACACGACTGATGTATCAAAAGTGCGCGTTTTGACACATCGAAAATCGATTATCAACCCATTAGAACAGGATCGGTTATTAGTTGGCAAAAAAAAAAAAAAAGTAGGCATAATTTACGTCTATTAATATAGAACTTAGTCATGTTGTGATGTAATTACAAAATTCATACAAATATTTACGTTTATTCACGATTTATTGTACGATTCTATTCCGTTTTATTGATAATCACTTTACATAAGATATGTTGTAAAAATTACTTTTCAAAAAATCACAATATCAACAACACTGAAATACGTGTTTTGAAGAACTGTACACTTCAACATTTTTATGAAATAATTCAAAAACATTTGTGTACTTAAGAAAAAAGATCCGCTGTCGATGTGAATCTATTTTTGAGCTTCATCAACGCGAGTGTTAAAATTGAGTATTTTCTGTCACTATTGAAACACTGCGGGTTGTGATCAATAGAGATCAACAGTATCTGAAGAAAAATATACTTCTTAGAATTCATAATCGAAAATCAGTCAATACGATTTGTATACTACTAGGTAAAAAAAAAAAAATGACGAAATATTTTGTTTAAAATCTTTAACATTCGATCGAATACATTTTAATTACAAAGATTATGCAAAAAAATATTTTAACACGTGGAACACGTAAATACTTTTACCTTAAAAAAAAACTCTTACTTCACTTCTACTTTACTATGTTAAAACAATGAATTTTTAATTATTGATAGATATTGGAATCGTTAAGGATAAGATTTAAACACCAAACAAATGAATCGATTCAAAAAAATATAAATTTACGTACGTATTATTTACATATTATTGTGTTAGATTTGTAAGTACCTATAATTGATACGCTAAGAACGTTTTCGCCGAATTTTTATAATGTTGGAGTATTTCACCTGTTGAATTTTGAGTTTATATAATAATAATACACGGTAGGAACAATACAGTGAAACTTTTTTTTTTATCTTTTTCATTGACACTAATTATGATTTAGGTATATTTTTGACTCTTAATAGGTTCAACGACGATAGTAATTTAAACGAACAGAACCGAAATACGCAATATTCACCGTAGAAAATCAAGTGATTAAGGATGATTACATGTATGTATTCGAATATTTGGTTTTTTTTTTTTTAATTTTTTTTAGATTAGAATTAAACGATGAATTCAATGAACTTTGAAGAGGTCACTGCGCCGCCAGTGGTTTAAGGAGTCGTGTATATGCAATTTTAGCTACACATTAAAATCGGCCGATTTTAAAAATAGCTGCAGATTTTGTGCGTGTCAGTCACTGAATGAAAATACTCGATTTCAACATTACAGAATTTCCGATAGCTGTTTATAAAATCAAACCGTAACAATCGAAACACAGGCACATTAAAACACCGATAAATGGTTAAATTCGACGGTGTATGTAATGAAAAAAAGAGTAAAAGCGATTTAAGGTACCAAAAGCAAAGTTTTTTTTTTTTCCGCGTAAACGGTCTTACACGATAAGTTTTTGATGAATAGCACCTAATGTGTGTACTACATTCACACTGTGGCCTGAAATAGTCTCTATTATGATGAAGTAAAGTTGACTCGGCCTCCGATATTTTGCCCAGGCCGGTTCGCAGAAACTAAGGGCGAGTATAAAATTCGAATAAAATCAATTCTAGACAGTGCTTATACCGACTTACCGAAAAGCCTATATCTGACAGTTCGAACAAAAGCGACAAGTTAGATGAGAACACGGGAAATCTAGTAACGTCGTGTCGTCGCGGAAAGCGCCTTTTTTTTATTTATTTCGATCGCCCGTCGTTTTTGTGAATCCGTTCGACCATCGCGGAGAGCATTGTTATCCAGTCTTCCCGCCTAGGAATTGGCCGATTTTCACCGAACCAACGATAATGTGTTTGGATTGCGAATAATTGGCTTTTGAAATTCGCGAATCGCGTACGGACGAGAAGAACGACACGAAAGATAAAACCACGAGCTTGTGACGTACGCATTTTTCGACGACAGCATCGTACAGTTAGGTACACCTTTATAGAATACGTGTGACGCAAGATCGCAAGATCGGATCGGCCACCTGATACCCGTAAAAGTGATTTTACAAACGTCGTAAATCCAAGCGTTCGTCCCGATAAACGGTCGAAAAAACGTTTTGGTTTTCGGGCCGTGAATGAAAAACGAAAATTTCAAAATCTGCTGCAAGTAAGGCACGACGAGTGGTACACGTCCACTTTCCGAACTTTTCGGTGCATTTTTTTCG
This sequence comes from Hormaphis cornu, assembly GCA_017140985.1. Lineage (NCBI taxonomy): Eukaryota > Metazoa > Arthropoda > Insecta > Hemiptera > Hormaphididae > Hormaphis > Hormaphis cornu. The sequence goes on along the minus strand of CM029364.1, from coordinate 6,721,135 downwards.
ATTTCGGCGCCCTCAGGCCGTCAAAGTGTTCGCGGAAAGAAAAAGAAAAAAATACAACACAGTATAAGTTCATCGCCGAGCTCGGAACATAAAATTGACGTTAATTACGTAGAAAAAAAAACCGTACGAAACACCATAGTATAACAACACCCGTGGCGTTATTGTCACCCGACTTTGCGGTCAGATCTTCGAGCGTTTCGTAATCAACTGAACTTGATCCGCATTCGTCGACGACACAAATTTTACGCCGTTTGTCGTGTTCTATTATTGCAGCGCGCGGCCCCAGCTCGTTCGACACGCGTGTATTCGCGCTAATGGTAATCAATGCACATCAACGTGACGGGAATACATCGTCACAACTAATACCAATTGATCGAATGATTGGTTTTACTTACTTACTTACCGACGATGCACGGTGCATCGTCTATGTGCTCTTCTAAAAGCCGAATTTCGGCGCGAATAAAGCACCCGCTCATTTGGAGTTTTTCATTTTTTAAAACGATATTTTGTCCAAAATTTTGAGATATTAGACCTCAAATTTCCACGTGGTTAAATACGTCGGTGCGTCTACTCGCTAACTAAAAAAAAAAAAACGTGTTTAGAACCGTTTTTCGGCCTCTCGTGTACCTCAGCAATACTTGATTTGGCGATTCATTCGCTTAAAGTGATTGGATTTTAATCATTTTTTTTTTTGAAGATTGCCAGTCTGTTCTGAAAACTGAAGGTGTTGCTGTACGAACCGCACGATCGCCCGTCCGCCAAAAAAAAACATCCCACTAACGCGTAAATTACGTTTTCGTATAACTAGACGAGAACAAAAACTATTTGTCAACGACAAGCATCAGAACTTCACTGACCCAAGTCCTGACCCACGCCTATGACCCAGTAACCCACCGCTCAAAAACTTATAGGCTAAAGCGATTCTCGACGGATTCCAATTGCCGAAAAACGTTTTCGCAACGAAAATTCCTTGACAGTTTTTAAGAATAATACTTGCATGAATTACTCTACATTTTTTTTTTTATTGTTAATTGATTATATCAATAATCTGTTTGAAAAATAGTGTTGATTTTAGAACGCTCGGCCTTTTAAAAAAACAAGCAGACGCGGAGTGTGTGTGTGTTACGACAGGTTAATCTTGGGCAAAAAGTAAAAAAAAAAGTGCCGTAATACAGTACGGCTAGAAAAGCGAATTTTCGACGTTTATCCAAGTGTGGTAGAAGATTACTACGAAAAAATTGATGTTATTTCATCGTATTTAAAAGCCGTACTATACAGGTTATAGTTATGATTTCTATCCATTTTATGTACAATATATACTCGGACAACTAATGGTAAGAAAAAAAAAAGTTATCTTTAGTAGAGTTAAAACTCTGGTCTGCGCGTTATTTTCCGAACAGATAAAATGTTACCAACGCAGATCGTGTTCCGTCGGAATAAACTATATCTTATGTTAGAGTCGCGGTTATCAATATTTTTCGATATGACGTTATGTGCTACGCAAGTGAAAATACTTGACGTGTTGCGAAAAAAAAAACGTTTTGTTCGTTTTATTCGGCGCCACGCAGTTTAAAAACCGTCTTGGCGATTGTCGCGCTTACAACGATTCCGTGTGTATGTCTATGGTGTGTTAAAAAATTTCGATCTCGAGTACGTAAACCACATAAACCTGTGGACTGCGCTTTGATACGAAATCGAGTCGCCAAAATAATCGTAGGGCAATCGTGGTTGAAAAATGGTTTGATTTGATTGTTCCGCGAAAAGGACGTAAGCCTAAATCTTGACAAAAATCGTTATTTTTCACAACGAGTCCCGGAAAAATTAATTATTTTTCATGGGAAAAAAAAAATAAAAAGTGTGTTAATAGTGAGCGCAGTCAATAGATTTATCACAACATGTCTATGGTATAAACTATAATGCGCGTTATACGAGTGCGCACGATTTATCCTTTTTCAACGGATCCGTTTTGAACGCGATACACAAATATAAATATATATATATGTGTTATTATTGATTTGTTTTTTGTTATTTTTATCGACAAGTTGACGCGTTTTCAAATATTTTGATGTATGTACCCGTACCTACTCCCAAAAATAGTACAACAACAACATGAAAATTTATACAACCAACTGGATCCAAATGGATACTTAAATATCAGACACTTGCGGTACTTTTATATTTTAAATTTTAATATTTAAAAAATATGTAACTTTGCATTTCGATGTTTCTACTATACTATGCTGTGTGTCGACATATCTACATATCAAACACATTATCACCTTGACAATGTACAATATACCTAAATGTTGAAAAATCCTGACGAAAAAATGTTTATTGGCACATAATACGGATATCTCAAAGTGAAAAATGTTTACGAATTGAAACCAGTTAAATATAGAGATTGTTTACGCAAATAATCTGCCAGTAGAGGTACATATATGCACGAATTAAGAAAATAATCGTTATTTTCTTACGCCACTGTCTATTACCAAGAAAACGAGTTTCTTTCAGTAGAAAATAATAAAGTTTATAACTGTCGACCCGATATTTATACGACGCGGTGTACGTGTCTGTCGTTCATAAAATGACAGCCAATCATTTATGTTTTTCAACAAGTTTTTGAGGTACCGACTTATTTCTATACGCAAAAATAAATAGATATTTTAAGGGAGACCATCCAATAAAGTTACCATGGAATTCCGCCGGAGCGCGTTTCTATATTACGCTCTAGTAGGCTATCCTAGTAGAGAATCTTAGTTCCTTCGCAAATAAAACGATAGTTAACTAATTTGCGTTTTGAAAAATGATTCAGAACACCCGTCTACTGACGTTGAGTGATTTTCGGAATTTCGATTATTAAAAAATAATCATGAAATTCAATTTTAAAACAACGAGGTCAAATTTAAAATTTTGTTTGAAAAAAAAATTCATTTTGAAGATTGAAGGACAGTATACGAATTCTGCATTGAAGGTGACGGACTTCTAATTACAAAACTCGTGTTGAAGAACTTAAAACGTCGACTTCTATACGTACGTCAACTGGCTTAAAAATAAACGAAAATTTATTTTAAACATTTTTTAGGCTCATCGAAACCTATTAAAAAATGATAGTGGGATATTACCTCTTAACAATGCATTACACGCAATGGAAAGCGAGTTTGCGATATTGGAGTTTAGATTTTTTTTTTTGAGAATTTAACGAATTGCGATGGTTAAGATGGCCGGGAATCGAGATTAATTTACCTATTATCGTCGTCACTTTATATAAATTATTCTTTACGTGCGTATAAATTATGTGTGATTTACATACACGTTTTCTCGTTCAGAATCGTGAATATTTTCGTTTATTAATAAATTTTAAAAAAAAACAACCGCACCAAAACGACCGACAATCGTTGTACGGAATGATGTTTCGGCTGTGTAGTGTATATAATGCCGCATAATCTATAGTACCTGTTGAATTTAATAATTATTGATTTTTCGCTATATGTGACGATCGTTTAGAAGTCATTCAGTTCATAAGACTTATACGTATATATATTTATGCTATATAGGTTATATATTAATGTTGTCGCTCAAGGTTTTTGGCAACATAAAAATGCTAAAACGTCACACGTAAACCATTTTTGGCACACGCGTTGAGGTTATGTCGATGGTGTACTATATAACACGAACCGTAATACCACGTCGGTCTCGAGGTCGACCGTTTCAAAACCGGGATTTTTCTTGTGAAATAAAAAATATTGATATTCCGTAACCTCACGTAAATAAATCGGCCTTTGCGTTTGGCATACTTACCGATCGATATCGGTAAATTGAAATGTACGGTTTTCTTGAACACTCGATCTTAGAGGGATGATGCGGCGACGTGTCACGGATATAGCGAGGATTATTTTTTTTTCCTCACCAAAAACGTGTACGATTCACTCGGCCGCAAGTCATACGGATTCGCAATAAATTTCCAGATCGTTCTATTTCTCGTTTTTGAGTTTACGCGATTTCACGGTAATGAATTTGTTCAATTCGCTTTTTTCAGTACGCGGTTTTTTATTGTTTAATTACTTACGTATTATAGTTTGTACGGTTTGTTACGGACGCGCAGAGCCTGTGATTTAAGGCGACTTGTGAGCAGCAATCGAAAACAACCCAATTCGATTCCACTCGGTACACCTAAAGTGGTATACACTAGAGGACATCTGGACCAACGGTGAAACGTCTGCACGAACTTGTGGAAAAACCGTATAGGAAACTGAACGCTTTTTGGACACAGTCGGGGTCGAAATTTAGAATCTACGCAATGTGAAAATCGCACCAAAAACAACTCATCCAAGAGCTGAAAATATAGTTTCTACGTGCGATAAAAATCAGTTTGAATAGTTTCTACGTGCGATCAAAATCGGTTTGAACAGTTTCTATACTGCGATTCCACTATAGTTTGATCGAACGGATCGTTCAACGCGGCAGTCGATTTCTCGCGGTGCGTCCTGTGAGTTTTAATGGCGTTTACATCATTTGACCCGTGAATGACAGAGAGAGAGAGAAAACAAAAGACAAAAACAATCAAATTACATCAGAACCGCGTGTTGTTGTATCGCGTCGGCCGGTGTAATGCAATAACGCGTGTTATAATAGGCCTAGCGGTATTTTCCGAACGATCTAATCGTGTATTTTTTAATTATCACTTTACATTGTGTGCGTGTTTAATATCGTATCGGGAGGAGTTCGTAATTAGGGAGCTACAGCACTCGCTGGCCCCTTGAAAATGATGTTTCGAATTCGTGATTCGGATCGTTTAGTTCCAAGGAAAAACATATCCGTGATTTCTTCTTCGCATTATATATGTATAATGTTGTTCACGTATCCGTAGCCGAATCGATCTCCGATGAGTAAAATTTCACTAATAAACGATAATCGTCACTGATATTGCATATTTTACTCGAAAAATTTGTAATGTGTGTATACATCGCACCTACTGAGAATAAATAACTGCAACAGAAAAAAAGTTACTGGCCGTTTGGTACAACAAACCGCACAACCGCCCCTAAATACACCCCCTAGTAACCTAACCGACTTGGTCGCGCGAATCTCGTTATCTCGTCTGTACGCTCGTTTTTAGAAGTTTTTAACAGCTTTTTTATGCATGTTGTTGCCATAAATCATAAATCGCCGTTGCAGGAACTAAACCCGCGTTCGCGATAATCTTACAACCGTACTGTGAGAAAAAAATTTAAATACAAAGCATCGATTTTTTCCTTTAATTTAACAGCACAATTTACAATCGTTACCTGCATTTGTGTGTGTCCAATATTATGTAGAGTGTTAAATGAGAAGAGAACCTCTAGATTTGCAGCGTCCAGGGTCGTAATTATTAGCGTACAGATAAAAAGTTAAGTACTTGTAACATGTACTTCGTAACCGTCAGACGTTATCTAAATCATAATGCTGCCGTTACACAAAAATATGGTCGCAAACACCACCCGCGTAATTCAAAAATACTCGTGTGTATAGAATAACTTGGACGAGTTCAAATTTTGCACGAACGGTAGTTAAAAAGTCTTACGCGGATTATAACAGTTTGCATTTGATTGAAATCGGTTGTTAGGAAAAATGATGCTGCGGACTATATGTATGTCGTAATTTATAAAACGTATCGAAAATATTGCAATAATTTCTTTTCCTCTTGCAGCTCTTCTAAACAGAAAAAATGCTAGCGCCGTTACAAGGGTGAGAATATATTAGTTCTGCTGGGTTTCGCGCGTGATAACAATTATTGTTATTGTTCACACGACCCTTATAGGATCGATTATTATTATACATAACGAAGCAGAGACTTTGGCGAAAACCGACGAGAGTAAACTTTTTCGAACGGAAAATCCTGAGAAAAACTTTTGGACCTGTGAATGATAGTGTAGCGAACGAGTGAAAAATTTGGGAAAACGAAGAATCGCTGTACCGAAAACCAGACATTTTTCCGAGATCACGGTTGGCACGCTTGTAGAGACCAAAATCCATTGAACCGGGGACAGAACTAGAGAGAAGAACAGGAAAAAGACCCAGTTGGAAGACCGAGAATGAGCTGGAAAGATGTAGAATGCGAAGAATGGCGTGTAAGAGCTGTGGAGGAGGAACAGACTGGAGGGCGCTATAGCAACTGACCGGTGTAAGGCGAAAAATACAATTATTGTTTGCACACAAAACATCTTGAGCTGCACGAACTGAAAACTCTGTGTTCTTCTTAGTTTTGCCTACGCCGTTACAGCATTTTTTTGTTATATAAATTACAATACATCACTGTAGTCGTGTGTGATTGTGCTTGTATTATCAATTCTCGTGACCTATTACTATGTACACTCGGCCGTCAACTCGTGTCAAACTCTAGTTAAACGTGTGTGTGCGATTTAATTCATTTTTTTTGTACACTATAAACCGATTAGAAGTTATTATTTTGAAAGAAAAAAAAAATCGAAAATACTCAATTTAATTTGTTGTGACACGACGAACAATAATTAGTATAAGTGTACATAATAATATTATCTCACCTAAAACGTTTATTCGTAATAGAAAAACACGTTTAAATGTATTAATATGGTTGACATACATGTGTATATATTTCAAACAGTAAGTGTTCGATACGGATTATAATAAATTAATTCGGATAACATTCTAGCGATTGCCAAATCATTACGCTGCAAATTTTAGCCGACTAAATCGTTTTGTATATCTCAAAGTCAGATTAGATGTACACGCGACAGCGAAATATAACACGATAAAATTGACAAATCGTGAATAAAAAAAAATTTGTCCGGTGGTCGAGCTTGAAAATCTATAAAATTCCTTTGTTTAACAATACGATAATGTGTTATATTGTTTATATTGTTTTCTCGCGTCCTTTTAACGATATTATCATACAAAATTACAAAAACAACAATACTCGCAGAATGTCACAAATTTTAACGACAAGAAATTTACCTATAGGCTAACGTGCAATGAGAGTTCAATACTGGAAGCGAGTGCTTGTTTTCCACGTGACATAAAACTGATTCATATTGTTGCTACTATCGCAGAGCACAAAAGTAAAAATTTGGCATTTCGTTAATTTTTTTTTTTTTGAAATAAATTTCTCGACGTGCTTATTGTGTGTTATTTTTTTGTCTGCACGAAGCATGGCATGGTCTTGTGAAATACCTGATTGATAACATCTAGAATTCAAGGTCGTACTGAAAACATAGTAATTATTATCTCAGAATAATTGTTGTATTGTGCACCGCGATGTATCTACATTTTTAAATACCTCAAACTACAAAGGCGCATTATCTAAACAAGCCATAGGCATCGTATTGCCAGATTTTTATGGTATAGGACCTTGAATGCCGGCATAAATTTTTTATGGAAAAAAAATTTGATACTATTCATTTACAAAACCGCGAGGTTTTTTTTATCTATACTGCAATGTACACAATATCATACTGGTGTATTTTGGTCATAAATCATAACAGCTCTAATGATAAATTTCAAACACAAACTTTTATCAATACTTAAATGTTTCTCGAAGACGCGTTGTGTTCAAGACGTTTTAACGTTAACACACACACGTTTTACGTGGAACATTCGGTTTAGATATTATTCCGAGTATATTATTGTAGGGAAAAAAAATTTGTTTTTAATTAAAAAGGAGAAAATCATTTCTCTACGGCGCAACGTCCTCGCTTTTTTTTTTTTGATAACCGCGTTCAATTGTTTTTTGCATAATTAACAAGCGCGGTCGTGCAAGACTGCTGTAATTTTGTTGCTGTAAATTGAAATTTTGGTAGCCAGTAGCTAAATCACGGAAAGCTTCTTTGGTGACTAGGTTGTAATGCGCTTAAGAAAAATATTGCCTCGATTATAATATTCAATGGTTTCTATCGTTCGTAAAGAATTTCCGAAAACAAAGACGCGGCAAAAAAAAGGTCAAAAATAAGAGAGTAAAACAAATAAAAATATGTCATGACGGTGCGGTAGCTGTGTTCCACATCAACTTGTGTTAAAACGACATTGCAATTTTGAAATTTAAGTTTAACAATAGTAAAACTAATAACGCTGGTCGGTTGGCCAAAACTTTTTCTACAAAACACAAAAAAACTGTTTTACTATGCTGAACAGATAAATTTGACGACTAATTTGTCAAAAAATTGGTGATAAAAATAACCCCGTGAAAATTTGAAAAACAGTTTTTAAATGACACGCATTTATCTAAGCACCTCAAAAGTATAAAATGTTTATAATGTTTAAGATTTCGCTGAAATCGCGTACTTAAAACCCTTTAAAACCTTTGTCAGAACGTTTTTTAAATAAAACAAAAAAATGATTTAAAAGAATCCAGTACACGTCGTCATGGCAAAACTTTGCAAAAGTAAGTCTCCGAATTTTATCGTCAACTTCTTCTGTTTTCTTTTTTTCATTTTAGATCGTTATATTGTTTTATCCAAACGAATAGAAAACGTAATTATATAATAGGATTTTGTGATCGGCCTTACGTTATAAAGTCTCGTATTATATTCATAACGAAACGTATTCCAATCAAAAAAACGGTAGGTACACTCAAATTTGAAAAATAATTTTTAGTTTCAATTTTTTTATAAACGATAACAAATAACTCTGAATACAATGAAACACAAAATATGTAAGTATGTGCGCGTCTGTTCGCGTGGGTATCGTGTTAAAATATTTAGGTACAATAATTGTACTACAATTTTGAACGTCGCCGCAGCAGTCGCGACAAAATTGAGCACAAGTACATAGGTACAATAAATTGAAATATTTTATATTAATGTTCACACGTGTGAATATTTTAATTTATTATTTTGGTTGACTGTAACGTAAGTTTTTAACAACGATACCAGATATTTGTTATAAACGCAGTGTGTAAATTGTATAATATTATTATTAACGTCATAGGTACCTAAGATTGCGACGAACGTGTACGAAAATCGTAAATCACATTTTAATCGTCGTGTTCGTCATTAGCATAATAGTAGAGGTCCGACCTGCGGTACCTAGCTATAATAGTGGTTTGGAAACTATAACTTTATTTTATGAGAATAGTATATACTTACTAAGCCATCGCTTTATACTAAGACTATTACAAAAAAAAAAAAAAACGGTGGGATTTTAAATTTTTTTTTAAAATTTCATTGATATCCACCCACTTAAACGTGTTGTATTTAGTGTTTTTACGCGACAAAGACGACAATATTATCTTTTCGATAAATATTATTTTAAAAAAATTGGAATCTTTGATAAAATTTTTTATATTTTTGATACTATGTTATTTGAAAAACAAAAAACCATCCTATAAACTTACATACACGATTTTTAGTATTTTGTTTTTTAAGAAAGTACATTTTGAACGCGGCTAATCTTCGGGCCGTCGCGTACGAACCGTAAATTATAATAATTTGAACTGAACGTTTACGTTACAGTTGATTTTTAATACTAGTTTTATGAATAAAAATAAAGTTTCGTGAAACGTGCGCCGCATAATTTAATACATTATGTGTCCACGAAGTTTTAAAAGTTATACTTCGTGTTTTAGATTCAGAGCGTTGATTTCACAAAGACGTGTGTTATAGATTCTGAGCGTTAGCAAGCACGCTATTGATTTCACAAAGATGTGTTTTTTTTTTTCTGCGCCCGTGACTTGCATAGGATATCGCTCCGATTTTGACGGTTGAAAAGCCCAAATTATATCCTCGATGCGCGGTACTCAACGTTTTGTCAACGTTTTCGATTCCAAAAAGGCCGTACCCGAAAAACAAAAAAACCAAAAACGATAGTGAAATACAGCGAACAAACAAATAGACAACTAGGTAGACGCGATCCGTGTATACGCACCTATATAATGATAAATCATTGCTTTCAGATGCATACGATAATATGTTTGAACCACAGTTTCCGAACCAACGACCCACCCGGAGCGTAGTCGGTACTCTGTCAAACTACCCCATTTACCTACGTGACCATAACTACCCATATACCTACGTGACCTAGAACGATTCCGGCTATTTATTTTCGCTGTACAGTCATGTACGAGTTTGTGCAATCGTACAATTATTAGCACGCCGTAGGTTTAAACGCGAAACGTTTTGCAAACGCTTGAACTTATACGCGAGCCTTAATGTGCAGGGACTAAATAGAGGATCGCAGCGATGACTCACGTCACATAACGACAATCGTCTCGACGGATGCTCTTCGTCGAATCGTGTGTGTTGTTATCATGACGTACAGACGCGCGATACTTGACCGTTACAATAACTATTCTCGTGGCCCCGAAATCGCGTCAACAAGTATGGTGCTTAATATCCGAGAGCAACGTGATACATCGTTGACTACGAAAAAACGATTCTCAGTTGTCTAGTATACGTACTGGTAAATTTGTCGAGAGTTTCAATGGTCGATACTTAGCTGACAATTTTTCAAAATCACTCGAGTCTCTTATTAAAAATATCATCTAAAAAAGTTGCAGCTTGTTCCGATCATTGTTTTGGATGTTATGGCCGAAAAACTATATCGACGCCGGATTTGGCAATATTATTCAACGCAACGCGATTGGAGCTCTCCCTAAAACCACAGATAAGATAAAACCAGATAGTTCACTTCCTATACAAGCAATGTAATTTCCAAAAATGTAAACAAACCAAAACCCTCCTCAAATCAGTGCTGTCTCTTATTGGAAATAAAATTTCTTTACGGAAAACCGTTACTTTTTGACGGTGCATCATTGGTTTTTATTGTTTGCTGAGACGCCGACGTTTAAAAAATGTTTAAAAATGTTTAAAAATGATGTAAGTATTAATTTTCTACTGTATTTATCTTATGTGATACACCGATTATAGAATTAATACCTGGTACAATAATTATGGTACAAAATTACTGTACAATCATTAAGATTCTTTTACGCGGCACACTGATCTGAGGAGGGTTCTTGTTATCAATAATCTGAAGAGTGAACTATCTGGTTTTATATTATCTGTGCTAAAACGTAATTCCAAACATTTCAAATTTTTCGCCGTAAAATTCACAATTTGGTTTTTTCGTTTTTGGAGTTAACTTCGATTTGAGTTCGTAAAATTTTTTTTAAAAACTACAAAAACAAGAACAGACGTGGACGGGTGTTTATTGACATTCGATTGCCTCTGAGCATTTTTAAGTTCACCACGCCATCGGTCTAAAAATGATTGATGAGGAGTTCCGTCTCCCACAAGCACTGGACCATACAACAATTATTTTAACGTCGCGGTTATTTTTTTTAGATTCAGAGTGACAGGAAAGGAACGTACGAAATGAATGAAACTTTTTTTTTTGCTGTCAACATCTTTTCGTATAGAAGGGATGCTCCGATATTCAAAGTCAGTACCTCTAATGAAAGGTCTATGAACTCCGGTGGTACTTCGGTTGAATCTTTTTTTAAAATGCTGCCCACTTTTTGAGTTACAATCCAAAAACCATAAGAAACTTGAGAGTTTCGGAGAATTTCACGGCGAAAAGTCTGTAGTTTTAAGGTTTGTGATGACACGCGGACACGACTCCCGTACCATTTTTATCGTCAAATTTAGTTTCTACCAGCGTACGCGCGGGACGGCCGAGCTCGCTCCGAATCGATACGCTTTCGAGAAGCTTTCGGATGTTAAAACCGCCCGCGCGATCTAGAGTTTTTTTTTATGCGTTTTTTTTAATTTTTTCGGATGAAATCGAATCGTATACGGTTTAATTAAAACGTTTGGGGGCAAAAAAAAAAACGCGCGATTAAACGAACTTGGAATCGAACACGCCTATGTTTAACGGTAATAATTATTATTAAATACGTCGCGTGAACAGGGAACGCGCAGCAGCAGCAGCAGCAGCTCGTCTCGACGCGCAATCCTGTTTGCCGACGGCCATCAAGGACGCGCGAAGAAGCGTGCGGCACATAGTTCTATCGACATTTTACTATCTTAACATCATCTCGGGTACATTATTACTTCGCGTTTTGTTATCAATTGCCTACTTACGGAATCTCGCGGATTTTTTTTTTACTTTTCTTTTGCGTCCCGTCGTGAAATTACAAAAAATTATTGTTACGACGACGTCGTATCGCGACCCAACGAAAAACCGCCCGAAATCCGGCGGCTTATCGACTCGTTCAAATGTTAAAAGCTTAACATATCGTAGCCTGACAGTGCGTTCATTTTTTTTTAATCGTATACGTAAGAGTTATCCGACGACGTGTGGTATGAGAGAAATTTCTTTGGGGAAAAAAAAAGTAAGAAGATAAGAAGATTCAAAAAAAAAACGTGTCGATAAGAAAGAAATGTCGCGTTACACTGTACGTACGAAACCACGAGAATTTAAGAAAACGTTAAAAATTGATCTCCTTGTCTCGAGTTAATTTTTTCGTTATTAAAATTCTAGTATGATAAATTTCAAACACTTTTTCGTTTTTCACGGACAAGGTTGCCCAGCGTAGCCCGATTTAATGCGATACCGTGCCGAATTCCCGAGTAGGAATTATTTTTTTTATATGATTATTACAACAATATTTTGGACCCCGCGATATTGGATAAAATATCCGCTGGCCTAAGAGCGCGCCCGAACTATCATCTTCCGGGTTAAATTAAACGAATTACTACGTTTCTCCCAGACAAATATCGTCCTCCGCTTCGAATTTCGGCTGTTTCGATTTTTGATAAATAAGCTTTCGCCGAAAAAAAACTCAAGCGTTTACCTACGCGATTTAATCGGGTGTACTTTAAAATGTTTGTACCGGTCGAATGTGACACGCGTTAAGGTCGGGATTCAATGGAATCTCGTATGATAATTTTGATAATACGAACAAAACGTTTCGTACACTTTTCGTCAACGATCGCTTAAAGTGGCGATCAACCTCGTGGAAAAAAATAAAACATTTATCCGATACTTCAATGTATCACAATATTCGATATACTCTAAATATTCGAATGTCCGTTTCCGTTGCGCGCGGATTCAATACAAGACAATAGACAATGGTCAAGTCTTATTAACTATAAAAAGTTAAAGTGACGCAGTACAATTGTTAACCGAACAAGTTACGGACGAGAAGAATTCACTGGTTACGATCAAAAATAATTGACTTTTTGACCAGTTGTAATGTCCGCCTTCGTGTAACATTGATTCGGTTGTGTTGTGCGTACTAGCGAAAGGACTTTTGCCAGTGCAACGGCCGTTTACACAGCCGTTTCGCGTTTCAGTCGCCGCATTTCTCACACGAGTTCGTCCGAGAAACTATAGAAATATTTTCCATAGTAACATGTTGTGTGAATCGTTAATTGTTATTTTAAAATAGGTCTCCGGGCGACAGTGACATCACGTCGTTTGTATTCACATTAGGTGAATGTTACGATATTATTTTCACGGTCGGACAAAAAAAATATCAAAACGGAGATGGCAGGAGATGCGTTTTAACTGTATTAATTTTTCATACACCTACACCAGTAATACCGATTCTGTTACGAGTCGTAAAAATTTTACTGTATATTATTCGTATAAACACGAATACAAAATTACAAACGCGTACTATCATCGTGAATTTATTCCCGAGAACCACTACGTATAAAACACGTGCACGCTTTTGTAGAATTTTACCGACACGAGGTGTACAACAGATGATGATCGTAAGTTTTCGTAAAGGTGTACATACAGTGTTTCTGTTTGACGTTTAGTCGTCGTAATAGGGGTTTACGAGCAGATCGAGGAAAGTGTTGATATTTTCAACGTACAGTTTCAAAACAGTGTTGATCTTAAAAGAAGAAGATAAATGAAAAAAAAGCTTTTAAAACGTAAAACAACATACTCGTGTTTCATCCGTCGGGTCGGCGAGCGCTTTGTATTTTTTTTATTCTGCTCTAACAACCGTTTTTTTTTTTGTAAATTTTCGATATACGCCCGGGGGACACTTTTGTTTTTTGTGTTGGTTTTAGAACTATAATCTCTGGGCGCTATTTTATTCGCAAACACTAAACACTTCCGTCGCGTCTCGGCGGTACTCAATTTAGTGTAGGTTACACATTTTGGCGATTCAACTGTGATACAAACAGAAACCCCCTCGAAAAAGCGTTGTTAAATAATTTATTTGGTCGCCTGCGACTAAAACACCAAGCATAGTTGATGATGTCGTTGTGAAGTGTTGTGCCCAAAAAAGTTATTATACTACGCTATGATCTAACACCTATACTATATACGCGCTGTAAAACATGTTGATATTTTTGTAAAACCGAGTCCGTGTACTAAAATGGTATTCAAAACATTTTTACAAACATTAAAAGAGCTTGAGATTTTTCCCACGATTTCGGTTTTTCCCCCCAGTTGAAGATAACCGCGCGAGTTAATATTAAGACTTCATAAAACGTTTAAAAAAAAAACCGGTTTTTTAATATCGAGTAAACAGTAATTTTCACATTTGTACAATTCGTGTACGGTAAATAATTCGGTGTGTCGCGATAACCCATAAGACAGAAAAAATAGGTATGCAATGCACGTAGTTCGCTGACATGTGAAATGCAGTCGAACTGTACGACCGAGAGACTTTTTACAATCAGTAGAAATTTTTGACCGATAAGCAAAAATTTGTCACGTTGAAACGGCGTTTCGCAAAAAAAAAAAGTAATTCACCTACGCGGTCATGATTATTTAAAACAATTATTTCGTCCAATGTAAAAGGCGAACGATTCTGCTGTCTATTAAACTTTGATTATGAGATATCGTAACGTGCGGTTAATCCGTTTAAAAAAAAAAAAACACGTTCTGTACACAACGTATCGAAACGAACGGAGTGAACTTATCGAGAAAAACAGTTTTTCCAAGACCATTCTACGACGAGGAGAATTCTGTTCGGTTGTCACGTACCACGACGACGCAAAAACTGCAGCCCGTTCAACGCTTTCGATCGACGAAAATTTCATCCGATTTCGGTAAACGCGTTGTTATCGAATCGGGCCGACGAAATATTTTGTGCGCGCGGCGAAATAATTTCTCTCGAGGCGTCGTTGGGTTTGCTTTACTCTCGTTCGTGTATTAACGCGTAGACTGTTCGGGAAAAAAGCGAAAAAGTAAAAAATTGTCACGAGTTTACACGGTTTAATCGAGTTTTTACGGTTTCGACAGCTCATTTTCCGTTCAATATGGAATTTTGTACTGTCCTACAATGAACGACTGTTATATCGTACTTTTCAACTGCTCGTCAAAGTCTCCCGGCGGAAAACTCGCGCGAGAAAAACGTCGCGATGTAAAAACCGTTGTAACTCGAGCGTCAAGGCGCTCAAAAACGCCGAGGGTTGACGTCTACGGACATTGCGGTTTAATTTTCTCGACTCGGCGGCGCTTTCTGTATTTTTTTTTCGACCTCTAATCAAATCTGCGCAGGCGGACAACGAGTGAGAAAAAAAAGCAAACTGCGCATACGTTTCTACGGATCTCGCCGATTACGCGTGATTCTAACCTGGATCGGGCTCGGCGGCGGCGGGCGTCCGTTTTGGCGGGAAGCTCACGTCGTCCAGCTGTTTGAAGACGCCGTGCAATTGCATGTCCATGATGGCGGTGCTGCGGCCGATGTCGCGCACCGGCGGCCGATGGTGCAGAGCGGACGACGGCGACGACGCGCGGCGTCCGCCGGTCTCGTGTTGCGCGCGGCGATACGTCGGCCGCGGAAACGTACACACACAGCTGCACGTCCGCGGGTCAGGTCATCGCGCGAGTTTTGTTGCGATACGATAGCGCCCCGGCCGGTGACTGGCGATCACTACCGCGCGGCGTCCGTCGGTGGCCGCCACGCGGGTCACCCTTTTTTTCCGCGCGCCGCCACCACCACCGTCCATGCGTGCGACATTATTATCTACCGTATTTGCGTTCAACGGTGTAACAGTGTAACGGTGTGCGGGGGGGAACAACGTCTCGACAACGACGAGACGGCGGGTGCGCGCAAACTCGTCGAGGAGAGAGATGTTGTCTACTACACCGAACGACGAGATGAGATGAGTTTGCTGTTTTTTTTTTGTTTTGCGATTTTCAAAGCTCGACTGTGACGACGGCCGCGTTAGTCGATGCGAGTTTGTTCACAAACAGTTCCTTTTATAGGTTTTCGAAAAAGGCTCTAGTGGTATCGTTCCGACGTCGCGATGAAGCGCTACGGTAAATCTAAACTGTCGATATGTACGTCGTCCGGTCGTCTCACGTAGAAAACCAAATCGACAAGCGTACTTCGTTGGGATAGCCGAAAAAAATTTGAAAATCATGTGAAATTCGAACACAAGTTTTTATCCGTAGCGTTTGACGTTCGTGATGCTGCTGATAATATCGTGTTCAACCGAAATCGTTTTTTTCGTCGTCTGCATAGCAATTATTATCACTTCAGTCTCATTTTTTCGACGTGTGACGCGGAGTGAAGAAACTGAAGCGGGGGGTAAGAGAAGACCACAGAAGAGCTGGTACGGACGGGAACAGTGTTGAAAACGATATGAGGGTTGTTAACGCGTGTGTAGGGGATGCGAACGATCGTGGAGGACAAAGTTAGCCGGCTCCGAGTAGTCAAGAAGAAAAAGAAAACTGTTTCGATCTGGTCCGTTTGAATGTTCAAACCCGTAACATCCATCACTCCTCGGGGTTTTCTCGCTGTTCTCGATTCTCGGCCGTCGTTTCGACAGGCACGTCGTCATGTTCGCACGACGCGATCGAACGATATTTCCTGCACGTCGCTCTTCCCTCCTCGCTTTACACCTCCATCTGCAGCGCGTGTTCCTACTTATGGCTGCGCGTCGGTCGTTCGGATTCCAAGAAAATTTTTTCTATCTTGGGCCGCAGTTGGCTCAGTTTTATAAAAAAAAATGTTGCCTTCTCACGCTCTGCGCTGCACTCGTACGGGGGGAGCCATTGTTTTTTTAGTGGTTCGAATCTAAGTGGAAAGCACTTAAAACGCAGTTTTTTCAGAAGACATGGAGTAGTCATCGAAAGTATAAGTATGCGCGCAGGCTTGGCGCGAGCCGTTATAATATGTCAAATTTTACAAAAAAAAAATAGATTTTTATCCATTATATTTTTTTTAAAAAAATGTCACACGAAACAATAGTTATCGGACCAATAACGTTATTAGAGACCCTATGTGTATATATACTTGGTCTGAAAAAATTCGTTGAATGGATTTTTTTTTTTTAGAAATTAGCATGAAAAACGTTCATCGATATTATTACAGACATAATTTGTGATGATTAATGTATATATAGGTACAGGCAAGTACCCCCGAAAATTCATCAAAAAATTTGAACGTTAATTTAAACCCAAAATTGTTGTGCATACTACCCAAAGTAAAATTGCCAAATTTGTTTTTTCGGAATTTTTCGCGCGTATTATTTTACACAAATGATAAAATTCATCGGTAACAAATGAATGTTCGTTAAAAAGTTAAAACACGTTTTTCATTATTTCGGACGATTCTTTCACCTTTGCTACGAATACTGTTGTTTGTTATCTATTATGATTGAAAATTCACGGCGAAAAATGTACGAAAAACGTTTTGATTATGACACCCATATTGTTACTACGAGTTAGGACCTAAAAGTATAAATTATGATAAATGGAAATAACGTTATTGTATCGTGTTTATTACTATTTTGTTTTAAACACTCCCCACCGTATTTTCTTTTTGTGTACGTGCCTGAATAGGTAATAAAAAAAAATTAATAAATTATAAACTGTGGCGTACAACTAAAATCGTTAGACACGTATGCGCGATACCGGTAAATTTTCTCAGCGATTTTCCCGTCTAGTTTTGGAAGATTTTCAACTAGATTTTTATACCGAACAGCTCGGCGATTGTCGCGCGGTTAAATTTGGACAACTCCCGTCACCGTACGGAGAATTATCGCTAAACGGTGGGACCATTACCTTGTGTACTGTTCCCACTTTTATATTCGATAAATCAACTTATTAATCCAATAAAACGCTATATAATGGGATCAATTAAGACACACGTACGCATTATCCGCATGTATTTGTCGTATTATTGAAATATTCTCAAGGTCAACCGTATTAGTCATACGCCGTGCAACGAATAATATTATTTTATTATAAAAACATTTTGACTTTGCGCGCATATGATATTATAACAGCACCGTGTACTATATGTACTATACGCGTGGTCTTGCTAAGCGAAAATGGTAAACTTTCATAAATATTATTATTGGAGAAAGATTTAGCGAAAAAAAAAAATCAGCGATTGATTATGACGTGTTTGAAATTTATCTGCTGTAAATAACGACACGCGCTCATGTGAAGTGTAACATCGACGTACACTTTCTTTCTTTCACTAACCGAACAATTATACCAGACGCTTGTTACATAAGTCTTTATTCGTCGTTATTGTCTCAGACCTAATAAGATGGCGTTTTATCGGTGAAAACGGAAACATCTATTGTTAAACATGATCAAAAAAACAGACTCGCCAAAACTATTAAAATGCCTATAAAATATCGATAGCACACTAATATCTTGTACAACTTACATCTATTATCTAACGACTAATATTATTTTACATTTGACTTTTAAGTAAATTAAAGAAACCGTCGGTTTTTTATTACACTAATTGAATTTTTTTTTTTTGAAACGCAAACATATTTTTCAGTAAAACTTAACAATATAAGTAAGAACTATTCAACAGATATCATCGACTTTATAAAGAGGTATATAACGGTCGATTCTATGGAAACTTCTTGAAACGTTACGAAATTACAACTCTGTCGACCATAATTATATAAGGTTAAAATCGTTTTAAATTCTGAACGCAATAAGAATGTATCTTACAGTGATGTTTTTTTTTTTCACTTGTCATTCTCGAATATTTTTCGAATATTGAAATCTATTCGGTATTTTCATAACGATTTCTCCATCAACACGCGTGGCAATCGGCTGGAGATGGTACTTCGTTCGAAACATGTTTTTCCAAAACTTTGTTCATTTTTGGAGACACGGTCAAAAAACAGAAAAGGGTTTTCGATAGTTGTTTGAAATGTTCACGCATCGTTCAAAAGGATGAATAAATGTGTACATATAAAATGGATTAAAATAAATTTTGTTAACAAGTGTTGCACAGAATCGTCGTTTTCGTAAACGATTAACTCGCGATAAACCGCTAAACTACACCTACACCAAAACTGCAGTGATCCGCCCGAAACGGTGTGTCCTTTTTACTACCAATTTCTTCACAATACGTCGTATCAAATTGTATTATTGTACTATCTGAATATTTGTCTGAATATTTGTGTACAATTAGATGAAATACGTGAGCACGCACTGATAAAATTGCACAATTATTATACGAAACGCTCTGAACACTCATCCATTCGCGACCAAATCGAACCGACGTAGATTACAACCTAAACAATTATACGACCATAGATTTAAGTTGTAATAATTTATTAATTACTATTTATGTGTATGTACGTTGTGCACTAAATGATGTGTTTTATTGGTGTATGATTGTAAAAATATTCATTCGTATACTGAAATAGGTATTACAAATTCTGTGATGATCGAAAAAAAAAAAATACTATTTTCGAGCGATTGTGCCGTTATTTTGCGGTCTGTACAATTGTTTTAGTGGATTACGTACTCTTCGAGATAAGTCTTATTTATAGCCCGTTGGATCACGTGCAAATCCTCCAAACACTCGTGACGAACTTATTTATAACTATAATAGCACAACTACATATCAGCTATATTAAGTACTTTGCTTTGGATCATAACTTGGATTTTGTCTCTTCTCATATATATATTTAAGTTTATTTCGTGTCTTTTACCGCACTTGACTTGATTCAAGTGATTTCAATATTCTCGAAACTAACGTTTGAGCAGATGTGATGTGATGGTATTTTTACTGTTCTCTAATAGCGATCGGTAGATAGGATAATATACGGCGTTACATTTACGGTTATTTATTAATAATTATTGACCTTTATGTAAATTATTTAATTCTTTGAGTGGAATATAGTATATATATATATAGTGCCTTGAGGCCAAATTTATAACTATAATCATACATAGGCATTACGTAAACGATATGCATCATTTGTAAGAATAAAAAATCGGATGTCGCCGTTTATGCTGTGAATATATCACTAGACGCATAGAGAACAATAATTTTATACGGAGAATCTTTTTATGGCGACTTTTTTGAAGATCGGATTTGTATGACACTTATTTTTAAATTAAATACATCGTAAAAAATGTACTACGTTAACATTGAATTTTTCGACTGATAGAATTTCAAGGTAATCCATTAATTTTTAGGGAGAAACGTGCCTCGAAAAACCATTCTTTACACTTTATTTGTGACCAATGAAGTTCAAATATTATGATATACACCGTAAAGTGTCAAGTAAAAAGACAATTTTGCGTCGTTTGTGATCTATGCACATTATTATAGATCAATAATAGTATTAATCGTGATTCGGAGTTTAAACTTCACACGAGCACGTGTATCATGCAATATAAAATTATAAATGTGTAAAACTTTCTTTGAAAAATACGAGTGCCGTTCGTCGTATCGCGAACAATGGGCACGAAAAATTCTCAGACCGAAATTCGCACCGGTTTCATACACGTTTAACCAGATGAATTCACTCGTTCTTTTTTTTTGGATTTTCAGTTTTATTTTTCTACAGTTAGTTTAACAGTGATTGACAAAAAAAATTAACTCGAAAGTAACATTGTCCAGTAAAAATGCGTGTAATTTTTTCTCGTGGAATAAAAACGATTATTCCACGTTAGTTATTCAAAATAAATGTTTATCGTTCACTATATTGGTATCATAATAATACGACGTAGAGGATTTGTCCTTAAATTTTTTTATTGCATAGCGCACACGTGTAACGCTTTGACTAAAATATTTTGTTTGTTTTGTTTTTCGTTTGTTCACGATAAACGCGAAGAAAATCATTGAAACGGAATGCATTTCGGAACGCTAATTATTATAGCAGTGCACATGATGTAGTAGTGTTATTTTAAAAAGCACTTGTGTGAACGGCAACGTGAAAAGTTGATGTTTAAAAAAAACGTTTGAAGCCACACAACGACAAACTTTTTAATTGGTTTTTCGGCTTGCACCGATGAAAAATACCTATAATAAATCAGTGTTATAATAATTCTAAAATGTAAAAAAATTTAAGAAAAACGATAGCGACCGACGATCCCCTGCAGCGGCATATAACTAGACTTGCCGTCACAAAGGAGCCCCGTGCATATAATTATTAATATTTTTTTATTTCATATTATAATTTAATGTCTGCGGTGGAAAAATAATATCATAAAATTCAACAACCAGTTTTCGAGTGTCGACACTTTTCGTATCGGATCGACGGCCATCCGCGACTTGCATTCTATACGTACGCGATTCTTCGTCGCCGTCCTTCCGAACGGCCAACTATTTTATCACATAAAATACACCGTATCCTTGCGCAAGATAGATTCCACGATATTCAAACGAACTGGTACAGGATGATTCTTCGTAACGAAATATAACTGATTATTTACCTAGGCGTGTTTTTACAATCTTTTTGAACCGATATACAGTACGGAATTACTCCTGATAAGTCTGCATGTAGCTAAAACCAAAATGGTACACTTTATAGAAAGGAGGGATTGGAAATTTCGCTTATTTTTTGAGTTACGGTCCACAATCCGGAAAAGTCAAATTTTGTTTAGTATAATATTACGTTGTTTTCATACTTGAAACTCGAAAAATACGAGCTCAACCATTTTAATATTTTTCTTATACACGCTGTCAAACAGATTTTTCAATTAAAAATGATATGAAGGCTGTTAGTGTGTACCTAAGTATGTAGGGGATGATGCGAATGATCGCGAGATGTTGAGGTACTCTGCTCTTTTTACCGGATCAGCCATTAGTGTTGCTCGGTGTTTGTTATTTGCACTTTTACTACTATCTGTGGTTGCGGGTCTCGACAATGGCACTTATTTTCAAAACGGTAGAACGTTCCCAACCAAGTTTAATCGGTTAATATAATTTTTTTTTCCATCGAAAAAAATCCCCTTATCAATTTCTTCTCTCGATAGTTTTTAAAGAACCTCGTGCAATGTGTGGGCCTTATTTGCATTTCGTTTATTTAAGTGTGCCGGAACCGCGTGATGTACACGACACGGATCGCAAAACTATACACGCGCGTACCTCACCGTGATTAGATCGACAAATGAGGAAAATCGGAATGTATGTAAATAATGCGGTTTTCCTTGAACGTCTCGGACGATCCGTCGGCTTGTAATTTTAACAATTTGTTTACGCGAGATAGCGATTTTTTGGTGTCGTTTTTTATTACTACACTCGTTTTTTTTTTTTACAAACGTTTTCGATTTTTTTTTTTATTATTTAAAATCCGTTTTTCAAAGTACTTCTGATATTACAGTCTTCTTCTTCCAGTCTTCAATCCTTAGACTGGTTTGCTGCAGTTCTCCATGCTTCCCTATTATTACTAAATTCCTTTAGTTCTTTATAACCATTCTTCCCCATGTCACTTATTATTTGCTTCATACACTCCATCCTTTGAAATTTGCCATTCGAATAAAAATATTTGAATTTCGAATTGTAAAAAAAAAAAAAAAAATCGTCTAACGAACGAGCCCGTCGAGCCGGAAAAACCCACACATCGTTATTATAACAAATACAAAATAATTGTCCACAACCGCACTCCGGCCAATCGGAACGATGTGACACACAGTTCAAAGTTCATTGCCGGCTTTCTCCATTACCGGGGATAGTCAAGCCGGAAAAACCCACACGTCGTTTATAATAAGAAATGCAAAATAATTGTCCACAACCGTACTCCGGCCAATCGGAACGATGCGACACACAGTTCAAAGTTCATCGCCGGCCTTCTCCATTACCGGGGAATGTCGAACCGGAAAAACCCACACGTCGTTTATAATAAGAAATGCAAAATAATTATCGACAACCGCACTCCGGCCAATCGGAACGATGCGACACACAGTTCAAAGTTCATCGCCGGCCTTCTTGTTACGCTATAACTTTGTTGAAAATTTAAACTCTTTCATAACATTTTTTATATTCGTATAAAAACATCTAGGCACTTTAGCGCCGAGCTTTTTTCTTTATTTTGAAACAAAAGTTTGTTAAAATTATCATCAAAATTAATTTATTTGCATCATGTTCAATTGTTAAAGAGAAAAGTAATTGAGTTTATTAGTAAGTACCAACTAAATTGTATAGAATAAATTATTTATTTAATAAAACGTAATCTAAAACATTTTCAAAAGTATATACATATTAAAACACAAAAACAATAATGTATCATTTCTTTTTTTAATACCTATGCACGCAGAAAAAATGTGCCTAACTATTTTGTTGCTGACCTTTGCAGAAAAATATTACTTATTCTATTTTCGAAATATATTTTTAGTATAAATTCAATATTTGTATTAAAGTTAAAATTTATTGAACAAGTCGAAATTATGTTTAAATTCTTCAAAGTACAAAAAAATAATTACAGAATAATTACTACTTTTATTACCAAAAAAAAAAACTGCTAAAAATTGTCAGAAAATCCCTAAACTTGTTTGTACATCAAGAGAAAATTATTTTAAGCACCTCAAAAAAAAAATGTGTTTTTTTTTTTTCTAATGATTTTAGTTTTTATTGTACCTGTCATTCGTCAAATGTATTCCACACGCGCTAGTGTACACGAAATCGCTTTGACTTGAACAATTGAAATATCGTGTCGATCGTTTTCAAACGATTTGTACGTCAGAAACGGGTTTCGTAAAAAAATATATTATACTCGTGTAGATTATGAAAAAAAAAAAAATCTACCGTCAAAATAAAGAAATCTCGTACATTATTACCGTCGTATTGACGGTAATGTGGTTGTCGTTTTCAAAATCAAATACGTATTTTATTAATTTTTCGTCTTTCGAAACGAACCGGTAAGGGGAAAAAAACTGTCTTTCGACCGTCGTCGACGCTCGTAACCTCATCTTCAATCTCGTTCGCGCGCGTACTTAATCTCCTGCGAGGTCACGGGCGAATTTCATTGAAAACCGCCGTACGTTATTGCGTTCGGTCGGTAATGTAAAAATATTATACGATCGATTAGCTAGGTAGGTACCGAGTGTGGTGGCCAGATCGGATTCGGTGACCGAGAAATTTCGACCGAACGCAGCTCGCCGTTTATAAACATCGTTTATACATTAGGTACGATATTTCACGATATCACGTTTTTTGTTCCTCTCAAAGTCCTTCAGCCTGGTGTTTTTTTTTTTAGTTCTTTTTCCCGAGAATACGACGCGCACGGTTTCCGCGACGACAGTAGTGTAACAACAACAATAATAAATCCGGTCGTCGACAGCGGAGGGCGAAAATCTCACAGCTTCCGCCCCGGTCGTACGCGCGCGTTTTCCACCGTATTCCGATTATTTCTTCTTTCTTTCTCGTCTCGATATTCTAACACGTGTTCGGTTCGGTTACAGAGTTTCGGCACACTATATCGTTCTGAGGACTTAAAAATGATAGATCCAGGAATCAAATGGAGAGAAGCTGCAGAGGATGGCAATCAGATGGCAAGATTTGTATTTAGCGGTATGGTCTTAAAGGCCGGAACCAAGGAAAGAAGAAGAAGATATCGCTCGGTATCAATTATACGCAAGACTCGAAAAAAAATTTTGTTCACGTGACGCGCGCGAATCGTGCAAAGTGTTTTCGCCGATCGTAAGTTTAAATGAGTCGGTGAACTTTTTAAGAATATTACGTATTTTTTTTTTTTAAGTAGATGAAGAATTCGAAAATACGTGTATTCGGTTTTATGTATAACCCGTTTTTGACAACGAAGACTTTTTTTTTTTCGAGAAAGAAACGTTTTTGAAAAGTAGATCGATACGCCGATCTCAACGGCGTCTTAAAATGTTATACGCGGGTGATCGTTTCTAAATAACACTCCGACGTTTATCTTTATAGTAATGACCCGAAATGTACACAAACCAATTGCGGAAAATTACAAAGTTTACAAAACCGCTGCGAATAACTTTTTCACAAATCGTTTAAAAAAGGTTAAATTGATTCGCGTTATACGTGAACGAATTTCGACTATTTTCAAACGATTTGTAGAATATTTAAAATTTTTATTGATTTTCATAAAACGTTTGATACGATGCGGAATTTTAAATAAAATCTTGTTTTGTAACTATACTCTTTTGATTATGTCAGTTTTAGGTTTTGGCCGCAACCCCTCCGAAAATTATTCAGCATTATTGAAATTTTCACAAACATTGCTTTAAACGCCATACAGATTTTAACAAATTTTTATCGATCTGGAGCCAAGTATAGAATTTGATAGTTGTCGTATTTTGTAAGTCTTACGTATTGTAATTTTATCGTTTTATAAAACACAAGTTTCAAAACATCCTTGATGCTCACAAAACTTTTTGATGATTGGTCAATATGTTTATGTTTTAACTCAAATTATAACATATTGTCCTTATCGTCCTTTTTTGGCAATAACTCTCTACTAAACTCTTCAAAGAATAATAAAATAACTCTTCAAAATAAATGAAATTTTCCCAAATTATCAGAAAGAATAAATAGCTTTCATAAGCCAATAAATTAAACTGCAATAACCGTTTTATAAATCAATAACTACTGCGGAAAATAATTTATTCAAGTACAAATGACAATATCGTTATGATATCGATTCAATAAAACCTGCACCCTTAACGCGTGCTCGAAAACGTCAGTAAACCCATGTCGTTTTCACATTTTAGTGACGTCGAGCGTATTTTGATGTACTATACCACACGCTGTCCAGCGTGCACAATAAACGATATCTAAAATTTAAAAATAACCATCCGGTTTCACGTATTAAACGAACGTCGATATAATACAGTTTCGTCTGAAGAAATAATGACATAACGTCCGTATAAAAAACGAACCTTCCACACACATGATATATTACCTATACTTTCATCGGTTCAATATTATAGTTACATAAAAGAAAAAAAAAACAGCTATTTCTTAACACCGTAGGTAATAACAATTATTTATAGGCGTTATATATTATATTTGTTATTATTTAATACGCGTAGACTCGTTTTCACGTCGCGGCCAGAGATTTTTAATCACGTAGGCTAAATAAAATGATGTATAGTAGTAGTATGCAGAATCGAAGGCTTATAAGTCGACGTATACCTACGGTTTCTATGCGACTTTCCCGACTGGATTTTTAATGTATAATAAATATGACATACGTGTCGCATTTATCGATCAATCGAACATATTTTACGGTACAATAACAATATATTAATACAGTATTAACGAAAAAACCTAATAATTACAGTGCAACAATAAGATGTTATATGCAATTATGTTTTCTGAATAAAAACATTATTTTTTTTTCAACTAAATAGGTATAATTGCATAACAATGTCGATTACTTACACTTTCAATAATCGTGGTTCTGCACGTGTGATTTTCAACATTTGTAAAAACGTAGTTAAAAAATTATTATAGCACTGTTCTGAAGCACATATTGGATCACACATTCACCGTGCGTTAATATCACTTTTATAATTATTGAATACGTGAACTGAAAGTTTTGCATTTTGCACGATAACGTGTTATATTGTATTTGTTTTGTGTACGTTTCAAGGTATTCTTACCTAAAATGTACTGAAAAAGACAAGTGTATATATATAGTTTGGAATAAGTACGAAAATTTCAAGTCGTTCGGAGCATTCTCGAATTTTTTTTCGTTTTCGATCATAACTCTGCAATAATCAATAGTTCAAAAACAGTTTCAAATATAAAATAACACCTTGGTCCACTGTGCCACATTTTTACTTAATCGTACGTTAGCTCTTTTCACCCAAAAATAAATGTAAACAACGTACAGAATATACAAAACTATATCGTAAAAACAATACTCTTTCCTCGCATGCTCTCAGAATCTGAATAAAATATTAATAGTTATGCCTTGTGCATAAAAATTACTAGGGTGCCGTCGACTATTCAACAGTTTACTTTTATCAATAATAACCCTAACCTGCTAGATACTTTAAATTAAACACGTGTTTCAAAAATGTTATCATTTTTTAGATATTTTTTAGAGAGCCTATTGCGTTATGTACAATTATGTAATGTTTATACTTAACCTTGAACTCCGTACACGAAGGTTAAAATTAAATACGTTTACAATTTTTTCCGACCACAAAAAAAAAAAAGGTAATTTAGATTAAGTAATTTTACGTGCACGAATCAATGCGTTAAGTACGCTGCTATGTTTGCTTTTCTTTGTTCCTTGTGTAAATTTTAGAGTTTTTCTCGACTCGTGTCTTCTCGCGGTTTTTCGTACACAATTTCAACTTAACAGGTATTTAAAATTCTAAGCAATGCATGAACATTTTTCATCCAATTTCGTTTGCTTTTTTAACCAAACACGACCAAGAATCGTAGACCGTTATATTATGTTATACGACAAAATATTTATCGCTCAAAAAATGCGACGTCATGCTAATAACTATTGATATTTGTACTTTGAAAAATTGATTAATTAATATATATTTAAATCCTGTCAAAACGTGTAGAGCGTATCACGTACCAATGTCGCTAGAGCGTAGGAATCAAAGCTCGAAATTCGTCATGAATGCGCAAACACTTTTGTTCAATAAAAATGGACCTACCAAAACGCTCAAGATGGATTAATTAATTGCTACTTATCCAACGTTTCGACATAGGATCGTCAAACAGTGGTTTCGAGTAGTGTGTTCCTTTACGTGTTTCCGTACAGTCACTTCAAAGTTAAATTGAGTCAATTGAACAATTTCAAGGTCTCCCGGTCGGAATTGTTCTGTGTAATGTTTGATTCGCGAGAATAATCTCGCGTTAAACGATGTTTGATGAACAATATAATATTTACCCTCCGCAATATTTACAGGCGGTAAATTTTAACAATCAACGGTTTTCAGTACGAATAATAATAATTCGTGGAAAGACAAGAAAGTTCCGAACGTAATTTTCCCGTAAAAACTCACTTGTCGCGAACAGGGTATAATTTTGTAAACGACATTATTATTATACAAACCTACTGGTTTTTTTTTATTTTTTATTTTTAACGAAGAGCATCAGCTGTGATGAAGTGTTTTTTTTTTTACTAAATCAAAAAGATTAAAATACAATGAATTTTAATGGAAGACAAACATAAAAAGCAGGCACTTTGCTTACTTTTCTTAAAAAAATAAAACAAAAAAATTGCGTTCACGACTATACTATGTTTCTACGCGAAACAAATTTCATTATATTGAACACGATACATTTCATGTAATATTATACTACAGACTTGTTTGATGTCTGCTAATCGAAATATTATACCATACTAATATGGGCTTAATTTTAATTTGTATACAACTCGTATGAAAGTATTAAATTTGCATAACGCTTAAAATGTTGTATAATTTGACTACACTTAAAAAACTTAAACTAAAATATATTCATTCATTTCAAATCAGTAGACGCATTCTAACAAAACAGTAAAATGTTTGAGATGACGATTATGGCGATGACCATAATAATATAACAACAATATAGGTACTGGTTTTTCATTTACACAAAAAAAGATAATATTACAGTGTTAAAATGGCGTGACTGACTTGGGATCGCGGACATAAACATTAATTGTATTGTTTTCTGTCTGTCATCGGTTTTAAACGTGTCCTATTCATCAGTAAAACATGATATTACATAAATTGCAGACCGATGGTGGTTAGACTCTGTTAAGGTCGTCGCACCATTGTTTTCGCGTAAATTTTATGCGAAAATTATAATAATTTACACGAGAATAATAATAAATTTGCAATTTTTTCTATCATGGGTTTTCGGAGACTGATATGAACTAACGAACCAGATAGCGGAAAAACAACCCATTGTTTTTTATCGAACGAAAAAAAACCAAAATCACTTAAAAACACAGTGCCAATATTACAGATTTTAAATATTTGCAAGTATAATATCATAGATCGTAAACAGTGCGAAAATAATAGTTTCAAGGCATTCG
Organism: Hormaphis cornu; assembly: GCA_017140985.1. NCBI lineage: Eukaryota > Metazoa > Arthropoda > Insecta > Hemiptera > Hormaphididae > Hormaphis > Hormaphis cornu. The sequence goes on along the minus strand of CM029364.1, from coordinate 6,692,027 downwards.
CATTATGTAACCGTCAAACATGAAATGAGTCATATCTCTTTTAAGTAAATAGTTTTATAAATTATTATAAGTGAAAACAAAAACTAGTATACGGTATTGAAATTGAAACTGTAATCGTTTCTGGGTATTAAATCAATCGATATAATAATATACTTACAATTTCCGGGATGTTATTGATTACTAAATACGACACGCGGGCGCACACAATAGTCATAGTGTCTAGTAGACAAACGTATATTAAATTGTACTGTTTTTATTTTTCCATATACGTAAAAATATAATGTGCTTGAAAAATATTTTTTCTCTTGTAAGTGAAAAGTGCAGGAAAAAAATGTAAATTAAAATAATTTAATTTTTCTTTAAAACAAGAAAAAACAAGGTGAAATCGTATACATAATGGTTCATATTTTGAATCTAGTTTTTGCGGTTTTACAATTTGACATAGTTATAAAGTCGTTCTTCTATGAGGCTGTTATTTTATTATTCTGTGATTTACGGTACGTCGAATGTTCATTATATTACGTAGGTATCTATAAAACTCTTAAATCGTTTTAGTTTTTTTTTCAAATCAAATTAATCTATTTTGTATTGTATAAATGCTTACTTTTATATTTATTGTATTAATATATAACAATATATTATTTACCAAAGCTAACAAAATACTATTTATTTTAGGGTGCAATAATTTTGAATTTTATTCGTATCGCTGGACAAGTCTTTAAAATCAAAATTCGAAAATCCTATGAAATTTTAAAACTATTACCAGAATCTTTTATTGAAAAAGGTTAAATGATATTATGTTAATTTTAATTTAAGTGTCTAATTTGGGAAATCGATGATTTTGTAACAGTAACTTTAGAAATACTTAAAACAAAAAAAGTTCCGGCCTGAAATTTGTTTAGTTTCACAGGGGTGGGTGTAAAGCGAATGCGAGCAGTTGCAACTACAGTTTATTTAGCTGATTTACGTGAAATACGTAAAGAATGTCCAACTTTTGGGTTCCAACTATACAGTGGCACGTTAACGAAACAATATTTTGATCAATATACATTCTATATTTTTAGTGGTTACATCTTAAAGTGATAGATTATATTTTAAAGCGTTTTAAGTTTATTTTACTACTTATACACATGATTAACTATATATTAATCCTTATTTACATAACGTTCTGAAATATACAAATTTACTGTACATCGAAAAATTTTAATTTGTTACCTGTTTATAATTATTTTTTAGTTGTTAAAATCAACAATTGTTTACAGATAAACACAAAAATGTGCTATTTTTTTTTTTTTTATAGTTTTGTATCAATAATTTCTTCTCGATTACAACAATACTAATACAATTATTGAATTTACTTATTTAATATGCTTTGTTTTTAATTTATTCGCACAAAAATCACAGAGTCAGATAATCCGTGCGATTGTTTTCACATTTGTTTACTCGCGTGCGATCTGCGAACTGATTTTGAACGTAAATTAAGTGAAGGGCAAAGAGCTTTTAGGGGTGATATATTCAGTGTACTCTTCAAGGGGGTAGAAATGAAACCGAAAACGTTGAAACACAAAACACCATAAAACGCGTCATTGTCTTTGCGTCTTAATTCTTTTGAAGTTCCATCTGGATTTCGGCGAGAGATCTGTTTTTGGTTTCCGGCACGCGGTTGACGACAAACAGCATTCCTAGAAAACAGAAACCGGAGTACACGAAAAAAGTCCCGCTCGGTCCTATGAACGTATCCATCGGGCCGGCCAGACACGTGACCAACCAAACGAGTATCCAGTTTGTAGCGATGGACATTCCCGTTCCCATGGACTTGAGCTGTTGAAATAAAAATTATACGATTTATTCGGACAATAACTATAACACGTGCTTAACAATAAAACCCGCGGTTTTGTCGTGAATTCACGATAAACAATAATAGCCGATAGTGTTTCATTTTGTTTAAAGTTCGTAAAGTACTAATTTTTTTCTTCTGTAAACGCGTTTAACTCATTTCCTATTGAAAATCAATGCGAATAATAACTAGACGAACCGTTTGGTAAAAAAATTTTTTAAAAAAAAACTCTAAATCTTTTGACGAACGTATTACGCGCGTCTTGACGAATATTGTTTTCACTTTGTTACAAAATTAATGCACAACTGTTTTAAAATCACGAATCATTAAGTACGATTATTGTATCGACGAGCACCAATTATCGCGCGATTGTGATGTTGAAAAACGTATACGGACGCCTCAATTATTGCAGTGTTCGTGCAGAGGCGTGCTTCTCCGGCTTTGCCGGAGACATTTTGAAAGAAAAAATTGTCAAACACGTTATTAGGTATATAGTACAAATACAACTAAATGGCCACTCACTTCCGACGAGAATATCTCCCCTATTATTATGTACGGTATCGGACCGCAGCCAATCGAAAACATCGATATGTACAGCATTATGGCCACAAGCGGTAACCAGTCCAGTGAGTCGGCGACGCGGGGGTTGTACCTTTTTGCGAAAAAATAGTACGACAAACCTAGAAAACAGACACCCATCGAAGTCATCGAGTACACCATCAGCGAACGTCTGCCGAACCTGTCCATGATCATCATTGACACGAACGTCATCACTACCTAAAAAACAATAGGTACGTGTAAAAACCATGGGCGTATTGAAAAGGATTTAACGGAAAGGGCACAAAAAACAACAGAGATAGCGAGCTTCGGGATGTCACTCTGCTCCGAGTGGGTCGGTATTTCGGAAGCGATGATAACAATATTGATAGTTGGCCGTGGAAAAACGATTCTGAAGGATTCTTCAATCGAGCAGCAACCTACCTACTTATGACCTGCTGAATCGAAAAATTGTTCCGATTCGTTTCGTGAACTCGAAAACATCCAGAAAAGATTGAACGAAAATATTATCTAGTGTCAAAAAACCTACTTTGTTGTACGGTATCGTGCGTTAGTCAGAGAGCACATTTCCCGGAAAGTTGGCGAAAAAACTAGAAGAGTTGAAAAAAAAAAAAAAAGCGTTTTTAGAAAAATAATTTTGAAGAATTTTTTTTATCGTTCGACTTGTTTTCGTTTGCATGAGTTTTTCAATTTTGTGTTCTGTAAAATTTTCGCGGACTTCTTTTATTCGTCGAGAAAACGACAATATCAGTACAGAGTTATTTATCTCTCAAGTCGTACCGATTACAGTACATTCGTATAGAATATGTTTTATAGAAAATTTCTGTGACAGGTAAAATTATGTTGTTCCCAGTAACAGATATAGTCGACTTAAAGACCCTCGGGTAATTTCAGATCGACGAATAATTACTATAAATTTTAATGCGTATTTAAAATACGACGACAAACAGGAAGCTACGCACCAAGTCATACGTTACACGTACATTTATCTCAATAGAAATTTTAGCACTAAGAAGTGGCTGACATTGAAATAGACACCGAAATATACTCGATGTGCTCGGTAAGTATTGTTTTTTATTTATTGTTTTTCGCGAGTCCGCGTAACAGCGTTTAAAATGTGTACAACGTGGAAGTTAAGATGTTTAATCTTAACCCTCGGCGTACACTCAAAAAAACGAGTTTGAGTATCAATAAGGAAGTAAAAAAAATTAAACTGTTGCTAATGGATAAATCGAAACATGTATTATACGATTAATTATTATACTTTTTTATTAAACGAAATAACTGAACATACTATTATTTATTTAAATGTCACTATTTTATTGTATTATTTTTTTTTTTTTCTACTGAAACAGTATTTAATTTATTTTCCAGTTGTACGTGAACATTTTAAAATATACATAGGTAATTAAAACTGATCGAAGACATCGCGTCATCGGGTATTATCACAAACAAAACGAAGATAAATCATTTTTACAACCCGATCACGTTCCTAATGCATAAAAAAAAACAAAACAAAACAAAACAAATACACACGTGTATTGTGTAGTGTGCACAATCGTACTATATCTACACTACATAATTCGTTCTAGGCCAAATCCGATTGGCCCGGGTAAGAAATAAGTTTGAATTCAAAACGTTTAATTATGGTACTCGATTCTCATTGCTACAGCTTTCATAAATGATTTATGTTCGTGTTATTTTTCAATCCGAACGACGTTCGGCCATGAGACGATGCGCCGTGTTCTACAATTAAAACACAACAATACGTAGTATAAAATTGTTAACAACTTGGCCGACGGCCAATATATTAGTTCACAACCATACAATACATATCAACATCCAAAACATGCGAGTACTTGAATTGCCTACACGATACGCCGTGTGACCTAGAATGCTCGATGCGCTCGTACATAAAATATTATTTAATTCTTTTTAGAAATATTTTTCAGTAAAAATATACTTTAAATGCATTTCAATTTTATAATACGGCGCAAACCACGATGTAATATTTAAATTTCAAAAAGCTTATGATCAGCGTTTTTATTTAGGTTAATCGTTGATTAAACTGAAGTATGTTTGATCGATGGGTTGAGTAAGAAAAAGTAACGAACGCTTAAGATTCGCATGATCCGCAGTGTGTGTGGTCGCGGTGACGATGTTTACGGTAACAGGGGCTCATCACGTCCGGGTCCTGATACGAATTTCGGATGTTTTCACAAAATACCACGGAAGTTTTATTGACGTTTCTCATTTGCCAGGACTTGGCCCTCCAAACGATCACTCTTCATACCACGAATTAAGATTACGATCTTAAGATACTATAAACCACAGAATATATTGAATCTGTTCAAAAAGCTGGAAACACTCTATGTCGCGTGGGTAGTTTGATGCTACTATGGGTTTGACACTATTTCGGAAGGTTTGATTACGAATTGTACGTTACAATTGTAAACGATTTTAAATTGCTTAAGAAAATAACGATTCCCCCGAGTGCGCACAGTCCACCTGTAAAAACGTATTATTGATCATTTACTAAGCAATAGAATCGATTTGATTGAATTTGGAGAAAATAATTTGTAAAACGAACGCCGTAAAAACCCATTGAAAATCATCAAATACCGCGGAGTGATGTTCTATCCTTAGAATTTTACTAAAAATTTTCCGAAAAATGTACTTACGCAAAGAGAATATAAATTTAAATAGCGGAGTAAAAAAAATTTCAAACCGTTTTTATTGAGGAGCTATCGCGATTTTTTCAACGCAAACATTACCGAAGATAAAAAAAAAAAAATGTAATTAATTTTTAGACTATTAATTGTTAAACAATATTTTTGTATAGTTCGAAAACACGCTCCGAACATATCTATCGGTGTCATTGGCACGCTCGACTACAACGTGTAACAAAATGTTTTGTCTCTCGCGCGTACCCACCTGGATTACGCCGACAATGGTCGTGGACACTTCGGGGCTGATGTCGCTGCCGGAACTCTCGAATATGTGTTTCAGGTAGAATATCACTACGCTGATTCCAGTCATCTGCTGGAAGAACATGGACCCAATACCGATCGTCAGCGCTTTCCGGTTCACGTCCTTCTCCAGCACCTCGCGGGCCGTGTAACTGTTCTTTTGTTCTTCTTCCACGAACTTCTAAACGAAAACCGACGATGCGAGTAGTACACCCAAGGCTTGGAAAAAACATAAAAAAAAAACCGCTCGAAACTACGAGGGACATTAAAAAGGTACGGATAGAGCGATGTCAACAACTGTTGCCGTTTATGATTTTGGGAACACGTCTGCGGAGAACATCGAATTTCATCGTCGAGGTAATTTTGTAGGAATATAACAATAAAGTACACCAATAAAAAGTGAAAAAACAAACGCACACACGGATGCGCCGTGTGATTTCGCAAAAAGACTTGTGCGCCCGACCCCGTTGTCCGCGATTTCGAACACTATACGGTTCGTGCAACGTCGTCATATTCAAAGGGCTCGTTCAAATCGTTAAAAGTTAAAAGCTTTTCGTGAACTTTAACTAAATATTTTTTTTTTTTTTCATTCATTTATTTCAACGTGTCGTTGATCTGCAATAAGTAAAGTGTTTGAAAAAATACTACTAGTAAGAAGAACGTTTTAAAATAATACGCGAAAACTGTTTTGAAGTGGAAGAAACGGCCCCGCGCACTGGGCGCAAAACCGCGTGAACATCAAAAATGTGAACCTACATTATTCTGTTTGATAATCGTCAAATTCTTTCGTTTAGTTAACTATCGATTTAAAACGTTTAAGAAAAAACAACGATTAACTCGACTCCTCGTCTTTTCAATTGACGAGTTAACAAAAAAAAAGGACCCGCCCTGCAGCCCTTCGCGTACCTGTATCTCGACTAGTTCGGACTTGCAATCGTGATCGGAGTCCCGGAGCCTGGCCAACGCCTCTTCCGCGCCAACCATTTTGTCCTCCTGGATCAAAAAGTACGGTGACTCCGGTATGTACAGCGTGCCGAGGATGTGGATCACCATCCACACGCCGCAAGCCAAGTTCAGTTGGGTGTACGACAGCAGGTTGCCCAGCACGTACGAGTACAGGATGCCGCTCACGATGAACAGCTGGTATAGGCCACCCAAAAAACCTGGTAACGTATTATTATTAGACGATCGATTTACGCTGATAAAGTTTATAACAGGTCTGGAGTTTTATTTCCGTTTCATATTGTTTACGGGGCCGCGTCCCGGATGATTCCAATCGCGAATTTCAATTTTCTCGTTTTCGCAAAGCGTTCGCGACATTTAAAACACCTACTTAACTTGCCCTCGTTAAACACAACAGACGCGTGCAGAACACAAGTGCTATATGGTTCGGACGTTTTGTGAGAAGGTTCTTTTGTTCGAATTTACAGCGGCACCCATATGAGTGCATATTATACGTTTCGTTTTTTTTACAAAACGTTATGTTCTTTAAGTTGAGTGACGTTTTTGAAGGCCCGAGGTGTTCGCGTATACTGGAGCTGACGGTATTTTTTAAATTTTTTATTTTTACGGTATTTTGGTTTGAACTGTCGAACCGGAGTCGATGCGTGTCGAAGTAACGATGTTTCGGTTCGATTATTTAGACATGCCTCGGCATGTTCGGTACTCTCAATACGGTCGATATTACGGCACTTTAGGTATTTCCGGTACTCTCGAAACCGTCGATGGTCCGGCATTTTCAATATTATCGGTACAGGTTTCGCGGTATTAACGGTATGTATATATGAACGGTATATTCGATATTTTATTCAGTATAGGTTTATTAACGATACGTATTCGGTATTGACGACGCGATATGAATTTTCACAGTGTTCTCGGCATATATATACTATATGTTCGGTACTGGCGGTCGGCGTCAACGGTATATACACACTCGGCGTTACACATGCCTCGTATCTCGGGCTCCGCGATCTCTCCGACGTACGTCGGAATTATGGTGCACATGGCTCCGCACCCGACGCCCTGCAGGATCCGGCCCACGTACAGCATGCGCGTGGCCTTCGGGAAGGCGATCATCAGCCACCCGAACACGACGTGCGTCTCGCTGACGATCAGCGACACGCGGCGGCCGAAGACGGCGGACACGGCGCCGGCGGGCACGGCCCCGATCACCGCGCCCACGCCGAACAGCGAGCTGGCCGTGGCCGCGGCCATGGACGACACCTCGAAGCTGACCGCCGTGCCGTTCTCCAGCATCGTCTGGGTGGGCGACGACCATCCGAGCACGGTGCCGACCACGAACGCTCCCAAAGACGCTGTGATAATAATAAAAAAATTAAAAAACCGAGATCAGTCTAGGTCGCGCGGTTAGTTTGACGGGGTGGCGAGTTTGACGCTTTGGGCGGGCCGCGATGGATCATCGCCCCCGAAAATACGATTCCGAGCCAGCCCAGTTGTCTGGCGTACGTCGTGGCGAAAACGTGTTTAACAATAAAAACTTTTATCAAATCTCTCCTGTTTTGGTATCGCGTAAAAGTTTCCGGTCTCTGTTCGAACCGTGTACGAACGTTAAAAATTACGGCGTGTATTTCAAACATTAACCACGATATTGTTGTCGACGGTTATTATTTTGCCACAGTTGGTTCGATACCTACGAGTAGACGCGATTTTCTGTTCGATCGTATTTTGTACTCAAGAAACTGTATATTTAAATGTTGTGTATCGTCGTCACCAGCGTACTGTAAATTATTATAATATTTTACGTTTTTTAAGTAGTGCTCACAAACTTGGACGTCTGACAAAAAAAAACACGTGTTTCGTTCGCAATTTTCGTTAAAACATCGCGAGACGATTATAACGTGTTAGAGTTGAACTGTAATATCACGTTTTAAGTTCCAAAAAGCAAAGATAGTAAATTAATAGCCACGCTCGACAACAGTTCAGATCTTGTTTTTCTCGTTTTCGAAATAGCATCCGAATACATTATTCAACGACGAAAAACACATAATAATCGTCGACCAACGTAACATCGAACCCGCGCTGTCAAATGTGTTTATTGAAAAAAAAAACCCATGTTTGTTGTTCGCAAAGCATCGCGCGCTTAAAAACGATTTCTAACACTCCGCGGAATTATTATTTTTAAACGTTTACTTGTTTCGGTGTTACTACGATTTCTACTATGATTCAAATCAGACGCGTCTCGTTTGAGACACAACGCTCATTGAGATCATTTTGTCGTACAGTTCGTGCAGTCTCGTAACGAAACGGATTCAAAACGTTTCGGTCTCGTTTGTTGGACTAAGACGCGTAATAGTTATGTGTTTGCTTTTTTTGTCTCTCGTGTACACACGCGATACGGTAAGCGAAAAAAAAACAGACACTGACTGACTGAGACACTGACACGCTGTGCGTCACGTCTCCGAAAACCGCCGGGTGTGCGTGTGTGTTTTTTTACGTACCGAACAACGCGAACACGATCTGTGGCAGTCTGCCGTTGATCTCGTCGAAGAACATCGCGACGGCGGCGGCCGCAAAAACTTTGTTAAAAAAATAAAGAACTTCGTTCTAAAAAAAATAAAATTTTCCGCGAAAAAGTAATTCAGATTGTCGGAGCGGCGATTGGGGCGTGCGCTCGCGAAAACCGTCCCGGAGCGATTGCTATCGGCTATCGAGCGTGGTGTGTGTTTTTTCGCACCAGGAGAACCGTACCGGAGCATTCAGAATCGATCGTTTTGTGTGATTATTAGCCGCCATTGTTGTTTCGGCGAAACAAAAAACAAAAATGCCTTCTCAAGGCGCAATTACGATGTTAGCGCGCGCGCGTTATTACGGTCTATTTGTGTTTAGAAAAAAATATTTTGTATTATACGAACACGGGTTCGGCCACGGTAATAACAACCGCGTAATCTGTTTGCGACGCGGCTTCCGACGGTCACAAAAACGTACTGTCTGTTTCGTTCTGCGGAACCCGAAACGTTTTTTTTTTACGCGGGTAAATACGCCGGTACACGAACGGCGTAAACGTGTTCGGGTCCTCTGGTGGAGGAGCCGTGTACCAACTATCGAGGCAACGACATTTCGTGCGGTTAGATTTTGAAAAATTTTGACTCGATTTTCAAAAAAACGTCGCCCGGTCGCGAAACGGCCGCGAACGACGTTTTTTGTTTCGTTCTTACGCGACGCGGCTCAGCGACGTACCGCCGATATAGTTCCAATTGGTTTTTAACATTTTTCGTTATCGCTGTACACGCCGCCGATAATCGAAAACTGCCGCCGAGATGTTATCGTACACAGAAAATGTGTCGCGCGTTCTTCGTAAAAAAAAAAACCAAGGTCGGGCAAGTTTCGCCATTTTTTCGAACTCGTCAGTTGAAAAAACCGAGAGTTGATTATTTTCATTTTTTTAAATATCGAGATTATATTAAAAGTGATCCGACAAACAAACAAAAATAAACTCAATTTAAAGATAATGGTGCACTTTTTTTTTAATTCGCATGTTTTTGTACTTTTTCTTCTTCTCGATCAAATTTATTCCAATTTTTTTTTATTATGGAATAACTTTAAGTTAACACGTAAAATTTAAAAAAAAAAATTAATTTTATATTGAACTCGAAATTAACGAAAAAAAAAAAAAAAGGTAACGATTTTGCTAACTTGACGTTTTGATTTAATTTTAGCTTATAACGAATTAATATGCTTCGCGTGAAAATATAAAATATTAAGTTTTATAATCTCTGCAAGTATCTATTTACATTATATCAAGATTAACTAAAAGTTTAAACTTCTGAGTATGGCCGTTTGGGTACAAAAGTTATTTTAGCTTTTTGTAACTTTTAACCAAATGAGTTAATTTTTTTTATTTAAACCTTTTTGTTGACTTTTAAATTGATCCCTTATAATTAAATTAAATTTTAAAAAATATCAAAAAAAAATTTTAAAAAGGAAGAAATGTCTACTATAGGTACAAAACCGTGGAGATTAAAAATGTAAACTGTTATCTTTGTTTAACATTTTTTTTTTTGTAAGTTATCTTTTTGTTTCTTCAATTAACTTTTCTCGACGAGTAAAAAACAAGTTCTTAACTTGCCCTGCCTCGTAAATTAACAGTCTATATTGATTTGTATGACCACATATGCAGCTATTAAGGAATTATTTCAGTATAAAAATAAACTAACGTGCATCGAGTTTTATTTTATAAAACAATTTAAATGCTCAACATCGCAGTGACGAAAAACATTGAAGGATGGTGTTTTTCGAGAGTTATAAAACAGATTAATTTAATATTATCGACACAAATTTACGCTTTCGCTCGTGAATCTCTTTTTTCATAACTATTTTCAGTCTTTTCAACATCGAAACAACAACAAAAAACCTAGTTTAAGTATTTGGTAACTCGGTCAGTTTATCGGCACCTACCTATACATATGATACATAGGTCCGTGCATTATTCGTTTAATTGCCGACATTGAAATGTGACAAGACAAATATAGATTTTTTCTTAAAGATAAGAAAATACGACCGACTACCGTATTCTCGAAGCACTTAAAAATACTAAGTGTAAACAATAATGTACTTTCAGAACGCTGGCAATTAAGTTAACAATATTGTTGTCGAAAAAAAACACATTGTACTGTGTTCATCGCTGCAGTGATTACGTTATTTTTAAAAATTATTTGTGCGTGTCAAAACATAATTTACATATTACCGTAATACCGTTTGTTTTTTTATAAAAAAAAAAAAATGTAAAATAAAAACCAAACGCTTTGTCCTCGGACGTACTCAGTCCCTACACAGTTATAGACTGTATAGTGTTAACACAGTCTCAATTACAAACACAGTCCATCAAGTGTCTCTCTTTGAGTTTGTTACGTTTCAATGCCAGCTATCGAATTTTTAACAATTATGGGTTCATAGATGTTTGACAGATCGCCTTAACTTGTTAATTGGTTCTTTAAATCATCATACACGTGCCTAAGTCCTAAATGATAAGATTCCATTTTAGTTTTCGATGTTTCTACTCACTCCGGAACTGAGAAAACTATACAGAAAATCTGAAAAATCTCACATGAAGATGATTGAGAACGAACAATTCTTTGTAATCGCATTCAAAATGTTACTCGATGCGTAGGTACGCAAATACGTTGACGCGTGCAACTGCACTAATATAACCGCCACGATCGAAAGAAAATCGAAGTATCCGGTCGCGCCCAATAACGACTCTACTTTAAAAATCACAACAAAACGTGACAGAAACATCGGTAGTATTCGTCGATTGCTTTGTTTGTCTAAGAAATTATTGTAATTTTTGTTTCGAAGACAAAAACAAATGCGTTTTAAGCACTTGTTTCCAGCAAAGAGTATTCTTGAGTTTTTTTTTTTTTTTTGTTCTATGATGAACGACCGTCGATGCTCGACTGTGCTTGTCTGTATTCTGTACGTACATTTAGCATCCAAAAAGATACTAGGAATTACTTATAACTTGAAAGTGAGAAACCCATCACATCAATAACATATTTTATATTATTTTAACCTACAGCAATTTTAAGCAATAAACTAAATTTTACGTAAAAGTCTTTTTTTATGAGTGGGTCGTTTCTACTGGTAAATCACTAAGCTTTGAAAATGACCGTAGATATGATGATAATCAATTCAGATTGGAGGCAACGATGAATCAAAATAAATCAAAAATAACTATTCTGAAAATTTCGTATCAGTTCACTTCAAAAATCATACATTTCAATTGTGGTGAATCTAACAATTTACTACGTGGAAATTTCAAAAATAAAATAAATTTTCGTTGATAAAAAGCCACGCCGATCAAAATTAATTTAACTCTTAATAATTAAGAATAATTTCATTTTTTGAGTATTGTCAAAATTATTCAAACTCGGTCAAATATCTTTCAAACGTCTACTGAAGCTAATTTAAATAATCATACAAATTTACCTATAGTTAGACGAAATTCGGTGAGATCCGAAAATCTAAAATGTTCATTACGTATAAATAAATGATTTCGGATAATTTAAATTATAATTTGTAGAGTTTTACGACTTTATTTGAGTTGCGTAATAATTTGCAATCATATTCACACCAAGTTTGTCTTAAGTTTAACCATCGGCATTCTGGCATTCAAAGTCATCAACGCAACATATAATATTGGACGAAAGTCCTAGAAAATTCAAATGAATTTTTGTCCCTTTTACTTGTCGATTTTCAAGAAATAAAAAATTTTTATAAATTAAAATAATTGTGTTTACAAATTTACCTAGTTTTTTTTTCGTTGTTCAGTTTATGTTAAAATGTTCAGATGTTAAATTGAAGTTTAAAGTTTTGTATAAAACTAAAAAAAAGATTTTAAATGTTTTAAAGTGACTTATTAAATTCGATTTGTGTAGACCGATAGTGTACACCAAAAGTTAATAAGGTCTCATTATCAATTTTTTTTAATGATAGTAGTATTGATTACCTGATGCACTTTTTAAGAGTCTAGTACTTTCGAAATTAATTATATCATAGATTCCAGAACACCTCTAACCCCTGAAAGGTCTTATAATATATAATACTGTATTTACGTACTAAATAATGATTGCTCTCGTCTCACAATTTTTCGGCTTTACTTCCCCCGAATTTTTTCCTCTATCAATAGTTAGTTGCCAACGAACGTACAAAACACGAGGGGTATTATTCGTTATTTCAGTCGGTTTATTCCATTCGAAAACGCAATAATTATTGTTCATGACTATTTATGGAAAACTTTTTACAAGACACGAGCGACTCATGTTTAACGCGTAAATCACAAGCGATAATTTCTCACTTCTATGGTGAGTACCGCGTTATAACACTAAATAAAATTTAAAACGTGTGTACAAACTAGTTGCGATCAAGTAAATTTCATCACAGGTCAGAACTAAGACTGTACAGCGACGACCTTATACAAAACATTCTAAAATTAGCTTTTACATAAAAAAAAGATTTTTGTTGAACAATTCTTTTTGAAAAATTGCTCTCAAGTGTCCGAAAAAAAACTTGTCTCCGCATCGTTACTGTCCAAATAAAAACGCGTTTGATCGGATGAAATTGTTTTTGTATTTTCTCGTTTCAACTTAGGCTGTATACACACGAGACGAGCGTCGGGCGGTTTATCGAGATGATATTGTTTTGCTGCATTCGGTCTTCCATTATGTCCGCCGCGCTTATCGGAGACACGGGTACGGCGCGGGAATCACCGGAACACCGTTGTCGCTGCGGCCGCCGTGGCCGGGACCGCGACTGTCCGCCCGGCGACCAGCTCCAGCTGGATGTCGGCCAGCGTCTTGTTCTTCGTTTCCGGGACGATCGCGGCGGCGAACGCGGCGCCCAGCAGACAGAACGCGCTGAACGTCAAGAACGTGCCGGACTGGCCCACCAACCGCATCAGTTCGTTGGACGCGTACGTCACCGCGAACACCAACGTCCAGTTGGTGCACGTGGTCAGGCTGGTGCCGATGTGCTTCACCTGTGAACCCGCGACGACCACGACCGCCGCCGCGATCACTCGAGTTGTAAAAAAGTATCGGAGCATTTTTTTTTTTTTAAGCACGCAGTAGGTATTTACCACTCGCGGGATTCGACGTGGTCAATTTTTTATGTTCGCGTGGAAAAAAAATTACGATTAATTACCTCCGACGAGTATATTTCGCCCATCAGCACCCATGGGACGGGGCCGTAACCGATCGAAAAGGCCGATATGTACACGGCGATGCACGCCAACGGCAACCAGCTGAGCCTCGTGGTCAGCTCCGGGTGTTGGCCGATGGCCAGATAGAATCCGCCCAGAGTCGCGTAACACGCCGACATCAGCAGTGCCGAGATCACGAGCAACACTTTTCGGCCGCTCGTGTCCACTATCGACAGGGACACGGACGTCATGATGAGCTGTGACACAGAGCAACACAAACCGTTCGATTATTATGGGAAAACGCGAAACCGGTGTATAAATCGTAGTTACGGCTGAGCAGTTGAATAATAAAAAACCGCATACGGTTATAAGCGCATTTACTTTGCGCATTAATTACTATTCCCCCCGGAATATCGTATAACGATGATGTTTTTTATTTTTACAGTTTTGTAGGAGTTATTCAATGACGTACAATAGCCGTGTGTTTCTAACCTGAACGATTCCGACGGTAATGGTACAGGTGGTCGGGCTGACGTTCACGCCGGTAGATTTGAATATGCTTGTCATGTAAAATATAATCACGTTGATGCCGCTCATCTGTTGGAAAAACATGCATCCGACACTGATCAACAAAGCCTTGCGGTTCGCCAGATCAGCGAGCACTTCCGAAATCGTATAGTTTTGCGATTTTTGCTGTTCTACAAATAACTGCACACAACGGGACAAAAGCGACATCGTTTCAGTTGTATCATTGTGTATTATTTGGTATTAGATTTTGATTTTCGTTTTTTTTTTTTTATACATAATTTAATTTAATTCGATCGTTCCCCCCCGGGCGCGGGCGTACAAATTGTGTTTTCGAAATATAAGGCGGGGAAACCTTCAAAACTTGGGTCCTCCATTCGTGGGGGGTCGACGTAGGGCTAACCATCCAATTCGTAAAAAACAACTGGGTTCCATAACGAAACACAGCAAAGCCTCGGATGACCGGTTTTAGGAAGACCGGCAATTCTATATGCATGCGAAACGTGGCCAACGTCAAAAGAGAACGAAAGAAAACTGGCAGTTCTAAAAAGGAAACGCCTGCGACGAGTTTTTGGCAATAAAAAAAAAAAAAATTATCAAACAGGTGAATTAAGATCCAATAAGGAAATTAAAGAGACCTGTGGGGAGAAGAATGACATTTTACAAACACTCGAAGGGAGAAAAATCAACTTGCTTGGACGCGTATGGAGTGGCATTATGAAGGATGCGCTTTGCTGGAAACCGGAAGGTAAGAGAACACTGGGCAGGCCGAAGACGAGCCCGACCAGAATGTTCGGATACCTGGGGCTGATAACCCGGAGGAATCGGCAAATGATAGAGAGGAATGGAGGAGGATGTGTGGAGCAGTGACGGGCCTAAACGGTCTATAAAAAGGTGAAGAAGCAAAAAGTGAAAGCGGGTGGGCAAATTTCCTGGAGGACTCCCCCGTTGAAAAATTCCTGGCCATACTCGACCTGCGCTTGACTTGGAAGGAATGAAGTCCCCCTTCTAATTGGGGGTATCCCAATATTTTTATAGTCTACGTTTTAATTCACTTCCTACTCGTTTACGTTCCAAGTCAAGCAGCTACAGAACGTAGGAGGACATCGGCTAAAACAAAGCTCGTACTTTGATGGCGGCCAACTCTTCGGCGGTGTCGGCGTGGTCGCGGAGGGCTCGCAGGGACGCGGCCGCCCTGTCGGGCTGGTTCTTGCCCATCAGGTGGTACGGCGACTCGGGGATGAACACGGCGCCGAGCAGGTGCAACACCGCCCAGACGGCGCACACGGCGCAAAACGGGACGTACGCGGTGAACGCGCCGAACGTGTACGAAAACAGTATGCCGGTGACGACGAGGAACTGAAATATCGTACCCAGGCGACCTGCGATCGAACGGCAAATGTATATCGCCGAAAACGATGCGAATTATCGAATCATTCGTTTGCGATTCGTGTGTTGAACATTATATAGGTATATATATATTATTTTAAATCTTATTCGCTTTAAGTTTTAACCCTCGTAAACCGGTTCTTTTACAACGTACATTATATTTTAAAACGTGTCTGTCCGGTTTCCGAAAATTGTAATAAATCAAAACAGATTAGATGATTCAGAATATGTTTATGTACAATATGTTGTAGTCTGTCCCCCGGCACCGGCATCATTCCGATTCTTATCATTAATATTTGTGCGTTAATTATACGAGAAATATGTAAAAAAAAAAAACGAATCACGCTTTAGAAAACTATTTTCTGCAAAAATATCAAAAGACAAGGTTTTACGGGTTTTTTTTTTTTAGTCCGTTTTTCTTGTATATACAATAGTACTGATGGAACTAGACAAATATTGTAGTCTTTAAAGTGCGCATACAAATTAATTCGAGGGACTGCAATGTAGGCGATTTAGTAGCAAGATCGTCATGGTGTTTATTGTGTGTGTGTGTGTGACAAAAATATAATAACTTTTTAGATAATTTTTTTCAACAAAATAACTTTGTGACTATGTGGTTGCCTAATTTGTTGCCCCTTGTCGCGGGTGACTTGGCCAACAGTCTCACCTCTCATCTGGGGCTCGGCGATCTCGCCCACGTACGACGGGATAGTGGCGCACATAGCGCCGGCGCCAACGCCCTGCAGCATCCGGGCGGCGGACAGCGTCCAGGCGGCCGCGGGCCGTGCCAGCAAGATCCATCCGGCCAACAGGAACGCCTCGAAGATGATCATGGCGGCGCGGCGACCGCACAGGCCGGACACGTAGCCGGCCGGCAGCGCGCCGACCGCGGCGCCGACGCCGAACACCGAGCTGAACGTCTGCGTGTCCTTGCCGGTCACCGGGAACGGCACCTGGCCGCCGGACTCCAGCATGAACTGCGCGGACGACGACCAGCCGAGTATCGCTCCGGTGGCGATCGCTCCCAGCGTCGCTGAAAACATCGCACGTCGTCACCGTTTAAGCGGGATTATCCGATAAAGTACAGTTTTGCGATTTTTTGTCGCATACGATTTGACAAATCGCATGCGACAAATCGTATGCGACAAATCGTATGCGACAATCGATTTTTCGCCAGAGCGCACTTATACGTTATTTCTGCGCTATACAATATCTTAGTAGGAAATCTCAGTTCCTCTACGAATGAAACCGAAATTAACCAATTATGGCTTTTGGAAAAACTATCGTGATTCACGATGTTAATACAAGTATACTTACTGTCTTTGACATTTTTAATAATCATGAAATTCAATTTTTAACAACCCAGTCAATTTCAAACCATAATAACTTTTAAAAAAAATTGAAAATTTTGAAAAGTTGGCCTATGACGGTATATCAAGAAATATGTACAGTAATGTATATTTAAAGTTACAGACTTCCAACTAAAAAATGTAAACTAGTACGAAAGAACTTAAAATGCAAAATTTCTATTATTAAACTGTATTGACTGACTGAAAAATAAACGAAAATTTGTTTAAATAATTTTTAGGATCATCGTAGGTATACTCAATCAAACCATTTAATAAAAAAAATGATGGTATATTCCCCTTAAAATAAAACATTGTAGCGAAAAAAAAATGGATCCCAACGCAAAGAACCGTTTTTCTAATAAACCGATTTTTAAAATTATTTCCACCATATATATTATGAAAAATAAGTTATTGGGCTTGTATTGCATATAGTTTAAAGAATTAAATATGTAACAGAAAATCAAAGGTTTTACAAGAAACTGTAAAAACTAGCACGTTCAAAAATTGTTTAGTCTCAATACAATTCGCTCGAAATCGGTCAAAATCAATTAAGTAAATAGGTACCTATACTTAGGTACCTAACTATCTTCTTATTAATTGAATGTTATTTATTTGTAACTAATCAGTTAAACAAACTAAATTTTAAAACAATTAAATTGGAACGAAAAAGAAACTGTATTCCTGTATTAGTTCATTTTTGTAAAGAACGGACAAGAGAATACCTTTTGAAATTCGATATGGAACGAGGAAAGGTATTAATTATACTTTTTGGAAGAATTGTGTCAAACACTGCAACCGATATACACAAATATACAGAAAAATAAAATTAGATTTTATTCTTTAGGGCCTATTAGTTCCCTTGCTACTTCCCAACTTTCAAAAAAAAAGCACATAAATTCCCCTGTTTAAGAAGAAGATAAAATAAAAATCAGGCTAACCGAAAATTGTATTTTTAACTTCCCCCAAATTTCGCTAATGCGTTTACGAGTAGTATTTTTTATTGATTGGGTTTCGATTTTATTTTGCCGATTTTGCAAGTTTTCTCGGTCTAATTTTAAGCTTAAAAAGTGGACTCAAAATATGCGTACCTGATCTGATACTAATTTTTTTTTTCTTGTACTTACCGATTACTGTGATGATAATTTGGGAACTAAAAGTACCTCCAGACAAACTTCTTATAAGTGAGATCTATGTACAAAAAGAAAATAACGTAACAATTTTTAAAGTGAACACTAAATACAAGTAATATTAATCATCATTATTATAATTTATACGAGTATTAAAATCACATAAAATACTTAGTGTGAGCCATTGTACATTGGAAAACGACTACTACCCAAACTCATTTGACCAAGGAAATTTGTTATTTAAGATTTAAAAATTAAATAAAATTATGAGAAACAAAATTTCCAATCTGAATAAAACAATTTCAAAAAAATCCACCCGGTAGATTCTGAAGCGCATAAAAAAAGTATTTAAAAATTGTGTTATTACTAATTTGGTTATAACTTATAAGTCTGAACATCTCTAACATTAAAATTTCCAAAGTGAACAGAGGTTCATTTTTCAAAATTTCATCACCAAGAAACTTTCCGAGTATCGAAAATATTAAGATTAAAATTTCTAGGGGAACCCCTTTTTATTTTCATCATAACACTTAGAAATTTTTACTTATTCAAAAAGTTAAAAGTCAATATAATAGGTGGTGAATTTTTTCTAGAAATTTTAACACTTTGAAAACTTCTGAGCATCCAAAACATTAAAAGTCAATTTCCCAAGTGGTGAACCCCTGTTTTTTTTTCAGAAATTTAAACACTTGGGGAATTTCTGAACATCCGAAAAATAATCCTCAAAAGTCAAATGGTCCAAATTGTTTGAAATTTTCACACGTTATTTAAATTAACATATTCTTTTACGGAATTTTCGGACGATTTTAATCGTTGAATTTAGTTTTTACCAGGACTTATACTAGATAACTGAGCCCGCTCAGAATAGTGTTTTTTTTTAATCTCCGACATTAAATAATACGTTTGAACCACAACTTCCAACCCATGGTGACCCACCCAAAGCGTTGTCGCGGCTCCATTAAACCACTCACGCGACCTAATGTGATCCCGGCTTTTTTTTTTTTTTGTAGGTTACAAAATGCAAAATAAAATAAATTAATAAAAATATTATATTAATAAAATTTTCTTTTTTTTAAGTGGTCGTAGTACAAGAACCTTGCGAAACGGGCGGACTTACTAGCTTAAACCGTTCGCCATGATGACCCGCGTTGACCTGCATGGTGCAGGGAGGACGTCCGTCGTCGGTTGGTTATAGCTGAACGCGTCGATCTGCGAAACCTCCCAAACTCGCAACCCGACCTTTTAGTTTTCGTTATGAATTTCTAACGCGCGAGAAACACAAAAGTTTTTAACGCAGTTTTCGTAAATGCACTATTCTATCCCCGTGGTAGTAAATGCTAGCAGAAAAATTAAACAATTCTGTTGTTTCTGCGAGTTTCGCGAAGACGTTTCTAGTTCACGCACATGCGCGTGAATCGGACGACACCATAAGTTAATGAATTTTTTTTTACCATAATCGACCAATAGTTGCTTAGACTTTTAATTTTTTTTTTTTTACCGTCATTGAATACAACGAAACGAATACCCGTGACTTGCCTGTGAATGGAGTCTTAATTATTTAAAATAGTTTCTGTTATTATTATTATGATTTTTTTTTTTTTTTAAGTACGACTTGTTACGAATCTGAGGTGTACTTGGTGTACGCGGAAAAACGAATACTTACAAAGAGTCTCGTCGTTCATTCTGAGTGCACCGCCGTTAGCAGTGTAGTGCGAAAACAAAACACGTAGGTGGGTACGTGTAAAAAAAAAATTTTTGAAAAAACTATGTACTTAACGTTATAAATTTAATAATTTATTAAGTTTTTTGGTCAATGATTTCAATAGTAATTCCGTCCCCGGACCGTTCTAATTGTGCTATTGTTTTCAACGCGTGCTTAAACCCACGCATTGGGAAATAAAAACTAAAAATAGTCGCTAATAATCGACTATTATTAGTTAATAGTAGCGAGTACAAAGTGAAATTATTAATTTTAGTATTTTCACGTACGCAATATTACAATGTCAACATATTAAGTTGAAGTAGTTAAACACTGTAGTGGTAAACCATTAATCATAATTAATAATATATAATCGTGTATTATTCTACAAAAGATCGTAACTAACATTGTTTTTATAAGAAAACGAAGAATTATACAACATATACAACATATTTTGTACAATAATCAGCAATTTTTCGAATAAAGTTCAACGGCACGAACAACTGAATGTTGTACGTACCATACACAATATTCTGCTGCTAATTTGATGATAAAATTTGATATCTTCCAAAAATTGTTTTAATTTAAATTTTTACACACTGCATTTGAATGGATAACATTAAAATAACGTAAGTTTCGAAAAATGGCGCCCATTTTTAAGCCAAATATACAACTTAAAAACGTACACATTGTTGATTAGAATCGCTTGCTCAGAATCGTAATTTTCATAAGAAATCCATTGCTTACAGATACATCTCAAACGAAATAGAACTGCTCCTTTTTTTTTTTTATTGTTATTCGACAAAATGATAATCTTTAATCAATTCTATTCTAACAATAATACAAAGTATTCCTAACTTTTTGAGAGTACATATACCAAAATGAATATTAACAGCAATAACAAAATATGCGATTACATCATAAAATTTTTTGCGTATTATATAATTTATTGTATAATTACACGGATGCGAATAACGTCAGTTAATATTATTATTTAATTTATACAGTTCTTAGGTATGTGATTTATATGCACCGATTCGTTGGTAAAAATTAATATTACGAAAAACAACCCACAAAAAAGGTAAGTACAGTGAGTTCATAAAAAATATTTTAAAAAATACACAATAACCAAACAACTTACTATCAAAATGTAAAAATCGTTATAATCATTATTATTATAAGAACATGAATAAATTTTATGGATTTAAATGGTACACGTACACAATAGTCCACACTTTCATTCTACCGATATTTTCAATCGTCACCACCGATCAATAGAACCGCGTGTTTACGGTCGCGGGTCTGTGGGTTGGAGATTCACGAGCTGTTCGCAAATCTCCCAGTATTTCCTAGCTTTTCCTTCGTCTAAAACGTCGCTCCTCAAATCGGCCTCCTGAAATAAAAAAACAAACATTTTAACATTTGACGCGTCGAGTTATCTCGTTTGATTGCTTATTTTATCAAACAGTAATTTAGCCCGATATTCGTGAAAACGCACGAAATATTCAGGTACAAAACACGCAATTTTTACACATGTTTGTAAAATTTTCCGCGTTGCATTTTATACTTCAATTATTATTCTAAACTATTGTGTTGGTAGTATTTTGTGTATTACCTGTTCTAAACGAGTCATCGTTTTTAAAACTCAAACACGCATTACAAAACGTTAAACTTAAAAGGTTTTAATAACTCATAATCGTGGTTATAACCGTACTCTCTTTGAAAAAAATGATTGAATTCCTAATATATAAAGTAAATTCTATGGTAGTTTTTCAACTTTGTAATGTTTTATGTAATTTACATAAGATGCCTAATACAGTTGAACATTTGTGACCGCAACGTGATGTGTGAAAATATTATATCCAAACGACTTTACAGTGTAGTGTTTTTGGAAAGTAATTTTTGACATATGACATATTATTACCTACTCAATATAGCAAATTTGTAAGTACATTTTTCGTGGGTGTACTTTTGTAAGTTTTTTATAGTACATTTATTTAGGTACCATATTTTCAAATATAGAACTATTTTACTGATTACTGAACTAACGATTATAATTAAACCGTATTATATTATATTACTTTGCAATCTTTGAAATATTTTCCACTCGTACCAGCCACGTCTTTGGAGACGGCCAGGAAAATCGTCGTTTGGGCGCCTTCCTCGGTACTCTGAAAATCAACCAAATAAATTAATACTTTTATCTAGTATAACCTAAGTTCATTGCCAACACCGGTCACACAATTACTAATTTGCACTCGAATTTTTATAAATATCTATTATATACTATTTGCAACAGATCATAGAAATTTACTGTCATGAAGATTCAGTAATTATTGTTTATTATTTATGAGTACTATTTTAGACAATTCCCGAGTACTCCACCTAGGTCACCTGGTGGTGACTTACCTAATTTTTTGTCCGTATTATTCATCGGATATTCGCTCAAGCGTATAAATGCATTTTAAATATTATTAGGTACCTACGCCAATTATTTATCGAGTAAAAACAAAATGGACGCATAAAAACAAACCAGATGTGTTCTTTCGTCGAACCCCTGCACTCTCCAATCTTAAGTGTTAAAAAATTACGTACATTTTTAAAACCTAACTATTTATAAAATATAACATACGTTTGATTTGACAAAAACGTACTCTAAAAAGTCGTGTCAGTCGTGTGGGTTCTTATAATATTGTATTGTTTTGAATTAGCAGAAGTTGTGAGTGTAGGCGCACAATTTAGATGATTCGTCCGATGTATAGTGAATTTTTCATATAACAGTAATGATATATTATGTATTATGTACGTCACTAATTTCACTATAATAATTGTTAGACTCAAAAAAACAAAATTATACAGGTATGAACGGAAAACATTTTGACATCTATTTACCAATTTCGTTTTTGGTTTATCCGGGATTCGGTTCCCCGCGGCTATAAAATATAAAATCGGTGTTCATCAAGTAAAGAATATAATATAATATATACATAAATTGAAGCGAAGATGCAGTAAATTCTCTACGAAACTACGTTGACAAAACAGAACACAATACTGCTGTACACTATATTATTACTGTGCATTACGACGTGTTGTCGGAAAACATTAATTGATGTCCCCTATCCTGCTTACCCAATTATTTTAATTATTAACTTTACCACGGTTATAAACGCGATAATATTCCGTAAAAACGTGCAAAAACATTAGCGATTCCATGCTATTAAGACTACGTAATATAATAATAATATAAATTAACCTTAAACATGGTCTTGACGATCAACTGCACGCCCAAATTGAACGGGAACGGCACGTTTCTCCAAATTCCAGAGTCGATGAGGCCGGGATGTAGGCAATTACAGGTGACGTCTAAAAAAAAATTGTTTTCCATTAGTTTGTGAAAATCTCAAAATTTCCCGTCCATGCGAGACTGATACGTATGTTTATTATATATTTACCTGCGCCGCTTTTCTTCAGTTTCCGGGCCAGTTCCATTGAAAACATGATGTTGGCGTATTTGGACACGTAGTACAAGTAGGCCGGCAATTGTTCGGTCGGGTTCGCTTTGGCCAGGTTCAACTTGGCAAATTTGTACAGATCGGACGCGACAATTACGATCCTGCTGGACGCGGTCTTTTTCAGCAAAGCTAAAAGTATCGATGTTTTGGAACTATATATTAATATAGCCATTTACTATTTAGGTAATGCCGGCTATTACCAGTGCAATGTGGGGGAGGTTGGTGGTTATATTTCCCCCATTTTTATTTTTAGCAAACTTGTATATTTATGACCACCTATAGTTATTGTTTTCCGTTAAATATCTATTTTGTATCAAATTTTCTGTTTTTTTTTTATATTTCTCCTTTGCCAGTGTTCTATCTCTTGCGTCTCTTGATACTCCTTATTAAAAATATACTCCCCATTAAGAATGCGTCTGAAGGTTGGGCATGGGGATTAAAGCCAAACAATTTTATGGCGAAAAGCTATTTTCGGTAAGAACACTTATAACAAAATTTCGGAGCTATTCGTAAAATATGTTTTTAGAGGGTCTCTTAAGTCTCCCTACTCGGGTAATTACGGAGTACAAATTTGGTATAGGAAAGTACATTAAAATTATTGAAATTGAAATTAATAAAAAAACACGATTAAACAGTATCAGCGGCGTTATTCTGAAACTCATAAGTTTCCCCCGGAGTAGCGTTCGGGCTTAACGAGAGTCGGCATTTTCAGTTAAAAGATTGTAAGTCGGCGATAACGCGTTTTCATGAGTCCACAAATTTGTAAGTTTGCCCAAGGCTATGTACAAAATACTGAATATAATGACGCCACTGAAACCAGTGTTATTTGATCGTTTTGACTCACGTAAGAGTAAATGAGTAAGCAAGAACGGTCCATACTGGTTGGTGGCCATGGTCAGTTCCAAACCGTCTTCGGTGATTTTTTTCCCGAACGCATTCGCCACACCGGCGTTGTTGATGAGCACGTCCAATCGCGATTCTCGCTTGGTCACTTGGCCGGCGAATTTCCGCACCGAACTCAAACTGCTCAGATCCAATGCCATTAGCTCCACGTCGCTGTTTCCGCTGTCGCTAATGATCTCGTCTTTCAAAACGAAACGAATTAATACGACGACGCTCATATTATATTGTACTCGGCACTTTTTAAGATTTTAACGTGCGCGCACAGTAAAGCAAACTCACGAGGGCAAGGGGGGAAACTGAAAAATTTAATCCAAAGTCATACATTTATGCGTACTTACGCGACGTAAGAAAACAAAAAGTCTCTCGCTCAAAAATCCAAACGATACAATTCATTGTTGTGCGTTTTAAACGATACGTGCTCTAATCGTGGAGGCCAGAATTTACAATATTCCATAAACTTTTTTTTTTTGGTTCCCGGTGAAACAACCCCGACACACCTATCCGTCCAGACTTATGGCGAAATCCCGTTTCAATAATATTAGATACTGTATAATAGCGAATAATATATGTTATACCTCTGGCTTTCGACCCGGTCTCTTGGTTTCTGCACGCCATGATCACTCGGGCGCCACGTTTCGCCAGCTCCTTGGCCGTTTCCTTTCCGATTCCTGTAGCGCACGGAAAGTCAACGCGGATCGGGAAAACAGATTCGTCGGTATAACAATAAAAAAAATACGGTTAATATAACAGTAACATGGTCGAATTTTGATGCGTACTATGTGAATAACTGATTGAGTAAAAATCTACATTACCGGAATTGGCCCCGGTGACTATCACGGTTTTGCCCTTCATGCTCGCCGTTCCGCGGTAGACGCCCGTCGTCAGCCAATTGTACAGCTTGAGAACGAGCAGCAGGACGATCGCGACCAGCGCGGCGTAAGCGGCGAGCACCACCAGATTCGTCGAGCGAAGGCAAGAGAGAGTCTCCGAACACCACCACATCGACATCGTAACTGCGAATCTTTATTAGAAATAAAAAGTACGATTATGCAATATTATAACTACTATTGTTATTACTAACAATATAATATTATTAAATTCGTGTTTTGTCCCCGCTTTACTCGAAACGGCTTGCGCCACTGCAGTTTGAACGACCGCGATCCTTGTGTACCTATTCTCTCGTCGGCACACTCGTGATTGTACACGCGTAACATTGCGTAGTAACGCACGTTTTAAAGGACCTTGAGTAATGATAGAGACTTTTTTACGTTTGGTCCTGTCTTGATTGACGGGGAAATCAACAAGATTTTGATGGGTATTTAGCATAGCGTTGTAATGTTTCACAAAATCGTGAAATGTTAAACGTTTTTCAATTATGGCCGATCTACGAGCACCAAATGCTGCAGATGCGTTTCTCCAAACGAAAAATAAATTGGTATATTATTTTTTTTTAAATATTGTTCATTGTAAATACAAGTCGTTTTAAATTTCTACTTATTAATTTGAAGTATTTTTTTTTTTTATAATGACCCAAAGTCCAAACTTTTTCAGTACCGATAATTTCGCAAAACCTGTAACTTTCAACTTGGAATCTCTAAGCCCTAGTGCAATCCAAACATTATTTTTTTCATACACAGTTAAATAATTTGAAAAATCGAAACGTTTATTACAAACGTTTTTACATTGAAATCGTTGTATTATTATTTGGTCTTTTAAAAATTAATCAATTAATTGAAATTCATACGAATAATTAGAACGAATGAAGAGTTCAATCGTGATAAAAGTTTCATCTTTTGATGAGTTAAATATAAACTTCTGAAATTAGCAAACGTAGTTATGATTATCAAACTCTCAGTTCGATCATAATAGATAATTCAAATTTTAACCCACCCAAATTAGCGACCAACTCCACACTATAGTGACCCATAACTTATTTTTTTTTTTTTCAATCTTGAAATATTTCAAAATACGTATTGTACTGTATAAAAAACAATTATATCTTATAACCGTTGTATTTTATGGTACGATTACATATTTAGAATAAACTCGAATGCATATCGTACTTGTACATTTCTATATTATGCTGCTTGTTAATGACCGTACCGCGACCTATGCGACCGTTTTAAACAATGGTAATGATAATGAATTTATAATAAAAAACACAAGAAATAATGTAAAAGTTCTTCAGGAAACAAATGTTGTGTTCCGAACAAACAAAAAAACAAGTACCTATAGGCTACACAAGTCCGACACAGGTACTTACATGACAAATATATATTTTTATATTTGTACAACGAACACGTATGTCTTGCGTTACATTAAAACATGTAAGTACTATGACTAAACCATGGTACACTACTATGAATAATGATGCTTTGTGAACGATTTTGTGCAGAATTTGTTTTTTATTTTTATTCTCGTTCTTATCATTCATAAATTATTATTAATTCATAAAATATATTTAAATATACGAGTTTAACTTGTACTATTATTGACTTTAAATCGTAAATACAAACAATAATTAATGTTACTTAAAAATATGAAATTAATAAGCCCATAATTTATGATGAATACGTAGTGAAGTACCACCTATTTAGTTTTGAAAACATTTTGTGACCTCGATTACAATTAAACACCGAAGGATTGTCAAGGAAAATATTTAACAAAAATAAACGTGCACATAATTCAAAGATGTAGGCAGATTATCATTTATCTTCCTTGGTAATCAAAATGATAACTATTAAAACATTAAACAACAACAACAATGAACAACACAAATACATATATGGTTAATGATTTGTAAAATAATATTGTATTGTGAAATTATATGAAACGTGTTGTTCGAAAGGTTCAAAAAAGATTTATTTTATTCTCATAATGACTATAATACAGATGAATTGAAAAATCCAGGTGCATTATAAGCTGTATAAATCCACGTAACTCGTATAACTGCAGTATTACAGTATAAACGCTGTATAAAAAAAATCAGAATTTAGATGAATTATAATACAAATGTAAGTTGGCGACAATAATTAATAATATAATTAAATTCGGGTACATCATGATAATTATTACTATTTTTATTGTTTTGATTTCAATTTTTTATACCCAGCCAACTATAAATTTGTAAACATTTTTATGATTTATGTATACTTATATTATGCTTTTATTTTATTTGATTTAATATGCTAATGTAATATTTTTTTTTTTTTAAATCATTCTAAGTATATATAAACCATCAAGGTTACTCTATTGTCAAAAATAATATTATAACGTTAACTATAATACAACGAATGATAACTAGCATTATAATAATTCATAATGTTATTTTATTTACCTATTATGTACAGAGTAAAAGTAGTTAAAGTAATTACTGTCAAATGTCATTGTTTGAATGTTGACAAAAAGAAATTGTCTTAATAGTTTTTATAAATGACCTTATTACTTTAAGGTATTATTGTGTGTGTATGAACTACGATTGAATATAGATGGACACTATAGTTGAACATAATAATTTAATAAAATATTTTCATTAATAATATCTATTTTAAATTGTATACTATGTAATCTATAAAAGTAATAAGGAAATACTTTTTCTTTGGTAAAATGTAAGTATCTACGTTGTTTTAGAAAATATTAACAGAATTCTGCGTTTTTTAGGATCGAGGTTTTTTGGAATAACAGTTCTCAGATATTCAATATTATAGATTACTTCCATAGTTATCAGTTTAACTATATTTTTTCTAAAAAATAGTTTTTATTTCACACAAACGTGTATGGAATAGTTATAACATTTTACAAATTGTTGTTGTAGAGCTAAATGCGTACTTCAGTTATAGATAAAATTCTTGAAATTAAAATTGTAACCAACAATATCGCGCGTATACGAATATAATTTTACAAAAAGGAAAAACTATTTTACGTTTTTATACTGTTGAGTAAAAGTGTTTAAATAAAATACCTTCTACGGTCAATCACCTGGTTATACCTTTTGATGTATTATATGTAGAAAGATCGGAGAATTTTTAATACCCTATAAAATAAGTTTTCAGAAAGAAAAAAAACGTTTTAAAAATAAGTATGGCTACCCAGGCCCGGATTTGACGGAGATTTTTAAGGGCAATCGCCCCAGGCATCAGTTGTTTGGGGGGCATCCAGACTCCGGATACAATAAAAAAAATTTTTTGACCTTCAGTTTAGTAAATGTACGAAAAAAAAATATCGACTTCAAAAAAAAATATTGTTTCATTTGGGCTGCAAAATTAATACGCCAATGTGTCGTCACGTGACAGCATAATGGCATCAATCAGTTATAATGCGCGAGATTGCCAATTTAAAAAATTTTTTCTTAACTACTTAGATATTTTGAATTTTTTTTACTATTAGAGGCCTCAAAAAAAAAAATTTGCCCCGGGCAATCTGAAAGTCTAAATCCGGCCCTGTGGGTACCTATAGTTCTCAACGCGCTCAGAATCTAAAAGGAAGCGAACGATCTGTTATGTCATACAGTATAGCCGGAGGGCGCGCCGAAGCCACGTGAACATCCGTCCCGAAAAGCCCATCAAAAATTTTACGGGATTTATAGTAAGACAATAAACTCGTTAAAAAGTTAAATAAATCATTTAATTAAGTTAATTAACTCGTTAACTTATTTTTTTTGTTAACTTTTAACATGGATAATTAGTTAATTATTTTTTAATTTAACGCGCTAACTTTAAGCTAATCTGTAATAGTTAAAAAAAAATTTTAAGACTCTTATTTTTTTTTTTAAGTATTAGATAGAAGACAGTTTCAAAAGAAAATACGAACATTTTTAAAGCGGAGGAAATATCGTACAAAACCGTGTGAATTAAAATAAGTATGAACTGTTATTATCTTTATTTTAACTTGAGTTAATTTTTTTTTGTTGTTGATAGTTAACTTATAATATAATAGGTACATTTAAAAGTGAACTTTGAATTTAACTTTTTGTTTTTTTAAAGTTGTAAACTTGCCCGTCGATTTATAGTTACGCCAAAAACCTATAACCTCTCTATCCGGACAATGGCATATGGTATTTTATAGGACTTTTCGGGAGTAACGCGTGACCCTGCAGTACTTATGCAACAAAAATCGAAACAAAGAAAAAGTGTCAAGTAGGTAGTAGTACTTACCACGTAAACACTCGCCACGGTCTCCACTGAGCTAATTCCCTCGACTTTTGGCACGATTATCGTTTCCGCAAAAACCGATAATAAAAAATTAATGTTTTTTGGATATAAATGCGATTGATAAAGATACGTCGTCGAACTACTACATAGCTCAATCCTGCGGAGTCTATACAGAAATTTCAACGCTGCGAGTTCGGCGCATGTGAAAGTGAAAGCGAAGAGTATCGTTACAAGACGTCGGCGATGACGGAACGACCGCGGCGGAAAACGCGGCGCGGAAGGGAGAGAGTGGATGTACAGAGTGTTTACAAAAAAAAGAATGCGGCTAATTCGGTTTTGAAAAATCTGACCAACTGGCGTATATACGAAGGGAGGGTCATCTGGGTCATGTACCTAGTGAAAATATGTCAGGCTGGATGAAAACTATTGTAGGTTGGGGGGGCCTTTGCATACGTTTTTCATTTAATTTAAAAATGTAAAACTTACCTAATGTTTTATACAGTTTTAAAAATTCGTCAAAAATCCGTAAGCGCTTTTAATTTTGGTTAATATCGTAATGGAATCGGCCCATAATGAAAATAGTTTCTACTCCAGTACTGCGGTTGACGATGATTTCCGTTTATGGGGTTAGATACGTTAATAATATTATTATCTATAGTTTGTGTAACACTGTTAGCCACCACTATATCCAATAATTGGATCGTTCGATACTTTTTGAATTATGAAATATATTAAAACCGAAGCATTCTTTTGCGGACACTCTGTATACTGCGCTATACCCGCTTCCCAGTAATAACCGGTATAGGTCGAAATTCAAACGTACATTTCGACAAAAAACGTAAAACGTGGCCTATCGCAGTAAAAAATTACTCAAAAAATTTGTTTTTCATTATAGAAAGTTACAATATTTTTAATAGTCATACATCTTATAGGTACGCTTTCCCACACTCAAACAAATTTATCGAGATACTGTATAGTCGTTTTTAGTTGATTTTTAATCAACTGTCATATGCGAGCAATAGTGTTACCTATATTGTCAACTCCCTTCATATTAAACATAGCGATTAACAATAATATCATTGATTATATATATAGTAATATAATATAAATTGTAATGTATAATTTAATAACTGTAATCCGTGTATAATCAATGATAATTTATTAGCGTTTTAAAACTATGTGTTTTAACTTTCGATGAAATTTAATTTAATATTGATCACAGCGGGATTGTACTTGCAAAATATATTTCTATGAAAAGTGAAAACTCAACGTGTGAAAGTATAATTAGAACAATTACGATCGTTATGGTACATTTTTATCCAACGACTGATTGACTATGCATAATATTATTTTACTTGTGGCGACGTAAACAACGCGAGTCGTCCAAGTCGTTTACAATATTGTCAGTGTAAATAAAGGGAAATCCCGTGTTCTAGAATACACTATAATTACCTCGTTAGGGTAATTTCAAAAAAGTTCTAGAACAATCGACGCTTATATACCGGCTGGTCAGTCGGTTATAGTCAGTCCGTGAGTACACTCCGCGACACACCGTTGATTACACTCCGCGACATACTCCGCAATTCCTCCGTCGTTGTAACGTATATTTGTTTTTTTCACATTCATACGTATTTATGTAATATAGTGTTCATTTTAAATTAAATTGTGAGTGATTTTTTTTATCGCCTAAAATCCACACGCTAAAAGTGTACTCATCGACAACTAATTCAAAATCCGCGTAATTTAACTTTTTTTTACCCTAATTAATTACCCTTTAGAAGAAAACCAATTGAAAGGCGGCAACTTATATACAAATTATTATCATCTTTCCGTTATCACTTAGCATTAACTGATTAACCTCAAATATCTTATCAACGTAGCAAAAAAAAAATGTAAATAGTGGCCCGACTCGTGTTCGTGCAAGGTAAGATAACATTCACCTCTATAATAATATTATAATATTATTAATCATTTGCGATTTCTAATTTTTGAAATTTCGGTGTTTTGCTTTCTTTGTAAAATATATCTTTGAAAATGTCGGCCCCGGCTAAAAAACGGGCAGTGCAACCCCATGAATCAAACGGCAACTCTTCTGGCGACGATCAAGAGGACAACGTCGATCAAAATAACATGGTTGTTGAATTTGTCACAAGTTTTTATAATAAAATAATGTTCCTAATTGTAAATTTCACTTACGCACTAATTCCTCGTTAGTCAATGAATATTTTGTCGCGAACTTAAGCTGTTCAAACTAAATACGTTTCTTCATTTCTGTTAAAAAATTTTCGTTTTAGTTGATTCACGTCGAGTTTGAGGGACGCAATCCGGAAAGTTCAGACTACTACACTGTCAAACAATTGTTACAACAGTTGTTTTTGAAAGCTCAAGTGAATTTATCAGATATGGCATCATTGTTAGTAAACCAACGCTCCTTTGGCAGTGTTATCAAAGTGAGTTAAACCATTGAAGTATTTTTAATTTGGTTTAATTAATTACTTAGAAGATTTTTTTTTTATGAAGTAAAAAAACATAATTTTTTTACTCGGCGGATAATCCAAACATATTATATGTTTGACAGGAAACTATTTTTAATTTTGACAATATATTATATTTTGTGTCTGAGCTAATTTTGTTGGATTGTAATTGTTCAATATACCTGCTAGGTGGTGTAAGAATAACTATTTGAAACATTTTTTGACTCAAAAATCGAATTGACTGTATGAAATTAAAGTATTAAAAAAAGTAGTCAAACTTACCCAACTGAAATCTCTAATTCTTAAACTTAATATGTACTGCCTTTTTTTTCAGCAACTTTATGACGACGAAGATGATGATGAAGATGATAACGATGTCTTAGACGTTAATCAAGTATTTGGAATCACTACAATCCTCAACATGACTGAGCGGGTAGTAAAAATATGATAACCATAATAATATTTTATTGTTAGTATTGAACAACTGTGGGTGTTTTAGAATTTGGAGTGTGTTGAACAATTACGTAAATTGATGTTGGATTTAAGTAAACAACATAGTGAAGAAAGCACATATAATTTTGTACGAGACTTGTTGGCAGACAAACAAAAACCAGTAGCTTTGTTGATAAATGAGCGATATGTCAACATACCTCCTCCAATATCTGTGCCTCTATTGCGCTCCTTAAGGTACCTACATATTTTTAGTTTTTTTATCTTTATCTTTTGAATTTTGAATTTTATTACATTTATAGTTATAGCTCGGTCTTCTAGACATTAAAAGTTCTATTTTTTATTTTACCAATATTAAGTTTATGGAAAATATTAATTATTGTGTGATCATCGGACAATATTAGGATTTATATTCTAACTATACTCAATCCAGTGAAAGAACGCTACGGGTCTGCGCTTGTTGACTGATAGCTGAGTGGTTGGCATCTTGGTGAGTGACAAGGTGCTGTCTTTCGGGGCAATATTGATGAGGATTGCTATGGCTGGATATTTAGTTGACCGTGAGGATGTGTAAAACATCAGACCACTGCGCATTTTCTCTTTGGACAGAGTACACCAAATCATTTAACTTAATTCCTAATACCTATATTATATTATTTATTTTATCAAACTTAGTTTATTTTAACTTAGCTTTTTAGAAAACATTTTCAAAGAATTTTTGAGCATTGAAATGAAACATTTATCATTAACATAGGTACTTTTTTTTTATGTTATATTAAATTAACTTCAAATAATTTTAAAGCAGGTTAGGTTAGTACATTTTGATTTGGCTCAGTTAAAATGTTATTTAGAACGCAGGAAACTTAAGGTAAAAATAATTGTTGCTATTTCTAGCGAGCAAACTAAATAATGTGAGGTACCACAAGGTACAACACTTTCCGGTACTCTTCAATATTCAATTAATGATAAAAATCTACTTAAATTAAATAGCAATATAATATGTTACGCCAATGATACGGTATTGATCTGAAATGGTAACAACTGGGAAGTAGTATTAAATAATATTGAAACTGATTTGTTAGCTATTAGAAATTAGTTAAGCAAAAATAGTTTATTTATAAATTTTGATAAAATATCCTTTTTACTCCCAGTCTGCACAAATACATAATAATCGTGTATTTAACTCTCTTTAAAACCCTAATCACATATGGTTTAATTGGATTGTATGGGTCCTATGATAATGCTCTACTACAGCTACAAATGTTCCAAAATCATATTTTTGTAAGAGTTGTATGTAATAAAGATTGGAGATATTCAGTAAAAAATTATTTGAACATTTTAATATACTCAATATAAATAATCTATATCTAAAAACATAATCTTTTTAACGATAATCTTAAGTACTCATAACACATGAGTTCAACAACCTTATATGCATCAAATAACTTAATAATATGACTAGAGAAATAGTTACAATTTGTAGATAAACTATTAAAAATATTTTTATTCTTGTTTTAAAATTCCATAAAATTTTTGTGTACGTGACAATTTTTCAAAACTTGTAGGTTTTAAACATTTCATGATGAACCAATTTTATTAGGTAATTTTAATTATTATACATTTGTTTAATTGTGAATTTGTTTTTTAGAGATGAATTGGTCAGAGCAAAGTCCAAAAAGCCACAGATAGATTTTTCTTATTTTATCATGATTTGCAAATTGTACAAAATGAAACCAAGTGAGAAGGGCAACAAAAATAATCAAAATGAACAAGAGATCTGGTCAAATGGCGAAGAAGAGATCTTTGATGAAGTATGGTTTTGGAAATAGTATTTACACACCTTAATGGAGTATAGAATAATAAATATTTTATTTATTTTAGAGTGCTGAGTACAAGTTTGAGTTTTGTGTGCAAAATGAAAAAGGCTTGGCAGGCAGCTGGAACGAAGAAGATCCTGAAATGATTCCTTACAGGCGTGTCTTAATTTTTTCTCCCCAAAAACTTGACTCCATAATAAACAGAATAGAAGGCTTGTTAAACCAGTAAACTAAAACCAATACATATCCCGCAAAGTATTGAAAATTAATGTTTTTTTTTTATAACAATAAACACATTTGTTTTTCGTTTAAAAGTGTTGTTTTACATTTTTAAAGAAATCCAATATTCCCCGCGTGTATAATATCTGCTATTTACTATAGTACCTAATTCTATAGGCTATAAGAAAATACTTTAAAAATACTATTATATATTAAGTGGTCTTAATAATGGTCCTTCGCAAAACATTTTTTTTTTTTTTTAAATTATAAAACTTGGTTCAAGTTTAAAACTAAAAATTAATAGTATTCCCAGAGACTTACACAATATTGTATGCATTATATTTTATTATTGTTAAATGGCCTAGTGTTGAAAATTAAATTTTATAATGTGTTTAGGTAAGAATACAATGCTCACATTTAAAGTTATACAAAAATATATATTTATAATATGATGTGATGTACACAAAAATATTGCATTGGCATGCTGTTTTTTGTTAAAAAATTATATCATTAGTATTTCATGTGAAATGAAACGTGTAGGGTACAAATACACAACAGTGTGTATTGTGTATATATATATTAATGAATTGCTTGTTTATATTTTTTTAGTTTCTGTAACTGTGTATTTCATTTTAGGTTTTGATCAGAGCAAGGAATGTATTGATTTTACAATAATTTTTTTTTTTTTTTTTAAACAACTTTTCAAATAGTAAATATGCTTTTCGAGTTATCTAAAAATTAAAAATTAAAATTCCAGAAATTAATCTAGATGTCATTACATGAAATATTCTGACATTGGTATATCTATCGTAATATAAAAAAAAATAAAATCAACTTTGATGTGATTTAAAAAGAGATTTGAAATTTTGGAATTGATTGTTTTTTATTTATTTCTTTGCAGTCTGAAAACTACCTTCATCTAAGTAGCAGAGATATGTATTTTCTTACATGTGGTTGAAAAATTCTAAAATTATTCAACCCAATAAGTATGATTTTCTCGGTATAAATACGTTTTGATGTTGTCCTTGGCGATTTAGTTAAATAGGGGCCATCTAAAATTTATTGAAGTTTTGACACATTGGAACAAGTAAAGTTTAATGTCATTAAAAAATCAGGCATTTTGAAACTAACTGTGGTATGACGTAATGGTTTTTATAGTATTTTATTAATTATTCGAATGGGTAAATTGAAATTGTCATAATAGTAGCAAAAAAAAATCAAGCCAAATGTGAAACTTCAAAATTTAAAACTTTTTGAGTATTTCTGATCTTGCTCAGAATTGTAATTTTTGTTAGCAATCCAGTGCTAAAAAAGAAGGGATTTTGTGTGAAAATATTGGAACGCCTAAATATGCCATAAAAGCTTTGAAAAGAACAATTTTGTTTGTACCAAAATCACCCATCTCACGTTTTATAATTCATAACCAGCCATATAGTAGAGTTAGTTTTATAATTAGCTGTGTAACAACAAAAAAAATCTTTAACATTGGTTTTAAAAACAGCTATAACATGTTTAAACTTAGGAAACAAAATCAGTTATAGCAAAGTAATATAAAGATTTGACTTCATATTAATTTTAAAATCATTAGGTAAAATCTTAAGTTATCTCTATTTGTTTTTTGTAAAAAATTCCAAAAATTGCTTTCACCGGGATTTGATACTAAACGCCTCAATTTAAAAACTTGATATGTAAATATATTATACTATTTTTTTACTTAAATAATGCCACTCTTTAAACATAATCAAAAGCGTACAAAAATTCACGTGTCAGTACCAAAACTATGTTATTATGATGAATTTTTAATTGTTTTTACATTTTGACTAAAAACCATGTGTTGGTAGTGAAATTTATCACAATTACTTCAAAAAATTAATTACATTATTCATGTCCCAACATTATTTGTAGTATAAAAGTCTGTTTACACCAAGTAAACTCCTAATTACTTCATCATACAGCCAAGATATGCGATTTGTGTAGATTATACAGAGTTTATCATTTAATGAGTGATGATGTATGCTCTCAAATTGTTAATAATACTTGTGAACTCAGTCCTCGGAGACATGTACAAAGGCTCAGCGATCTTTGACAGCACAATCTTAATTTCAAAAAACATAATCAACCATTGTGACTGACCAAAACTCTCAGTACTCGACTCGCTGTTTTTTTAATTCCTACACAAGCTAAATAAGGTTTAACTGACAATCCCACAGCTTGATTATTATTTTACAGAGCAAGTTGTCTCAAATTTAC
The DNA here is from genome assembly GCA_017140985.1 of Hormaphis cornu. Taxonomy (NCBI): domain Eukaryota; kingdom Metazoa; phylum Arthropoda; class Insecta; order Hemiptera; family Hormaphididae; genus Hormaphis; species Hormaphis cornu. The sequence continues at coordinate 6,655,143 of CM029364.1, read as the reverse complement.
CATTTAAAAATGGCATTTAAGTTATTAATTATTTTTCAACTTTTCGTCATTATTGCAGGTGTTAAAAATAAGGTACTACCAAATGAATTCTAAAGCAGTTATTCGAATGAACATTTAAGTACATGTTTATTTTAAATACAGATAAACAAGTCACATTTCAGAAAAAAATTAATTAAAAAAAGTTCGTTTACAAATTAATTGTACAAAGTAAAAAAAAATCATAGCGAAATGAATGAACACCGTAATATTAAACAGTTATTATTAATTATAATAATAGTCAGGAATTACACGTTGTACAGTACTAACTTAATTTAAATGTGTTGCTAAAGGCTACAGAATACTGGACATACTGTTACAATATTATTATCTTAATCTAATCAAAAAAATTTTAATTTGTTTTTCAATGTAATCTAAATTTAGTCGATGATACACACAAAAAATGTTGAGATAAATTATTAAGTAGAATTGTGATATCTATTCGTCCTCTTCATCATTCTCATCTTTACTGTCATCGTCTTCGGCAGACTCCTCCTTTTCTTTCTTGTCGCTCTTCTTGGGACGACCACGTTTTCCAGTCTTGCTCTAAAACAAAATTATCCAACAGATAAATCCAGTTTACAAAAACTAATTTTTTTTATATAAAACAAGTGTATCGAGTACCTTGGGCTTATCCTTTTTGGCAGTAGATCCCGACTTGGGCGGACGACCTCTTCCTCGTTTTGCCGGGGCTTCTCCATCATCTTTTTTGGCTACATCTTTCTTCTCAGTTTCACGGCCACGTTTTTTGGGCTCTTTGACATCCTAATAAAACATTTTTTTTAACAATATAGGTACGTACAGCTTAAAACAATAAAATAATAAAAAACCAATTACTTCAGACTTGTCTTTTGATGGGCGTCCACGTCTCTTTTCGACCACTGCTTCGGAGTCAGACATCTAATAATAATATAAAACATACATATATGAAATTCGAGACAATAAATGCCGCACAACCCGAGTATAAATTCTACATATATAAGACAGTATATATATATTTTAATATCCAAATAAGTAAAAAAAATTAGGGTGAACCAGAGTATTCTGTAATTGCAACAACAACTTACTTACTTACTTGTCAATTTCAATATAAAATTCCTACCTATATAGAATATTTTATACAATAAAACGTCTACAGGATGACGTTACGAAAACAATTCTAACGAAAATAAGTGTAACGAAGCAAAGTGCATAGGCGGCGTGAGTAGACACTAAATTTTAATTTACCTCAAAAACCGAAAAAGAAAATTATACAAGTCGAATAAAACGGTCGGAACGAAAAAATTATTGCGCGACAATAGAGCGACCGCGATTAATGAATGGAAGTCGAAATCCCGCGACGCCGCAACAGACGCTTCGTCGCGGCGAATCGAGGAGGGGGGAGAACGATCGTTTTTTTCTCTACTACTATACTATATACAACGGACCAATGACGATTCAAAAATCGGTTGATGATTATGACTACGCGGTGAAACAATAAATAACCGATTCTCGCGCGGCGCAAAAATCGAATAATAAAAAAGCAAATTTTTGACGAATCGGCCGACCGATAAATCGCGCGGATCCGGAGACGCAGCGTCCGCCGAATTATTCCACGGGAAAAAAAAAACCGCGATTAATAGCGGAAAAAAAAAAATTTTTAAAAATAATTTCGACGACGGTGGTGTTTAATGCAAGAAACGGCGGCGGCGGCGGCGGTCCGACGACGCCATCGCGCGTCGTTACCCGCCATTATTATCGCCGTAGTAGAACGGCACGATAATATGCGGGGGATCGATACCTGCGGCCGCCGATTTGGACAAAAATAAAAAATCGGTACTCACGTTGGACGTAAACAAGGTCGACCTGATTTTCTGAAGAAGATCCGTCGTGAACGAACGAAAAAAATTGTTAAAAAAAAAAAACGGCGGCGGTGGACGTCGGTTGCGCGCGGCTAAAAGGCAGTGGCGGCGGCGAGCGGACTGTGGAGTATAGTAGTGAAGCGAAGCGCTCGACAAAACGGTCCGGGGCGAAACAAATGCGCGGGTGTGCGTGTGTGCGCGCGTGTGAAATAAAATAGTAAACAAACAAACGAGCGAGCGAGCAAGCGAGCGAACGACCGGGCCTCAACGGTTCGAAAACAACATGTCGACTGTTGACAACAAAAAGGCGGCGCGCCATTGGCCCGGCGCCCGTCGCGGACCCGTGCCCGTTTACGCCGGCACCGTCGCTACATTCAGCACCGTGATCGCGGGGATTCGACGACGTTCACCGCCGTTCGTTTAACCGTGGTATATATAGTGGTATGTATAGTGGACGACGACCGCGATCGCTGATAACGTCGCCGCAGCTGATAACGACGGGCGACGACGACGTCGTTGACGTGTCTGCCGTACCGCCGCCGCCGTCCGTAATAAATATTTTAATAACAATAATCGTAATTATAGGCACACGCGATTTGCTCTTGAGACGGGGCTCGACTGGAATATATCGATCGAACGGTTTCGCGTTATTTTTTATTCCGAGTGGTTAAGGCGGGGCTCCCGGACGACGGTGTGACGATGGCGTTCAAACGGGACAAGAAGGAAGAAGAAGACGGTAACGATTAGCGTATTGTGTAGTATATATTGTGTTTCGCGATCCTGCTGCGCCCCGAAAATCCTCTTCCGTGTGCCCGCGCGGACCGGGAATCCGACGACGGGACCGTCGATCGCCGCGCCCGTCCTGTGGCCGATCTACGCTCCGGCTTTTTCGATCACGACCATCCTCGTCGACGCACTGCCGAGTTCTACTAACGTTCTTATTTTTTACTCGCTCTCTCTCTGTAACGACTGTATCCTCTGTGACGTCTTCTCTTCCAAAACTGACGTTTCCTCTGAAAACATGTTCAAACGTAAAAAAAAGTGTGTTTTTAAAGGAGGCAATCCATATCAGAATCTCGAAAAAACTAGCGTGCTCCAGGAGGCGAGGACCTTCAACGATACGCCGGTAAATCCGAGAAAATGCACCCACATCCTCTCCAAGATACTGTACATGATAAACCAGGCACGTTTTATTTAATTAATTGTTTTTTATTTGCGCTATTTGAAACTTTTTTTTTTTTCCCCCAGGGCGAACAATTGGGAGCGGCGGAAGCTACGGACACGTTCTTTGCCATGACCAAACTGTTTCAGTCGCGCGATATCATCCTGAGAAGAATGGTTTATCTAGGAATCAAGGTTTGTTTATTTAAAAACTATAACTGTTCTGATATTTAATGATTAATTTTTAGGAATTGAGTGGAGTAGCGGAAGACGTGATAATTGTTACATCAAGTTTAACCAAAGATATGACGGGAAAAGAAGATACCTATAGAGCAGCCGCTATTAGAGCGTTGTGCAGTATAACCGACGTACGTACATCGGATGTTTAAACCTGTCTGCCGTCGCTTCATATTTTAGCTTTTGTTTAGGTTTCTATGTTGCAAACGATTGAACGTTATATGAAGCAAGCCATTGTTGACAAAAATCCTGGCATCAGTAGTGCCGCTCTGGTGAGCTGTTTGCACTTGTGTAAAAATTCGTCAGCTACTGATATAGTCAAACGTTCATTGGGTGAAATACAAGAAGCTTTAAATTCAGACAAGTAATATTATTTTAAGTATTTTATACTTTTCAGTTTTCACTGTTTATTTTAAACATATTTTTAAATTATAGTTTGATGGTACAATATCATGCATTAGGACTTTTGTTTCACATCAAAAGAACGGACCGTTTAGCTGTCACTAAATTGGTTGCTAAACTTACAAAAATAAATATGAGATCACCATTTGCTGTTTGTATGTTGGTAAGTAGATAGCTAGTGGCATATTCAGAAAACAATCTGCAGTAGATTTTGTATGAGATAACATATTGAATAGTAGGACTATTTTTGCCATCATATTTTTTTTTTTTTCTGACTCTCAATTTCATTCGCATTATAATTAAAAGAAAACTCAAAATTGTTTTCGTAGATAAGAATGGCATGTAAACTGTTGGAGGAAGAAACTATTCCAAGGTCAGAATCCCCCTTGTTTGAGTTTGTAGAATCTTGTATTCGTCATAAATCAGAAACTGTCGTGTATGAAGCCGCACACGCGATAGTCCATTTAAGTGGTACTACGGCCAGACATTTGGCTCCTGCTGTATCGGTACTTCAACTATTTTGCTCATCAGCCAAACCTACTTTACGTTTTGCTGCAGTTCGAACACTCAACAAAGTATGAAAATAATTATTAATTATTAAATCTTAACTTGTTTGTATTAAATATATTTACGTTCTAGGTTGCTATGGATCATCCAAGTACAGTGACTGCTTGTAACCTAGATCTTGAAAACTTAATAAGTGATTCTAATCGCTCAGTAGCTACGTTAGCTATTACTACTTTATTAAAAACTGGAGCTGAAGCATCAGTTGATCGCCTAATGAAACAAATTGCAACTTTTGTTAATGAAATTTCAGATGAATTTAAAATTGTTGTTGTACAGGTATTGCACAAGTTTAGTAAATTAATTTTTAGTAAATATTTTGTATGATAAAATATGAATTATTTAGGCTATCCGTGCCCTGTGCTCAAAATTCCCTCGTAAACACACAGTTTTAATGAATTTTTTATCCGGAATGTTGAGAGAAGAAGGCGGACTTGAATACAAAGCATCTATAGCTGATACTATTATTGCTATTATAGAAGAAAACCCAGAGGCTAAAGAGACTGGTAAGTTGTACTATTTGTACTTAGAATGAGTTTGCGGGAGTGAAGAAAACTACTGGTTTAAAGTTTTTACATGTACGTTAATTTTTTCTGCCCATTCAAATCAAGCCAAGTATCAGTAATAGTTCCCTTATCTTTTCATACATGTTCACTTTATTAAAGAGAATTTCGTTTCAACGGTACTAAACTGTACATAGTTCTTAGCTTTTTTTTTTTTTACTATAATTGCACTATGAATAAATTGTATTTTCTCTAAGTTAATATTTGGAATTATGTGAATAAAAACAACCAGTTGTAAATAATTAATTTAAAGTGTAATAATTCAAGTAAATGTAGTTATTTATAGTTAAGTATACGTTTGATGTATTAGGACTGGCGCACCTTTGTGAATTTATTGAAGATTGCGAACATACTAGTTTGACTGTACGTATATTGCATCTGTTGGGTAAAGAAGGACCGCTTACAAAGCAACCGTCAAGGTATACTCTGGACACTAATTTGTAAAATAATAAATTTATAAAACTAATGTTTCAATTTTTAGATACATACGGTTCATTTACAATAGAGTAATATTAGAAGGTGCTGTTGTAAGAGCTGCAGCTGTTGGGGCTATGGCTAAGTATGCTGCTAATTGTTCAATGCTTAATGATAGTATCAAAGTATTGTTGAAAAGATGTTGCCTTGACGTTGATGATGAAGTACGAGACAGAGCAACATTCTATAGTCAACTATTGAATTCCAACAACCGTCAGTTAATTACTGATTACTTGTCGGAACCCATGCATGTAAAACTATACAACAAAACAATTTTAATGTAAATATATAAACTTTTTATTTAATAAAAAATTATTTTATAGGTTTCATTGTCAAGTTTAGAAAAAACATGCCAAGAATATGTATTAAATCCAAAAAAAGACCGAATTAATCTTAAAGAATTACCTGTGGATGTAGTTGTTAAAAATGTAGGCATTGCTCAAGAACCAATTCGAAAGCAACCTGTTGATCCTATTGTGAAACCCGGTAATTTTTTCTATCATTCTAATATATTTTTATGTTTCTATTACTAACACTGAAATTTTAAAAGAATGGTGGTTTAATATTTGTCAAACAAGCAATTTAGATTTTTAAGGCATTTGCTATTATTTACTATAGTATATTAATTTGTAGATGCTGTTAGGAAAATTTAGAAACAGCATTAATTTTATTTTATAATATATAGTTTGGTTTAATGTTAAAAGAATTTAGATTAGCAAAATTTCAAACAGTTTATAAGAGTTAAATTTAATCTTAATTTTTAATTTTTGTTTTATTGATTTTACGTATAAAAAAAATAATTTTAATAACTTTTTTTTTTTTTAATGGTTTTTGTTTTTTGTTTTATTTCCAACAATTAATCTGTATTTAATTTTATAAAATGTAGTTGAAGCAACTGTTAAACTAGTGGATGGTCAAACATTGCCAAGTTTGATTGGTCTTGACGCTGGTAAACTGTTTTGTTCTTCTGAACCCTCAATGTTGACAGAACCAGAAACTGAATATGTTGTACGTTGTATTAAACACATATTTAACTGTCATTTAATCCTTCAAGTATGTATTACCGTATTGAAAACCATAGGACTGGTGCATTGACCTTTGAATAATTTCAGTTTGAAATAACTAACACATTGGATGACCAAATTTTGGAGGATATCTCTATAGCTCTTGATATTAGTGAAGGTTTTCAGTATTTGAATGAATTTAGATGTCCTTCAATAAAATATCAAGAAACTGGCAATGTTTATGTTTATTTAAAATTTCCAGATGATTCAGTTGATACTATTGGTAATGTCGTAATTTACATACATTTATATGTTGTTTTATTGGTTTTGCTCATTGTATTTGTTTATTTCAGCAAGTTTTACTGCCAAAATGAAATTTATTGTTAAGGACTGTGATCCATTGACTGGTGAAGTTCAGGATGATGGCTATCAAGAAGATTATAGGGTATAATATATTTGTTTATTGTCAATTGTTTGCCATTTGCAACTTCAGATAAGAACAATTAATTGTTTTATTTCAAATTTAGCTTGAAGATGTAGAAATGACGTTGAAAGATCAGATGTTAAAAGTCAGGGTTGGAAATTGGGATTCCTTGTGGGAAGAAGCAAAGAGTGTATGTTTTGAAGTCCAAGAAACATTTGCATTGCCGTTAACTGATGGAGGCTTGTCAGATACGGCCAGTCAAATTATATCATTTCTTGGTATGGCCGCAGCCAACAATTCTGAAAATGTTCACCCACCCAATAAATCATCTCACATTGTGAATTTAGCGGGTAATTAAATATTTTTTTTAAAATTGTATTTTGTATTTACATATTTAAATTATTATTTATACTTTAATTTAGGCATGATGCGAGGAAATTGTAAAGTTCTTGCCCAGGCTAAATTAGCTTTATCTGAAGATAGCGTTACCATTCAACTTACTGTGCGTTCCATGGATGAAAGAGTAGCTGAACTTGTTGTGTCTACATTAGATTAAATATCAAAAAAAAAAAATATGTGTATTTATATTATGATTATTTGGAACCTGACAACATTTTGCAGACTCATGGTAAGCATTACTTTTTATGTCTCGTTTATAATGGAATTTACTTAATATAAAAAAAAAAAAATCAAAATGAGACTTGGTAAATAAAGTATAGTTATCATTAAATTATTGAAATTGTGAAACTAAATATTTTCTTTACTAAATAGTTACTTTTTAGTAACATATTGAGGGTAATCAAAATTGATAATCTTGTACATCCGATTTCTGATTTCTTGTAATTTACTTAGATTTCCTACAATTATTCTCTACTTTTCAAGTGTAATTTTTTTTTTTTTTTTTTACGTGTTATTATACCATTAACATGTATTTAATTTAGTTTTGAATGAAAAAAAACAATTAATATAAGTAAATTTATTACAACAATTAATAATTGGTTTTTTTTTTTTTTTTTTTTGAGGTATGATTCAAGTGTACTGAATGGTTCTTCTGGCGGAATGAATTTATTTGATAAATTCATTAACATTCAAGTTAAAGTGCATTCTCCACCATTCTCTGGATACAAAAGATAGCTAAAAAAAATGTTTTTATTGTTTTAAATTTATTTCTTTATAGTTTATATATTTGGAACCTTTAAATAATCTGCATAGATTTTTAAGTATACATTATTTCGCCTGTATAATACTTGGTTCTATGCAAACATGTGTATAATGTGTACATAAATATTACTGTTTGTTTAATTACTTTTTAAACTTATTAAGTTATTATTTTTATTAAAAATTGTTTATTACTCATGATTGGTTGAATATTTTTAGTTTCTAAAATATGAAATAAATACCATTGGGTCTCCAATCATAGTAATTTAATAAAAATTGCATTTATATTATGTAATTTAGGTTTGAGTTAAACTCTTATTACAAATTAATATGTTTAAACTAAATTAGCGTTAAAAAACTAACAACATGGTGGTACTTATCTTTAAACATGTAAAAACCTTACATTTTTCTACCTACTTTTTAATTAAATTTTTAGTTTTGTTATCAGGTTTTTATTTCCTTCCCTTCTTTTTTAAATATAAAATTAAAACTATTAAAAATAATCATAACAGTATATACCACAGTCATAAGTAATAATTTTGCATCCTTAACTCAACCTCAACTGTATAATTAGCCGACAAAAAGCACACAATTAATTGACAAGTTCTCAGAATAGACATCAAGAAAAATAATTATTCTGGCATTTATGAAAATACAATGTGATCTATTTGTCCATAACCTATGACAACTAGGTTACTATAAGAATTGTTAAATATAATATGATATATAATTAATCATTATATAAAATAAATATATACATAATACTAGTCGTTAAAATGTAGGAGATAATCCAAATTAAATTATTAAAGGTGTATTGCTCCTTTTTACATTCTGCCTTTTATATGTTGTATAAAACATTTTTGACTCCCAATATTTGGGCTCATAGACCCACCAAAATATTGCTAGATCTCTGCGCCTGCGTTAACACTGCGTGTGTTGTTATTAAGGAGGTGGGCAAAGTGCCGAAATGTAATTATAAAAGGAAAAATGTTTGCCACCAATCTCAGAATTTCGATTTTTTGTATGACGTATACTTTACTATTTTAAAAACGATGGAACACCGGACAGGACAGGTTGTATACACGTAATAATAGATAGGTATAAGGTAAGTAACCCCCTTGCTAGTTATTAATGTTAATATAATAACAATAACAATGCAAAACTTGGATGAGTATAAACATCATTTGTGACGGTTTGATATTGTTGTTACTTACGACTAGCAATTATTACTATATTTTTGGAAGTAACGTTGTTAGCGTTGTTGTTGGACGATCATATTATTATTATTTGAGACCAAGTTGTCGACAAAACTTAGAGGTGTGTGTATCTAGGCGTTGCAAATTGCATCAAATTATCGCTCGGCTTTAGCTGTAGAAATTCAAAACTAAACAGTCATCAATAGTAAATTGTTACTTTTTACTAATAATAATGTTTGCCGTTTGAAAAGTGATTAACGCTTTTACTTATTGAATATAGGTATATTATTAACATGACGAAAATGAAAATCTATACAAACTCTATTATGGAATGTCAATATACCTAGGTAATATAGCTGTTTTATTTATACTTAAGTAAAGTTATAAACCATTGAGTAACATCATTACTTAATACTAATGCCTATCAAAAATTAGTTCAATGAATAAAGGGATAAAAATTTAATTTTTGTACAAATACCTACGTTGAAAAGTACTTAAATAATTTTTGAAAACCTAGTTAATATAATAATTACAGCCATATTCTTAAAATTTAAACAAACTTAATTTGGTAATATTTGATTGTTTCAGTTTCTTTTTAAAATTACCTACTCATTGTTCAAAATAAATTATAAATAACATATCCGGTAAGAATCGCATTACTTTGTATTTGATTCAACTGCAAGTATCTATATTTTCAAGTTGTTGGTGAATTTTAATAAAAGTAAGTTCGTATTCGAAATTAAATTGTATGATTCTGAGTACTTTTAGATTTAGATTTTTGAGTGAAGCGTATTGATTATACAATGATATTTTTTTCCCGTAAGCTGCACTCTCGATTGTCCATAGTAGAATTTTATTGAAACTATAAGCATATGAGCCTAACCTATAGAGTTTAGGGGATATACCATAGGATTTTGTACCTATCGGCCATCTGAAATCGAAATCCATTTTGAGCGAGAAAAATAACTTTGAAAATTAGAATTCGTCAATTTCAGCAGTTGCGCACAAACTTTTTAATTTCGAGTCTTAAAACTTTTACACGATCCACACAACATAATACATTTCTCATGTAGGTATAACATATTCACTGGGATTTTTGAAAACCGGTTAATAATTTTTGTTTTTGCATTTGTCTGTACACGGCCGAATTATCTACTCTTACAGCTTGAATCGGAAGTAGAATGTTAAATCTAATAACTTTTGAGTACAATATAAACGAAATTATATGGTTACGAGAGAATTTTATTAGGTTTTATTTTGTATAGGTTTATTTTCAAATGATGCTGCAGTGGTGAGGATACTTACAATAATATATTATCGTAACAATTTTTGCCATAAAACAAAAAACTTAAAAATATTTTCCAAAACATTACAGAACGCGCGGCTACGATGTTTTGGCGGTCGCTGCTCCGAAAAACGGCGTTGGCGCTCTTCCTGGCCGTCCTGCTGTCGTCGTGCGTGTTCAACTTCGTCATCGCGCCCCACATCCTGTGCCTGATGGACGGCATCTGTTCCGGGTCAGAAGCCGTGTACCCGCGTACGGTGGCCGCCGCCTGTCTCGTGTCGTACGGCACGCTGTCGTGCAGACGCCGCTTGCTGTCGGTCGTCCGCGCGCGCAACATCCAGGCGCACGACGCGTACTCGGCCACGACGGCCGCGGAGAGTCGGCGCGTCGCGCTGTTCCGCGCGCTAGCCGTCGCCACGTGCGTGGCCGTCGTGCTGTCCGTCCACCTGTTCCGGTTGTGGCTGCTGTACGCCAACGACGCCAATCCGCTGGTGCTGGCGTTCTTCGTGATGATGTACGGCCAAAACCTGTGCTTGTGCATCGCAGAAATCCAATTCGTGTCACTGTGCTATGCGTTGCACGCGATGTTTTCCAAGGCCAACCGGGATCTGGAGCGTCTCGGCGAAGAGATCGTCGCTGCGGACCCTACGGCAGCTGCCGCCTATCCGAGTGAGCGCAGCTTTGAACTGTGTTATACCTATAGAGGCGTTTCCGATTTCGAGAGATTGATGTTTGCACATAAAATAAACTGTTTTCTTATAACTACATAAACGAACGAAAAATTAAGATTTTATGGAACTGTATAGGTACAGTATACATTGTGTGTCAACTAATTGAAAAGTCAGTCACCGTGACTCGTAATTTACCTAGTGCGAGTATAATTACCGTGCAGTTTTTTTTTAAAACATTTTTATCTCAATTTTTTTTTTTTTTTAGTAGGTACTTTTAGAGAAATCTGGTGCGTACGAATAGAACAAGCGAGTTATTTTGAACAAACTTTTTTAGACACAGCTGGTGTAGCGAAAGAGGACCGTCGCGTGACTTACTGCAAGGACTTTTACGCGATACCGTTTGGCGAACACTCTGTCGCCAACGCCGTAGAAGTGATTCGGATTCGGCACAGGTTGATCAGGGACGCGGTTTACGCGCTGATCAGTCTGTTCGGCATTCCAATGGGCATGTCGCTTTTTGCTTTGTGCGTGATGGCGCTATTTGACATCTATTACCAAGTATTCCAGGCCATGGGCGCCAACACCAGACCAATCGTATTTCTTTACATATGGCTGCTTCAATATTCCATCAGATTTTACACGATTGTCGTGACGGCCCATAACACGTCTAAACAGGTTAGCAATTTACAATATTATCAACAAACGTTATACGAACAGACAGCTATTATAAGTTTAAAATGTTTTAACGGTGGACCTCGCTATTTAAACTGGAGTTGTTGAAAAAAGTGTTAAGTCATCGTTTGGAGTACACAGGTCAGAGTTTTGAGTGGATAGCTGTTTCGTGTATTTTTACATTTTTTGTTATAAATTTGTATGCAAAAGGAAATAATGGGTCGGAAAGAGTGGATCGGTGAGTCATATAGGTAGGTACTCAACAGATTGAAATTTGTGAATTTCTATCAAAAATGGTAAATTTAGATTCCTTCCATAAAGTGCCATCAACTTTGAAAAAACTTTTCTGTTTTATATAGCCACAGCTATAAACTATACAGGTACATAATAGATAATTATGTGTATCTGTGGTTTTAGCCTTTTTAAAAATAGTGTAGCCGACGATTCATTACGATAGTAAAATATACGCATTCCGTAAAAACAAGTTCAAATGTGTGCATATAATTACTACGTTTAACAACATCGTTATTTGATGTAACGATTATATTATGTTTAGGCATTTTGCAATATAAAACGATCGTGTGACGACGCGTTTGTTCTTTTTAAAACAACACATTATGCATAGTTTAACGGCGAAAATTAGTAGGTAGGTGTGCGGTGTAAAGAAAACAACCGAAATCTTAACGACGCTCGCGAATAAGCCCCCGTAATTGTTTACGTTCACGCCGTAATTTGACGTTTCGTACATTTACCCATTCGCCCTCTACACATACCTAGGTATATATCGCAACGCGTCAACAATCGTGTGGATCTATAACAGAGCACATTATTTAGGTAATAATGTATAATATCGAACTATACACGTAAAAACGGTTGGATAACGGGATAAACATTTTGAAAAAATCCAAAAAAGACGCGACGGAGACCAATATGACCGCGTACCGTTCCGTCTGGAGATGGGCGATTTTCGTGTGGAACGTTTTCAGCGTGGTCGGGACCCCGGGTTCCGGCCCGTGGCCCATCGTCTACTCCACCGCGCTGATGGCGTCCAGCGTGTACGTGTTCTACTACACGCCGCAGACCGTGTGCGAGCTGGAGGACAACTGCGACGGGTCGTTGGCCACGATGATGAAGGGCATGTACGCCAGGGTGGTGGCGGTGACCGCGCTCGCGTCCCGGCTGGCGATCGTCTCGAAGGGCGGCCGCACGCTGTCGCGGTACCACGAGAGGATCGACGAGTTCCACGCGTACACGCCGATGACCGCGACCGAGGCGGCCGCGCTCCGTAAAGCGTCGGTGCTGGTGATGCTGTGCACCGCGCTGCTGGTGTTGCCCGCCAACGCGCTGCGCCTGTGGGTGCTGTTGAACGCGGCCAGCAGCGCGGTCGCGGTCGTGGCCGCGGTCTACCTGCAGAACTTCAGCATGTGCTGCGTCGAGACGCACTTCGCCGTCCTGTGTTTCGTCCTGTACCAGAAGCTGGACGGCATCAACCGCGATCTGACGGCGCTGAAAGTCGACGCGGCCGTCCGGAACAGGTACCCGTTCGTCTCCGGGCGGACGGGCGACCGGTACGGCCGAGTGCGCCGCGGCGGTGACAACGGCGCCGAGTACAACGAACAAATCCTGCGCTCCCTGGCCGCCGGCCGCCCGATGTCTCCTTACGTGAACGGGCTGAAAATCAAACACCAGCTGGTGCGCAGAGCCATCGAAGACTTGAACGGCGTGTTCGGCGTACACTTAGGACTGTCCCTGTGCTCGTTGTGTCTGTACGCCATGTTCGACACGTACTACAACATACTGAACCTGAGGTCGTTCTCCCAGTCTGAGATCTTGATTTACGGCTGGATGTTACAGTATACCGCTCGATTCGGCATCGTCACCGTCTTGGCGCATTTGACGTCGAAACAGGTATACCGTATACCTGTACGAAACGTTTTGAGGCACCAAGTAAATTATGATATACACAGCGGTGCTAAGGATGATGTATTATACCAATTCACGCCAACACCAACTACCGATTTTGTACGAATTCGAATTAAGTACCTATCACGAACATCCTATTTAGATACATCTACATCGTAATGACGAACGTTCACATAGAATGACTGAAGTTAAAAGTGTTTTCCGAAAAACGTGTCTCAACAGTCTCTCGCATCTTACCCATTTTACCGCTGTTGTTCACTCGTGGTGTGCTAGCGGTTGTCACTTTGTGCCTGTGTTCAGGTTTTTATACACGTACGATTTAATAAAAATTGAAAATATTTGTTTTAGGCACTCAAATCAAAGATACTTATAACTGATATAAATAACCGTTATCTGGATAACAGTACAAAAGAAGAGGTAAATCCGTTTTTTATAACTGTGATAGAATTATAACATAATATAATTCTATTTGTATATTAAGTACACATATTTTTTAGTTGCTGCTCTTCCTAAATCAAATTTCCAGTTGTACGATTGAATTTACTGCTTGCGATTTCTTCACTTTAAACACTCATCTCATCACTTCAGTAAGTTCAAATCATGTGCATAGGTATAAGTATATTTCTATACGTTGTACTTCGGTATATAAAAATTAGTGTACAATTTGAATCTTGAAATAAACGTTAAACTTAAAATGTTTAGTTCTACTAAAATTGTTTAAAATTACACATTTACTAAGAAAATTATTTTTATTTTATTTGTAAATATTTTGATGAATGAATTGTATGAATTATTTGCAGACTATTGCAGCTGGTACAACATATCTTGTAATTCTATTGCAATTCAACTCATCGAAAGACTAATTCATCAGTTACAAAAATATACGCAATACGTAAGTGATGTCACGAGAAAACAGTCCAAAAACAATAGTAACCAATAATCATATTTTAGAGTTTGCCGTATAAATAACAAAGTAGGTACCTAGTAGTAAAAGTAAGCATCATAAATAAGTAAGAATTAATATCAGTATGGGTACAAATACAATATTGTTATTGAGTTGATTGCTCAGCAATCAATTTTTATAATCTAAAATTATACACAAGTTAATTTTAACTCCCTGTTAATTTTGAATCTCAATAAACTATTTATTATTTAGCTGTTATAAAATTAAAAAGTTCATTATATTTGTGAAAGCCCTGCAGTTCCTTTTAGCGTGTATATACTACATGAAAATAATATATTTTACAAAATTAGCAATATTAAATTGTCTATATTCATATTAATTATTAATTAATATGGAATTGATTGAATATTTAATCAATTTAATGGTGGTTTAAAATGCATTAGATTGTTTTGTTGTTTTTGTTTTAAGACGAAATATATTTTTATTGAGGATAGTCATAAAGTTAACCGACAAAGTTTACGTCAAAATGAATTTAATCGACTTATACTTCAATGTGTTCCATAAATATATGAATAGGTAGGTACGATTATAATTATTTTAGTGTATAAAAACTTTTTCATTTGTGTGATTGTATATTGACTTAAGTACTAGGATGTATACTATAGGGTCCATTTATGTCTGTGTATAGTCGACCCTCGATATTAAAAAACATTCAACAAACGTCCAACGAGTCCGAGCAGATTTTTTTGGAATGTTAAATAAAAATTGTGTTAACTTGGTAGTTTCCAACTTCACGACAGTTGGGTGGCGTTCAAAATCGAATCGTAATATTTAACTTTGTATGAATAATGCACAAAACTTCTTAAAATACGTTGCGTATGATCGCGCTCTACGTACACATTGTTATTTTGCATAAATTAACGTCAGACACTCGGACGTTAAACATCATTGAAAATCGACTTTTTCGAGTGTTTCAAACTATATATATATATATAGAGGTGTTTTAGAACCATAATATAGAGGCGATATATTCGATACGATATCGGTTCAAGAGCTACACGTGTATATTATACATAAATATAAGTTACTATAATAATTATGAGTAAACAATAACGTCCTCTATATTTTGTTCCCAGCATATACCATTTGTTCGTTATGTATCGACATACGCGAACTCGGTTTTGCAACACGCGCTGATGTATACGGTAAAAACTATTTCAATTCTAACGTTAATATAATGATTTTACCAACTGTTAATTGATTTCCGAACCGAACCAGCTGGGTGCTCGGTTCGGTTTTGAAATCGAACAGAAAATTAAAAATACTACAAGTTGCCAATAGTTCGAAAACCGATCAAGAAAAATCAAACAGCGGACCGAATTGAAATAAAAACGAAACTGTACTCAATTATTAAATATTATCAGAATCAAAATCTAAACTTTTAACATTTAAGTTTTAATTTTTAAGGCAAAAGAAGTTAAAACTTGTAATAGTAATTAGATCCGCGTACTTTATACAGTTCTACCCAACCCACAGACAGACCTAACCCAGTACGAAACGTAGTTGAATCGTTTGAATTTTTTTTTTTTTTACGTACGATTCGGGTTCGATAAAATATCGGAATAGTTCGGTTCGGGTTTGTGAAAAGTTCGTCGGCTCGGGTTCGGTTCGTTCTCGAAAATCGGGGTCATCGTCATCGTTACATCCATTATTATGTCTGAGCACCGCCGCGCTTTGTGTCGCAAGTATTGCGACTGGATTAAATACGAGACGTGCAAAAACGGCCTGGGAACGCTCTACTCGGCGGTGTTGGCGGTCACGAGCGTTTTCAGCTACATGTACGCGCCCACGTACGTCTGCATGATGGTCAAGTGCGACGACCCGATGACGACCACCGTGAAGGCCATGTACCCGCGGTCCATGGCCGTCGCGTGCCTGCTGTCGCGGCTCGTGGCCGTGTGCCTGAACGTGCGCGGCGCGTCCGGCCGGTACGCGCGAAAGGCCGCCGCGTACGAGGCGCACTTCCCGGCGGACGCGCTCGGAAAACGTACGCGGTGCCGTCTGTTCGCCGCGGCCGTCGCGTTCGCCTACGCGGCCATCATACTGCCCATGAACGTGTTCCGCACGTACCTGGTTTACCGGCACCTGGGCGACTCGGTCATCACCGTCTTTTTCGTGCTGATGTACGTGCAAAACGCGAGCATCTGCACGACCGAGGTGTGCTTCGTGGCCCGGTGTTTCGGGCTGTACCAGAAGTTCCAGTCGATCAACGAGGGGATGACCGAGCTGCGGTCCGAGACCATCGCGTTCAACAGGTGGTATAAAACACGTAACGTGACGCGATCATAGGACTATTAAACACTTCACTGCCGTAAAAACGTCATTACCCACTCTAGGTGTTTGTAGATACCCGCCCAAAAGTCTTTGGAATGGTCCACAACTTATTATCACGCAAGAGTCCAAGAGGACTGTACGACTACTGTTGTTGGACGATAGATAGGTGCAGGATAGAATTGCCGTCGTATCGATTTTCTAACTGACAACAATTATCATAATGATCGTTTTCTTAGTAAAATGCACACTCTCCGAAACATTCAGTGGAACGGTAAAAAATAAGAGTCGTTTTATTTATTTACACAAAATGTTACACGAGCGCAAAAATTTCGAAAGACGTGTGCGTACATTTCTGTCGTGTAGCATATTGGAATTCGAACGTAAACAAACAATGTTATACGCGAATAGGTTTTGAGCGTATTAACGTTTTTCTGCACGAAAAATCACGTCACGAACACTAAGTACACGCTCAACGCCAAAACGTTTAAGTATTAAACGGTTATAAATATTACCTACAAACGCAGTGCGAGTACTGTCCCGTCTAACGTCGGACTGCGGTTGGCCACCTCAACAGGTACCCGGCGGTGTTGCTGCGATCCGTGCATCCGGACAGCGCGGATCGCTGCGATCGGTCGTTTTCGAAAAACGAGTGCGCGGCGCGCGTCCGGACGTCCGCCGGCCTGGAACGATTTCGGATGCGGCACAAGTTCGTCAGGAGCATGTTTGGCGACCTAAACGACCTGTACGGCTTCCAGGTGGGATTGTCGTTGCTGCTGCTTTTCATGCTGGCGCTGTTCGACATCTACGGCGAACTTCTCAAGTCGAACTATTTCCAGACAAGATCGAAAATGTTCATCTACGGATGGATGTTACAGTACTCGTTCAGATTTTGCGTCATCATATTCACCACACACTCGACCACGAAACAAGTGCGTATAATGTTTCGATGTTTCTTGTTGTACACATTCTACCACGATGTTAACAAGTTTTCTGTTAAGTAAAATAATAATTGAAACATTTTAATATAACATACATAGATGCGTTTATATCATACGCACAATTACGACCCATATTGTTGGGCAAATTTTCAGCGATAGTAAAGTATTTTCGTCCAAAGATCCGGTTACGGATCGAGAAATGATTTTTATTGTTCATTTTCTAAAACCCATCTACGAATATATCTAATTCTAATTTTGTATTCAATAACCATCAATACTGAAATAAATTTGCCTGTATACCCTGTATTATTATTTAATCAATTCTTTATTAAATACATGTAACTAATTGTTTTATAAATTGTAATAATTTTTTTTTTTTTTTTTCAGGCGTATAAAACAAAAGAACTCGTGTCTGACATAAACAATCGACACTTAGACAACAGCGCAAAAGAAGAGGTAAAATCGTTAATCAATTCAATCGTGCACAACAATTTTTCGACGACATTAATTCTACGTTTTTTTTAGTTGCGTTTATTTTACAACCAAATATTCAGTCAAGTGGTAGACTTTAGCTCCTGCGACTTTTTCACATTAAATCCACACCTCATAACTACTGTAAGTTTACCCGAATTGTATAATTTTTTTTTACGTCACGCATTAAGTCTACGAGTTGGATATAATATTTAAACGCGATTTATTAATACTATTATAAAAGGGTTTTAAAAATTTTGTTACTGTTATTTTAGTTCGTTTAAGGGTTTAAATAGATTTTAGACAAGAATAACGAATAAGAACTACCTACCATTACGATTAACTAGGTAATTAACATCTTATGGTTTTAATTTGTTTTAAATTTCAGGCTATTGCTACCGGAACAACCTATCTTGTTGTATTGTTACAATTAAATTAAACGCGAATGATGAATGGGATTCATTGGTAGTGCTTTAATGTCTTCTCGAAATTAGTTAAGTTGTATTACTGAAAACGGGTCTCGATGTTTTTTGTTTATAAAATTATCTATATGTAGGTACCTACTGAAAAATTAAAACCGAGCGTTAAGTAAATACACATAAAATACTTTACACGGCTAATTCTTAAAGTTCAAATTCGTGTACTGCACGTAGTTTGTAGAAATTACTATTTAGTTAGGAATAAAAAAAACTGTCTGTCATTACTATTTTATGTTTTACTAAAATTATTCTCATTCATGGTTAAAATGAAATTCCGTTTTGGCCAAAATATACAGTATAGTTACTGTATCCTACGTGTAGTAAGCACGCTCAAAAACATTGCAGTACCTTACGATTTTCATACTTTTCTAAGTACAATATTATTGTTTTATTTCATTGGAAAAAATAATGTCTATTACGTACCTATACGAAACAACAAACGCGATTGTGCTGTTGTATACGTATTTCATAATGAGTAAACAAAATGTTTTTTTTCCCCCTGCTATGTATCGGAGTATGTATCGGATATACATAATATAAAATATGCATTTGTTTAACCATTATACGTTATAAACGTATAATACCGAAGTTTCAAAATCAACTGGAATCGTTTTTAAAAATCCGTTAGTGGTTTAGAAGTATATATACGTATCACAGATATAATGTGAAATATTATTGACATTTTTTGAAACGACAAAAGTTTCGCTCACTTTACCGATAGGGTAATATATGCACAGGTCGCCGTGTGTACCTACTATAAAATGTTCAGTATTGTTTAGCGATATCGCTTCAATATAGTTGTCACTTTATATTGTATGAGTATATAGTTTTTTTTGATATAATCGAAAGATCGTCGTCAGTTTTGATCGCGAATTTTCCCTAAATAAGAATTTCAATTTAGGTTACCCACTACGTACGTGCACGAGTATTTACGATGATAATTAATGTATACGAAAAGTATACATTTTAGCGTGTGATTTGTTAAAAAAAAATTTTAAATATCCCCACGATTTTCATCGTCGGTTTTGATTTAATTTTGACGGTATATTGACAATTACATAAATTTTCAAAACGTTTGTACCCTCCGCCCAGCTGTAAGTACATTATATAAAGTGTACACCACCCGCGTCAACACGCCGTACAATGTTCGGTCCGGCGATGGAGCCGAAGCTGCCGAACTTCCTGTGGAACGTGTTCAGCGTGTCGTCCGTCGGCTCCGGCACGAGCTGCCACTGGTGGCGGCTGACGGTTTTCGCTCTGCTGCTGGCGTCCAGCGTGTACAACGCGTACGTGACGCCGGACATCGTGTGCGCGCTGGAGGGGAACTGCGACCGCTCGCTGGCCACGTTCATCAAGGGGCTGTTCGTGCGCGCGGTGGCCGGCACGTGCATCGCGTCGCGGCTGGCCGTCGCGCTGACGGGCGGCGCGCCGCTGGCCCGGCACGAGCGGAACGTGGCCGCGTGCCGCGCGGTCTCTCCGTCACCGTCCCGCGCCGACGCCGAGGCGTCGGCCAGGCTGTCGCGCTGGCTCGTCGTCTGCTCGCTGCTGCTCACCGTGCCCGTCAACTCGCTGCGGCTGTACCAGCTCGTGGACCGCGTGGACTTTGTGCCGCTCGCGTTCGCGTTCATGTACGCGCAGAACTTCAGCATGTACTGCATAGAGACGCACTTCGCCGTCCTGTGCTTCGACCTGTACCGGAACTTTGCCGGTGTCAACGACGAGCTGGCCGCCCTCCGTCTGGACACGGTCGCCCGGAACCGGTACCCGTTGATGTTGTGCCGAACGCGGCCCGGCCCGGCCGGCGACCGCCGCGAGATCTGCGCCCGCCGTCCTACGGCCGCCGCCGTCGAGCGGCTGAAGATCAAGCACAGAACGGTCCGCGAGGCCGCCAAGAGCCTCAACGACGCGTTCGGCGTGCACGTGGGCCTGTCCACGTGTTCGCTGTGCTTGTACGCCATGTTCGATCTGTACTACCATATGGTAAGCGTGATCACGTCCAAGAAGACCAGGCTGCTGATGATCTACGGTTGGATCTTGCAATACGCCGTCCGGTTTGGGTCCGTTACGGTTGTAGCGTATATGACCACACAACAGGTAATTGTGATGTGATTCTGCAGGTACACGCGCGTCATCGACCATAGCGCAATTTGAAGGGCTAAATCTCAAATTTTTGGGTGAGCTAATTTATATTAAACCCTCTCTGAGATACACTGTTTTGTGTTTTTTTTTTTTTTTAATGGTGTGGCTTAAAACTAACCAGGGAGACTAAGGCCCCTTTAGTAGTAGTAGTAGTAGTAGTAGTAATACTAGTAGTAGTAGTAGTAGTAATTGTTACCTAGTTTTGTGTTCGAAGACGCGTCTTGAAGTCGTGATTAAAATTTTGAATACTCCCAGAACTCACATTTTATGCAGGTCCGAAGTTTTACGATTCAATATAAAATAGAGATAGGTTTTGAAACGTTATTGTGTTTTTTTTTTTTTTTAAGTTCTCATTGATAATTTATGGTATCCACATAATAAAAACCTTCCTATCTTTCCCCGTGTTTAATAATTGAACGCTAAAATGTTTAAAATGTCAATTATTACAGGCACTCAAAACCAAAGTACTCATAACGGATATAAACAATCGTCGATTGGAAAAGAGTGTAAAAGAAGAGGTAAATGTTTTTCCATATTTTTATAATATAATTGGGATTTCAATACGTATTATATTAATGTATTTATTACTTTATAGTTGCAACTTTTTCTCAGTCAAATTAGCAATTGTACTGTTGAATTTACTGCTTGCGATTACTTCACTTTAAATACTCGTCTAATCACTTCTGTAAGTCTACATTTAAAATTTTAAAATATATACTGTTTTTCTGAAACATTTTTTGAATAACTAATTTACACGTTTTCCTAATAA
This sequence comes from Hormaphis cornu, assembly GCA_017140985.1. Taxonomy (NCBI): domain Eukaryota; kingdom Metazoa; phylum Arthropoda; class Insecta; order Hemiptera; family Hormaphididae; genus Hormaphis; species Hormaphis cornu. The sequence goes on along the minus strand of CM029364.1, from coordinate 6,633,498 downwards.
GTATTGAAAAAAAATAATTTTAAAATCATCAAACGTCAAATGTACGATTTAAATATTTCAGCACTATTTTTAACATTTGAAAACAAAAAAACGAATAATCGCTAAGAGTACAAGAAAAATAATTAAAATCTACTTGGACATAATTTTTTTTTCATACAAAATTAAGAGTAACTATTTGTAGATTCGGGCTTAAGATGACAACTTAGCTGTCGAAATACGTACATGCAATTAAAAAAGTGTATTATTTTGTGATTCGGGTATTTTATTTTTAATACTTATTGATTTGGTTGAAAATACACTTGTTTTTGACATATTCGCTCATAAAACATGTCTGATAGCAAAATATGTTTAAACTATGGTTGTATACCAACTTTCCAGTACACCAACATTTTATAATATCAAAGAATATTATTCGCTGTGCCATTCATTATTTATTTGTTTGAAGAAAAAAAATGTTTTGACGTTAAATAATTGTCTTTCTTTTTGTTTTATTTCTAGGCTGTTGCTGTGATTACGACGTACCTCGTACTATTATTACAATTCGGCAAAACGGGAAATTAAGTTATGCTGATGCATACAAATCGAAATTAGCAAATACCATTGTTCAAATAAATATCATACTAACCTATGTTATGAACTCAAAACTTAACGGAGGTAGGTTCATGTTTTGTATGTATAAATTTTGTTTTATTTTATAGATGACAAACGCAAATTGACTTTGAGTACAAGTATGTAAGAGATAATGTGCGATACATAATTATTCTAACAGACTAAACAATTACAGTAACGAAAACTTAAGAACATGGTCTACGTTGAGAATTCACATCGTCGCGACAAGCGGAGCATGTATTTTTAGCAAAATCAGATAGTTGCTTTATAAATGGCAGATAAAAATTTATGTTTCTTGCAATCTACTATAACGAGTATCTTACTGTAGTATTTTTACAATAAGAGACGAGGCTGTTACCGGGCATCAATATACGGCCTTTAAATGTAATAAACTGTAACGATTGAGTTTTTTACTGAAATATATATTGTACCTGAAGCAAATAATATTTTGATAAAAAAAAACCATACTAATTGTGTAAATAACGTTTACTATGCGCGTGTGGATATTTTTTTGCTCCGACTCGAAAATTCAAAAGAGTAATTTTGTTTTGAATTCGCCCATTATATACTTATACTGTAGTTTATAGTATAGCTCCTAACCGCAAATATTACGCCAACGAAAAACGGAAGAGGTTATACATGGTACATATACATGTACTTACATCGTGTAAAGAACACTCAAAAATAACGATACTCGACGAAAGTATCGGTATACAATATTATTATACGAAAAAAAAACCGCACAAATATTATATTATATTAGTGGCAAGCAGTCGAGCAAGACTCGCGTCGTTCGCAATAACATTATTCGTTTCGCGGTCTCGACTCGATCGAATGTTTCCGCGGAAAAATCGTGCCGCTCCGCTCGCCCGGCCGGCCCGCGTATCCGATCCCGTGGGCCCGAGTACGACGGAGTACTGCTGCTGCTGCATCGCGTCGCCGTCCGATAAACTGTGCGCCGTCCTCCGGCTGCCGGCGTTGGTCGCGATGTCGGCGTCGTGCGTGTACAACTACGCGATGTCGCCGCGCGTCATGTGCGCGCTGGACCCGTGCAAAATGCCGGAGACCGCGACCATGATCGCCATGTTCCCGCGGGCCGTGGCCGTGGCGTGCCTGCTGTCCGAGACGTCGGCCGCGTACAAGAGCTACACGGGCGCGGCGTCCCGGTACGAGCGGAACCTCGTGCGGCGGCGGTGCGGCGGCGACGGCCGGTGGTGGCGTCCGCGGTGCGTGGCCGCCGCCGCCGCCGCGTACGCGCTGGTCGTGCTGCCCACAAACGCGATCAGGCTGTACCTGTTCGAGCGGAACCGGTACGACGGCGCGATCGTGCTCTTCTTCGCTCTGATGTACGCGCAGAACTGCAGCCTGTGCGTCACCGAGTTCCAGTTCGTCCGCCGGTGCTACCGGCTGTACCGGGAGTTCCGGTCGATCAACAGCCGCATGTCCGCGCTGAAGGACCGGACGATCGTCGCGAACCGTTACCCGTCCGCGCTGAGACCGGACGAGACCGCCGCGGACTGTCGCAGCAGCGTCGCGCTGCTCAAATCGCGGCACCGGGCCGTCAGCGACGCGGCCGCCGAGCTGAACGGGCTGTACGGGTTCCGGTTGACGGTGTCCGTGTCCGTGCTGTTCGTGATGTTCCTGTTCGACATCTACGAGGTCATGACGTCCAAGGCGAACCCGACGAAGACCAACTTCCTGCTCTACGGATGGCTGATCCAGTATACGTTCAGGTTTTTTGTGATCGTCATGACCACGCACTTCACGACGACGCAGGTATTGGGTCCTTTTATCGTGACCTACGAGATGGGTTTCGCTGTTTTTTTTCCCCCCGCGTACCTTTGGTATAATAATAAAACGTCTTTTGAGTTTTCGAAAAATCAACTGTATCGGCTGGGAGCACGGCCGGTAATTTTCGGTTTTAGAAAAAAAATTTAAATCGCGTTAAAACAACGTAACAGATATAGAGGTATGTGAGCTTTTAAATGCCATGTACTGCTATGTGTAACCCCGCGGAGGGAAAATATGAGCATCCGGACCGTTTTCTTTTGTGAACTCCACCAGAAAAAATCGTTAACGACTCTACCAATTGTAATATTATTTTTATTCGTTTTTCAGGCACACAAATCGAAAACGCTTATAACCGACATAAACAATCGTTACTTGGATGAAAACGCCAAGTACGAGGTATGCATATTATACGCCGTAATTTTACGTATCAATACGTAGTTTGCTGTTATATCAAATGATGTATTGTTTTAATACATTCTTGACGTTTATTTGCCTTTTTCATTTTCTAGCTTCAGTTGTTTTTAAATCAGTTATACGGTCGTCCGGTCGAGTTTACGTTGACTTTTGATGTTTTTGTTCTAAATATACGACTCATCACTTCCGTAAGTTAAAAATCATACTGTGATGTTATAACTACATAAATATCGTACGGAAATATAATTACTGTTTAACAATTTAAATATATATATTGATGAAGATGTTAGTTTTCGTCTAAATGTAACTATTTCAATTTTTATTGCAACAACACATTAATTATTTATGAAAGACTATCTGACGTTATTAGTGAAATAAATTTCACATCGGTTTTAAAATAATGATACACACTTATCGTACTTTCAAAAAAAAAAAAAAAAAATTATCTCTTTTAAAAAATTGAATAACTGTAATTTATTATCACGTACACTTTGGATTTTTAACTTTTATAAAAGCCAATTTTCTAAGCCATATTGTATAGGAACAACACAAATCCACCTAATGCTTTTTGACGTGCACAATTGAATTTATAAATTAAAATTTCATTTGATTTTCATACTCGCTCAAAAAACACGAATTGCAATTAAGTGATACGTATGGATCAAGACATGATTTGTTTCAACTTAATTATTTCTATAGTACATTACACAGTACTCACGTGAAATTTTAATCGAGAAAATATTATTACTGTTACAATTTAAATGTTATGACCCGTAAGTCGTATTGATCAGTGATTTGAGATTCTAAATTTTACTTATTTTTTCATAAATTATTTTTATGAATATCGTTTTATAATAATTTAACAATAATCATGATTACGATTTATGTTTATAGTATTAATTTTCTTTTTAAGATGCGCATATTTTCGTTTTCAGGCTTTTGTTGCGGGCGCAGCATATTTCTTTGTACTGTTGCAGTTCAAACAATAAGATTTTTTTAAAAATATATTTACAAAACTAGGTCAATTAAATGGTGTGTTGCTTAAAATAGATACATATAATTATTATTGAACTTTACTTTATATTGTTTAGGATCTACGAATGAAGTTTATATAAGTAGTAGTTAAAATAAATAATAATAATAAACAACCTTACATATTGTGTACAGTTAACATTTTATGGAAATTTTATACTTTTTAGCTCGCAATAATAATTATGACTTATGAGTATGAATGTTGAATTTTACGAAAAAAATCATTTTCTTAGAATTATATTTTACAATGTGTGTTTAGTGTTTACTCATCGCGACAACTGTTGTGTACAGAATTAAATTAAAACACATGATTTTTACTGTTCATTGAACCATTGCAGATATGTAACTGAATAATTCAGTAAATGAATAGTAATAGTTATTTATTTATATACTACAATTATAATATTGGTATATTATGCACAAATCGTTCTGCATTATTAATTTGTTTTACTCATTGTTATAAGAGTACTGTTTATTTTGTACTCTTAGTCGGCAGGTAATCATCCAACATATTAAAAAAACTGTTTTTGAAAAACTTTATTAAATATTAGGTACCAAATAGTATATACATAATAACTATATACAATTACTCTCTATATATTTATATGGCATGACGTATAATGAGCACACAAGAACGATAATGCAAGTACGTAGTATTCTTTTTTAATGATATAGTTTTTGAAAGCCAACAAAATATGTTGTTTTACATTTTCAAAACAAAAAAACTTATTTGGCTATTCGCGTGTAATGATTGTTTTACTTTTACCCGTTCCTGTATGGAAACAATATAAAATAACAACATATTATTCTATATCAACTTAAAAATAAAAATGAAAAATAATCGGTCAACTTTTCGGACAGCTATCCATCATAAATGACAGCATTTGAATTATAATGTACAAACTTAACTAAAAGAATTTAAATCGTTTTGTTTTAGTACTTTAAAAAATTACTATAGCTAGTATCTGATATTTTCTTATAAATTATATTTTATATCTTATTTTTTGTATTAGTATGTAGGAGTAAGTATATTATTTAATTTTATCATATATAGTCTGTATGGTAATCGGGAGTATTGAGAACGAATACAATATGATGTGTTATAACTAATAACTTTATATTTTATCAATTATAATTATTATTGATTGAACACAATGGCTTCAATTTTCACTTATTTAACACACATTGTTATTGTTACAGTTATGCCTGTAGGCTGTAGGTAAACTAGCGAAAAAATAATAAACAAATGACATTGATTACAATCAAACTTGTTTATTTAAGTTAATTAAAAATTTAAATTGTAATAAGGTATATATAAATATAATGGCATGCATAAAAAATTAAGTATAAGTAAAAAAAAAAAAAATATACAATTATAATATTATTTATTTATAATATTTGTACACTAATTTACACTTTGAGTACTAAAATACAAATATCTATCGATACAACTGTTTCTATACTATGTATAGAAACAGTTGTATCTCTGTCAACTATAAAAGTTCTTCCGAATTTAACGGTACAGTTCTAATTTAAAGCATAACTTGTAAAACAAAAAAAATTAAAACGTATCGTTATCGAAATCAAGATATGATCACTTACTTTTGTCCGTATTCGCGTGACTAAATAGGTAATCAAAATTATACTGTATATACAGTTTGGGAAATATTTTATACTCGCGAGATAATTTTTTTATAATTATTATAAATAGTATTTAACTTTTATAATAATTAGTACACGAAGTTCTCTTACTATTATTGATTTAGAATTTCCGAGCTTCTTAGACCCGCCATGATTTTTTTCGTCGGATTACCTAACTACTTATATACAGCTGAAGTTTTATTTCCCTCCTCCCCCCGTATCCAATTAATTTCCAATATTTTTTTAACTCTGTTCGATAATATCACGACCGAAAAAACGATCGTCAATCACATACTACTCACCGTTAAATAATACAGAGTGTTCCAAGTTAGATGTCACAGCAATATTATCTTTCAGGAAAGTATTGAAAATAGAAAAAACATTTGCATACGAAAGTTGTTTTATTTTACGCGGTCTACAATAATTACAGTTCCAAATTATTCGATGTTCATTATTGTTTTTTTATATATTCGCTTTTAAAAAACTCAAGTATCGTCCTGTATACTTTTTTTGTGAGTCGTGTGTAATGTACGCATAATTTTTTAATTAATGCATTTTGATGATCAAAAAACAATTTTCTACACAGTAGCAGTCTAGAGCTGTTAATTACTACGCGCACGCAATTTTAAGGTGATTATGATCTTAGGCACCTAAGATAATAGAGCCTTACACCAGCCATGTATAATTTATAACGCCGATTTTCCAGACTGCTACTACGCTCGAGTACGATATACATTTTAGAAATTTTAAACCACCCTTTTCGAAATTTCAGAATCGTTTGATCCGTCTGTCGCCAAAATTAATTAAAAAATTAGGCGTACACAACACACACACACACAAATAGTGCTATTTGAGTTTTAAAAGTCGATGTAACATACACCGACGAACAAAATTTGAAACTAACTAACTGTAATTATTATTGTAGACCACATAAATCGAAACAACCACTTTCATTCGGATACTTTTTTTCTATTTTCAATAATATTCTAGATGATGTTGCCGACCCGGAACGCCGCCCTGCTGTAGTCGTCGCGTCAAACTTCGTGCGGCGGAGCGTAGACTCGCAGGAATTTGTTCAGGATTTCGGAGTCGAAGTGATCGTACGCTTTTTCGAGCTGTTTGACGGCGGGCGCGGCGCTCCGCAGTCTCGCCGGCGACTGCTGCACTCGCGTTCCGCCGCCGCTTCGGGACGAGCTCCGCGATTTCTCGTCCCTTCCGGCGCCGTTGCGGCTCGGCCGTCCGCGCGTCGCGAGACACCCGCCGTTGTTGATGATCTGCACGATTTGCACGGGCACCGCGCCACCGATTTCGCGCAGAGCGTCGGCCAGCTGCAGAGTTTCGCCGGGAATCGACGCGTTGCACTCGCCCCGCTGCAGACGGACGCCGCCGGTCAGCAGCTCGGTCAGCGATACGGTCGCGCGTCGGCCGTCGGACGTTTCGATCGGAGCTGCGTCGTAACTGCCGTCGTCGTCGTCGTCGTCGTCGTCGTAGCTGTTATCGGGCGCAGGACGGACAATCTGCACCGGCTTCGGGTCCGCGCGATGCTGCTGACCGCCGGCCGCGGGCGACTGCGGCAGCCAACCGTTCGGCCGCCGGCCGCCGTGGTGCTCGGCCGAGTTCTTGGCCGGCTCGTCGTCGAACGCTATCGGCGTCAAGTCTTCCGGCCTGTACGGCCCGTGTTCCGCGTCGAAGAAACGCCGGTCTTGGTCCGCTTTTGTTGAGTTCCGTTCGGTTCCCCGGGCGAAATATAATCCCCGCGACGTCGAGGTCGTCTGCTGCTGATCGTTCAAAACGTTTTTGTCGCGCTTGGTCGCGTCGGTCAATGGTATCCCGTCGTCTTTCGCGTTCGCCGACGAACCGGTGGCCTGCGCAGCGCCAGTAATCTTCTTCGTCGGTTTTTTCGACGTTTTTTCGGTTTTGTCGACGCTCTGCTGCTGCTGCTGCAGCGGTTTTCGCAATCCGGTCTTCCCGTCGTTTCGGAAACCTGATTTTTTTTTCTCGTCAATTTTTTCACCCGTCATTTCGACGGCGGTGTTTTTAACGTTTTTTTCGTCGTAACGTTTCGCGACGTCGAACGATTGCTTCGGAGGCGTACGAACGGCGGTTTTTATCGGTGACCGAGAAAAGCTTTTGACGGCCGCAGGAAACGGTTTTTTACTCGTTGCAATAGTATTGTCGACGATAACGGTTTTTTCGCCAACATTTTTTCCCGCACGCGTTCTCGAATTTTTCGGAAGATCGTGTTTTAATCTTGCGGTGACGACTCTGGTCGGCGTGTTTTTCGCCATATTTTCACCGCGTGTTACGTCTTGTACGCTTCGAGGCGAGGTCGTTCGAGCTGCAGTGATCGCTTTTCTCGACGTTTGTCCTCCAGGGGTCTTGGAAACGGTGAAAACTTTCTTGTTCGTATTCAATCCATCATTTTTATCGTGTTCTTTGAAATCTGTCTTTTGGACAACGGGTTTTAGTTTTGCTACAAACCGAGTCGAATAATTCACGCGCCGCGAATTTTCTGTTTTGCTTTTAGCGTGATCCTCGGTGTGGAAATTTCCATTGTCTTCGGGATTATTGTTTTTTAGATTCTCGAATTTTAACGTTTCTGGTTTTAAGCTCGCACCTCTTGCCGCGAATGATGACAACTGTTTCAGAAGCGGTTTTGCGTTTTTCGCTATTTTATCCGGCGATCGATCGCCGTCAATAACTAATGTCGATGATACTGCAGGCAACGCGTTTACTTTTGCTGGGTTTTTTTCGACGATTTTGACTGGACTACTAAAATTCCTGTTGATCGCTCCGCTGTTTGTTAGTTTTCTATCTGAACGTTTGTGACTCTTGGTTTTCGTTCTTGTCGGTGAACTATAAGTGTCAGTCTTTATCTCAGTGATGTTACTTATCATTGTCGAGCTCAAAATATTTTTGATTACTTTTTTGTTGTAATCGCAGTTGTTTTCTAACGAATCGTTTACTTTTTCGAACGAACCAGCGGACTCGTCCGTATTTTCTACTCCATCTGAGCGATTCGTTTTTTTAAGATTATCGTTTTCTCGCTGAACATCTGCAGATGGCTCTAAAATTCGGTTGAGGCTTTGTCCCGCATTCAGCGCGTTATTATACGACTCGGAAGTTGATTCTTTTGGCGTCGTATGAACACTACTTACCGTCGATTCATCTTGACTTGTATAGCTTTCTTCAGCATTTGAAAAATTACTTTTACTGACTTCAGTGGTGGTAGACTTAAATAATTGTTCGTTTTCATCGATCATAGCGGCGTCCAGTTCATTTATCGGTACGGACGATAAATATAATGGTTTAACAGTTTCTCTAGACGCGACCAAGTATTCATTTTCTGCTGGCAGCGGTGATGTTGAAACTTCTTTAATTTCTTGTGTGCTTGTCGTTGGCAAGCTGTAGATAATAGTAGTTGTTACGTCGTCGGATTCGGGAACTTGATTTTCAGTATTTGTCAAGTTCAACGTTTTTGTATCATCATTTGATGAGATGGATTCATTTTTACTGTCGAACGCGCTAAATTCGTTAACTTCTGGTTTACAATCATTTTTTTTGTTTGCCGCAGCAATCTGTTTCTTCAACCATTTCCCATTAACGTAAGTCCTCTCCGGACTAGAATCAAGCTTATCCATTATACGATTTCTTTTCATTTTTTCTAATTTCAGTATCCATTCTTCTTCGGAAGAATCGTTTGAAGTCGGTCGTTTATTTTCTAATATGTTTGGTTCACTACTCTTCAGCATCGGAAGATAATTGTTATCACTAGTTTTTAAATTTTTCGATTTATCCAGTTTGTCAATCAACTGTTTCAAAATATTAATGAAATAATCATCGTTAATTTGTTTGATTCGGGTGGTTTTAATGTTACTAAGTTTTGGCTCTGCTGGACTGGTGTTCGGTTTTAAAAGTTTACAGTCTCTACACATGAGCTCTGGTTTTCTTCCGTCGTCGGTAACTTTTGAAACTAGTTTTTGAGGTTGCTGAATTTTTTCGGAATCTAAATCATACGCGCTTTTCATTATACTGCATCTTTTTCTTTCTTGTGATTCGCATAAAGTTTTGGTGATTGGTTTCGAATTTTTTTCTATTTCACTACTCAAATTCCAATCGTCTACTAAGCCTTTGATATTTCTCCCTTGGTTGTGATAATATTTGTCATCGTCGTAGTTGTCGTAATAATCTTCTCGATTTTCAGGTTTTATATCTAATACGACTTTATAAGGTCGTTCGTAACTGTCTTTTTGATTATTCGCATCGAATTTTTTTTTTATTTGCCTGGGAAAACGAGACTTTTTTGAATAACTTAGTAAATGTGTTTTACCTTTAATTGGCTTAGAAACGGCCACAGCATTGTTCATTCCCGAATCGTTGAGTATATTCTGCTTTATCATGTTGAAACTATAATTATTTGATTCCGAAATATTGAACTTTCTGAAAAATATAGAAATTATTAAAATATATTATATAAATACAATTGGCGATTATTCCTGTATAATATGTTAGATAATAGTATACATAGATCGCTTTTTAAAATTTAATTTGAATATTAGTACTTATTATGCTTACTTCTTCATATTAGTTTTCGAATTGGTACTGTTTAACGGCTTACTTAGTAATACATTTTGCAATGTTGAGTTTTCAACCGAAACCAACATTGAAAATATTAGTGCTAAAACTGAAATATGCCGATTCATTTTTTTACCTGCACAAAAAAAATGAAATTAGGAAACAATAATACATTACCTATATTTCATTTAACATTAGTTTACATACACTGTATAATAGCAACATTTTATTACGCAAACTAATTTTATTACATTATAAAGTACGTCAAATAACAAACCAAAAACTCGTTCGTATTCTAAATATTCGATAAAAAATATTAGTTGTTTCTAATAATGCTTAATATTTTTAGTGATGCGTATAAATAGGTTATAGCTGGGTTATTTAATATTAATCTTATTTATTCATGTTTCAAGATGACTTTTTAAAATAGTATAAGTTAAATGAGATGATTTATGTTTAAAAAGTAGTATATATTATGTTTTTGAATTTTTTGAATTTGTCAAGAAATGGTTGCAAAATGCAGAATGACTCAAATAAATGGAAGTTAATTCCAAGCCCCCTCATAAAAAAATATATAAATTAGCGTTTGAAGTGCAAGTTAAAATTCTATTTAGTACTAAAGTTCGTTTCTTATATTTTCACCCACTTTCCTAACACAGTTCACGCAATAATTTAATACCACTACGATAAGAATCTACTACCTAAATAATCTATAAATAAGTGTTTCATTACATAAATATTACTTTATAAAATGTATAATTTTTTAAGTACTAAAATAATTTTCTGGGTATTCGTTTACTAATATTTATTTTATTCGATTGTCAACTATTTTCACGGAAAACTTAAATCTCGCAACAATTATTTAAGCGGAAATAAATTATTGTAATCTGCGTGTTTTGCTGAAAACAAAATAATCGTTAGCTCAGCTATACTTATTATAATTTTTCATTACTTATTTGACTGATCTAATTTAAGCCTGTAAAGTCGGCTAAAAGTTTACGAATGTTACAAAATGTGGGCAATTTTCGCGAAACAAAGGGCATTACTCCGGTGTGTACAATAATAATAATATACGAGATTGTTGTGCATTCTTAAGTCATCAATCAAACTTATCCGTGACAAAATACAACATAACGCAGGTTCAACCGAATTACAAAACAACGAACCAAGGAAGTTGAGATGTTGCGTACGCATAAACAACAATATTATGTATACGAGTAGTACTTTGTAATGACGAAAATCTGTTTATTATTATTTTTTTAATTCAACGTATCTGTTTTTAAAAATTCTTTTTTTTTTTTTTGTTAATTTTATACACCCGATAACTACGTTGTACTATAGTTTAAAAATTAATTACGATTGTGTTTTCCCCTATTATTTTGCTATGGTTTTTGTTCGACAACACAGTTCTGTACGTAATAGAAGTATATTGCACTAAACTGTTTTCTATATGTATAATATTGATTTTTTTCGTAGTAAAATTTATTATCGACCATAGTAATCTGTATAGTTCTACAGGAGGGGAAGTTTTGGATTCAGCTTTTTTTTCGACTAAGTATTCTTAGGTATTTCGAAAAGTATTTTTACTAACGTGAATACAAATATTCTGAATACAATTTTTCTATAACATTCAAATACGTATTGAAAATACAAAATAAAAGTATTCTTAACATGTTTGCCTCTTGGATACATCCAAGACGTAGTATCCAAACTATATACGCGTATGAATAAATGTGACATTTTTGGAAGCCCCGCTATACCTAATAATATGATCGACCCGCTTAAATGGTAAATTCTAATCATTATTGTTGTCGATTTTAAATTAGTATGTTTTCTAATGTAGGTGAAATTATTGTTTAGGGCTTAAAATGCCTTTTATAATATACTGCGGGTGATACGCTGCAGGACACTGAAAATTTGTCGGAGCTAGTGAGGAGAGCATTAATTGCTGATAACAAAAAAAAGAAAAATGACAACATTTTAAACCTATCCAATTTGGTCGTATAGTTGTAAATCGTAATGCACTATTATTGCAAGTTGATTCGGTTTATATGATACGCTTATTAGATTAATATAGGTATTATCAGATGACTTTATAATGTGATAATATTACCGACGGTGAGCAAATATTTACTTCGTTTTTAAAAAAAGGTTGACAAAAAATGTTTTTTATAGACTTCAACGAAACTTAGACCCACATTCGCGAAGTCGTACACAGGTTTTACTTGGTATAACCGTGAAATAAGAATACATAAAATTAGTAATAAATCAATATTATTTAAGATGCGCATATAATATAACTGTTTATTTAATATATTCCTAGATATTCCGGGTTACAGTAAATTTTGTGTCGGCTTTTCGAACAATTTTCACTTACCGCGGGGCGGATTGATCACGGCTCGGCGGCGCTAGCGGACCTGTAGTGGACTGCAGCAGCTGTAAATGGTGAAAACAACGATGTTTGTGTCGTCGCAGTATCGAAAATTATTATTCATCTGAACGTCACAACAGTAGAGGAGTAAATTTAAAAAAAAAGTGCAGGTCACAAACTTAAGTATGAAAAAATAATAAAATCGTAAACGGCAAACGGAGGCGATGGACAGCGTCGAAGACGCGACCGTGTCTGGCGCGCGAGATTGCAGTGTAAACATCGCGCGGCCACCTCGACGAGCTGTTTTTCCGGCGTTTGTTTTGCAAACATATTATTATTATTTTTGCCGGAATATTTATAAAAGTAAAAAAAAAGAAAACGACGAAGGACCGACATGCCACAACAATTATATTTTATATTTTATCAAACGCCTGCAGCGTTGTTCGTTGAAAATCCGAGAATTTCTTCGCGTAAAATGCATGCGTTTTGTTATGATATACACCTAATGTATAGATTTTGTTATTTTATAATTTAAAATATTGTGTGCTGACGCCAGATTGCTGTTTTTGTTGGAATTTTCAGGCCCAAAGAACATAAAGCAAATCGCGGCCTGTTATAATATCAATAAGCGCAGCGGAGGGTGGCTAAGAGCACCCTCCATTATGTTTTACTCTACAGCCGTACAAGTTTTTGATGAAAATTTTTTTTTTAAATAATTTTTATTTAAAATGGATTACTTCTTAGGGGTACCTATCTCAGAAGAGGCTAAATTACAAAATTTGAACCCTCCACCAAACTTTGTGATTTTCCAAATCATAGCTGTTCCCAAAATGTTTTTCGAATTTCTTTTAATTGCGCCTAAATATAACTTATATTATTCAGCCAATCAGTCATGCTCTTAAACGTTAATCATCAAGAATGCGACCTAGCGATAAAACAATATGGTTTGTAAACGTATCAATTTATGCGATTTCTGAACATATTTTATTAGAGTTGTTTCCAAAAAAATATAAAGCAAATAACGAATAGTTATTATAGTAAAATAGTTTATATAACGTCGATAAACTTAACAATAACCAAACAAATTGATTTCTGTAACCACTATATATTGACAGACGTGGCAGAAATGTTATTTAGATTATATTAAAGTTTCCCTATTAGTTTATCCTCCGACATGAATATTTGATTATGAAATAATATCTGGAAAAATTAACGAGTTCGAATTAAGTTCTATAATATTGCGTTCTAAATTGGTCAAAATTATTTCCGATTTCTTTTTAATTTCTTATAATATGTTAGTTTTCTCCATTCCAATTATGTGAAAAATGCTTATTGTAATATGACTTATAAATTTTTAAAAGTTTAAATTTTTACGTTTGTCGATCGTAAGTCATAAAAAAAAATTAAAAATCTTTTACATAAATTCATTCATTAACTACACATAACATATAATTTTCCAAAAAAAAAAACATCAATCTTTTGTTTAAATGTGTGTAACTAACAAAACACTTATTATATTTAGTAACAAATATCGTGTTATTACCACGCGTATAGGTAGGTATTGTAATTGTTATGGAAATGTAAGCAATATAATATTATGCACAAAAAATGTGGTACAGTGCAAAATTTTATTCCGGTACCGGGAATCGAACCCGAGCCTCCTGGGTGAAAGCCAGGTATCCTAGCCACTAGACCATACCGGATCGATGTGTAAGACGTAGAAACTCATGTTATTTAATATTTTTTAAATAGCAGTGTATGTTTTTAATTTATTTTGTTGACTCCTATCACATAATTAAGGATATGTTTTTTGTTTTATAAACACACTATAGGACGTATGAGAGTACAAAAAGAAAAACGAAATTTGTTTCAATCAAAATAATATGGAACTTTGGAATTTTGAAATTTGTCAATATATTCCATAACTAGGTAGGTACATGAGATACAATATTTAAAAAACTGATTAAATAGCTAAAGTTTTGTTTATTTATTATTATTAATATTATAACATAACTATTATACATTTGTTTATAGGTATATTAGTATTTTTTTTTTTTTTTTTTTTATAATAACTTCTAAAACTTGTTTTTGTCTACAATTTTTACACATTACTCATTAAGTACCAATTACAATTATTATTAATGAAGTACGAGGACATGATACAACTTTCATTTAGTTTCAAAAATGTTTGAGCTAAACAAGTTTTTCGTTTCACCTACGGAACTTTAAAATTTACATTTCGTTGAACATTTCACTCACTGAGCCTGCTCAGAGTCCTAGTTTTCGTAAACATTGCTTACGAATTTCTGATAAAATTTCAAATTACACCTTTTAAACACGCAGTGACTGTTACCCAATCTGCAATCATGAATCAAAACTGGGACCAACGCCTATACTCCAAACTCCAAAGCAAAGTCGCTATACTATCTTTGTATTAAATTTATACACTGTGTACCTATCTAACTAAATAAGTACAAATATATGTTCTAATTAGGTGCTGTGTTCGGTATAATACATATTGAAAAAAACACCAAAATATGATTAAAATAAAAAATATATCGACAACTAATTTGTAATTTATGGATCAATATGAACATGTTAGGCGCTAAATCAGCGATCCTCACTACGAGGCCCGCGGGCCGCATGCGGCCCTTGGAACGTTTTTTTGCGGCTCTCGGACTGACTGTTAAGGATAATCATATTGTTTGTAAGTTATTTAACCTATACCTATACAATTTGTACTTGCGGCCCTAAGGAAAATTTGATATGAACTATTTGGCTCCCTCAGAAATCCTAGTGAGGACCCCTGCGCTAAATAGTACCAGGATAAGTATAAACATTTTAACACGTTTAATGTAATCAGACCTAGTTGTTTTAAATATATTTTAATATCGAGTGAAATAATAAAATATATTTTATTGATGATTTACAAATACAAATAATAATACAATTGGTAATACAGCTAAGTTTACGAGTATAAAGAACTTAAAACCCTAAATGTATACATTTTTTTTTTTCATTACTTTAATCATTATGTAAATGCAGATGACGATATAATTGCATTTTTACAGTAACTATGTACAGTAGTACCTATGCTAAATATAGCTGCAGTTAAATTAGGTAATAAATTAAAATGTATAAAACGATTAAAAACATGTCTACTTAATTATTTAATGAATTATAAAATATATTCAATAAATTATAAAAATTTCACACAATTTCGTAAAACTATCCTAT
The DNA here is from genome assembly GCA_017140985.1 of Hormaphis cornu. Classification (NCBI taxonomy): domain Eukaryota; kingdom Metazoa; phylum Arthropoda; class Insecta; order Hemiptera; family Hormaphididae; genus Hormaphis; species Hormaphis cornu. The sequence goes on along the minus strand of CM029364.1, from coordinate 6,617,828 downwards.
TAATTAATTAAATTGCCTATTTATTTTTACGCTCGCGTGTTTAAAAATACGTAGTTATGACTTTTAAATTGCCTATCAGGAGTCATAAAATAATACAAAATAATAACATAGGTACAGTTTATTAAAAAATCTAAATTACGTTTATACTGTCAGTGCTCGAATTGAGGGGGGACGGATAATTTTACAAAATATTTTAGCGTATCCCTTCAAATTTACTTTCCCTTGTGGTCTGGTATTCGGAAATTTGAACGTTTGTAACTATTTAAACTCAAAACCTTCCTCCTTTTTTATTCTTTTCAATACGAGCACTGACCGATACTATGGGGCTAGTGATGAGAGGTCTAAAATAGAATGGATCTTTTGATGTACGTCCAAAACTTCTGCATGTGACTCAACAGTTTGTTTATCATGGCGGTGGCCGTCTGCCCGTAATCGTCTTCGTCCTGCAAGTTCCTAAAAACGGACTTGCGTTTTGGTTTGAAGTTGGCGATACCTTCGTCCTCCGCCGAGAGCCGAATGTCGTTCGTGTTCATCCAGCTGTCGTCCGCCGGCCCGACGCTGAAACCGGCCCCATCCTCTTCGGCGATTTCGTTGTTTTTCGGGTCCGTCTGCGCCTTTTTCGCCTTGTCCACGTACGTGTTCACCTCGTTCAACTTCACCGTGAAGTCGGCCATCGATCTCCGCTGACGTCCGCGGATCGCGTCGCGTTTCAACACGGGCCCGACGTCTATGTCGAGCTCGTTCGATCCGAACCGGTACGGCACGTCTTTAATGTCCATCATGTCGTCTTCGACCAGCAGACTGTTGGTCGCGGCCGACCGCCTGTTGACCTTATGGAATCTCTCGTGAAGCCTTCGCTCCATCTCGGACCGACGGGCTTTGATCTTTTCTTCTAACGCCTTGATCCTCGCGCCAGCCATTAATCCGGCCGCAGACCGGCCGGGTTCCGCTTTGTCTTCTTCCACATTTTTACTATCCGCCGCAGCGGTTACCGGACTGACGATCGGTTCGGACTGCAATTTTTTCTCGCCGTTTTTTATGTTCTCGAATATTCTGTCCGTAATCTTTCTGTTGGCGTCCAATTGGTCGCCGTCAACCGCGGCGGGCAAAGTCTTAACTCTTGCCAAACGGTGTGATACCGGCAGGATTTTGATCTTTTGCGGTGTTGTGGCGGCGGCGGCGGGATGTTGTGTAGTTTCGCGGCTTTCTCTCACCAACGATTTCCCGATTTTCGATTCCGGCGCATCAACAACTCTAAGTTTGGCCAACGGTTTCGGCACGAAATTCTTCAGTTTAGAATTAGCTGTTTTTTCGGCGGACACATTGCCGGATCCGAAATCGGTTGTTCCGGTCACTGCCGCTTCAGCGACTTTAACGTTTTCCGATCCTGCATTTTTTTCAGCGGTCTTTTTCGATTTCTGCAGTTGTACGCGAGATCTGATCTTTTTCAGATCTTCTTCCACGCTGGTCGTACTATTCGTTTGACGGTTACGTCTAAGTTTTTCGGAAAAATCAGTTACGCCTTCGTCAGCGTTCGTCCCGTTTTTAACGCTAGTGACCGCGGTTTCTGTACTTGTGCCTATTGTCAACTCGACCGGCGTAGGATCTTGGACTGCAGTAATCGAGTTCATCATTTCCTTTTTGGCTTTTCCGTGTGATCGCCGGCCGTTTAGTTTTTGAAAGTTTCTTTCGTTCGCTTTGGCTAACGCTTGTTCTGCTCTAGATTTAATTTTCTGTACGTGACTTTCCGCGTTTTTTTCGCGTTGTTTTAGTGCTTTCGAGGAAGACGTGTGCTCGGTAGTGGATGACATAGATTTTTGCGTTGTTTGTGAAGTGTTTGCGTCCGATTGACTCGTCTCGGAGATCGCAGCGTTCGTTGGCGTGACTTCTATTTTTAGACTTTCGGTAACTTTCGCGTGGTCTTCATGTAATTTAAATGGTACGGCAGACGTTTCTTCATTTTTTGAAAACGTATCTACATCATGCTGTGGTTCTATGTTGGTGAATTCTTTGAGCGCGTCTTCTTTTGGATTAAAGTCGTTGTCCGTAGATCTTTTAACCAGCTTCAGTCTTTGTGAAGGTCTGTAATGTACTGCAGTAGCTGGAGATTCTAAATTTAAGTTTGTATCAGATCGAATGTTTTTCTCGGGGTGCCTTCTTCCGGTGACTGCTTGAGCGAGGATATGATATTTCTCTCTTCTACTTTGAGCTGGTGATACAATTCTCTCTATTGGGATTTCCGTTGTAGCGGCTTCGATTGTAGAACATGTAGTAAATTCCTCGGAATATTCTGGATTTTTCAATGTTTTTGGAAACTTTGAAAGCCAATTATTGTTCGAGAACGTAACGTATTTTATAACTGATTCGGGTAGTTCCAATTTATCATTTTTAAGCGACTCGTTATTATCGAGTTGAGTCATTTCGTTATCTGTAAATTTTGATTCTCTATTCCCTCCGTTTCTCCGAGCTAAAATTTCTTCAGTAGATACTTTATTTTTTGGACGGAATGCTACATAAGTATTTTTTTCGTTCGATACTGGATCGTCTTCATTATCCAATACCGGTGTATCGTAATCAGTATCTTCAAACTCTTCTTGATCTATAACTTTTCCACCATTTTTATAAGTTTCTTTAGATTCTTCTATCTGAACTGCCGTACAAGCCTTCGATTTACTTTCCGGTAATACTAAGAAAAATGCGCAATGACCAGGAATAGTAATTACTTGATGGGATCCTCGTACTTTTGGAGATACAATTGGAAGTTCTCCGTCAGGTGACATAATCAATTTTTGTCCATTAAGCATAGTTGACCTATACGTTTAAATTAAAAATATTAACAATACATAGTTAGGTACAAACGTTACACTCAATTAATGTAATAATTGTATTATTATTTCACTTACGAAGATCTCGTAGCCCTTTTTCCATTTTGTCTATTGTTGGCAGTCAACATATATTGATGTAATGGTAAACTTTGTTTTTCTCCTGTTTTCAGTGATATTTTTACATTTTCCGCACCCATGTTTACGCCAAATATCGTGACTGCACCCCTACTATAACGATATTCAGGAGCTAGTATTCCTTCATTAGGATCGTACGGTGACATTTTTGTACAATGCGCAACTGTTTCCAAGCGCGTTTTGTTCCCTGATGAAATTTTAATGTCTAATACTTCTGGTCCAATCAAAGCTTTATGAAGAAGCGAAACCCAATAATCCTAAAGCAATATAAACATAACATTTATTAGTTGTACCCAAAACACAAAAATATTATTTATATGTATACACCATGTAGCCTATAAAACCAAATTTAATTATTTTTAGATTAAATAAAATATTGTAATTATATTAGATATACCACGGTGGTATAATTATTTTTGTACTAAGCAGATTTTATGCTGATATATCATAGTACTAAGTGAAAATATATTTACGATGATTATAACACTACATCGTATTTACTATATTTTACCAAGATAGACGTTGCTCATATGAATTAACAAACAAATAATTAAATACGATTAAATAATGCGATTATTTATTATAATTAAATATTGCGACTAAAATTTAAACTTTGAGATTAACATGATAAATAACTCGTAACAAATATTTATAATTTCTAGAGAACAGGTATAATCAGGAATAATCTAATCATTATTATAAACATTTAATATTTATCGTAAGTTCTTTTTAGTTTATTAAAATTGATTTTTATAAATCTAAAAAAAAAAAAATGTCTTTAATATTTTCATAGTTACCGGAGTGGGTTCGCTTAGGGATAACAAAGATGGTTTTCTCAGAATGGTATTTATTCCGATTTTGGCAGCGGCGCAAAGTCTCTGTGCCCAAGTTAATCCATCAGTAAAATCGCCTTTTCTGTCCTTATTTCCAGATTCTACAATCCATAGTGGTTTTTTTACTGCTATTTTCCCTAAGTATTTATTAAGTAGATCTTTTTGCCACACGCGGGATTCCATTTGATTTTGTACGTAGTTGAACATATCCGTGGGATTCTCAATATTTTTCTCACTTGAAAAAGGTCTGAAAAATAGAACACCTTAATATTATATCGATCAAAGTAACTATTTTCAAATCGCACTCTTTCAAAAATTGGCAATTGACGACGGTTTTTGTCTTATGAAATTCATAATTTCATAGTTCTATTAGAGGCTAGAGTTTAAACGTGTGACTGTGAATTACATATATTACAATAAAATAAAGTATGTATTACACATATATTTTATAATACGTGTTGGGGGCGTTTTTGTAAGGAATTTTCAAGAAAAAACAATCAATTTGTGTTGTATAATCGTTGTTCCAGTAAACGTGTAAGACGTTTTTATAAGTAGGTGTCTTCGACCTATGTTTGATTGTAAAATAGATTTTGTAAATAACCACTATAATATGTGTAACTCACACTTGGTACGTGATGGCAGAAAGCGACGAACCAGACTCGGTGATGAAGTTCTTCAAGTAACGCGCCTCCTCTTGAGTTTCACACGACTTCACGTCTGGGCCAATGATCTCCGCATTCGCGTACCTGGGAAACGCTTCGAGCACTTTGCGCAGCCTAGTCGCGTCCTTACCGAGCGACGAGCCGTCGACGCGCGATCCGATCGTTTGAACATCTGTGAGCGATAAAAAATCACGTATAAATAGTTTACCTTTTGGCCGACAGGAACAACACTGATCACTATTAGAGTTTTAGAGTCCATTTTAAATGGTTTTAGCTATACGATTTCAAATACTCGTTTTTCTCTGCTTTTCACTCGTTTAATGCGTTACAGATTGCTTTAAATGGGGTTATTTTAAAACCATGATTTTATATTTTCTATAGATTTTATATATATGTACATAAAAATTACCGTCAAAGCACTATTTATTTTGAACATTTTTTCGCAGGACATTTTCGATTGTTTATAAATGGACTTTTTGCAGTTTATATAAGCATATAGATCGCGCGTACAGTATAAACAGGTAGGTTTTACATTTTAATATTGGTAATTACCGTTGCCTAATTGAAACGCCATCTTGTAGCCGTGTTTGTCCGAATACGATATTAGGTCCACGGCATTGCTGAGATCCCACGCGCCCTGCTGTCGGTTCATCACGTTCAGCCCTACGATTAGGTCCAAGCCCGTTTTGGCTACGAATTCGTTTAGCTGCGACCAGTGCCATCCGGTGACCGTCACGTTGTTCCGCCCGTGCTTTATCGGGTGCGGCGGTTGTTGCGGGGCGGTTTGCCCACCTTGGAACCGGAAGTAGTTGCATTCCGGGCCGGATATCCGCACGTAAGCCGGACCCAGGCCTCTCGCCATGTTCAAAGTGGTTTCCCTGTGTATGATTTAACACAGGTTAGACGGAAAAAAATCATGCACAAGAATTATAATTATATAGTATTTTATAATAGACGATATCGAAAACTGCACGAACCCTGGGTTCTTTTGCAACGCCGAAAATATTGTAGCCGGCTCGAAGGTAATACTGAGGAAACGATCGCTAACCGCGTGCGCGTATCTTTTCGTGTTGACGCTCAGCGACAAAACGTTAGACGGATTGTATCCTCCTCCGGGCGTCACTAGAATACTGGGATTTTGAGGCTGAGCCGAACAAACTTCAACCAGGAGCAGCAGGGCTCCTCCTAACCGAACTGCGTTTAACATGTTGTAGCCGTCTATACAGGAAAAAAAACGGATAACAATATTAAAACTGCAATGGGTGTACCTATATGCCTTAACTCGTATAATATATCAATGAACATGTTAAGACTTGAACATAATAGGTGGGTAAGAACCATCAGAACTTTATCGATTTACCCGCATAGGTACTTATACTTCAGCGCAAGCGTTATAGGTAATGTTTGTAAATATTCGATTTTAAGGAATTGGATCCCTCGCGTATATTATATATCTTTCTCTGTCCATCACGCTCAAACCATCGGAATTTATGTACACGTTTTTCTTGCCACTCTTACTAATTTATCTATAACGATGCGATTCTGAAAACTGATTTGAACTCGTCATTAATAGTATATCTACTTAAATCCGTCGTTTCCTCAATTTTATTATCTTAATTTATACAAACTAAATTTGAAAACAGAACAAATTAGATTTTTTTGAAAAAAAATGTATCTCAAAAATGTGCAGGGAAACCAGTATATAGTATACATGAATAGATTTCATGACAGTTTCAAATCAATTTTCAGAATCCTTATATACCGCAATGTTAGATCAATCGTTACAATTGACAATAGGGAAACGTCCAAATGTGTTTATGATTTGAATGTCAGAAAAAGGGTTCCAATATTAGTTATTATTTTGACCGTCCAAATTCACAGAAACTATATTATACTTAACCAATATACCAAACAAACAAAAAATATCAATACTTCTTTCGCTTTCAATTTCAAAAGCTTAGTATAAAAAATTAAAAAATCGCACTCTTTTGTGTTAGAGAATATAATTTGCCGTACTTAAAAAAAAAAATCAAAATTTTTTTAACGGAGACGTAATTAGTGAGACAGAATAGTGTAGAGTATTTAAATCAAATTAGTTTATTGATATTAGTTATTTTTGTTGTACCTACTGCAGGTATGTACGTATTATGTTACATTTAGTTCAAACATGTAGTATTGATCTACGCATATTACGAAACAAAAAACTCTTTTGGGTGTTTGCGAGCTAGTGACATTGAATAATCACAAGAATTAATCGATGTGTAAAAGTGATCACTTACCGAGAACAGAGCAACGACGTCGTGCGAAAATATGCGTCGTTATCACAAATGGTATGCACGATTTAAAAAATACCGTGCGGGCGCTCTTCTGGCTACTGCAGACGTTCGTTTGATTTTTCTTTGACAATTGACATTCTGTTCTAGAAATTTGACATGTTTTGCTGGACGATTGCACAAGGCTTTGTATATATATTGGTGGTACTATATATTTTTTTTTTTTTTAACGAAAACATAAACAACTGCTTTTGTTGATACTTAAATCGTATAGACGTACGCTCGTGTCATTTTTTTAATAACATACACATGACGGAATTTCTAGTGTACATCTCTTGTTTTCAAAACTTGGTCGTATGCTGGTTTTTATACGAGGAATAAAAACAATTTTTACACGTTAGTCATTTTACACTTTTGTTATTAATCAGGTGCTGTTAACCCATGAAGTAGATTCACATTAGAATGCGGAACTGCATGACTAAATATTATGTATGTTTGGAAAAACTACGCGGCTAATTTAATATTGTATTTACTGTTTACCATGGTTAAAATATACTTACGGTATATATTAGTAATTATAGTATACATATTATATAGATACTAGTAAGTATACTACTTATACCTATACTTCAATCACGATATTAATTGTGATATTAGACGTTACACGATAACACAAAAAATCTCTCATAAATATATGTGTATTTAGGATACAATTTAATTTAAAAAAAAAAAACAAAAAAAATTTCCATTTTAAAAAGTAGTATACTTACGATAAGTATATACCTATAATATGTAATTTTTTTTGTGTTAGATGAAAGTATGGAACTTCACAAGTTTTTGAAAAAATATTAATTTTTAGTTCCTAGATATACCTATAACACACATGTCACTTGTCATTACATATACCTATCATGTGTGAGTATATAATCAGCTTAAAAGATACAACTCAAAGAAGTTTAGATTTTATACAATTTATGATATGAGAGATGAAAATTGAATATGACTTCAAGTTGGAAATTATTCTACAGTATAATTTATGTAAATTATTCATATAATATCATAAAAGATTTTCTTCAACAATTTTAATTAGTTGTTCAACAAGGGTTTTTACGATAAAACATAATATCATACGGAAAATAAATGTGAATAGATAGTGAAAATTATAACTTTTGAAAATAATTTTTTGGTATCAAGAATTTTACCTTGTATGAAATGATTTTTCATTAATCTATTTAAAATTTTAGTTGATTTTGAAAATAATACGCCTGAAGTTACTCAATTTTTAAACAGTTCAAAAATTATAAGTCAACGTTAAAATCATAAAAGTATATGATGTATCATTTTAATGTGAATTTGTATTTTGTGTTTGTACGTAGCATATAATTTGTACTGCAATACATTGTATAAAAATTTTTTTACTGTTTACTATTTAGTAATGAAAACACGACATATATTAAAATTTAACAAATGTTGTGAAAAACATATTAAAACAAAATTTTGTCAATTTCAAATAATAGGTCCTTATTATAAAAAAATATTTTAAGTTTAAGTCTAAAACTATGCACCCATTAAAAATAATTCATTAGTTATGATCCGTTATTATTAACTTAAATTTTAATACGATTACGTACTGGATGCGTAAACTCAAACAATATTATTTAGTTTGTATTTTTGTAAGAAATAATGTTTTTTTCTGTGTTAAATCCTTTACGTATTAAGTCATTTTAAAATAAATATTAAACTCAAAAAAAAAAAAGGGAAAAAACTCGTAGATATTTGCAAAAACAAACTCTACTAATTGAATTATTCTTACTAAAAAAATATTATTTTATATGTTTAGAAAATAATAAATAATTACAAAAAAGGAAAATTTATTTAAACTGTTAATTGTTGGCGATGACTATTTTAAAAAGTTTTAAGTTGTTTTTACTAAGTAGGTACCTAATTATTAAAGATATGTAATAGTTTTCAATTAAATGAATACATTTTTACTATAATCTAAATTTGTTTACTTGTCTAATGTCCACATCACCATAATAGCTAATAGTTGTCACGACGTATTAATGTATAGATAATTGAAAACGAAAATTGTTGACAAAAATAATTTGTACAAAGAAAACTTGTTTGAACAGTGTTTAACAGTATAGGTGCAGTAGATTGGTTTATAACAAATAAAATTACTAAATAGCCAAAAAAGAGTAAAACTTTATCACTGTATTACAGTTATCTAGGTATCGGTATTATTTTTCAGCATAACATATACAGTATGTTTTTGATTTATAAATGAAAAAAAGAATGACAAATTGTATAAAATTGTAAATCATTATTTTCTGTTTTATGTATTATTTTGCATACCTACATGTAGGTATAATAAAACTTAAAACGGGTCGGTGAGTCGGTGTTAATTCGATTATACAGGTTTTTCTGTCTTGTAACCAGAAACTAAAGACCGATTTGCATAATTATTTACTTTGATTTTTTAAAATTTTATAAATTTCAGGCATCAACTCTATTATTTAATTGTTTTAATTATTATTTTTTTTTCATGCCGTAATCCATTTATTATTTATTTAAATACGGTTAAAAATGTGTGCAGATGAATGCACAAAAATGATTTAATGTATAGGTATTGTACATTACAACTAGTACTTATAGTATATTAACTGTTAAGTAGGTAGGTAAATGTAATCCAAATAAGTACTGATAAAAAACATGCTTGAGGTATTTTACCTCTAAAGTAAAAAAAAACTACGCAGTATATACGCCCTGGAAAATTATTAAAGAATTTCAATGTTCTATATTTTGCTCAAAAATTTTCGAAATCACTTGAAACTTTAAAAAAAAAAAAAACTGTACCATACCTATTTAAATATTATGTAAAAGTTTCAATTCGTTCCGATCACTATTTTGGATGCCAAGAAACTAAATCGACGTGTAAAAAAACACGTTTGCCGTAACAAATGTTTCATTACACTTGTTTTATTTTTGACTACCTATTTTGTGCTTTTTGGTGTCCATATGGTATTCCAACAAAATAACCACTTTTTTTAATTATATTCTAAATTCTTTTTTGGCCGTTTTCCGTGCTCGACGTTTTGGGAAACGGTTGTGGCTATTTTGAGGAGCTAAGTTACGCCGCAAAACAAAATACGCACGATTCAATATTAAAACACTACCAGCCATTATATATTTTCATTATATGCGTTCAAAGGACGTCATCGAAAATTTCATAGAATGTATGTTATTGAAACTTGACGTATAAAATGTAATGTACCTTTTGTACCTATTTCCTTAATAGCCTCAATTACGTCCAAGGCAGCTCAAAACATACAGTGCTAACTGCTAATAATGCTATAACCAAATATTATTTCTTAGAAATGTGTTACCTAACTCTAAATACATCGAAGTCATTGAACACATTTGAATAATGTTTGTTTTTTTTTTTTTTATTAGTGTAGTGCGCTCGTTTTACCGATTTTGAATTTATACTTTCTAGAAAGTAGGTAGTGAAACAACGGTTCGATATTCGAAATCACGTTTTTAATTCAAACTTCAGTTTATAAATGTATTACATCCTAGTTTTTATAAGTATAAAAAAATGGTTCGTTGAACTCATCAGAAAGTTGTATAATACCACGTAAATTAGAGACCTATCCATCGTGTTGCTCCGATCATTTAAGATTCAGAAAAACTAATTTGGTTTTACGATTGTTATTAAATCTACAGGTCGTGATTTTAGCATGATGTGTGTTTTTTTCATCGACTACGTTGACTACGCTTGGTCTATAATTTTTTATTTTTTAATCTCTGCTACCTGCTGCTGTTATCACAAACCACGGTTGTAACCAAGGTGGATAAATATATATATATTATATCCACATCGTGGTCGTAACTGTGTCAACAACGCGTACCGCGCGAAACCAGTCAGTTCCGCCAACGACGTCGCCCGCGACGGTCGAATGATAACGCCCGTCAATCGGCTACACTGCGCGTCGACAATCAAGTGCAAGCGTGATGGCAAACGCGACCGAATACATCGGGGAGCGACGTCGTCGTTCGTCGTTTGTTTTGTTTGGGGTTGTGTTTGTGAAATTCATTGATTGCCGCTCCACGAGATTAATCTTCGACGGCAAAGTTTTGTTGGTACCTACTTTAGAATACCTACGTCTCGTTTCCCGGTAAATTCATACATTTCAATTTGCCATCCCTCTGGCGGAAACGCAGGACGCATCAACGACCACCTACCTACCTATCCAAACACGTAAGTGCGCCGTTTTCTTAGCCGACTTTTTTAGTGGTCTTTACCAATACAATAATATGTTACGATAACATTGTACGCCCGGACTCGTACGCGGCAAGTCGGCCGCTTGCACGGACCGGCAGCGGTCGCGCTCATAGGCGGAGATTGGGGTCCCCCAAAAACAAAAGATTCTCTCTCTTCAAACTAATAATCTCGCCGTAAATTTAATCCTCCGCCTGTCGTCGCGTTTTCTGCGTATAACCGTTGTGAATTATTGTGCGTCGTTTTTTGTAGGACACGACATGGGCGATTACATTCACACGAACATTGCGCAGGACAACGTAGCCATGGTGCGGCTCGAGCTGTCGCAAAACGATCAGATTCCGCTGCGGCGACCGTTCGACCCTCTGATTCACGACCTGGATCCGCATTTCAGGCTGACGCGTTTCGCCGACCTCAAGGGACGTGGCTGCAAAGTGCCCCAGGAAGTGCTCAACAAGCTGTTGGAAGGCTTTCAGCAGGACGAAAACGGCCACGGCGAACAGTCGCACTTCATGCACATGACGATGACCAAGATCGGCATCGGCATGGACGCGGCCGTCGTGCCGCTGAGGCACGGCGGTCTTTCCCTCGTGCAGACCACGGACTATTTCTATCCGCTCGTCGACGACCCGTTCGTCATGGGGAAAATCGCGTGTTCGAACGTGCTGAGCGACCTGTACGCGATGGGCGTCACTGAATGCGACAACATGTTGATGTTGCTGTCGGTGTCGACCAAAATGACTGAAAAAGAGCGAGACGTCGTCATACCGTTGATAATGAAAGGGTTCAAAGAAACGGCTTTTGAGGCCGGTACAACAGTCACCGGCGGACAAACGGTTGTGAACCCGTGGTGCACCATAGGAGGAGTCGCAACTACAGTGTGTCAGCCGAACGAGTTCATTATACCGGATAACGCAGTCGTCGGTGACGTTCTCGTGTTGACCAAACCCCTCGGGACTCAAGTGGCCGTGAACGCTCATCAGTGGGTCGACCAACAAGACAAATGGAATCGAATAAAACTAATCGTTTCGGAAGAGGACGTCAGAAAAGCATACCAGCGCGCCATGGACTCTATGGCTCGTCTAAACAAAACGGCAGCCAAATTGATGCATAAATACAATGCGCATGGCGCTACAGATGTGACCGGCTTCGGACTGCTGGGCCACGCTCAGACACTGGCAAAACATCAAAAAAACGAAGTGTCGTTTGTGATTCACAATCTTCCTGTAATCGCTAAAATGGCATCGGTCGCTAAAGCCTGCGGAAATATGTTCCAACTCTTACAAGGTCATTCGGCCGAAACGTCCGGCGGACTCTTGATTTGTTTGCCCAGAGAACAAGCCGCTGCATATTGCAAAGATATTGAAAAAGTGGAAGGTTATCAAGCGTGGATCATAGGTATTGTTGAAAAAGGCAATCGCACCGCTCGAATAATTGATAAACCCAGAGTAATAGAAGTTCCCGCCAAAGAAAAAGATGGAGAACTCTGGTAAAGTGATGATTGACTTGGTGCCATTTTTATTTGACAAATTTAAATTGTAAGGAATTTTTTTTCTCTAGCTTTCTATTACTGTTTTGGTAATATTATGATATCAGAACAAATGTTGTAAAGCTTTTGTCCAACATATTATATTATTACTTATTTATTTATTTTTCCGCTACAGCTAAACTTAATGAAATAATAAAAATAAATTACTTTGGAAGTTTAGTTTACCGTTCTAGATATTCTAAATGTTTGTTATTAAAATTTTAATTATAATAAAATATAATTGTTTAATGCTTATGGGACTGTTTGCAAACGGTGTATAGTTTCAAAGTTAAATTGAAACCATATCTTTTAACTTATGAGAATTTGATATTCATTTTATAAGCATTTTATTTATACTTTATATTTTGGTTTTGCTAAATTAAATTTAGTTTCTATGTTTGTATGTAAATTCAATAAGTTTTCAATTATACTGATTGTAAAAATAGATTAAGATATTGTAGTAGTAAACTATGCAGTGTTTTATAAATATGAAAGTATAAAGTTTGTGTAATTTTTTATTTCTCTTAACAATCTTTTAAGCATTAAGAGCCATTATAAATACTAAAATGATTAGGTAAAACGTTTAGGCAATATATTATATTTTTTTGTAAATATACCTATTAATAAACAATAGTATTTAAATTTTAAAGTTTAAAAAAATTGTTTTATTTTGTACACAAATAATTAATGTCTTGTGCCCAAAGTTTAAGATTATATATTGCTTATTTTAACAAATTTATTCCTTCAAATCAAATGTATAAAAGTTGCCCGATGCTTATTTTATTGTAACAAAAATAATTGTTATATTTTAATTACAGCGATATGTACAATAATAAGTGTCACAAAACACAAATACTTATTTCAATCAATATTTTTATAATTTTACTACTTCTAAAATAATAACTGTTCTTATTTATCTGATACTTTTTAAGATTGAAACATTAAATTCCAAATTTGCGTTCAATTAAAAAATCCGCTCTAAAATTGTATTTAAATGTTTTTAATATGTTCGTTTTTAACAGTGATTGAATTCAATTTTTAAAATTCATATGAATTAGGGATGAATTTTATGGAAGCCTACCTAATATTACATGTTGGAAGATTTTAAAAAAAAATTGGTTTTACTTTTTTAATTGCCATGTTAAGTAATTACCATAAAATAGGTATAGAAAAATATATCTTTTTTACGCAACCTACCTAAATTTTACTTTTTTCCCTTAATTGTTTTTTTTTTTTTTTAATTTATTTTTAATTAATGCATACAAAAGTATGTGCATGCTGTAAAGTATAAATAGTTGTAAAAATGTATTTTTTTATAATATACATACTTTATATTATGGTTATATCAAAGTTGAACATTGTATCTAAAACACATTTTACATTTTTAGATTTAATAATATTATTTGAAATCAAAACGTCCTATAGAACAACTGATATTGCAAATAACTCTCACAGTTTTCATTTTACGTTATTTTTTTTTTTTCATATTTTCATGATAGGTAAATTTATACCTGGAATAAATCATTAAAATGATTTAATGTAACGCACATGTTTATAGCCGCCTAGTGCGGAAAGAAATCAGAAGGAATGTACCACGAGTGTTCAACATTTAAGACTTATAATATTTTATTCTGTTAATTCACAAAAAAAAAAAAAATCACATCCAAAGGTAATTTTCAAACCGCACACAGGTAAGTACAACCTAATGCAAAGGTATCTGAATAAAGTAAAGGCATATCACAGAGTCAATGTACAAAACTAAATTTTATTAACATTTCTAACAATAATTGTAAATATTATAATTGACTAATCCGCTCATCCCGTCCTTAACATTTTCGCTTCTTTCAGCTCTTGCAACTCCCGTTTCCGCTCCTCGAGCACGACTTTTCTGTCTTCCAAGAATTGTTGATACTCTTCCGGATTCAGGTCCTTGACCACTTTGATGCCCAACGATCGGGCGGTGGAGATCAACATATTGCACACTTCTTCCAGGCTCCTGAACTCCAGGTTCTCGTCGGTCTGTTTTATCTTCGCTATCTCGTACACGTGCTTTAGCGTCACCATACCGGCCACCTCCTTCAGCGGATTCATGGAACCCTTCTGTATACCCGCCGCCTGCTTCAGGTAGTACATGGACGGAGGTTTCGTAATGGATATCTGATAACTGCGGTCCGGGTTGACGTGCACCCTGGTCGGTAGTGGTATGCCCTCTTTGATGTCCTTCGTCTTTTCGTTGAAGTCTTTGCAGAAGGCGGTGATGTTGATACTCCTGCAACCCAACATGGGTCCGAGGGGAGGACCCGGGGTAGCCATGCCGGCCGGTATGTTGGTCCGCAATTTTCCGTGTTGGACTTTTTCGACGCCCTGCTTCATCTGGCGCAGCTTGCTGGCGTTGTACTTGGACGACATCGCGGTACGAACCGGACTTTGAAGAAATTGAAATCGACGACAAAAATGAGTAATATTTTAATATCGTTTTAACAAATCCCGGTCGACTGCTATCAATCTGTTGGTTATCATTTTGACGTTTATCACTTTGTGTTTACCACGGCCACGGTGTAGAGAAGCCGATCTTACATCTACACCGTGACCACGGCTATAGATCTAAAGGGGTTTACTCTTAGAAAATTACATCACGTTTCTGGCGGCGAATTCAAACAAATGAACCCAGCTTACGTGATTATTGTAATACAGCTTAATGAGCAAACTTGAGGACGCTAAACTCGACAATTAATGAGAACCCGCGAAACATTTTGTTTGACTGGATATTTCTGACCCTCGTATCGGAGTCGTATGTGTAGATGAGATTTGATCCGATCGGCCGAACAATATTAATATAACGCGATTAAAAAATAAATGAAAACATCAATACGTTCCTCGCTGCCCTCAGAATTTGAAAAATACGCATACTATAGACACGTTATTTACTGTAAAGTATTTTGTAAAGTTTTTTATAGGTACGTATAGGAGGAACCTTTAAAATGTACATTAAAAAATAACGTGTAAATTACAAATTTAAAACGTTTGAATACACGATAGGTTAGGTATAGCAGGTTACGTATACAGGTAGTTTAGTTGACGAGAAATGTTTTTATCTTCCAAAAAAAAAAAAAACGACTATTTGACATTTGTAAAGACTTACACCGTGATTTCAGGGGTTATTGAATTATCGTTAATGTAATATCATGCTAAAATTGGTATTTTGAAGGAAAAAAAACAGAAACGAATGCGCTTCCGGCCCTGCTCACTCGCACACAAATAGAGCAGCACTGATATTAAATCTCGTTCTTTTGTATTTTAATTGTTTGTGAATTGCGAGAGAATGATTTCCAAAAATGTAAATGAAAGGGAAGTTATTGACAGCCAACTGGGGAACTTTGTGACACTCAGCAAAGACCAATTATTAACGAGTACACTGCAATACATCATCATATTTTATCGATGTTAATTTGTGTGTACAGGAATTATTTTTCTCTTCTACATTATGGTGTTTACTAGTTTCAATAAAATAAAAAAGTAACGCGTACCTGCGAATTAAAGTATTAAAAAAATATACGTAATCAGACATTTGGACAGCACAATTAAAAACTGCACACAATTACACGCGAATATTATAGGACCGAAACCTAACCGCGGTAAGTACACCGATTCGTGTCTCGTGACCTCGCAATAATAATGTCCTCATAATCACTGCGAGACAAAATCAATGGATACAATTTATAAATTTTAATATTTTAAAAACTTTGTCACAGACTTGTTATTTCACCATTCTGAATATAAATTGCCGACAAAAGACTTACATTATGTTATTATTTAGCTAAATTCGGTGGTTTTATTTGTAAATGACTTGTAAAAAGTCTTTTATAGTATATTAAGCTGAGAGTTGGGTCGGGGGACACGAGAGAAGGTTACAACCGTTCCGGGCCACTGCGACTGTGACCTTTCGCGTTATTGTTTCGTTATGATAATATGTTTCGAAATTTAGACACCTACGAATATCGTTCTCTACGTGTAGTTAATACCAGGAGTAGGTACACACTTTGCGGTTAGTAAAATTGTTTCAGTATACATTAAACGATCAAATACGCGAAAAAAAAAAAAATACTTCCACGCAGCCCCAGCAGAATCTTTCTATACATCACGTACATCATAGATTAAATATTCAATTTAAAATGTGTACAAATATTTAATCGACGTCACACACATCGCGTCATTCGTCGACAGTTTTTGACAGTCAATACCCGCATGGAATACCGAACGGCGATCATTATGTATTAGATATCGGGTGCTACATATTATAAATTGTAAAGCGAAAAGCTGATCGCACTCAATGACGGCGCAAACACGTGAAAGTATATGTGTCTGTTATGTAATAAAACGAGGCCGAATTTATGGTTGAAAATTTAATTGTTTACATTGTTCTGGTTTTTATCATTTTTTTTTTCTTTTTAGCCGA
Source organism: Hormaphis cornu (assembly GCA_017140985.1). Classification (NCBI taxonomy): domain Eukaryota; kingdom Metazoa; phylum Arthropoda; class Insecta; order Hemiptera; family Hormaphididae; genus Hormaphis; species Hormaphis cornu. The sequence goes on along the minus strand of CM029364.1, from coordinate 6,600,834 downwards.
CCACTTTGGGAAAATTAAAAAAAAAATCCGAAATTTGTCAATAATTACACACAGCCCACGGGACTACAGGAGGCGCAGTTATAAACGAATAGGAGGAAATCTCTCTAATACGCTATAGTTGTGGTTTTGATCCATTTTGATTTTCATTTAAAACCACGAATTTGCTCCACACATATATTATACGCCGCACTCGTCCCGAACAAATTTTCCGAATCAAACCGTATTTTTTCGCCTTTTGTGTCGTATAAAAAAGTATATATTATAGTGGAACAATGCCGAATTCGCGGATGAAAGTGAAATTTGTGAATACGCCATTATTATTTGCAAAGAATGTATGGGTTTTAACGGATTGCCGTGTCACGTTTCCACGTCGCCAAAATTCCGGATACTGTTTAAAGCGAATTTTTCGCAACGTAAATATTAGACGGATAGCTTATTTTATTCACACTATCGCGGACTTAGAAATCTGAAATGGGGGCCGATAATTTCTCGATTTTTCTACGACTATTCAGGCGAGTATAAAATTGATTGATAAACATTGCTGCGTTTCAGTGAATAGTGTCGCAAACGTTTTCGGTGCCCGTTTCTTCCCCCCTCGGGCAAATGGACAAATAACAAAAAGAAAATTTTCGAAATTATTTCGACAAAACCACCGTTTTCTTTTTTTTTTTGTAAAACTGCACCATACGCATCAATTAATAAGGTGGAAAAAAAAAAAGCCAATTTTCCGTAAAACTCCGTACAAGGTAATAATAATAAACGTTGTCGTAATTATTACAACTTCGAGGTTTCTATTATTTTTTTTTTTCGGCCAACGTCCCCGCTCGTGGCCCTCTGTACGGTGGCGCTGTCTAGCGGCGACGCCGCCTCTGCACGGACTGTATAGAGGGACGACGACGAGGAATGCCGCCGCCGTATGACGTGTACACTGCGTTGTGCGTGCATCGTTTACTATATATATATATATTTTTTTTAAATTGTTGTCATGCCGTGCACACACAAAAAGATAAATGACCACAGCGCTCTCGTTAATCGAAGTTTTTTTTTTTTTTCTCGTGTTTGGGTATAAACAATTCGGAACACGTAAATATTAAAAACAGCCAGTGCGGGACGTAGTATAGTAGTAGTACTCGACGGTCTTTGTCCACCTCACTACCACCACCACCACCACCACCACCGTCGTCGTATAGTAACGGACGTACGCGTTGGCCACTTGTTATCATCATCGTCGTCGTCCGACACTCCAATCGACGAGTGTCTGCAGCGGCGGCGGCCCTCCTAAATAATTTTTTCTTCTCGCTGCCGAAACGAGAACGAATATCCGCAACAAATATGATCGTCGTTTAGTGGGTTCGCGCGTTTGTCGAAAAAACGATAGTTTTATAGGTAGTACTTTTTATATATTGGAACTCCGTCGCGCGCGTGTCGTTGTTGTGCTTCGCCGTTCGTCCCGAGTGATGCCGAGTTGATCGACGCGCCGCAGCCGCCCCGCAGACCGCTCACATTTTTTTATTTTTCACACACACCGGAGAAGGTCGAGCGGGTGCACGAATAAATATGTGGAAAGTACGAGAATTGGCCGACAAAGTGTAAGACCTACAGTACTATAGAACAACGCCGTTTGAAAGACTAGATTGGGCTTAGCCACCCACAAACTGTTTTTAAAAAAAAATATACCTTACAACCTATCTCGGTTAATGCGAAACATTAGCCCGCTCAAAAATTTTAATTTCAGCTCTTCGAATCGCGCTCGGGTCTAGAGAGTGCGATACTGTGGTCATATAATCGTTAATTATTATTACAGTTAGTAGGTCTCGTGTCAGTCGATTCGTTTTTTTGTCCGCGTTTCATCACACTTGTTTGACCGCGTCATGTGGCTTGAAAGAAATCGAGTCTCCATTATTGAGCATTCCAATAGTCGTTACTATTTTTTTCCATTTTACCTAGATTTTCTTGGTTCTTGCTACCCCTGTTCTCAGCCGATTGAGTGGTGTATTCCATGTCTCGTGTTTCAAATTTGGTGGTAGATTTTCTATCGCTCTGGTTCTTTAGCACGTAATATATACCTTTTTTTTCCACATATTTTACCTTTCATGGTCTGTAATCAGGTTTAGGGGCATGGTAAGAACTTTCATGTGGTGCACCTGGTAACAGCAAACTAATTATAAACGCCTTACCCAAAAGCCTCTCTTTGCTAGTACCAACCACAGTCAGCCTAAATGACCCTTATCGGGGACACCATTGACTTTGGTGTCTCTCGACATTGAGGGACTTATGTTAAAAAAAAATTTATTAAAATATTTTCTACCCTCGTTTCTACCTAACGTAATAATGTAGTAATTTATTTGACAACTTTGCTGCGGTCTGTCGTTGTAGGTATTGATATTAATATTGATTTTTTTCGTTTTGTTTCAGGACCAATGTAGTCCTCAACTATACGGAAATCGAAGCAAAAGTCAGAGAAGCGACCAACGATGAAGCCTGGGGACCAACAGGTACAATTTACAGTACCTAGATATATTTTTTTTTCAAACACAACTATAGGTATAATACTATATAGTTATAGTACCTATTTATATTATTTACGCCTTACGTGGTCTTAGTTTATTTTTCTGGGTGCGTTCTCTAGTTTTTTAAGTAATAACTATTAAATAAAGAAACGTATATTATAGTTCACCTTTTTTCATAGATAAGAACACCATTGTACACTTTTATGACTAAACACGTCTATATTATAATAAGGGTTTCTTTGAACTAGCACAGTACAATAATGACCCCGTGAAATGATGTATATACCACCTACCTATTTCATTTGTTAGGTATTTCATTTGTTAAGTCGTACGAGTCTTATGAATATATGATTAAAGCATGACAAAATAGATTTGTTAAACATATTAAGTAGCCACTGTTATTGATTTTCAAAGTCATTTTTCTTCTTGCAAACTAATACATATTTTTTAGGTATTTTACGTTTTATACATATGTATCATCATTTATTATTTTTATTATCTATACACAATACTAAAATATGGGTACTCAGCTTATTAAAACTTTTCATTTTAATTCATCCAAGTTTGTTTTTTTAATGCACAGGTAACTTAATGCAAGAAGTTGCTCAAGCAACATTTATGTTTGAACACTTTCCTGAAGTTATGGGAATGCTGTGGAAACGAATGTTACACGAAAACAAAAAAAACTGGCGAAGAACCTATAAAGTAAGTTATTAACTCATTTTCACATAACACTCAGAAACTTATAAGACAAATTGTATTTTTTGAAATGTTTTTGATACGACTCTTATAATCTAAATACACCTCTATGATTTTGTTTTTACACTAAAATTTGTGCCACTATTGTACAATACTATTATTTTTCCATTTCACCCGTTTGTATTTGGTAAAATTAATTGTAGTTTTGGTTTAAGAAAACACATCATTTATAATTTGCTACCATTTGTTGGAATAAATATACTATTTTGAATGTTACTTTAATTTATGGAGATTTATAGTATTAACTTGTCATAAGTCTTATTGATTAATTATTTTTATTTGTTAAAAATTGTTTTACCTTCAACCTAACTAGTTTATATGATGAATTATATTTTAATTGAAAGTTTTAAATTAACTTATTTTAAGAATATAATTTTTCCATTACATTTTGAATTATATTTATTATTTACCTGTATGTTTTTAGAGTTTATTATTACTAAACTATCTAGTAAAAAATGGATCCGAACGAGTAGTTACTTCCGCACGAGAACATATTTATGACTTACGAGGATTGGAAAACTATTCTTTTGTTGATGAATTCGGCAAAGATCAAGGAATCAACATTAGGTATTTATTTGGTTTTGATGTAATAATTCTGTCAAAGAAATTCAACGAAATTTGTTGTTAAACATAGGCACAAAGTTAGAGAGCTTATTGATTTTGTACAAGATGATGATAAGTTGAGAGAAGAAAGAAAAAAGGCTAAAAAAAATAAAGATAAATATATCGGTTTATCTAGTGAAGCCATGGGTTACAGAGGTTCAGGTAACATACTATAATCTATAATAAAATGTGATTGGTTACACTGTCTTAATTTGTATTTTTTTTTTTTTTTAATTTTAGGAGCAGAAAAGTGGGACAATGTACCAAGATGGAAAAAGGACAGTAACAATGAGTTTAGTGACAAAAAAGGGAATAATACTTTAGGTTTTGAAGAATCACCTAATAATAGGTAAATTTACTTAAACATTGGCACAAAGCTATGAATTGTTTTTTTTATAGTACCCATCATGATATGTCAAAAAATAAAAATGTATTTCGGTATTACATTTTGTTTATTTGTATATTTTAGTGATGAAAATGATGTGATAGATTCAGAACCAGAGTTTGAATTGCCACCTAAACCAACTATAGAAGAGTATAAAGACCATAGTATTTCACCTACCAAAATTCAAAGCCCTGCCAAACACAGAACGCCCATTAAACGCATTGATTTGGGCGCGGCAGCAAATTATGGCAAAACTCAATCTGTGATCAACTCTCCAGTAACTACCAGTAATCCGATTGAGGTTCATACTAGTTCTGTTGATTTGTTAAATATAGTAGATAACAGCAATAATCAATCAAACGACTTTGGAGATTTTAATGCAGCATTTAGTACTCATAATGTTGATAGTGCAGCCAAAAATAATAGGTAATTCAATATTTAAAGCCATTATTTTTTGACGTATAAATGTTAAATTTTTTAATATTACAAATTTAAATATTCCTTATTGTTTTTCTAGTATTGGTAATGATGAATTTGCGGATTTCAGTTCAGCATTTACTCAATCCGTACACAGCAATACTACAATTATACGTAAGTTATTTTTTTAACTATATTACTCTGTTGCTGCTTAATCATTGGTAGACCATGTTAATTTTTTTAAAACATTTTTTAGCTAACCAAAAAATAATTTCTAACTCTGATCTCTTATCGTCGTTACCACAGTCGTCTACAAATGGAACAAGTCGTAACTTGTTAGATTTGAACTTTGATACTTTAGATAATACAGGTAACACCTATGTCTAGTATATTTTGTAATTAAATAAAATTATAATATTGTTTGTGTAATATTGGGACATTTGAGTTGCATTTATTTTAGAAGTTGATTTTTCTTTAAATGTCTCATCATATTTGTACAACAGATACGGTTAGAAAACTGGCAATTTTATTATAACTTTTCAGCAGTTGAAACAACATTGAAGACGCTCCTAGAATCCATTCATCAGTGCTCAGATCTGAATATAAAAAGAAGTTTACAAGAATTCATTGAATACTTGCCAGGTCCAATGACTCCACAGAAATTTACAAAACTAGATTGTGACCCAAATTATTCTCAAGTAATCAGTGCCTACAATCAAATGTTAGAAATTATTCTAGAACGCACGCATTTTATCAGCTACATGGAAACTATTTTGCCAATATTTGCTGTGGATGGTGGTACTTTAGAAATGCTTGACATATCACTGCATACTTTATGGAATTATGTGTCTAAAAATGCATTAACCATTAAAACTGATTTTGCCATTGAACTGATCAGCTCGGTTATAAAAAGCGATTTAATAAAATCATCATTGATCACTGAAACTCAAAATGTAAAACATGACCGCTTCACAACTGTTATTGAATTTTTACTATCTTTACCTAGTAGATTAGCCAACAAAGTCGAAAAGAATTTACCAAGTTTGTTTACTCCCATTGAATTTTCAAACAGAATTATTTATCACGTTTTGTTTGTCATTGACCAGTTGAGCAATTTTTATATTTTTGAAAATGTAAAACCTAATACAAAACCTCTTTCAATAATATTAGGCAAGACCGTTGCCTCTTTTCTTCAAAATGACTTTGCTACTACCATAAAGATATTAGAATGTTGGAGTTTAAACGACAAGTATGGAGCAGTCATACGAAATATTTTATCAGATGTTGATAGGAGAGCAATCGATAGACTTGGATATTTGTTATGTCGTAAACTATCTATGTCCTTTTCTCTGTATAATCTTATAGGAAATGCGGTTGTTGATGTTCCAAATTGGAAGTATACTCTTTGTAAAAAAATGATATTTCTTTTCTATCATGACGATGATAAAATTGTATTAAATCTGATGAATTATTTGTATTTAGTACAAAAAGAATCAAATACAAATGTTTTGAGTGGTCTAATTTTAGAACTTGTTCAAATTTGGGGCAATAAAAGTGCATTAATTCACACTCCGTTTGAACAACATTACTACTTATCTAAACTTATTGTGATTGGCGTGTCACTATTATCAAATATTAATTTGGATGATGAGTATAAAAGAAATGTCGAAGTCAATCTATTTGAAGGTGTTCCAACTCATTTAGAGAGTTCAGAAGAAAAAGTAAGAACTATAGGAATGGTTGTGGCAGAAATTGTGATCAATGTTGTAAAAAGAAAAGACGAAAATGCACCCAATTTAAATTTTCAATACGATGGATTACAAGAAGAATCAAAATGCGTTATTAAAACATTGAATGAATTGAAAAATTTCAACAGCTCTAAAGAAGTGATGTTTAATGATGCTTTTGAAATGTTGAATACTTTTTTTGAAGGTTTGGATGTTGTTGAAACTAAACATCCTATTAAAATAAGTACTTATCAAAATGTGGTAATGCAGGAAAATACAGATAAATCTATTGAAAATATTTTAGACAGCGATGATGATGAATTTGAGCCTTATGATTTGTCAAATGATATTGAGGTGGATATTAAAAATAGACCCAAGTACATTCGTGATCTTATCGACGGTTTTAATGAACAAAAAGATTTTAAGGTATGGCACGGTAGTTTAGAAGCATCTGAAAGTCTTATTAAATCTCAGTTGCCCAACGATGATGTTTCATTTGCCATTGAGTTGTTAACATTATTAATTAGTATGGAACGACAATTTTATTTAGAAAACTTTGAGAGTTTGAGGTATCTGTCTGCTGTAGCTGTTGTAAATGTGTATCCTTACGAATGTGCTAAACATCTTTGTCATCTTTTTTACGAGTCTGTTGGCAAATACTCAGTTTCTCATCGTATGTTAATATTAAATGTTTTAATGGGATCTGCAAAAGAACTCTCTGGGATTCAAGAAGTTGAAGACAAACAACAAAAACAACAGGCTGAGATGAATACATCCAAGTACTGGGAAGACATTATTAGAAAAAGAGTTCAACAGAAGACCAGAATAATTTCTAATCGTAGAGCGCCTATTAAATGTCAAAGTAATAGATTCGTGTCTGTGGCTGATGCGTTTTTCTTCCCTCTTATTCGTGGAAATATTATTGAACCAATTATCCCAAAAGAAGTTGATAGTGCTAAACAGCTGAACATTCTCGGTGTACATCTATTGAACTGTTTATCAGTTATTCTATGCTGTGCAATTAATTCTACTCATGCGACCCGTATGGGTGCTGAACTCTTAGAATGGACGTGGTCATTGCGATTTCACAATGACGTTAAAATAAGAACTGCTGTTATGGGTTGTGTTGCTGCCGTCTTGTTATCTGTTCCTAAATCAAGATTAGTTGATTTGGGAAATTCATTGACAGAGTTTATATTGTGGTTGGAAAACATTGCTACATCAGAAGGCGTATTAAATAAAGTTGACAACGAAGTGAATCAAGAAGCAAGACAATTTGCAATTCAAGTTCTAGTACTCTATAAAAATGCTTGCAATCAAATGTTCCTGTAATATTTTTCATTCATAAATGCTGTAAATTTTGATGAAGCAAAATGTGTACTGTTTTTAACATAATTTGAATTAAAAAGTTAAACATTTGTACCCTATTGTGCATTATTTATTTGTTTCTGTATTCCTTACATTTCTATGTGTAAATCAAGACCTTTAAAATTTACAGGGTCTTCCTTGCCATTGAATCAAACGATTCAACCGGTATTATTTGCTCAGAGTAGTTATCCAGAAAACAATTCTTCTGGAAATGTTAACACATTACAGGTAATGTAATGTTTATGACTTTATTAATCAGAATTTTTTTTTTTTTTTTAATTGTGTTATGTACAAAAATTGTTACTGTTTTGGATTCATCGTTACTTTCTGCTCAACATTATTCATTAAAATAAATTAATATTTGTTTTGTAGCTGGGCAGTACCTGGAGTGGAGTGAAAGACCTAAATATAGACTTGGATAATTTATTGTCACCCGGTAGTAAATCACCAAACTCAAATTCGATGTCTATGAACCAAATGGCTAATAACAATAATAATTTTGGTAAATATACATGATAATATGACTGGAACTAAGTTGCTTGAATAAGGTACTGTTAAAACGTTAAAAAGGTTAGATTTTTATGAATATGACTAATTAATAATTTTAATAATTGATAATACTAGTATACATAGGAAGTAATAGGTTTTAAAATAAACAAGAATAAAGAACATTTTTTATAAAGAACAAGGAACAAAATTCATTCTTTTTACAACAAAAAAAATTACTGTTATTTTTTATTACTTTTTAAATATAAACATATTTTGAATATACTAAAGCGGTAAACACAGCTTTTAAGTTCAAATTAAAGTACTTTGAATTCACACATTAAATATGCAAAAATGATTGTAGTATAAACAAACAAAAAATTTTACCAAATTTGTATACTGTTTCCCTATTAAAATAAGTTGTTATGCTTGTATTAAAGTTTTATGGATTTAAATTGAAAATTGATGGTTTTATGAAACAAAATAGGTTTAAAAAACTAACAAGTTTGATAATTTTAAAATTTTATACTTTATTCAAAGTTGGTGAAAATAAATTTTGTAAATACTTTTCTCTTGTTAGTAAGGATATATTATATTGCTTTTTAACTAATCACAGCTATAGCCCAAATAGAATGTTAATGCCATTTTCTACATAAATTTTAATTTTTGATAGCTAATTGAAACGGAAAAAAAATCAGTTCCTTTTATTTTATTTTTAAGGAACAAAATCCATTTTTCAAAAAAATGAAAAGGGGTCCTTCTGTTTAGTAAAAAAAAAAGTTCCTTTCTTAAAGAACAAGTCGGTACTATTTATTTTGTTATTATTATGAATCAAAACATTTCACTAACTGATATAACGTTCTTATGATATATTTTTTTCAAATTTATTCAAATGAAATCGGCGGGTTACATGTGTCCATTTAAAAAAATTGATTTTTCTTTTTAAGAAAAGACTCACTTTATTTATCAGTGCATATTACGTGATAAAATATAATAATAGCATAAAACGTAACATGTATTTTTGATACAAATAAATCCTCCAATGATCTTTACTGTGGTGTATAAATTTACTGTTTTACGTTAAACCAATTTCAGGTGGAAAACAGAATGCTTTTCTTTGACTCCAATGATGTACTGATGCCTACTCAAAAAGCATTTTCCGCTAGCTTCAAGTGATACCAATGTTTTAGCATTTAAAATTAAAATTTTATTGTTTATCTTGCAAGAAATTATTTTTAAACTCTAGGGAAAAATATGTTTCCTACGTATAATCGTTTTTTTTCTTTGAAGGTTGTGGGATTCTTATTAATTAAACTATCATAAATAATATGGGTGATGCATTGATATAATTTTATAAATAATCATGATCAAAACATAATCATACATTTTAACAAAGTCATTGCTGTGGTGTACATGTCTACATGTTCTGAAAAATATTGGTTAAACGTTTGTTGAGGGCATACAGATTTATTTCTATGCGCTCAGAGTCTGAATAATATATTTTTAGATTTTCTATTTGAACTCTGTTATCCAGAATGGAGAACATTACGTCCCAATTGTTCATAAATCTACGTGGTTACTTTTCACTTAAAATCACTAAATTTGTATGTACTTATTTTATTATACAGAAAGAATGTTTTATTTAACTTTATAGATTATTATTATTATTAACATGGGATTTTATAACATATCATGTTAAACGTGTTTCGTAAAATGTGTCGATCATATCAATTGATTTGTGTTTATTTTTTATTCTGAGCCAAACTTATGTGTACTCAATTGAATTATGTACATAAAATACATATTATTATATTAATTTGAGCATGGTGCTTATTATTTTATGGACAAATCAACTTTGTAAAAATGTTTCTTGCATAGCTCAATGAACCATATCCAACAGTATTTGTTTTTCTAACCATTATTATTTGTTGCAATTTGTTAATTTTTGAATAATTTTAATACAACTATTTTTTCGTACCTATAAATTATTTATTATTTTATTAAGTTTATGTAGCTAAGATTAAAGTTTTATTATTATTGTTAACTTTAGTTCGATTAATTCCAATTAATTTTTTTTTCCTTTCAAATTTTAAATAAAAAATTAATATGTACCTTATTGTTTTATTAATAAAAAAATTTGTTGAATGTAATTCTGTTTTTACATCATTCAGTTCAAGAAGATTCTTTAACTTAAAAGAAACAACAAACGAATTTGGGGAACGGAGGTACTCGAGGGTATAAATGATATACGTGTGTAAAAAGATAACATTATAATGTATTTCAAATATACTCGTTTGTTTCAAGACAAAGTTTTATGAACGATTATCGATCCTGCAGAGTGCAGCAGACCGGCTGCTCATAACCCTCGTAAGTGCTATAATACTATATAACAATTTGGTGTAGAATACCCGAGGACATTTTTAAACGAGAAATCCCAAAAAATCCGTCAACATTTATTATTTTTGCAGCGCGCTTAACCATGAGACTATTGATTTATTTCTCAAACAATTGAGGAATTTTTCCGTGTTTTCATTAAAAAAAAAAAAAACCACCAATTTAAGTGTAAGTAAAAAATATAGTACGCGCGTTAATGAGTACATCAGTATTACACATTCAACGTCATACACGATACCGATCGATGATCTGCTGCAATTATATTTTTTTCTACTAGACATTTGTTTTCGAACCGTAGTAGTTCATCGCGGAGGACGATAGGACCCATTTAGACGCTTTTAGCTCGATAAGGTGCATGAGCGTTTTTCTCGCGAACGTCGGACACTCCCGCGACAACACCGCGTCACGGATGGACACGTACATCTGTCCCAACGTGTCCGGGACCTCTTGTTCCAGGTCCCGTCCGACGGCGGTCACTATGTCAAACAGACATTTGATCTACAATAAATAAATAAAAAAAAAAAACCCTCGGTATGTTATACAATGTATACACTATATTATGTATAATGTATATATAGACACGTCCCCTATCAAACGCAGTGTTTACATGGTGACCCGAAGAATTGTGAGTTATTTACGAGGAGTTTCTCAGTGGCGTGACCATATATTATGGGGACCTTTTTTCGGGGTGTTCGAATATTTTTCAATAACAACGAGAAAATGTGCACAAGACAAATTATCAAGGTTTCACAACTTTTTTTACCGCTTTTTGTGAATTTTTTTTGGGGGGAAAAAATATCCTGGCCGTTTCTAGAACAATAATTGACAGTTTTGTATCTAAATATCAAAAACAATGATTATAAATCGATCGGATTATTATTACTCATGTATGACGGACCGAATTAAAAGTCTACAAATAAAAAACAGGCTGTGCGTTTTAATGTTTTTACGCGAGAACCATCATTTAAGCAGTCGATTTATATATTTACTTCTTCAACTGTACAATCCCTACTAGATGTCAAACAGTGTTCACAAATTTTCAACAGCAATATTAGCAACGTTTGTTTCCGAGAGTACGCTTCTTTTTCCATTCTACTCGACAACACTTTATTTTGTTTCATCTATACAACAGTAAAACAAAACGAATTTCCTATGAATAAATTTAGCAAAGAAAAATTAAGGTTTTTTCACTCACCCCTATGTACATTAACAGTACGAACGTCGCGTAAGAGCAAAACCTCGGTGGCGGCTGTAAGAGTTTGTCCCGTTTTACAAACCATAGTTGTATAGTATTGATGATCATGCTCACATATGTGTTTCTCGTGTCCCTCTAGTGAAATTCTCAGAATTAATCAAATACGTCGTCAAACGCATTATATAGAAAATAATAACGAACAAATCACCTCAATTATATAAAGGGACAAACCGACTGAAGTGTTCATGGCTTCTTGCTTGCTGACAGCGTGCTCGATTATTTTCAATGCTAAAAGCATTAAGTCTTTTGTTGGTGAGTTTCTCGTATCTGAAAAAGTGCGGCTGTTTCCATCAGACAGTGCGCTTACTAGGTATACAAGCGAAGTTCTACGTTCATGTCAAAGGAATTTTTATATAGTTTATATTTTTTTTATAGTAATAATAATATATTTTGATAATATTATAATGTTAGAACATTTTAAAATGTTTAGATACATAATAAACGAACTAAAATTATGTTTTATAAATGGCAAAATTGTACTTGCATGATATTTTATACGAATAAAAAAATAATAAGGTGGCGCAAAATTACCAGAATAAAGAGACAGGATTACAACTAAACAAGAGCTTCGGCGAGTCACCCGATTTTTTCTGGAGAGTTGGCGAAAGACGAAAGAATACAGCTCTCCTCAAAACAATTATGCGGGTGCGGTCTAATTTTTATATGAACCATTTTTATGATATATCTACCTTGAACTATGCGTTTAGCCATGTCGTTAATGTCTTCTGGAAAACAATTCAAGTTCTTGATACAAAACTCGTTTAGAAGATTTTTATACGGTACGCTGCAGCTCGTTTCTTCATAAGTACTTTGAGGATATCTAGTCTCTGGACCGTTAAAACTTTTCGACTTTCTCAAAACGAAGTCGTTTTTCGAAACCGGCACTCTGTGCGCATATTTATTTGTTTCGTCGTGCGACAAGGCTGGTTTTGGTTTTCGTTTCGGTTCTTTGAACTGCACTTTCGGGCCCTGCTGAGGGTTGTATTTTAAGATAACATACTCTGAGCAAACGTTATATTATTAATTCGTAAAACCAAATCTATATTCGGTACAAATCACCTGAACATTTTTTTGTTGAACGTTTTTTGTCTGCTGAACGTTATTTTTGTATTCTTTGAACTCGACGTATTTCTTTTGATTACTGTTGTTAGGTTTGATCTCACCGTTTGTATAAAACGTTCTTGATCTCGATAACTGCATTGTAGTTCCGCCACTATGATTAATGATTCTAAAACAGTAAAATAGGGCAGAATAAGATACGTCTCGTCGGTTTCGCTGATGATTTAGACGTAATAGGTGATTCGCTTGCAGACACAGCCAACGTTAAGTTATTTAAAACTGTTAAAAACTTACTCAGATTTTGTACCGTTCATTAAGGACTGAGGAGCGGTTTTGGATCGTTCCAAAGAGAACTCTTTTGCATTCACGTTTAGTTTGCTGCAACCTTCCAGTGTGTTTGGATCGTCTTTGAAGTTTTTCGATTTCTGCAGTCCGTTGGCTGTATATAATTACATACAATATTATCATTGTTATTATTTATAATTATTTTATCACCTCAAACACCTACACAATAATGTGTCACGCCAAATGCACTGCAAGGTGTAAGTAATAAGGATTTGAACAGTATTTCAAATGTGACAACTCACAATCTATAGTTTTGCTTATACTATTTTGCTATAGCTCTTATACAGATTAATTATGAAAGATATATGCACATAGTCATGCACAAGTCTAATAAAATAAATAAAATTGTGCATAAGTTTGGGCAGTGCCTATTATATTTTAAAACTTATTTTTGAACCATTGCTAGTGCTAATACATAGTTAGTAATTATTTATAATATTACCTATTTTAATAATAAGTAAGACAAAAAAACTTATAAAATAGGTATATATACATACATATATATAGATACATACTTGGTGGACGATAAATTGCAAGTGTTGGATGTTTCTTTTGGCCTACAACTCCGTTACTACTTCCATTCAGATTGTCAGCCTGATTAATATAGAAAATAAAAATATTTGAAAATAAGTGCAGTTTAGCTATCCCAGACGATATTTTGAAACGTTTTTTTAGTTGCGATTTTTTCGATAAAAAATAGTTCAAGCTAATTAAAAGAAAATGTCGATCAAACTTTGGAAGTTATATGGAATGAAAATTTTCAAAATCTTTTCCGAAAAATCAAAACAAGAAAAGTTGTAAAAATACCAAAAAATTGAGATTACCAACCATAATATCGAGATTCAAAAATTATGATTTACTTATGTATAATTATTTGACAGTATAAGATAGTTAGGTGCTATTTGGGAGAATCAGAGGGGGCTTACCTCCTGGTTAATCTCAATCTCCCCAAATTTTTAACCGACTTAAAAAAAAAGGAGGTATTATCTATTTGACTGCATATGTTTTTTGTTGTTGTATGTTTGTCACGCGATTACTCCGCCAATTATGAATCGATTTTGATTTTTTTTTTTTTATGTATCATCATACTATTCAGAGCTGGCAGTCCCACATGAATTTTATCAAAATTAAAATCTATTAATATCGTATAGAAAAATTGCAATAACGTTGTTTTTACCCTCGGCTTATTGAAAAAATACACAGACTAGCCTATGTCTTGGGGGGGGGGGGGGGGCTTAATACAAATTAGCATCCCCAAAATTGTTTGATTTCATCTCTTCGAATCGCGGCTATGTTCGGTAGGTACTTACTTGGATATTGTTGTTGTTGTTGCAGTACTGCACCACGGTCGAGTTACGATTATGCGGACTGTCGACAAAAAAGCTCCTCTGCCGATTCAGTTCGTTTTCCAGCTGTTTTTTGGATTTCGGGTTTGAGTTGCCGCGTCTGTTGTATTTCCGAGGATTGTTGTTGTTGCAATAATAATTAATATTATTTGTATTACCGCGGCCGTCGGTGTCCATTTTCGGCGTTGCTGCTCTGCGGGGTTCTCCGAATATTATAACCGCGTACGAAGAATTGATCAATAGTTTGTCAATAATTATCGTCAAAATTTAATTATTATTATGTTCGAACCGTTAAAAAGTCTTCAATAATTTGTCGCCAATATACGTGTCTCCGTTTCGTGTATTTCTTTTGTCAGCTGGTCATAACCTCGCAGAGACCGCGCCTGAAATGTGAAAACAAAGCGTCCGGTATACTGCTGCTGCAACACGCATCGAGGCGACGAGTTTTTGACTCGGGTTATAGGTGTAAGTAAGAAACGATTTAAAAAACGTTAAAAGTTTTGAAATTAAAATTATTGATTTTGGAATAGTATGTACGTGAAAACATCATAACAAAGACGCGTCAGATATTATGATGCTAAACTGCGAATTTCTTCATTAATTTTTTAATTCGTCATAAAACGATATAATATGCGGTTCCAACCGTCAAAATCTACACAAAAGAAACATTTTCTCTCGAAAATCGATAAAAAAAAACGTCTGCCTCTCGGTGTGTTTTGAGCGTAAAAATTCAAAATATTTTTTGTGAAACATTATATTTTAAACATCATAAGAACGGTTGGCACTACATCCTAAACACGCGGAGAAAACGCAATGTACGAGAGTAGGGAACTAGATAACGTCCCTGCAAAATACCGAGACAGTGGGTCAGTAACAGTTGAACAAAGTGGATCGATTTAAATACTTGGACAGCACGACTAACGCAGACGAATGAACGTCAAATAGAAATTCAACAAAAAATTAAAATTGGAAACAAAATGCATTACAATAAGGTAATAAGGTAATAGCTTCTGCAGAGCTCTAGAGCGTTTTAAAAAAAGAATAAGTTGTGTTTGATATAGTCATGCGCGTATGGTTCACAAAGTTACGAAAAACAGAGGAAAGCCGATTACCGCACGTGTTTGCGTGGAAAGCGCTACGCGAAACATATGGACCTATTGAATATGATCAAGACATTCGAGGACGGAGGAAAAGATACACAACCAGGAACTGATGATGGAGATAGACCGAATAATGTGAACGAGATCAAACGGAGTAAGTTAGGCGTGCACGAAAACCGAGTCCAACGGTACAAAGAGAGCCGTTCTCCGAGAATGTCCCCAAGGGGACTGCAGGGACTACGTTGGGAGGATGCGGTACCCGTCGGCAAAGATTTCCTTCTTCTAAACGCCTGCAGAGCAGACTGAATTATTGTCGAGACCCGGATTGGGAGGAGGCAGCGCAGGACGGAGAAGAATGGAAGACGGTTCGTCGACATGACGGTCTCAAAGGCCTTAAAAAAAAAAACTTATTAGGACGTATTTTACGCACCTGCAGCAGCAGCAGCAGCGGTCGGACGACCGACGTCGACCCAAAGGCGAGCGCTGAGCGACTGACGAGCGGAATCCCGTCATCGTGCACGAGAATAATAAATACTTTGAACGGTTCAAGTACGGGCGGAGAGAATTAAAAAACGACGGGAAAAAAAAAGAAAAACGTCTATAAATAACGCGTCCGCTGCAATATCCGCGCGCACGTCGCCGCACCACTGATATCCGAGTGCATTTTTTCAAACGACGTTAAATATACGCATATACAATTACTGCGCAAGCGGCACGGGGTATGATTATATAGCTATACTGCAACCAACAGGGCTTGTTCACACCTGATCGGGAAAAAACAATTTTTTTTTTTTTTGGAGTGCTCGGACAGAAAAAAGTTGTCGAATAATAATAAAAAAAAAAACAAAAAAAAAAAAACTCTAAAAAATATAAAATAATCAAATGGAAACATTATGTACAATATTATATTCTACATTAGGCGTGTTGGACGGCCAAAATAAGAGAAAAAAAGTTTTCGTCCTATATATTTTTTTTAATAGTCGGTTTTAACACGCGCGTGTTAACATCATAATAACCTATACGCATCAACACGTTTTACGAGGTTCGATTTTGATTTTAAGTGCGTCTCTATTTATACTTTCGCTGCGTTCGCGTCGCAGTATTGACATTATTTTTTTCGATACCTGCCGCCACGTTATAATGATGGTATTTTTTTATTTAAAAAATTTTTTACAGGACATCGCCATTAGCAGCGCGCGTTATAAATCCGTACGACTTCCGGCGACCCTACTCAACAATACGTGCGTCGTTATAATATGGGTTTTTGCCGTCACATATCACTACTATATTATACTTAGGGGCTGATCGTTAATGGGACATGTGCGGAACAAAAAAATCAAAAAAAATAAACGAATAAAAATCAAACGTTTGTAGAAAAACGACGGATGAATTGCGGTAACATTATTATTTACGTGTTATTCGACGTCCCGCCCTTGCCGACGGATCTCGTTTTTCGAAAACCTCGGGATAACGAGGTTCAGGTTCGCGTGTTTTTAACGAGAGTCCGTGCGGAAAAGACGTATTTTCGGCGGCGTTCGTTTTATCGATAGAATTAATAAATTGTCGAGTGTGAATTTTTTGTAGATCGTCTCGAAAAACGGTCGAAAATGCGTTGTCGAAAACCGCGGGATCACTGCGGATGAGGAAATCTAAGTCGTCGGTCTGTAAGTGTAGTCGAAACTTGTTCTTTTTATTACGATAATAAATCGCAATCGACAGATAAACATCCGGCGTGAGTATACTTGCGTTTTCTACTGCGCGGGAGCGTAAAACATGGAATTTTTCGATGTATCATTTCGGTTCGGGTGTTTTTCATTTCGTACATTCTAATATAACACATAAACACATTCGTTACTCCTGCAGCTTCGAATTTGTTCTCCTGTAAACGGTCTAAATGTATTATTCGTCTACACTATTTGATTGATTTTTCGAATATGTTTTAAAATTCGGTTTAGGATTTATAGTATATGTAGGTACTTTGTATTCACGCGCGATGAGTAATCAAAAATTTCTAGAAGTTTTTCGGCTTGCGTATCAACATGTAGATTAACGTTACAGGTTACGCGTTTACGACTATATTTTTCAGTTGTGGCTGTGGTTAAAAAAATAACACTTTATTTTAGGCGTACCTAACAATAAAAAAAAAATTGAATTTTAAGAAATTATTATTTTTTTTTTTTAAATAACAAATGAAATCAAGCAGTGTACGAAGGTCAAGAGCGTATTGGTGCGATTCGGGGGGAAAGGGAGGATAGAGGAGACTACGCCCCCAGTTAAAAGAAAAAAAAAATACACAGAACAGCCTGTCTCGGAGCAAGGGATTAATACAAATTACCACCCACCCCCGAAAACAATTTTATATCAGCTCATCAAATGAGTGTCCCAAGAGGCGGGTCTAAAAGAAAAAATAATCCTTTTTTGAACGTTTAAAATAAAGGCAATCCGCGATTGATTGATATAATCTTGCGCGCCATATTTTTGATTTCCTGTGATTTTCTAAAATTTGTACTCGCACAGATTTCCCTTCGCTCCCCGGTTTAAAATGTTGTGCCGAATTTTCGATTTCCGCGTTCCCAGTCCGGCCCTGAACTGTTGTCTGAATTACCAACAGACCACCGTAATATGATATTTTATTAATCGCGCGGCCCTACAATTATTATACTGCAGACAATCGTTTGATAACATCATGGCGGACGACCCGCGAGCGCCTGGCTTGCCGATGGCGGTCGCTCAGGCACTGCAACGGTACGTGGTCCAACAGGAAGCCTTGGTCCGGGACATGTGGATGTTGTTCGAGGCGCCGATCGAACTGCAGCCGGGAAAAGGCGTTCGTGGACGGCCGGCCCCGTTGACCGTGGACCAGGTGCTCGGCCGCGTGGTCCGGAACCTGGACGTCGATTATCTTTTGGTCCAGGAAAATCGGCGAGTTTTCGAGTCGCTTCGCGCCGCGGCTTTTCACCAGGTCGCGGTCGCCACTGATTCCGCCGCCGCGGACGGCCCGTCGCAGTGGCGACGACAGCAGCAACGCCAGCTGATGCCGCCCCCGCCTCCCAAATCGCGGCCACTGCAGCGGCGTCGGCTGAAGCCAGAGCAACCGCCGCAGCGAAAACCGAGCGCGTGCGGGCGAGGAGAAGAAGAAGATGAACAGCGAAAACGGTCGTCGTCGCCTGCGACGTACCGCGGCGGTCGTCTGCAGCAGCACCAAAACCGTCGGTTCCCGTGGACGATGTCGCTCCGAGAACAGCGCCGGCTGCGGCGGTCTGACGAGCGTCAAGAGGCGGGTCAGTGGCAACAACGACACAGTGGATTTCCGCCGGTGTTGCCGGCCGGTACGAGGTCCGACGTTCCTAAACGTCACGACCAAGAGTAGGTGAACGAAGTGTCCGCGCGTCGGAATCAGCTGCCCCAAAAGACGTCCGTGACGGCGGTTTAAAAACATTTTAGGGTTGCGCTATATTAACGTTCTCAGTTGACCGCCACCGTTGCATAAAACCGAATTCGGTTTAACCGATCTTTTCGAAATTTATTAGGGGGTTGTGTTCGGGCGCCATCACGTCGGTGGGATAGCCGCCACTAATAAAGTACACAAATTGTTATCTAATTATTAAACACGTTGAAATTAATTTGGTCTGTTCAATACATCTGTCAATTTTAAATCAAACGGCTAATTTTTGAAAAAAATGTCAAAACTGTAGGGGGATAATCTTGGTTGTAATTCATTTTATCAACTGTACCTAACTACTCGTGTTTTTGTAACTTGTTTTTTTTTTAAAACGCATTACAATAAATTGTATTATTTGATAAAAAAAAAAACATCAAAATTTGTGTTGTAATTATTCATTCAATTTACTATCTACTGTGAGAACTGTCATTAACATGTCGGTGTACATGATGAAGTTTATTAGCGGAGGAATAAACTGCCGAGAAAACTTTATTATTCTTAAAAAAAAAAAACAGTAACTACTACTGACCAAGTGTGCAGGTTATTGGAGTGTTGATCGTTGGACTACAACTTAGCACCGAGTCACTGTTTTTGGAAAGTTTAGTTACTTAATAAATTCATAAGCGATTTCAGCTATAACGAAAATAACCGTGCCGAATTAATTTATATCAAGTTGCCTGAAAAAAATTTACTTGTAAGTCGAAATAATGATGGTTAGATTTAAAAATAGATAAACTTAAAGTATGAAAACTAAACCTGAAATCTAAAATTGTGTATTATGAGAACAAGAAATGAATGAGCTAAAAAAAAAATTTGTTGACTTCAGAAAAAATCATTCGAATCTACTATAAATAAGAAAGTTCAGGTGATTAGCACAGTCAAAATTTTTAGTTTTAACAATATGGAAACATTTTTAAACCTATGATAAAAATATATATCAACAAAAAATAACCGTTCAAAAATCATCTGAATATCATGAGATTTGTAAACACATTTAAGGAATTTTGAAATTTGAACAATTTTGGAAAATTTAAAATAATTTTGAAAACAGCTGTTTCAGAAGTTATTAAACGTGTATCATAATGTTATTTTATAGTACTTACCTCGTCCAGCGTTAGTTTTTATGTCGCCTCTCGTTTATCTAGGTTGAAAAGCCATTTTTCAATGTTTATGAATACAAATGTGTATGGATTTTCAATATTTTTAAAATCTTTGTGAACACGTATATGGTGTCAAGCTTGTGTCAAAATTTGGAGTAGTAAAACTAAAAGTTTTGAAGGTCTCAAAGTCTACTAAACACATAGTTATCTGCAATGAACTACCAAAATAAGATCATTTTATTATTACTTTCATGAAGTATTGAGCAGATTTTTGGACACAGGTAGTAAAAATTTTGTTTACATATGAAATTTTCAAATAATAAATAGCAGAAATAATGAATTCTTTTCAGTTTTAGATGACTAAAAAAAATTTTTAATTACCCAACAATTTTTGAAATTAAAAAAAATCAAAGATTTTGTTATACTCATAGTTCAAACATTTTTTTAACGTGTTGAAATTTGTTATGGACCAGTATTTTACAATCCATTCTTTGCAATTCAGAATCTAAAAATTAGTTTTACTTTCAGCAGGTAGATCAATAATCTTCTGGAATGATAGTGACTGTGTAGATTTTAGATAGTTAATCATTTTGTTAAGATGATTCTTATTTTTAACGAAACAATTATTAAGGTAGTAATGTGTAACAAATATTAACTAAGTCTAATGAATCAATTTTTTTAGTGTTCCTTATCACTTATCTGTAACCACTTTTGTAATAACATATACTCTACTCGAAACACGTTGTTTGTAAATAATTGTTTGCTAAAATACATTCCCGATTAGTCACACATATACATTTAACACACATACACGAATATTTAGCAGTTGGAACTTCAAGAATGTAGTAGACCAGGGATAGTAATTTCATTATATAGTGTTGTTCTCTGTTCTGGTTGTACTGTCAAATTGTGCACATGCACTTTACGATGAAACAAGACTATATTATGTTAACGGTCAAACTCAAATAAAAAGTCCAACCAAAAATATGTTTTTGCATCACAGTTGTAAGTAATAAGTATGGATAACATTAGCGGACACAAGAATAATAACACATTAAGCATTTGTAATCAATACTAAACAAATTATATTTAAATATGTC